>OZ025290.1:362394200-363637677 GCA_964019185.1 Maratus speculifer | reverse complement strand
TTTGATTAATTGATATAAATTTAATTATTAATATTTAATAATTTATTATTTTATTAACTATGTTATAATATATATAGTTTATTACTCGTATTATGTAAAAGTTGTTATATAATTATAAATTTAATAATGTATTGGATTAAATAATGTAAATTGTATTTCTAGAATTTAAAAATTAATTGTTTTATTAATATAATGTTATAATATAACTTGATTTTTTATATAAAAGTTATTATATAATTACAACATATAAGTTATATTTTTACTCTGCAATGGCGTAACATTATTCGTTGTAATTGTAATGTACGCATCTTTATTTTGTCTTCTTTAGAGAATTTCGCTGAATTCAGATGCCTTAACCCTTTCAAGGTCACCATTTGCAGGCTGCAAATACTTAATTTTAATATCCAAATTGTCAAATAACGCCAGTATTTTTTTCGTACCATTTCGATTTCATAATACAGTAGACTCCCTCAAATCCGCACAGCTTGGGACCAGAAGTTGTGCGGATTTTAGAATTTTGCAGATTTCTGGTCATTGCTTTGTTTACATTTTTTAAACAGTAATTTGAGTGCAATTAATAGTTCAATCGGAACTATAATGAATGCTTACAATATAATAAAATATTAAAATAAGTAATAAACTAAAATAATAAAAAAATAGAGAATATTTAAAATGATTTAAGTACTATTAACAAAGCTGAAGTTAATAATGTATGATTAAATATTCATTATAAAGATTAAATGTATTTTCCTAAATTATTCAACAAAACTTGCCTCATAAAAGTGCATTACTAATTCACATCAAAATCATAAAATAAGGATTTTTTTTTTTCAAGTTTAGCCAGGCTTAATATTCAAAAAATCTTGATTAAAGCATAAATATATTTGGTAAGAAGAGTGTGATTACCAGTGATATCAGCAATATCTTGAACTTTTTCCAAAAAAAAATTATTCTTCCTTCATGAGAAAAACATGAATAGAGTATTATTAAGAAAATTACAAATTAAAAAATATATGGAATTGATACAAAACTAAAAAAGTCAAATTTTGCCCCAATATCCAAACTGAAAGTTTCATTGTTTACATCAATAAATTTTGTGCGGATTTTAGAGACTTGCAGATTTCTGGTTTGCGGATTTGAGGGAGTCTACTGTATATGAAAGAAAAGCTTTTGATTATTTTCAAATAAATTTGTTGTAAATTGCGGTGAGAATGTATTTGAACATTTTTAGTACAGAAATACCTTGTTCCTGAAAGGGTTAAAATAATTTCTTAGCTCATATGTATATTTATGTGTTTGTTTCATGTTCTTAAATAAATTTATAAACATCATAACTAGATTTAGGTATTAATAAAATGCATTTTAATTATATGTGTTTTAATCTCTTTTTTTAGAAATATCGATGAGAAAGTCGGAAATGAGTTATACATTTCCGCAGTAGGTCTAATTTTGAATTGAATAACTATAAAACAAGATCTTTAATTCCGATTTTATTTTATTTTTTAAACAGTACAACATATTTTATATCGTAATAAACAAAGAAAAATGAAACAAAGAAAAATGTTTCTTGGCTCTGTTACTGTTGCATTACCGATAATTTATTGAATATACAGACCATACAGTAACTGATGTAATTTAAAGTATTACCTGATTTAATATCCTTTTGTAAAGCATCTCTATTCAAAATTTCTTAGTATGCGTGTAAGTTTTAGTATTTTTTATGTCAAATTAAACAAAAGTTCAGCAGAGTGCAAAATAATCTTGACGATTAAGCTCAGATAGATTTAGATGTTACTAGGTTAAGTTTATTTTATAAGATAAACAATATTTTCTTTAAATTGAAAAAAAAAAAATGTTATGTAAAACGTAACTTATATCATTCGTTCATTTAATGTTTTATGTACTGTAGTTCCCAAAATCGAGTATACACTTTTTACTCTCTTCTTTAAAGACTAGAAGAAGAGTATCTTGAAGATAGGCTGAAATGGATTTAGATAAACCAGGATAAACCTACTTTATAAAATAAGCAAAGATTGCTTTAAACTGGAAAAAAAATTAACAAAAAGTGGATATGTATCATTCGCTCATTTCGTTTTTCGTGTACAATAGTTTCCAAAATAGAGTACACATTATTCGCGCTTTACTCTAAAGACTGGGGAAATTCTGGATGAAGAACATATTAAAAGTTAAGTAGAAATAGATTTTGATGCACCAGGATGAACCTATTTTATATAAACAATATAATTACTTTAAACTGAAAAAAAGGGAACGAAAAATTAAGCTATATCATTCATTCGTCTAGTTTTTCATGTACTCTTGTTCCTAAAATAGATTATACACTACTCAACTCACTCTCTTTCTTCTTTAAGGAAAAAAAAAGTATTCTTTTTAGAAGAATATTAATAAAATCTCATTTAAGATTAATATTTATAGTAACAATAAAATAAAATAAAATAAAATAAAATAAACAGTACACGAACATGTCCAAAACTTTATTACAATCCAATAATATGTTTGAAGGGAAATGCTTTATCTCTTACTAAATGAATCTGAGTTTCGAATATTTAAAACACCTCGTAGCACCATAGAATTGAATAATTCTATGCGTAGCACAATCAACTCCGCAGACACGAACGATCGCGCATAGCAAGTAGAACGTAAACAGCATCTCTGTCTTATCTGTAAATTAGTCCTGCAAAAGTCAATCAGCAAAACCCTCCAACTATCCGACATTTCTGACTGGCGCATTTGTATTTAACGTAGTGTAAATGCTTCTTTAATTTAAGAATGCTGTTAAAAAGTCAGCTAAGCTTATTTGTCCAATCAGGTTTGCAAAGAGAGTGCTTATTCCATCATTTTCAGTGGATTAATATTTATACAAAAACAGCTTTCTGGCGCGAATATTTTTTCTGGAACATTCCAAAAGCCTCACACTAGATGTCTGGCACGTAAATAAAAATTAATAGCTGCCATCCTGGCGTCGAGATAGCAGCTAACATCGAAGCTATTTAACAAATGGTTATTTTATTAAGAAGAAAAATTAATTTATTGACACATATTAAATCTAAGATGCTAAATGTTATAATAAATATTTAAATAAAAGAATCATTTTTGAATAAAGAGGTTTTTTAGAACGAAACAATTTATACGTTAATATAGGTATAAATAATAAAAAAAAGACTTAAAAAGAGGTTGATGAACAAAGAAAAATCCTAGTGAATTTTATTAGGGATTTAAATAATAAAAGGTTTTATTTAAGAATACATTTAATTAGAGCCATTTTTTAGATTTAAGCGTATTGGAATAAATATTTTTAAAGATGGATTAAGAATTTATATCTTTCATATAAAGACTAATAGATTAGTTTTATAAATAGGGTTTTAACTTTATAAGCAGGAATAATGCATAAAATATTATTAAAACGAAATTAATGTAGCATAATGCTAATCTTGGCGAAAAAAATTAATTTGTTGTATATTTTTTACGCTAAAAAGAGAAAGAGAAAAAAAAAGCGGGGGAAAATATAGAAATCAATATTTTAATTACCATAACTTTTTATGCTGATGTTAACAATTTCAATCTCACAGAATTCAGTATGCGTCTGACATGATTAAATTAGTTTCTCAGTGTGTATTTGTTGGCGTTCTTGTAAATAATATGTTTAAATAAATATTATAATTTTATACCTCTATCGAATACAATAAACGACGTATATTCTCTTTTTTGTGTGTGTGTGTGTGGGGGGGGGGCGGTCACCGTCGTTTATCACCTTGAAAAAAATTGATAAAATAAAAGACACTTTAATAATCTAGGGGGGTAAAAGTGATTTGAATTAAATACCAGATAAAATTAAAAACAGCTAATGACTAACATGCATTGAATGTCAGTGATTAACTGTTTATGTAGAATGTTGCGAAAAAAAAATCGGTGAGACTGAGGTCTACATCGATCTTTCACAAATACTTTTGTAGATTTATAGCTGATTATCAACAACATTAACAACAGCTAATCATAAAATCATGTTTCAGTGAAAATCACGATTATTTGTTTTTGTTCTCTGTTAGCGGAGGGAAAAATGGATATTATATTTTAGCATAGAACATTAGTCATGTGTGACGTCAGTGCTCGTGGTCAATATTAAGCATGCTTGAATACTCGATAGTTGGTGATCATGACCCCATAACTGACTTCAATAATTGCATGCCTATTGAATTTTGGAAAATATTGTTCATTGCATTGTAACACAATATCTGATCTTAGAACTGCAACACCAGTTTGAATAATCAGTCTTGATTACCTCTTAAATATTCTGAGCTTGATCTGCGTCTTTTATACTCTGTTTTTACTGGCCATTTGATCTGATTTCATTGTGTCTGTAACAATTTGTGTTTGAAAATTATTTTTGATGTATTGCCGTTATGACACAACAACTGCGGATCTTAATGCTCTAGCAGCTTGTTTATTATGATGTTTTTCTAATTATGTGCCTTCTCTGTCTGAAGACTTTGATGTCTTTGTAATGAATCCCCGCATGCTGGGGATTTTACCGGGTGGAGCAAATAGGCTCTACACCCCGCATCCTAGTGATCTGATGATCTTGCTCCACTTAGGCATAAATAAATGGTTGAAGTACTTTTCAATAAAAGTTTAATTATATGTTCTAATAAATTAAAAAAATAAAAATAACTACTGCCTTTAACATCTTAAAATTATTGGTCAATAAATAAAATGGCAATGAAAATAAACTGAAAGGAAAAGAAAACTGCGATTTTGGTAGAGTTAATGTTGTAATCTATCAGATGGAACAGAATATGTATATTTCCCCTGTAATTCCACCTCTATATTCTCGTCTAATTCTTCTAGGAAAAAAAAAAAAAAAAAAAAAGTATCGAAAATATGCTGGTTCCAAAGAAAAGAGAGAAGAAATTTAACTTAATAACCTGAAGGGGCACCATTCGACTTTCCGAACATTTTACTGATGAAATATCGTGGATTTTTATAGTAACAATAGAAAATGCATGTGGTAAAGTGACATTAGGAGCTTAATGAAAAGCTATAACATGCACCATTCTATAAAGGTTTCCCACTGTTGAGCACAGGATAAATTGTCGTGAAATGTTGTCGGATAAATGTCTAACACAATGGAATCAGCTGGATTCAAAGATTGACCCTAACTTTTAAAGCTGGAGACATTACCTCTGAGCCACCAGTTCTTGACTGTGTCATCGCACTTATACACTGTCTTGTTTGCGCTTCCATGGTTATTTTCTCCATAGAATCTGTCCAAAGATGGTTTAAATATCCAATCTGTCGACAATTTATAGAAAAACTATACAATTCTCGCGATTAATTTACAACATATTTGCCGAATGGTAAATCAAACGAAAGTAAAGCCCTTCACGAATTGAGTACATCCCAAAATTCCGCTTAAGTCAGTCCAAATCTGAAATAATAGAAAATTAATTTATACTTTAATACAGCTATGGAAATCCTACAGTTTTTACCTCAAATAGCTATTTTACCTCTTTTATATAAAAATGGAAACATATACATCATTAGTATTAAAATACAGGTGAGTGCCGATTATCCGGACGCCGATTAACTGGATTGTCTAATTAACAGGATCGATCAAGGACCATATCCCCCCTCCCCAATCACGGCTTCTCCAAAATTTTTGAAGTGAAGCCTTTTTTTGCGCGGTAATGTAAATTTGTCTGGATGTCACAAAAACTGACCATTAAATAACTATTTCTTAATCCTGAAATAATAAATTGCCACCAAATGCAAAGAGAACTGTTTCTAGATCAACTGTTTGTAGAACCTAAGAAATTTCAGTTCTAACTGGCGAGAGTGCCACTCATATTTTTTAATTTCTTTTTTTTTCCCCATGAAAATACCTCTTCTCCATTTAAAAAAAAACTATCAAAAATTTCTTTTCCCTATCACAATGATTTTTTTAAAAATGCATATTGCACAGTGTTTGTATATATATGTGACGATTTAAGGAGAACTCGAATTATTTCCACTGGTTAAAAAGAAACACGCAGTCATGGCAAGCGAGGGAAAAACAAAATAAAATAATAAATGTAGAAGATCCAATAATTAGTCATGGGCTGCTGTAAATTCATTTATTAAATTCGTAATAATGAGGAAGGAAAAGCTCCTTTTGCAGAAATTCCATCATTATTTCAGCGAGCTGTCCTCATCGAAGAAGCAACCCAAGAAATCTTCTCTCTCATCTCGAGACTTCCACCTTCTAAACTAAAAAGAAAGTACTGGAACATTCTGTAACCTCCAAACCATCATTCTTTTATGTAAACAGAATTCTTGTCCACTTACGAGGCTATTTTAAACAGACGATAAATTTATTTTAAAAAATATTATTTAACCAATTTATAATTGACTCAGAATTTTAAATATCTTACGCAGACGATTTTTATAAATGATTAATTTTAAGAGAAAAAGAAAAGAAATGAATTTATTAATATGCACACATCAAAGGTTGACGTAGGAAAAATAAATAAATAGATAAAATAAAATAATGATATTTTTTGAAAGGTATGGTTTTGGAATAAATTTAATAAGACTTTCTTAAAAAGGGTTGATAAAAACATAGAAGAAATCAGTTTTATTTGGAATATTAAGAAATAAAGTTTTAATTAAGAATATTTTTAATTTAGAGCCATCTTTTTAAATTTACGCATACTGGAATAATGTTTTTTAAGGCAAATTAAGAATTTATATCGTCTGCATAAGGATTAACAGATTAGATTTAGAAACAAGATTTTAATTTAATAATTTGAAGTAAGTACGGAATATTATTATAAGAAAATTAAGATAGTATAAAGGTTAGTTTTGGAGAAATTTTTTTAAATTTGTAATATATACATGTAATAATTTCTATGTGTACTTCTGTATATAACTTTATACCAATTTTGTATTAAATAACATTTTTAAAAAGTTCATAAAATGACTTCTAAACGCACCATTTGTAATATGCTAAAATGTGCACAACTACAATTTCCAGTCCTAAGCCTGGAAAAGGTGCAAAGAAAAGTTGTCTAAAAAAAACATTTTTTAAAGTGTCCAATCATCCGAATTTTTCATTAACACGATCGGCCTGCGTCTCGATCGGTCCGGATAATCGGCGCTCTACTGTATATATATTTTTTTTTTCCTTTTGAAAAATATATGTAGGACTTTCTTTTGAAAAATCGGGTCATTCCGAAGCCGAAACCTAAAGTTAATCAGATCCACAGCGAAAAAATTTAGCTGCACCTGACTCTTTGGGTTCAGGTTTAACTCTCTTTCCGGCACTTTGTTCCCACTCCAGGCGCATCTAATTTTAATTCTAAACATGCAATCGGCACCAAGAATATTTTTATAAAATTTTGCATTGACAATGAAAGCTTAAATTAACGAGTTCTTAATTTATAAAAAAAAGTCGTTTGTAAGTTCCTGTGTCAGTTCTTATTTTACGAACAGGATTTGTTTATGCCGGAAAGAGTTAAACCATGTTTCCCAAACTCATGCAGGACTCTTATCAAAATACCGTTTGGAAGCCATCGTATTCATTGACCATGACACATACAGCATGATTGCATTACTTTCTTTACAGTCTGTGGAAAACGAAAAATTGAAAATGAATTAATGAGTAATTTCTGTATTTAAAATATGTTATGCAAATATATTAATTTAATCCTTATAGTTATAGAATAAAAGTTTTTTGATTGTAAGAATAATTTGTGATAAATGCTTACTTTATTTTTATTTTGAAAAGAAAAGCATGCGTTTCTCTGTACTTATGTTCCTGTTTTGAAGATTTTGTGACTGTCTCATAATTTTACAAAATAATAATAATAGTAATAATGAATTTAAAAAGAAACTCTGCTAATAAATTTTGAAAAAACCTTAAAAATGATTTTTTTTTTAATATTTAAAAGTTAACATTAAATTTTCTAAGGAAAAACATCTCAGTTTAATCTAAAATCATAAATAAACTACAATTTCTTTTATTTATTTCTTTTTTTCTTTTTCTTTTCTTTCTTTGTTTTCGTTTTTTTTTTTTTTAAGAATATTATCAATAATTATTGTTTAAATGTATATTAAGGATATAGAGTTATAAAACAAAAATACTTTAATGAGTCTTAAACTACTAAACATCTTGCATTGTGTTATTCATTTTCTGTTTTACTTAAAGAAAAAAAAAATCATATAAACGATTAGAAATCTGTAAAACAATTGTTCTTAACATGTTGCTAAATCATTATCGACTAATTCAATGGATTTTTGTAGTAGGGTAACATCCCCACTAATTGGCACATTAAGGATTTGTCTTTAAACTTACTTCTATTTCCATTACCAAGAAATAAAATATTTACTTGTACATATTTTTAAATCAAAGAGTGTATATCTGCGCATCTATTTTGCCCACTAAAAGCAAAAATATTTGAAAAAGTATTTTTATAAAAATATATTTATAAAAAGTTGCTGTAATCACCGATAATTGGCACTTAGACTTTTACACAATTAAAGTAACCCTTTTCAACTAAGCAAAACAGTTGTCAATTAAAATTTAAAATATACTATAAATCAGATAATAATAAATTGATATGCATGCCTTTCTTAAGCCAGAGAAGAAGAATCTGCAACAAATATGGCTAATTCGATACAAGCCATAAATGATTTTCTTTCCTAGGCACTATTGTCATGTAGTAGCATGAATCAAAGTTATAATCTGTAAAGTAAATGAGCATATAACTGGTATATGGTCTTGCATTTTTAAAAGACTGGATATAAATCTTATTTTAGGACATTTTTGTAGGATGTGCCAATCACTGGTGCCTGCCAATTACTGGTGATGTTACCCTATAAGTCACATAACTCAAAACTGCAATGTTTTTTGGCCAGCGCTACTTTCGAAAAGTTTTCTTCATCTTATCCAATTAATGAGCTTGAATATATCATATAAAGTTTTTTTAAGGATTACATTCTTTTATTTATCTATTTTTTGCATTAATTTTATTCCGAAAGAGTTTACATTTACTACTTGTATTTGATAAGCATATAATTTTTTTTAATATTAAAAAAATTGATTTTTTGCTTTTTAATGTCCTTATACTGCTTTTAAAAAATCGTATTTGAATATTTGGATTTTTTGTTAACTTTCATTTCATTATTTTTTCTTATTCTGTGTACATAAATCCTTCCTAATGCGATATTTTATCGATTTCCGGGGGGCGGGGGAGTGTTTTTTTTTCATCTGTTTTTTGCTTCATTACTTAATTTTAATGAAAAAGCTCGTGTCTGGATTAACTTTTGCTCTAAGTTAAATTTTCTTCTTTGAATTGATACACTTATTGCTGGGAAAGCACATTTATAGAAATAGAATGTTTTTTGCTGGCTGATATACTCTCTAAGAGTAGGAAATTAATTCATCAATTTTGGTACGATCAAATTTTCTCTAAGACTTTTTAGAAAACTTGATACATTTGTTATAAATATTCACTATAACCCAATATAATCTCATGCTAATTTCTTCATGAACTACTTTTGCTAAAATATTTTTAAGATGCATTCAAGTAGAATATCATTACAACGAATATCATTTTAACAAATTTTTAAGTTTAAAGAATATTATTTGGACTGTTAAAAAAAAATCTTATTATCCTATTTAATTATAAAAGTGTTCACTTTAATGAATTTTTTAAAGTAGCGAATTTAATTAATTCGTTGTAACGAGGTTTTACTGTGTCACACAGAAATTACTTAGTCCGACGATAGCGAACTTCATCAACCCGTGTGCCAAATTGTTAAAAAAAAAAAAAAAAAAAAAAAAAAAAACATGATAATGAATATGGGTAAACAATTATTACAGTTTGGGTAATACCTAATTTAAAGGGTTACCTAATTTAATTTCTTTTTAATATCAATTTTATTCTAAAACAGTTTATATTTACTGACTTATGTTTGAAAAGAATATTTTTTTAAAAATACTAATAACTTTTTTTTCAATGCTTTCTTTATTTTTAAGGGAGACCCGTACCCTATTTTCGGCCAAAAATCATCAAAAGTTCAAAAAATTTTTTTTCTCAGAAAACGATAAAATACATAATTGCGAATATCCATGCAAAATTTCAGAACTCGGGGACACTTGGAACAGGTAGAAAATGAGCTTTTTAAATTGTACTCACTATAGAGTTTAAAGGACTAGCGGCCATTTAAAACGTGTTTTCCTGAAAATGACTTTTTTCATATTTTGCCTAAGTTCAAAGTACTAAGGCTCAGTGGTAAAATGATTTAGAAACAAAGTGTTTATGTTTTTAGAATCTTAAAAAATTTGCAACAAAAGTAAGGAGAGATATTTTTTTTTTAACTATTTCTGAAAATTTTACATAAATTGGTAAACATGAAAATTATAACGAATTTAAGGAAATTTACCATGCGTATTTTTATTATTATTATTATTATTTTTTTAGCTGATTAAAATAGAAAATTAAAAATATCTCTCCTTAGTTCTTTTCTATATACTATAACACTATTAAAAAATTTTTAGTAATACCAAAATATTGAAAATTGAATGAGGAGTAGTAATTTTAAAAAAGTGTATTTTTCGACAAAAAATGTCATAAAAATCCCCATAAAAAATATACTTTTTAATAAAAAGTGAATTTTTTTGCTAATTATTCCTTACAAAAAGATTCTTAAATAGTACACCAAAATTCATTACTTTAAAATCAATAATAAAAATTTTGGGTTTTTTCTTACGGGTCTCCCTTAATGCTTTTGTAAAAATTTATTTTTATTAATTAAATTATTTAAATCGCGTTTGAATATTAAGATTTTTTGTTAGCTTTCATTTAACTTTTTTTTTTTCTTATTTTATGTTCAAAACTCCTTCCTAATGCGATATTTTATCGATTTGCGGTAAGAAAAGTTTTTCAATTGTTCTTCGTTTTCATTAGTTAATTTTAATGAAAATGTTCATATCTAGATTAATTTTTGCTCTAAGTTAAATTTTCTTCTTTGAGTTGCTACATTTATTGCTAGGAAAGCACACTTACAGAAGTAGAATGTTTTTTGCTGCCCAATACTGTCTAAGAGAAGAAAATTAATTAATCAGTTTTGGTACGACCAAATTTGCTCTATAACTTTACATAGAAAACCTGATACATTTGTTATTAATATTCACGATAACCCGTTACAATGCCATACTAATTTCTCCATGAATTGTTTTTGCCAAGCTGTTATTAAGATGCATCCAAGTAGAATATCATTATCACGTTAATAAATTTTTTCAGCTTAACGAAAAAAAAAAAAAAAAAAAGTCATATTATTCTATTTCATTCTAGAAATATTCATTTTAATGATTTTTTTAGCATAACGAATTTAATCAGTTTTTCCCCAAAGATTCGTTATAATGAGATTTTACTGTAGTGTGACGATAGCGATCTTCATCACGTCAGTGTGCCAAATTGTTTCCAAAAAATATTTTACATGATAAGGACCTGCCAAAACTTCGTGCTATATAAAAGTGATAATAAAAACTAGTCGTTGGGGGCCACCGTAATACTTACCCATCATGTATATGCATATATAATATATGAAAATAATACACTTGAAAACTATTTATAAAATGGATTGCAATTCCAAAACAAAATTTAAACGTGTATTTATATTTTTATTGTGCATAGTAATGCTGTATTAATGAGTTGCTGATGAATCTCTTTCGATAAATTATACAACACGCCTAACTACTCAAGTAATACTGAATTGCGAAAAAGAAACATCCTTATAACTCCAAAAATAATAATCTTATTAACTAACAGTATATTGCGTCGGATTAAGCGTCTCATTTCCAATTAAAATATATCTTTGAATTGAAATTTGAATGAAATACAGGGTAATTAAAAATCGAAGAATGTAGAAAACAGGATTTCAGATATCTCGGCAACTAATAATTCGATCAACTTCGTTCTTTATGCAAAATTTGTGTTATTTTATTGCCTTTTATGATCACTCCTTAAAATAAAAAAATTCGAAAATTTTTATATACCTTTCATCAGAACAAAGTTTTCGAGAGTCCGAAAAAAGTAGTTCCGGATAATCGAGGTTGCTGATATTAAATAGGCTTCGTTCCATTCTTACATACTAAGTACATACAAAATTTCAAGTCTCTATCTCAATTCGTTCGGGAGATAGAGCGTTTACAGACAGGGTGGCAGACAGACAGACAGACAGACAGACGGCAATTTTTTTTTCTTCTAAAAATATGTTTTTCGGAATCTCCACTATCTAAAACGTGTAAATCCGTCAAAATTGTTTTTCGATTTTCAAAACGATTGCAAGACTTACCCTATACTACGTATGATGGGTTTAAGTAATTACCTGAATTTTACATTAATTAGGATTATTAAATGTGGATAACATAGTGATATTACATCTCAATAATTATAGTAACATATATATTTTAGAAAGTAATAATAGTAAAGCGATTTATATTATTGCATCTTGAATGCCAATAATTAATTTCGTGTTCATAACGTACATTTTTGTATAATGCAAGTTGAACTGGAATCATCTGACTGTTTACTCACAAATATCTTATATATTTATTTTTGAAAAGTATAAAATAGTAACAGTATTTCAACAGGGGTGCAGAAAATGTTTCTACTCCCAAAATTTCCCCCAATCCACATGAAAATTTCCCCAAAATTGCACTTTATGCTATCGGTAATTGCTGTACTGTCGTAGAACATTTGTTTTTCAACTTAGACTTCGAGTATATATGGCAGAAGTGAAATTCGAAACAGAATCGCCCCAAATATACAGATACATATTATTCTGACACCGATTTTCTGGAAGTTGCCATACAGATATTTTTATTTTTAGTGAAAGTTTTCTATCTCAGGAAATTACGGAATTCGTTCTTAAAATCTAAATCAATTGTATATGTTTCTGCAGAATTTCCCCAGTTGGTTAAAATTTCCCTCAATCCTGGATCACCGGATCGGACATATTCTGCATCCGTGTATTTCAAATCATTCCAGTATAATCTTCAATAAAAATGGAATTATAACAGAAATAGTTCTTTATGTAGGATTTCATTATAATAAAAAAAAAAAAAAAAAAAAAAGCTATCTTAAACTCCCGCAAATTAAATTTTCACTAACTTTAGCATGCATACCACTTGAACATTTTTTTTTATTCAGGTAGACTTTGAATATTTCTCTTTGCAAAATGTATTTGCATTTCGTAGGATTACATATCATTGCAGTTTTATGCATATCCAGTGCGGAACTTAATAAATAAATAAGCATTCCTAATAATTTGATGATTGAAATGAAATTTTTGAAAAATTCAAAATTTGAAATTTGCCTATCTCTGGAAAACTAAGCGCTAAATTAAATTAATTTTTTGGGAAAAAAAAAAGCTATAATTTTTTTTTTAATTCTATTTTCTTATTGATTTGTTAAAATTTTTGGAAATTGGATCTCAGAGAGATTATTTAAATAAAAATTGGCATTTAGCTGTAGAATAAATGCTCTCTTTGCAGTTTTCTTTATTAAGAATCATTTGTGGGAAATGATTCTGATACTGCTCATTCAAGTGCTGTTTTAATGGACTGACTGAGTTGTAATCATCTAGAAAAATGACCGACTGGAAAATGTTAAAATTGCTTATTTAATGGACTGAAGTCTAATCTGTTTCATTCCCAAAAGTATGTCAATAAGACGATCTAGATTTATTTTCCTAATAGGGAGCTATTTTCCGAAGACTGAATAACATAGGAGGGGGGAGGGGGGGAGATATACGAGCCCAATAAACGTGCTGTGGCATAATTTTCAGTTCTTATCTGCACATACTAAGCATGCTTGTTCTTAAAATAGTAATATATGTGAAATAATAAGAAGTGAAATTGCAGACTAAACTGACTGCATCCAGTTTCTGTTTTTAACTGTTTCGTTTTTATTATTAGATTGTAATTATTTTAGTAGCGGAAGTATACATCGAGTGTTGCCTTGTATTTTTTTAGCTATTATCTTTAAAGCAATAACACTCTACTTGTTTAAATCAAAATGCTGCTAATAACTATTTTTCTAGACCTGAAACAATAAAATAAATTGAATGCACCTTCATCTTTTGGCACGATTAAGGTTACTCAAGGTACTTTAAGGTACTAAATTGTCGTACTTTTTACTCGAGGGCTATTACAAATAATTTAATATTACATCTGTATATGTTATTTCACTCTAATAATAATGACGTGAAAAAAGCATAGCTGCTGACTTTTACGCCTTTTCTTAACACTAAAATTTAAAAGAAATCATTGACTGAATCGCAGTTCGCCAATTAAATATTAGAAATTTTACTATTAAATTTTAGTGGTAAAAAAAAAAAAGAAAAAAGAAAAGCGTAAATGTTGGCAGTTGTGAAAAAGCAACCGTACATGTGCATATTAGTAATAAAAATTTTATTTTTAATTTTGTCATCATATATTTTAAAAAACTATAAGGCGTATCGCGTTTGTCTTAAAATTTATATGCATGTATCGCTGAAAGTTTGCTAAATATGAGCATTATTTAACCTAACAAAATAAATATTAGTAATATTAACGTAAAATAGATTTACAAAAAATCCCTGTTAATCTTAAATATAGTTAAAATTATATATATAAAAGCCCTCCGTGTATAACAATTCCGGGATACCCTTTTCCACGAGAAAAAGAACTCATTCATTCACCAATGAAAACGTTTCACAGTCGTAATGGAGCGTTCTCATTGGTCAGATTCACAGATGAAGCTGTAAATGACGTCACTACATTTTACTTCGCTTTGAAATCTTTCCACGATTTCAAAAAGTATATTTAATTAAAACTTTTTATTAAAGGAAAGCGAGGGTGCGTTTTAAATGCAATATTGTTTATATTCGGGTTGCTTTAATTTTATTTTTTTTCACTTAAAAATCTGGTGCATTTTATTGCAACGCACTCCCCTGCTTGTATTGAAAACGGTTACTTGGCCGTGAAATGGAGCTTTCTTATTGGTTGGAATAGAGATATTATATACAAGCGGTGGAGTGCGTTGCAACAAAATGCAGCTGATTTTTAACAGTGTACAGCCGTGAATGACTCTTGAGAATTTCAAATCTATAAAAAACATTGTGAAAAGTTACCTCCGATTTTAAAGGCAATCTATTTTCTGACCAATGAAACCGTTCCATGGTCGTAATGGAGCGTTCTCAATGGTCAGATTTACACAGTGGGAGCTGTAAAAAAGACGTCAGAAAATTTTACTTCGCTTTGAAATCTTTTCACGATTTCAAAAACAATATTTAATTAAAACTTTTTATTTAAGCAAACCGCGGGTGCGTTTTAAATTTCATTATAATTCCCACTCCCATCTACCAGATAGTTTTGCTATAGTTTTAAATGCAGATTTCTGTTGAAATTTTCTTTCTTTCTTTTTCTTTTCTTTCTTTCTTTCTTTTTTTTTCGGTTAGATTTTTCCTTCTCCAAGTTTAATCGCTGTATTTATCAAAATTGTTTCAGCCTAAAGTGGCTATGATTGACCACAGTTGTTGAAATTTTTTATCATCCTTTAAAAATGTAAACACGTCATTTTGACGGGCTATCTTCTAGTAATATTAGATTTTTTTTTTTTTTTCAAAATTCTATGATTCGTCATTTGATCGGAGGTATTCACCTAAAAGTGTGCAAAATTCCAAGTCTCTAAATTATTCAGTTTCTGAGAGCGAACCCTGGGACAAACAGACAGAGGAGTGAGATTAGTAGGGTTTCGTCAGATCAACTAAACATTAAAAGCGGTAATTAAAAGATTATAGGCTAGTAAGGTGAAAGCACTCTTATGTTGCATATCTAATGTCAAACCAATGACAATGTTCTTTTCAAATTTCTCGTTCGCATTTCAGTACTTTTAATTTTTTTTTTTTTTTTTTCTTTCCATACGATATCTGAGGTTGATGTCAATGCGGATACTTTCATACGTTTTCGATTTTCGTTGTATTTTTTCTTCTTAGACATAATTACTTTTAAAACGGATTTAAATGATAACGGATTTAAAACGGATTTAAAAAATAAAAGTATTCTACAAAAAAAGGGGGGAGGGGGGTAAGAAAAAAAAACTGAAACAGATAAAGAACGAATGTACTGTTAGATATAGACCTCAGGTAAATCATTATCATGGATCCTCTTTTCGGGAAAAAAAAAAAAAAGTTTAAAAAAGAACGCCGCGGTTGGTTTAAAATTTGCTTGCGAATATCTTCCTATCACTAACATAAGCTCTTAATAATCAAAATGGGCCCAAAGTAAAACTTCTGCGTTGGCGCCTGTCTTAATAATTAAAATATTTTTAACATTTTTAAGTTGAGGAAGAGTGGCACCGATAGTAGTTAAAATGTGACGTGTGAGAGAAATTTTTGAAATCCATTACCCTAAGGGACTGTGCAAATATAACGTTATCATTTTAGGAGGGAGGGGGTTGTCTTCTGATATCGATATCATTTTCTATACATTCAAATTTTTCTCTTTTTATTTGTAACATGTTTTTTGGTACAAAATAGCACATTATTTTTTTTTAATCTGTTATCTATTTTTATGAAAATATAAAGTTATTATTAAAATCATTAAATTATTACTAAGTTATTTAACTCTAAGATATTTAATACCCTAACATTTGACATTCCTATTCTTCTTCATATATAAATGTATACATAATCAGGGTTAGAGAAACCATATATACGTGAAGTATATTTGAAATGAAGCTTGTGTTTATTAATAAAAGAGAAAGAATGTTGTACACTTGTTTTACAGATAATAATTTCTATCTGCTCCTCCCCCTCCCACCCCTCCGTTCGGGACAAATGCAACAGGACTTTATTACCGTTGAATGCATTATGTAACAAAAAGCTATTATATACATATTTTTTTTCAATAGTAACTATTTTTTAATAGTTTTTGTATATGCAAAATGATGTTTTGACTTTTCTGCATTTGAATCATAAAAGTATACGAAAAATAAATGTAGCCAGTCTTGTATATTACTTCGAATAAAATAAAAAAGAATTAAAAAAATATATATATTATATATACTTTGATAACGATATCATTACTGGGGGGGGGGGGGAGGGGGTCGAGGAATGATAATGTATGATATCGGAACGGGGGGGGGGGGGGTCAAAATTACCAAAAAGTTGATAACCAAAAAGTTGTCATATTTGTACAGCCCCTAATCAATGAAATTTATACCCGAGATTATATTGTAGTGATGTATAGTTCAAGGTTGTTTGGCGACTTTCGCTTTTATAGCTGTCACATTTTCTAAATATATATGTATGAGAAAAAAAGAAAATGAAAGGAATCCTACTCTTGTAACCTATCGCGGATAAAAGACGAGACAAAAAATGTTCCTGCTGAGTTTTATAATGCATTACATTTTGAAAAATGCCTTAAATGTCATTTAAACTTTGTACGTGAATTGAAATATATTTACGTAACACTTACGCTTGCGCCATAGATCCTCATATTAGTAACAGAAAATCCTGCCTACGAGTAGAGTCACTTCCCTTGCACTTCCTTTGATTGACTTCCTCCGGTCTGAATGAATTATGTGATTGGCCGACATGGATTTCATCAAATTAATTTCATTCTTCAGTGAATGATTGATTTTTTTTTTTTTTTTTTTTTTTTACGCTTTCATCCCTTTTGTGTGACGATTAGTTTGGAAGAATGTGTTTGATTTTTTTCTCAATTGGAAAATTATATGGAGATTTTTAGATTATTTCAGCATAACAATGCCGGTAATATATATATATATATATTATCTTTTTAATATTACTCAACATTCCCCCCCCCTTTAAAATGTTGCATATTTTAATAGTATTTTTAAAAAATAGTTTAATTCTAAAATAAATAATGTAATGACTATAAAGCTATTGTCAAAATTGTGTTTAGACACAATTAAAAGTAATTTTTATTTATTGAGTTAAAATTTAAAAATTTTTTGCTATGGTTAATCATATTATTTGTAAACAGGATCCCGTGATAAAACTTCTTTAATTAAAAAAAAAAAAAATAGTAATAAATAAATAAGTAAATAAATAAAATAAATTTGAAATTTTTACAAAAAGAAGTGGGGTAACTTACTCGAAATATTATTTGTAGAATTTTAACTTTTTTTCATTTAAATAAACAAATATATATATCAGCTTTAATTTTAATTCAACATTTATAAAAAGTTTTTTTTTTTTTTTTTTCTCTAATTTGCAGAATCAGTATTAAAGTAAAATAATTGAATAATACATGTTCCAAATTTGAACCATTTATCTTTAACAATTCTTGACTTATAACAATTTAAATAGGATAAATGGGGAAAAACCCATCATGAAGAAAAACGCATTTTCGCAAGAAGTCGTATTCATGTCGATCACTGCTTGAAAGTTAGATTTTTTTTTTTTTTTTTTTTTTTTTTTTTTTTTTTTTTTTAAACAAACCAAAACGAAAAAAATTAATGTTTTCTGTTCAAATAAGATAAAATCATTCTTTAAACACCCTTTTAATAATAATAATACAATAAATTTTTTTAGATAATTTGAAGATTTTTGTGTTCCGTGAACTCCTTTAAAGAAAAATAATTTCATTATGAAAATAGATGATTCAGTTGGTACAGTTTGAAAAATTAAAAAATTTAAATGAGATTAGGGAGAATATTTAAATCTTTCTCCTCCTTGCAGATTATAATACCATGTAGTAATTTTTTTCTCCCTTTTTTCTGTCTTAACAGATAGATGTCTATAATTTGAATGTTCATATTTCTAATAAAAATATTAGATTGCGAAAAAAAAAAAATAAAAAAAAATATAAAATGCCACAGATACAGAAAAAAACATTTCCCTCATTTTATAATATTCGATTATTATGAAAATTTATCAGAATATACTAGGGATGTCTATTGTTATATCCATGATAGCACGATCATATGATATCATAGATCATTAATTAGTAAATTATCATGGTCATTAATTATTAAATAATCATTAATTGTATAATTATCATGATCTATCGGTACGATAGGCAATATAAAAAATAAAATAGAAAACTTAATAAACAAATCGCATATCATGTAAACAGTAAGGTTTGTTCTGATTATGATGATCATATCGATGTATTCAGTTCTCTTCATTTTGATTTGTGTTACTTTGTTTTTCAAACTGGACGACCACTTTTCTTGAGAACTTTTGGACCGATTTCTTTTACTTTTTATTTAAAAGTATTCTGAACATTTTTGCGAAAATTTATACCGCTGAAAAGTATAATTTTTATTGGTAAAAAGGGAAAAGTGTGCGACTTTCTTTTCAAATGATCGCCATTTAAATTAACTTCTTAAACTAAATGTTGGTATAATTTGCAAAGAATTTAATTTCCTTTCATAATAGATGTGAACAATTTGTTTGATATTCTTGTTCGGGGAAAAACGGCCCCCCGATTGAGAGTCATTGCCGCACATCTGCAATTGCACTAAACCTAAAATCCATTTTTTACCTCCCTCTCCACACATATAAGGAAAATAAATAAATAATTCAAATGTTTAAAATGTTGATAAATATAATGCAAAAAAATATGGAGGTGATATTTCTTTTCTTTGTAGCCGAAAAAGAAATCGTGCGAATTTTACAACAAATAAGAACCTCTCCTTAAGGTTATTCTGAAAACTAGAAGAGGGTTCTTTTTGACAAATTTTAATTCTTTCTTGTTCGGAAACGCATGAAATTGGCTAGTGTTGTTATTCAGAAAATTTGTTGCAGTCGAAAGGGGGCAATTTACAATTTTTTGGTAAACGCAGCAGTTCTTTTATAAAATATTGTTAAATGTGACGTTTTGAACTACATTTCTTACGCGACAGCACAAGGGAGGAGAAAAACTTGTCGTCACATAACCACAATTGCTTATAAACTGTATAAGTCATCTGTTTATAAAAAAATGTAAAAAAGAAAAAAAAAAAAGATTCAAAATCACTTTAATAGTCGGACCTGTCTATTTTTTGCTTTTGCGTTTAAAAAATGAATCAGAAAATTTCATATTGTTCAGCATCAAGAGATTCTAGAGTCGCCTTATGGTTTTTGAGTATTTGTTTTTTTTGCAGTTTCAAAAAACTAATTTATTTATTTTATTTATTTATTTTTTTTAAAGTTATGTCATTTTATAGATAAATGGTCGATTATCTATAAGAAATAGTTTATTTTTGTGATAAAAATTTTCAACCTTTTTTCTTTGTCACTGATGTTATTTATATTTTTCTTTGCAGTCAGATTTCCATTCTGAGGGCGGCGTTTTCATGAGGCCACAATGCACCGCTCTGAGCTTCGAAAAAATGATATCGATGGACCAGGAGGAGGGCTGTGAAATCAGCCCCGATCTACTCTCAGATGAACTCTTCCATGGACCAATCGGGCCACAGAACACTCTTGTAAGAAATTTACTTCTAACAATACTTAAATATCGAAACAAAATGCAATTTTTAATACCTGTAATCCAGGGCTGAGAATCTCTTTAGTGAATTTTAAATCATTTCCTTGCCCCCTTTACTTTCCTTGCATTTGCAACTTTACAGCTTTGGCAATTTAAAGTTAGAGGAAGAATACTAGATGGATACTAGATTGAAATACTAAAGGAAGTTTTCACTGGGAAGGGCGGGGGGGGGGGGATAGGACGTTTGCCTTATTTGTTAGTTTGTCATAATTATAAAGAAAAATCGAACATTTAAATATCCCTAATGTTACTAACTACTTCGTAATTTTCTCTCTCCGTTTGTACAAAAAAAAAAAAAAAAAAAAAAAAAAAAACCTTTAAATTTTTTTTTTCTGTTAGTTGCTTTGTAGTAACAATAAATAAATAAAAAACAAATTGCCTTTTTATTTTTATTTTTTATAAAGTTTAAAATTATAAAACCTTTTTTTTTTAATTAGTTACTTTTGTAGTAATATTAAATTACTATTCATCTAAATTACTGTCTCATTTCTGAAACTTTTGTGTCCAGCTCTTTTCTTTCGCCCCCCCCCCCCCTCAACCATCCAATCACACAATGTTTCAAATCTTTATTAGGTTTTATTTTTTCCAACAACAACAAATAATAATAATAATAATAATAACAACAATAATAATAATAATATAAATCTTTACCTTTGTCACCTGCAAGAGAAAATATAGTTGTTCTACATACAAAAAAGGCCAAATAATAACTTTTTGTAATAACATTTGGTATAAATTTTGCCTTAATCAATTCTATTTAAAAATTCCATGTGTCTTAATTATAGTAAGTATGATTAAGGAAATTGTAAAATGCAAATAAGCTGACATTTTTGGAGATTATTATAAGATATTTAGCCTTTTGGTCATCATCTAATTTTTTTTAACAAACTTCCACTGTATGGCATTTTTTTTTTCTCCTAGCATGTATAATAATGAGAGGTTACTATATTACAGTTTTGAAATAAAAGTGCTTTCAGATTCCATTTAAAAATTGACTTTAGGATGTTTTTTACCTTATGTGTTTCATAATTTGTTTCTTTTCAGTATTCTATGGATTTTTCACATCCCCTTCTTAGAAGAGGAAGTGTATTAAGCAAATCTAATCGAAGTTCACGTGGTAGTGATACTTCGTCTGCATATTCTGGATCTGACACCATGCAGTCTATGCAGTCAGTTGCTCTTGATGATCAAGATGATCATGTGGATCTATCAGGCTTGGTGGAAAGCATCGTTGACTCTGATGAGGAGGAAGAGCTCACAGAGTCAATGGAAGTGAGTTTGAATTAAATTTGTTTCTTTTGCAAAGGCATTTAATTTTTGTAATAATTGTCTTTAGCCTTTAAATTCCCTTTCATATTTCTTTATTGCTTTTTAATAAGTGTGTGATTTTCAGTATCAAGTCACAATATTGTTTAAATAAAAGTTTAGAGAAAGTTAAATTAAAATTATACTTTTATAATATTTCATATACACTACGGCCAAAGATGACCATCCACTTGTGATTTTTGACATTTTGTTAAATATCTAAAAAATACATGGCGAATTATCTTCAAACTCCAAGTTTGTAAACATAATAGTACAGGTCAAACATTTCTGAGAAGATTTTTTCTTTCGAAACTCCATAAAGAATAGTCAACAAATTGAAAAAAAAAAAAAAAAAAATCATTTAGTTAAGCCTGTCAAAACTAATATATAGCAAAAGCGTTCAAGTTCAAACTGTAAATTATGATTAAGTGGCTTATTATAGTAAACTGTGTTCATTTTTATGCGAATAGCATGTATATGCGTTGAAAAATTAAGGTTTTTATAAAAATAGCCCCAAATGCAATATTGTGTATGCTATATTTGCACTAATAAATGGATATATGGAGACACTCAGTGATATATTCTGATATTAAGATTGTTTTTTTTTTTCAATTTCAAAAGATAATCTCGTTTAATTAAAATAATAAGATTTTTTTAAGTTTTGTGATTTGGGGTGTGACAGGGAGTATTCAATTCTATGTTAAAAACAGGCAGGCAGTCAAACAAAGAAACGAGACTATAAGAGTTTCATGAGATGAACAAAACTATAAAAAGAAAAAAAAAAGATTTTGTATTTTTTTTATAAATTCACTACCTTTTCTTTTTTATTTTTCACAGTATTCACTTTCAACCAAGCATAAAAAAAAACATTTACATTTGCACAATGAAGTTTGGTGCTTGTGACAAATTAGTGTATTATATTGAAAATTTTTGAAAACATATAAATTGTGATAATGTAATTTGATGTAATTTTCAAGATGAGTATTAATTGCTTCTAAAAAAAAAAAAAAAAAAAAAAAAAAAAGTGTTTTTTAAAAACTTTTTTATTTTTCATTTTTATTACATATAAAATCTATTAAAGACTTATTATTCTGATTAATGTTATTAAATATTTATTTTTACACAGCAATAAACAAATATATAGTGAAACCTCCTGAAATGGTCACTCCGAACAATAGTAACCCCTCTGAATTCTGGTCATGTTTTAGTGTAATTGAATCTCTTCCATAGAAATAACACTACACAAAACCTATAAACAGTGAATTTCAAACAATGGACACCCCTACATTTCTTTTCTTCTTCTTCTTCTTCTTTTTTTTTTCATTATATTTTAATTACAACTGAGATTGTGAAGAATGTTGAGATGGATTTTCTTATTTGACATCCTTAAAATTCCTCTACTAATCTCTAGTGTTTGCTAAACAAAACCTTCTTTGTTAAATATGTATAGCAAGAGGGTGGTGAGGGTAATGAAATTTAAATTTTAAGTGTGAGCTAATAATAGTTATTTTTATATACTCTTTGCGAATGTGATATTTGATGATATTTATTAGGATGAGCGAAGCGAATCTTCTACTAGGCCACTCAAATGACATTTTGTCATACACTTTACAAAAAAACTATACAGTATTTTGACTTGAAATTAAACACAAATATAAATTATCATCTATAGATTTGCAGAATATTATTTTTTTTACAGAAATATTTTTCAAAAAATTATTACTTTAATTAATTTATTTTACATGTTTTTCCATTACGAACGCATTTTTTCAAATAAAAAGTGAAACACGTACGTTTTCAGAAGAAAAACTTAAATCATGGGGTCAGTAATTATAGCTAGAATTATCATTAAATAAATAAATAAATAAATAAAATATATTTTCATTATTCTGACAAAATATTTCAAAAACTGCTTTCAGATTTTCAAACTATGCTCATTCCTTTTAACTATGTATAGTTTCATGATTTCTTTCATAAAATTTATAAAATACTTTTTTTTTAGAAAAATTATAGCATATTTTTAATGAATTAAAATTTGTGAAAATTCTCTTATTAACATTCAATTATAAAAGTATTTTTCTGTGTTAAAAATTCAAATACACAATTTATTCTTATTTTGAGAAATCATTTAAGCAGACAATATTTATGAATTTTAAAAGAATTACATTATGTTTTTGAGAAGTGGCAATAAAAGAATTGTAAACAAATAAAATTAATTAATATTTTGTATAATTCTACTTCGAAAATATTTTTATTTATACCAGTCTTATATCATAAATAAACAATCTGAGGAAATTCTTAGTAATTTGGTTGAAATACATTTTAAAATTAAAATGCGCCGAAACATAAAATTACATTTTTGCTTAATAAAGATGCAAAAGTAATTTTAAAAATATATTCTTACTTTCAAATATTTATCTTATAGCATAATACTTCGCGAATCCAAACAAAGCATGGCTTTTGCTAGTTTATGTGTATTTATCTATGAGTAGCACATGTTTTTCATTAAAAGAATGAGTTCAAAGCAAAAATTTTCAAATTATAAGTTGAAAAATATCCATGTTATCAAAAGAAGTGTAGGTGCACAAAAATTAGCTGAAATGTATAATTGTTGAAGAACCCAAATAGATGACATTCTGGAAAAAAGAGTGACTTTTATTTAGAAAAGACATCTCAAGGTGTAAATTTGGAATCTAATACCAAGCATTGGAGAACTGATTATGATGAGATTAATAAGTTGCTTTTGGAATGGCTTTCAAACTGTCAGGAGAAAAATTTCCCAATTTCTAGACCAATGTTGCAAAAAAGTGCAGAGAAACAGAGGAATTAAAAATTTTGTGCTCCCTCAAAACAAATTCTACAAACAAATCCATGGAAATGATTATCCATTTAGACAAAAAGATGTGCTTTAAAAAATACAAAACTGCTATGAATAAATGATTTCTTTAGTGTAAAATGATAATATGTATTTTTTAACATTAAAATAAAACAATTTTGATCAGTTATTTTGATGTTAATGTAATGTAATTTTAAACTTTTAAAAAGTGGAACCTCTAAATAATGGCAAGCTCCGAAGTATGGACACTTTATCGTGCTCCCAGTAGTAGCCACAGTTCATAGGCTTTACTGCATCATCATTTTTGTTTAATTTTAATTATTTTAATTTTTTTTAAATCTTCCAGAGTTTAACAGTAAGGGATACTGTTAGAGAATGCCTGGAAAAAGATCCAGCTCTCCGGACAGAGGAAGATGTTAATATAATCTTAGAATATATGCAGCATTTACCTGTAAGTTGGTCTTTGATAAATAAATATGTATGTATATGCTTTTTGACCTGTTAATATTTTTATATTATTTGATGGCAGTTTGTCTATTTTTTTAAGTGACTATTTATTATTTTGTATTTTTTTCTATCTGAACTTTATCTGCAAAGACAAACTTGCTGTGTCCTGTTTTGGAATTTATGAATGTTTCAGATTTTATTTATTCATTATTTTTTATTATAAATAGCTTGTAGAAATTTTAAATGTTTTTTAAATATATCCTGCAATTTTTTGGGCCATAAAGAAGTTATAATTCAATTACTTTTATTTCCTAAGTACAGTAATCCATTAGCATTCGTGCATTTAACATTCATGGGTTTTGTTTATTGGAGAAATAAAAAAATGAAAAGTAATTTAACATTCAAACAAATTTAACTTAGCTATTCACGAATTTTGATTTATAAAGAATACTTTTTACAGTATAAACACATTTTATTTTACCAAATAAACTAAATTGTCATTGGGTAAGTTGAAAAGTGCTGTATAGCCTAGCTCAAGAATTACACCTTTTGTATTAAGAAAAAATACAGATCAATAATTCTGAGAAACCCAAAACATGACTTGATGCTAAAAATTAAAAGATGTTTTTTTAATTCAAAATTTTTCTGCAAAAATTATGCGAGAAATTTTTAAGCTTCATCAACAACTCATCAAGAAAGCAATATAATGTGATCTTTCCCTGGTGAAGAATTTTAAATTTAAAAGAGAAATCAAGACTTGAACTTTTCCTTATCTGGAAATTCATAAACAAAAAATCTGTTCTTCTGAACAATTATACATCAATGATTTTTTTTTCAGACATCAACTTGAAACTAAACTCTGTACAATTATATGATAGCACTAAGTGTAGAACACTTTGACTTCCATCTAGTCATTTTTATACAAAACTATTTTTTTTTTTTTTAAATAAAACTTCATAAAAGTTACATTTTTAGAAAGATTATTTAAAAAAATTAACATTTGAGCAATGACTTACATTCAGTTATGTATATATTCTGAGATAATTTCAGTTGAAATTACATTGGCAGCTCCATCGTTCCCTCAACAAAAAATTAATTTTTCTTGAACTTTTAAAGTATTAAAACAGGGAGACAATTATCGCAAAGCAAATCTGTGATGTAGCCTTGTGCCAAAAAGAAATAAATTACATTTGTTTGCAATCTGAAAAAATGATGTCTGAATGTTTATGCTTTGTTGGCGCTATTTATCAGTAGTTAAAATAAAAAAAGAAAATTTATTTTGAAAAAGTTCTTTGAATTCTGAAATGAAATTTTGAAAAGATTAATATAACACTAAGTGTATGATACTTTTGGAGTAAACTCATCCAGATCCCAATAATATTTCATAAAATCAACCATTTTATTTTAATTTTCAAAGATTGGCAAAAAAAAAGTTTTTTGGTGAGAAAAAAGTTTGACAATATATTTTCTGGCAACCTATTTACTGTTTCATACTTGCAGGCAATTTTTTTCACATATATCCAATTTATTTAACATGAAGAAGCCATTGATAATATTATTATGATTTTATAGTAGGTAAAATGGTGGAGCTATCGTTTGTTTACAGTTTGTATTCACATAAAAGTTTTATTTTGCAGTTTCTCTTTACTGCATTACTATTTTGTCATCTATATGAGTTCAGAAAACAAATTAATGAAACAAAAGTATATTTTTTCATTATTTAATTATTGAAAAATGAAAAAAAAATATGAATGCATGATTTGATAATTTTAATATATATATGTAATGTAAAAATTAAAATAATATTTTTGGCGGCATTCCATCTAAAAGATCAACAGCAGGTTCAGCAGCTGTAGTGTAACTTACCAAGCAATGGATTTCGGTCTTTGAGAATTTCCCCGTAATAAATGTAAGTCAATCAGTTTTTTAATGCATATTTTAGATCAAGCCATAAAGTTATTCCACTTGTCACCATTCCACACATCTAACACTACAACATTCGCTCTCCAAACTGCGTCATTTCGGTGTTCTAAATTATCAGAAAAAATGAGACAGGCGTCTTAACAATTCAAGAGACAGATGCATTCTGAATGCTCCGAAAACCTAGAATGAAACTCCAACACTCACACAAAAAAACTAGCCCCTCCTCAGTCTGCATCAGTAAATTAAAAATCCAATTAGGATTAACTTCGAGGCTACACGTCAGAAATCATCACCTCTGATTGGTATACAAGGCGAGGCCTTCCCGTAAGAACTCCATACTGTCTCGCAAATAAACTAACCTGCTAACATCTGTGCATTAACACAGAGCTTATGATCTTAGTAAAAAATAAAATTAAAATCTCGATAATATTTTAAAAAGGAAAAATATTACGAAATCGTTTCCCGCAGTTTTTGAGAAACAAGCAATAGATTATTAATAAGTTAATAAAATAAGAAAAAGAAATTTAGCTCTTAAAATATTAATACATTACGAAACTAAGATTAAAAATATGTTCCACAAATTTAGAATTAATAGCACAGAGAGGGCAAAATGGTGCAAATTTTTTTTTATTTTATTACATGTATATATATATATATATATATTTTCCTTAATAGTAATAAATATTACTGAAATAACAGCATGTTTTAATAAAATAAGTTTAATTTAGATAATTTATGAACAAATCTCAGTTTAAATACTTAAAATATTATAATGTTTACCAGTAGTAGTCGCTATTTTTTGCAATTGTAAATTAAAAAATTTAGAAACAATTGGCACTTCAAGAATTGAAATATACTATCTGGTGGGGAAAAATATAATTTCTCCCTTCAGGCAAATCCCATGCAAGCACATTGCATTACATATATTTTTAATTTGATCAGAATAATAATAATAATTATTATTATTTTTATTTATTTATTTATTTTTTTATTTTTTAATTTTTTTTTTGCACATTTTTAAATTTTAGTGATATTTCTGTTCTATGTTAATATGACAAATTAAAATCTTACCCTAATTTGAGTATTAAATGCTTTCAAACACATTTACAACAAATAATTATTTCATTGGCACATTAGTTTTAGTTAAAGGGACATTAAAAAGATAATTTTCCTGTACTGAAAGCTGCAATCAACACCTTTAGGGGTCATTTTAAGGCCCAATGCTTTGGTACTGATATAATTTCTAATTTACATAACATAATAAAAACTGTAGAGTTACAGTATCAAAAGAAAAGGGGGTTGCTGCTATTATTATTATAGGCACGGTGTATTTATGTGGTATATATCTTAAAAATTCATAGAAATTAAGTTTAAATGCTGAAGTCAGTGAGTTATGCAGTTAGGAAAATATTAGTATGCACTCTGATTATATCACATTATTAAAGATACAATTAGATGATAATAATGATAGTTTTTCTATGATAATAATGATAGATCTTACGTAATCAAGTTTATTACCAAATGTCAATGCTAGGATGAAACAAACAGATGTAAGCAACTATAATATAAAATGTATAATGTGAACATCATTCTTTTAAAAATGCAAACGTATCATTTTTATGGGTTATCTTCTAGTATATTTATAATTGTTCAAATTTATATACTGTATGTACTTTTTAATGCTTAATTAATCTAGCTTTTCATTTAAATTGCTTTCTTACCATTTAAATCATAAAGTTTAACCTGTTCTATGATGGGAAGATAGTTTCAACTTTTGCAGAGTTTTCCCCGAATCTAACCCTCGTGAATGTTCAGCGTTTGCTGTATCAGGTATTAATATAGTAATATAGATTTTTCATACTTTCTAGCTTAAAAGAAGTCTTTACTTTTACCATTCTCCAATCAGTTTTTTTCATTTTTAAAAATCTGTTATATTTCAAATGAGAAAAAAAAAAAAGTATCATGAAGAAAATAAATAAGTTTCAGGAGAAAAAAAAAAGTTATTTAAATGAAGGTTGTTTAGTGAGTTAAGAGTTATATGTGTTATTTTGTTGTGTTACAGAATGTTTTTTATTCAATTTTTTAGGCTTTTGCTAACATGACATTGACAGTCCGTAAAGCTCTCTGTGCAAAAATGGTGTTTGCTGTTGTTCAGAAACCAGGTATTGTTGTTATGAACGATGGTGAAGAACTTGATTCATGGTCTGTGATTGTTAATGGTGCTGTTGAAATTGAACTTCCAAATGGAGAAGTTAAAGAACTACAAATTGGAGACAGGTAAGAATTGAAATTTATTTGCTGCTGTTATTCCTGCATTTAAAGATTATGATAATTTACACATCATAACATTCTGTACATCTTTTCTTCTTCCTTGTTTTTATTTTTGTGGGATCTATCTTTATGGATTGTGAAATACCCTATAAACTTATGGAACAATTTTTAAGAATGATTACTCACTACCTCATGCATTTTTTCAAAATTTGATTTTCATTACCAAAAATTAGATGTTCAGTACAAAAGTATATTTAAAAAACATACCATTTAGAATTTTAGATACCATAAGATACCATACCATTTTAGAAACATGGACATAATACTAAGTGCATCATTAAGTGAAAAACCGCAGAGAATTAAAAAATAACTGTGATTAACATGTATGTCTATTTACTCTTTTTCCAAAGATCCTTCAGTACTCAACCAATGTTTTAGGTTTAACTTCATATTTTTTTCTGTT
Organism: Maratus speculifer; assembly: GCA_964019185.1. Lineage (NCBI taxonomy): Eukaryota > Metazoa > Arthropoda > Arachnida > Araneae > Salticidae > Maratus > Maratus speculifer. The sequence continues at coordinate 363,607,887 of OZ025290.1, read as the reverse complement.
GTCTTTAATTATTATTGTTGGTAAGTCACTACTGATGTATGGATCAGTTATATTCAAGAACAACCCTGTATATTTTTATCAACAAAATATCCCAGGGGAAAATATATAAATAACTGAAAATGATGTCTTTTTTCAATATATATATATTATTCAGGTTTAAGCAATTGTGACATTTCACCAGACCTCTCTATTTTCAGTACAAACATCTAATTTTGACATTGATTTTGATTTTTCAGTGAAATTTGCCATAAGATACCAAACAGCAAATCATTCACTGATGAAGTTTAGAAATTATGCACATTTACAGTTTTGAAATATTAATGTTAAATTCCTTTAGTTTCAAAATGAAATGCTCTGTGTGTAATTTTTTTAAGTATAAATCAAAAACAACTTGAAAACTCATGAAATAATACTCTGAATGCTAAAGTTTCTAGGAATCTCTGTTAAAAAATTCATAGGTTACTGATCATTTTTTGTTATTAATATTTTATTTTTATTTTTCAATTGATTGCTGAATAAAATATGAATTCCAACCTAAATAAATGAATACAAAATTATTTAAACATAAATCATAAAATAAAGTACTTATTGTTAAATTTTCTATATATATGCCAAATTATATCAAACAGAGGAGTTGTCAAAATTTGGAATAAAACTGGAAATGTGGTATTTAGCTCGTTATCAAGGGCAATGCTAAATAGCCACATTAATTACGATTAATTTCTGAATAGAAATCAGGATAGACCTAAAAATGATTTCCATATTGCCCGATCAATCGCAAATGAGAACTCAATTCAAAGAAAAATATTAGATAAATAATAAGACAATAATAGAATTATCAATATATTAATTGCATTGGAAAATCTATTTCAAAGAAAAATATTAGAAAAATAATTAAACTGTATATATATATATATATCAGAGTTTCCCCCAGAGAGTTTCAGGGGGGCGCTCCGCCCCTCCTGCCCTTTAGTTTAAAAACTAGCGCGCCTCTTGCCTCGTCATCCAAAAACTAGCGCCCTTGCCCCGTCACCCAAAAACTAGCGTCCCTCTTGTCGTTCATTAAAAAAAAAAAAAGGCGTTTTTCTTGCCCCACATTTCAAAAAACGCAGCCCTCAGCGATGATCCGAACGCGCTATAGCGGGTTAATTATGCAAAAAATTGGCCACGGAACGCAAAAAACAGCCTCATACTAGTCCCGTGGGACGAGAAATTTTGTCAAAAAATCGCTTAAAAAACAGCAAGTTTCGTTAAAAATCACGAAATAACGACTAATTTCCAGCAAATTTCCCCCCCAAAAAATAGCTAATTTCATCTCAAAATTTCACAAAACGGTAGATTTCCTCAAAAGATAGTGCAAAAACGACAAATTTCTTCCAAAAGTCGCGATAAAACAGAAAATTTTGTAAAGTGAATCGTAAAAAACGGCAAATTTCATCCAAAAATCGAAATAAAACGGAAAATTCTGTGAAAAATTCCGTTTTCGCGATATTTTCACGAGATTTGTTTTTGATTTTCGTTTTTTCGCAATTTTTTTAGCAAAATATGTAGTTTTCTATGATCTTTTAACAAAAACTGCTGTTTTTGCGATCTTTCAATAAAATTTGCCGTTTTTTTATGATTTTTAGCAAAATATGCCGTTATTTGCGATCTTTTAACAAAATCTGCTATTTTTTGGGATCTTTTAACAAAATCTGCTATTTTTCGTGATCTTTTAGCAATATTTGCCGTTTTTTTCGCAATCTTTTAACAAAATTTACTTTTTGCAATTTTTTTGATAAATTTCTGTTTTTTCACGACTTTTTGAACCGCTAGATTCTAGATTCAACTCTATAAAAATGCCCTTAAAAATGAAAACTGCCCTAAAAAATGTAAAAAGTGCCCTGAAAAATGTTAAAAGTGCCTTTTTCAGAACAGTAGCCCTCTGCCCTTTTTTAAACCTGGGGGAAACTCTGTATATATTATTTATGCTTATTTCCTGTTTTGTGTCTGATAGAAAAAGAAATATTTTACTTATTTATACTATTTAATTTGTTTTAAATATTATCAGTTTGATATTTTCAGTATTAAAAATTGTCTGTTTTGATTTTTTTTTTCTCTGTTATGCTATTAGATTATTTTATTGATGTATTTATCAGATCCATGTAAAATTTCACACATATTTCTGAATTTTATTTTTTTAGTTTTGGTATTACTCCAACAATGGAAAAAATGTATCAACAAGGTGTTATGAGGACAAAAACAGAAGACTGTCAGTTTGTTTGTGTAGCACAGAGTGATTATTACAAAATTTTACACCAAGGGGAAGAAAGCATTAAAAGGCATGAAGAAAATGGAAAATTAGTTTATGTCACTGAAACTAGAACTGTTGACTCAACAGGCAATAAGGCCCATGTCATTATTCGGGTACAAATTCTTTATATTTTTTTCTTCATATGTACATGTATTTTTGCCAGATAAGCTTTTAATTTTATGTGACATGCTTTTGAAACTTACTAAATTAAACCTATACATTTACTTGCTAAGAATGATGTAAGGTTTTAAAAACCTTTTAATGACAACATGGCTATAAAGCTCTCAACTGTTGTCAATTAAGATTTTTTTTTTCAGATAAAAATGCTGTTTCTGAATAGCATTATTTATTTTATTTAGTAACAGCTTAATTAAGATGAAAATTACTTAACAGAAATAGTAGTTGATATTTGAATAAAAAAAAACCAACTTAATTAGCAAAACTGGAATTCCTCTTTGATCCCACCTCCTAACATTCTTTGTCCCTCCCTTCGTATATGTTTTTACTTTAGTAGAGAAATTTAGATGAATTCATGTTGTTCAAATGTGTCATAAAAACAATTATGATTAGAAATTATCATACATGTTGTTTGTGAGTTTTCTATGTTTTCAGTGCTTTTTGCTATATTAACAATATTTTTTATACAAAGCTTAATAAAGATAGTATTTTCTTATGTTAAAAAGACAGATTATAATGGTACTCATTATTGCAAGTAATGAAAATGATTTTAAAAACTGGGTTGTGCTTGAAAGATTTAATTTTTTCTTTCTGTTTAAAAAAGTATTTTAATTGTTTTATTTTTTGTTGCAATGCATAAATTGACAATAAAGCCATGTTGGAATCAATATTTATTTTTCATTATTATTCCAGATGCTGCTGTAAAAAAATAATGAGTTAAAGTTAAATACAATTAAATTTTAATTTAAATATAAGTAAAAGATGCAATTTTCGACCATAATCATATGAAAGATAGCTGTAAATTTTACTTACGTAGTTAAATGTGTAAATGAGCCCAAATCGTGCAACATTGTACAAATCACATTTAATATGCAATTTTTGTTTACTCCATAAGACAAATATAATTGTTAAAGGATGTATTATGTTAAAGATGTATAATTACATTAAAACGTAAACCTTAACAAACTGATTGATTGGCAATTACATTAAATATCTATTATTTGGGGAAAAATCTATCTTGCTTAATACAGAAATTGCCATATTTTTGTAATATCAATATTTGATTTTATACTGGAATTGAATAACAGAATTTTACATCTCACTAATTGAATTATTAGAACAATTGTTAAAAATAGACCTAACTCTCTTGATTTAGTGTGATCAGGAATCTTGTTCTTAGGGGAATCCCTCCTTCATCCACTTATGTTTAATTTTGCAATGTGATTTTAATAAATTGTTGATAAATCAGCTTATTTTGATTTATGTTTTATTGTAATTTTATGGCTTTAATTTAAATATACACCATTTATATACACATATATATGTATACAGGGTGAGTCATAAATATCAAAACAATAAGCTATCTCCTTAAATATTGCCCTTAGACCCATACTTCCAATTGCAAAAATTAATAAAAACAGGTGAACTGTTTCATAAGATAAGTTGCAACTCCATGGGGGGGGGGGGGTCTGTTTGAAGAAGTACGAAAAGACAATGTTACTTTAAGAGTTCTAGGAAACATGTAAAAAAATCTATCTTTTAACATTTTGATTTTTTTTTTTTTTTTTTTTGAAAAATGACTTGTTTTAAGTTTGTACTTTTTTTTCTTTAACAATTCTTAACTTTTATTCAAAATTCGCTAAGAAAATCACATCCTGAAATTTATAAAAATTTCATATGATTACAGGTTTAAATAAGATAATTAAAAATCATTATAATTCCCAACATTATTTATCGGATTTCAATTTCTTTCCATTTATTTAAAGATGAAAATCTGATTTTAGTTTTGTTTCGGGGATGTTGTTTTTCAATATTAATTTTAGAAGTATTAAAAATATTTATTGAAAAATAATATAACTTAAAAAAAATCATATTTTCAAAAGTAAATAAGTTTCAATTTTGCTCGAAACAAAACTAATGTAAAATAATAAAAAATGACTTGTTTCAAGTTTGTACTTTTTTTTCTTTAACAATTCTTAGCTTTTAATAAAGTCTACACTGGAGGAAATTTTCAATCCCGGTCTCCCACAATCGATATTAAAATCATTGTCTCTGACTGACCTAAAATGTGCATGAAATAAGTAAATTTGGTTCAATCAAAATTTTTATGAAAACCACACAGATTTTGAAATCGTTTTTATTTCACACAAAAAAAAAAGCCCTTTAAAATTTTTTTTTTTTTAAGAATAGTATATTTAAATACCAAAAAATTAAACACAATAAAACCAGAGAAAAAAATCTGCCTATGATGGAATTGTCTTAAACAGAAAATGCATTATTGTATCTATGCAAAATGAATACAATAATACCTGAGAAAAAATAAACTCCATTTAACCCTCCTAGGAAGGGCATTTGTCTGTTACATATTTTTTCTTTCCTATGTGATTCCGTCTTAGAAGGTTTCACTGTATAACATTTTTCAAAGTTTCCAATGCATGGGATATGGATTAGCGATATTAAAATATATGTGAAACATTTAAATATAAACACAGATTCACTGATAAAATAAATATATCACAGCCTTTGGCACTTCTTTAATAATGAAAAGTATAAATATAAAAAACGAAAAGCTATAATAAGTATTTTTGGTCAGAACTCCTCCCCTCAAAACAATTTTTAACTACACCGAAGTAAAAAACTATGTAGAAATTCATGGCTGAGCCGGGCTATCATTTAAACTTATTTCCCAGCTGGTCCGGATTATGCTTTATCATTTTTCCATGCCGGGCAGAAATTCTTTCCCTATAGGACGGTTTGGGATCGGGCCTAGATATTTCGATCCATGCAGACCTCCAGTGCTAACGATCAGCATATTTTGAAAACAAGTTTTGATTTGAATCAATACGCTGCTTTATTATGTCCAAATAAGAGGCACGGTCTTAAATCGACATTTAATATGGATAATTTGTGGATGATCCCTCATTTACTTTGAAAATGAGTCAACAATTCTTCATTTACAGGCATGGTAAAGTGGTGTAAATCACGAATTTTGGATTTTAATATTTCTGTCAGGTTTTCAGATACGGAGATGAATTTTTTTGGGTTCAATTTAGGAATAATTTCCTAATTGGGAATTTTGTATAAAAATTTAATTAAATAAAAATTTAATTTCATATAAAAATTTAATTTCCGTATAAAAATTTAATTTCATATTTTTTCAAATAGACCTCCCATCGAGTTGACACTTATCAAAAATTTCACCTTTTTTATGAATTTTCGTAATTGGAAGTATGGATCTAGAGGCAATATTTAAGAAGATAGCCTATTGTTTTGATATTTATGACTCACCCTGTATATGTGTTTTTATTCAGAGAAACAAATTTGATATTTTTAATCATCATAATTGTTTTTTTTTACATTACTTTAAATCTAGTTAAAATGGCAATATTACCTATTTCCATTTCCTAGTTATTTTGTTACATTGTGATTGTTGAGACCAAAAAGCAAAAATTGGAAATAAATAGAATGAAACAAATGTTATATAACTAATTCCAAAAGTGCATCCAGTTAATTTCAAACTGATCAGATAATTTTTGCAATCAGTATTGCAGTACAAACAAAGCTAAAAATTGAATTGATATTTTAGTACAGAGGTCGGTCCACAAGGACATTTTTGTGAACTGTGAAAAATTTTGTACGTTATTTGGATTTTTTTATGTTTAATTAATAACTGTATTCTATAAATAATAAAACATGTTATTATCCTAAGAATTTTTTGTACTATTTGTGAAAAGTTACATGTTTAATTTTGAAATTTTCAGTCAGAATAGCCTTTGATAATTATATTAGCAGATATTGTTTGCTATTTACCAATTTTTAATTCTTAGCCTTCTGTAAAATATGAATATTCATTACTGACTGAAAAAACAATCAAGAATGTGATTCAGTTTTCAAGTACATATTTGTGAAAAATATATATATTGATTCTGTCTCAGAAGTTGATGTCAAAAACAAATAAACTTGTTTCAAACAAGCAAGAAAAAATATCATATATTAATAGTGTGTGAACTTAAATAGACTTTAATTATTTTTTATTATTTAAATTAACTTTGATAATTTTCTTACAATGAAGCAAACCTTTAAAAGTTTCTATTATGTTTAAATAAGTTATTTTTCCTGTCAAAGTAAAAATTAGTATTAAAAAATAGTGGTATCCTGCTCCTGCAGTATATCAATAAAATTGAAACACTGTGATCATTATTGAGAAACACCGAAAATACTGGCGATAAATATATATCAATAAATATAAAAACTTTGTTAAATCACCATAAAAAGAAAAATTATACAGGACGCGTTTCGAGCTGCAAAATTACCGCTCGTCATCAGCTGGTCCAAACATGTGTCACAACGGACAGAGTGACGGACAGAGTTATTTCCACTCTGTCCGTTGTGACACGTGTTTGGACCAGCTGATGACGAGCGGTAATTTTGCAGCTCGAAACGCGTCCTGTATAATTTTTCTTTTTATGGTGACTGTGATCATTATAGTATAAATGTATTCATTTTATTCAAAAAATATTAGAAATGGTTCACATAATTTAAAAATATAAATTTTGTGTTCCATGACGACTGCTGCTTTAGTAGGTTTTCAATTGATAATTTTGTGTTTAAAAATTATTGATTTTAAGTTTTTAAAAAAAAATATTGATGGAAATGTTTAAAATACATATAAAAAGCACAAATAAATGTACTAAGGTTACTTTCATGTGCCTACTACATGTAATATAAATTTACTTAAAATACGTTAAATATCTTATATAAATAAAATATATTGAAAATCATCTTTTGTCCCAATAATTACCAAGAAACCATTACAAGAGAATAAATTGAAATAATTGTTAATAAAAATATAGTTTGCAACAATGCATTATCATGTAATACCTATGGAGTATGGAGAGATCTGCTGCATGATAGATAAAAGCTTGTTTTGTTAAAATTTGAATACAGTGAAACCCCAATCAATTGTTCCCGCATCCATCGTTTCCCCGCATTGATCGTTTTATTTCTACGTCCGCTGCAAAAATTCTACTTAAATTATGTTAACAAAACTCGCAAGCATCGTTCTTCAAAATGTCATTTTCCTGTATTCATTATTGCAAGATTTTTCTCCTCACCGAAATGAAAATGAAAGTCATGCTAATCCATATGACATACTAACTGGAATTACTTCTTTTATCTTAAAATAACTCATTCATACTGTTTGTATTGATGATGGTGACAATACTGCAGATGAAGGTGGTTGTATATAGCAAAGGAGGTGATTATGTTCCACTTGAACAAGATGTTGCAATATGTAATGCCCAAAATATAGGAGAAATGTGTGATAATGCAAAAAATCAAAATAATGGCAACAAAGCAAAGGATATTGTTCATGCCGAGGAAGCTGTGCCATCAGTGTCAACTCTGTATTAAGCAATTACGCCATTTGAAACTATATGAACTTTTATGCATGCATATGAAATTACAGAAAATGATCAGAAAAATGTTGTGTATCTTGAAAATGTATTTTTTGATTTAAAAAAAATTAACGAAAGACAACAAAATTATTGATTTTTAAAAATAACTATCAATTTTTTGTAACTTCAATTTATTTCTTTTGCAGTTCAGTAAGCTACAAATTTGTATTTATTAGTATACTGTATACTTTGCATGCATTAGTAATGCATAAACATTGTGTTTTTTCATATTTTGGAGTTAAACCACATTCATAGTTTTTTTTTTCTTGCACCCCTTGATAAATAATGGATTGAGGTTTTACTGTACCTTATATCTGGTATCTCATCTGGTTTGCAAAATTAAATTATAGTAATTTCTTCTAGATAATTCTCAAATAAGCACAAACAAAAATAACATTTAAATTTCTACTGATGAGGACCATGTAATGGTTGAAAACATTTTGGGTATTTTAAGATATTTAATGCATTTTACATAAATTTGTATTATATGTATGCACCTGAAAGTAATTTTAGTACATTTATTTGTGCTTTTTATAAATTTTAATTATTTAACTTAAAGTGAATTTTGCACTATAATTTTAACTTTTATTTATGGAAATGTTTAATTTATTTAATGTTTTTATTTTTTATGCAGGGTACACCCGAGAGATTATTGACACAACTAATAGAAGATAATACAAATGATATCACCTATGTAGAAGATTTCTTATTAGCATACAGAACGTTTATTGATGATTCTAAAACTATTGCTGATAAATTACTTGTTTGGTTTGATGAAGAAAAATATAGGGCCAAAGTAAGTTCACCTGTTTACATATTTCTTGACATTTTTGTTAATTAAAAATATTAGTTTTTTTTTTCATTTATTCTTTATTTAAAATATTTTTATTTTATTTATAAATTTTTTTTGTCATTTAAATATGCTTTAAATTTTAAAAAATAGCAATTAATATAACATTTTTTGTATCTTTCTCTCTCTCTTTTTAATATTTCTTTACTTTTTGAGAAATTTGTATTTCAATTTATAACTGTGTTATAAATATCAATTTATTTATTAGTCTATTTCATTTTTAGGATTTTGTATTCAAAAACTAAAACGGAACCAATATACGATAACATATCTGTCTGCCATAACCAATTTTCTTGAAATTGGTGAAAGTTCAAACTTCTGTGAAAAGTTCAAGCTTACCAGAGTCATAACAACTATTGATCCATATATTTATAGATTATTACCATTCACAAATATTTTTAGGAAACATTTACAGGGCTAACTAAATTATTTTATTATCATTATTTTTAATTGTATGAGGTATCATTCAAAAGATTTCGTAATATCAAACTAAAAAAATATATGTATTTTAATGCAAGGCATTTTGTTTTCAAAAATATCATTAAAAATGCACTGCAAAAATATGTCCCTTTCCTTATTTCAGAATTTAATGAAACTAAACTTATAAAAAGTATGGGATAGTATGAGTTTATTTAAACCTTGTTGGAAAACTCTAGCAATTATCCCAGGTTGCATAGTTTTTGAGAAAATCTCATTTTTCTGTTGCTTACAAACTTTATTTTGCAGGTCCTTAGTGAGGGAGTTGATGGGTGCTCATGATACCTATCAAAATGGAATCATCCAAAGATTACTGATGATAATTTTTAATAAAAATCTTCATTAACACATTGAGTTCCATGGGGACGGACAAAAATTTTGCTTTAAGAAGAAACTTTATTTTGACAAGGAAAAAAAAAGCTCTTGGTTTAACCTTTTCTATGATGTATATGATTTTCATATTTCTGTATGATATGCTGCTCCGAAAATATTTTAGTGGCTAAATTTATTCTTCTAATTTCTCGAATCTACTGAAAAGGTAAAGACGTATTTACAGCAAAGCTAAAAGCATTTAAAATAATTTAAAAAGTGTTGTTTAGGTTCTCTTGAAAAGACTAAGGATGTTATAAAATGTCCTTTTGTTTTGATATTTAATTTTTAAAAATCTTTTTAACAAAATTAAGAACATTTTACCATTTTTATATATGAATTCTGATTTCTGTTTATTTTTTATATTATAGGTAACAAGAGTTGTTTTATTATGGGTTCATAATCATTTCACAGATTTTGAAACAGACGTTAGAATGATGGAGTTCCTAGAACAATTTGAACTTAAACTAGAAAGAGAAGTAAATACTATATTGCTAACATTAAATCTTAAATTTATCATATTTATCATACTTTTCTTTTCTTTTTTTTTTTTTTTTACAGTTATTTTAGCATTACATGTGTTTGTTTGTGCTTTTCACTAGCCTTTTTCATCTTATATGTAATATTTAAGATTAGTGAAATGAATATAACTCAGAGTTTGTGTATTCAAAATAGGATAAATATTATAAGTGTATTATAATGGAGCATTTAAAGATAGATTTATTAACTTGAGGGTCCAAGGACAAATTTCCTTTTGTGTTGTGTTCCCTAAAATACTTTACTTATTATCTTATTATAATCTAATGTACCGTTTGGGGTTCTAAATCTTCAAGAAAGAGTTATGGCAAGTTTCTAACCCCCCCCCCCCTCCCCAAAAAAAAAAAAGGTATTCAGCTTCCTTTTAGATTGTATAAAAACACAAAATTGGATAAATAAAAAATCTTAGGGAAAAAGCTTTTTAGGAAAAGGAGCAAATAAGTATTTAAAAAAAAAAAAAAAAAAAAAAAAAAAAAACACTTTTTATGAGTATTTAAAGTTTATCTTCAAAATCATGCCTAATTTTTTGACTGCATTTTTTTCCCCCAAAAAATTTTTACAATATATTAATTTGGCCTGGACACCAAACTCAAATATAAAAAACTGGTACTACTAGGTTATCCCATTGATAAGATTAAATGCCAATAATGGATGATCGTGAATGTCACATTCAATGACATTAAATACGATTCACATGTTTAAAATGTCATTAAGTGATTTTTATTTCAACTTTTTATTAATATTTTTATTAATATTCTACTAATTATTTATTTTTTCGTTACTTAAAATAAAAATTATGTCAATATTTTATTTTAAATCATTATTATGTCAATATTTTATTTTAAATCATTATTATGTTTAATCATTTATTATGTCAATATCTTTTTGGGCTATTAGTTTGGCAATTGGTATAATTTGCCGAAATTGGTCGACGGGATAACAGAGTAGTACCAAAAAACTTAATATATATATATGACGACCTCAGAAGCCAAGGAGTACAAGTGACAAAAAATCGATTTGGAGTAAATTGAGTTCAAAGATAATTGACATTAAATTTGAAAATCAATAATATTTGACTGGATTGAAATAGGAAACTGCTGCTGGTTTCATTGTAATCTTTGATTTTGTATTTCAATAATTGTAAAAAGTGGAGTATTATTTTCGTTAAATTTATATTTAATCAATATTGATTATTATACTACAAAAATGGTTTAGCTCTTGAATGCAGCACATAAATAGAAAATCACTTATGTTTCTCCCCATGAAATGAAAAAAGCATATTTCCAAGTCGTCTGTGCACTTAGTTCAATTTTTTCAATTTTGTTATTTATATCCCTTGGTTTTTGAGGTCCTCATATATATATATATATATATATATATATATATATGTGGATATTTTTTAATGATAGGCCAACAGAGAAAAAAAGAAACATTATTTAAGCTGTCTTTTTAGGTTTTTTATACTGATTTTACAAGCAATTTAGCCTATTTTGGCAAGCTTTTAATGGTGCATAATTAAACCCCATTGTTTTTTCATACCCTCTACAGTTGTACAAGTTATAGAGAATATTTTAAGATTTATCAGCTGCGCCAGGTTAATTGAAAAATATCTTAAGATTAATGTATTAATTTATAATTAAGTTGTAAAAATATTAAAATCTTTGATTGTCTTCCAAAACACACCTTTGTATCATACTTTGTAAAATTTTAACATATCGTGAAGTGAATTAAAAATTGATTGCAAAATTCCATCTTTACATAAGGAAATCATGTTGAATTAATAAATAAGAGTGTAAAAAACAGAAAAGTTGATCAATTATTGATTTTCTTTCTTTCTTTTTTTCTCCCCCCCCCCTTTCCTATACCTAATTTCTTAATATTTTCAAAATGCTTGAAGATTTTTCTTTAAAATTTATGTTTTAGAAAAAACTTTATTTAAAAACTATAATCTATATTAGTACTTAAAAGTTTTTGTCTATGGATATGTTCTATTTGCTTGTTAGCAATTATTATACATAGAGGTCTGCAAATTTGGTTCTGGATAAAGAAAAAGAAAGGTTCATTTTTTTAATGCCAAAAGATGTTACTCTGATGATGTAAGTGATCTTGCGGTTAGATTTAAAAAAAAATATTCAGTATATGGAAAGACTGACCAATGTAGTGAGGTATATTTATGTCACGACTTATACGCGAGTTTTGAATTTTTCCTTATTTTTAACTACATAAGTTAGGGGAACAACATATACGCGAGTATATATAGTAATCAACTTTCCTGTTTCAAAAAATGTGTAGTAATTATATAAAATTGACATTTTTCAGAAAATGTGTGGCCAACAAAGACTTCTGAACATTGCTTGTTCTACGAAAGCACGCAGTAGAGTCATAACATTAGCCAGATCAACAAGAGAAGAGGTGTTGCATTTTTCGATACTCGGAGGATACGAAACTGGTTTTGCAACCTTCATATCGAAAGTAGACAAAGGATCTAAAGCTGAAGAAGTTGGATTAAAAAGGGGAGACCAGGTATGTTTAGCCAGTAACATCTGTTTGTTTCATGACTAAATTTTATCTAAATTGTTATTAATCCATTTAGCCTACTTAAAATTGCAGTAAATTTCTATTATTGGTATTGCTAAGGGGGAGCATTGCTCTTCAGTTTAATTAAGTTAGTACAGTTTAGTTAATTAAGATAGCATGGAACTTTCAAATTTAATTGACTAAATTCCCTTTTTTACGTTTTCTATTTTTTTTTTTTTTTTTTTTTTTTTTTTTTTTTTTTTTTAAGTAAATAAAAATGCCAAAAAAAAAAAAAATTCTGCTACTCAATAGATTTAAAACATTTAAACAATAAAAGTGAAAGTAATTAAGAATTTTTTGTCAAGGGTGCTCTGTAATGTGGAAAACAATTTCTAATTATATTTTCCTTTTCAGCTCATGTCATTTTAATTTGAGAAGAAGGGCTTTTAGGGAGAAAGAAAGAATAAACTATTTAAATTATTCATTCTGAAAAAAGCTTACAGGAGCTTTGTATCAAAGTTCTTGGATTTGTTAATTTCAAATAAGAAAGACATCACACGATTTAATAACAAAACAATAGTTTATTAATTAACAAAATGGAGGACAGTGGAATAAATAAGTTCAATTTAAATAGTTCCAAGCGCGCATAATATGAAAAAAAATCTAAGAAAGGAGTAAATTGTTACATAATTCATTAAAATTCAAGTGCTTTACCGAATTCACAATGTTTTTAAAACAATTTTCTTTTATATAAGCACAGTTTTTATTTAATATTGCACAAGTAAATATACTCTGTGAGCCTAAACGTTACTCTAGTCTAAGTAGATAAAAGTCCACTGTTTCTCCAACACCTCTGCAGCTTCGTGGTCCTTTTGTTTTCCATATGTCAAATGAAAACTGCAGTACATCAAACTTTGGGAAGATTCAATGATAAGTGTTCATATCAGCTAAGTGCCTTATTAGCAAGGTTCAATGGAAATCCAAAGTTTCCTACTAACACTTCACACTGTATAGCTGCTTCTCGATCACTGTCAGTTAATGTATATTTGCAAAATAACCATGACAACACCTTTTCTAATACTGAAAGAAACACAAAATGCATTTCTTATTTATCCACAAAAATTCACAATTTAGAACAATACGATCACACACAAAATCATAAAAAATAATTTATCCACTAGAATACCTTTATAAAATAGTATCCAAACATACTGCCACAGTATGTTTTTTAATATTTCTTATTAATTATATTTTTGTATTTTTTATGTTGATACATTTTAAAATTCTCTTGCACAAAAGTTTATGACAAAAAATATTTAGTTATTCTTATTTTATATTTATGTTCTACATTTTGAAAAAAGCAGCTGTGGCAGTGGGTTACAGCCTCATCTGTTCTATAATCTCGTCCCTCCTGGATTCTGTTTTGCTGACACTCATTGTAGTATAGATTTAATCCTCTTATAACACAACAGTGGCGTTTCTAGAAATTATTTTTCAATGATGATAAAATTCTAAAGGTGAATGAAGGCAGAGGACACAAATATAGCCGTGAAAATGAATAAGACCAGGTTTGTTTGATTTTAAGTAAATGCTTTATTGGATCCCTTTTTGATAAAGGGAGGCCCCCCATGCTGAGAAGGGGTATTAGACTTACAGGAAGCTAGCAAGAGTCTGAGATGATTACACGATACATGTGCATAAAGTTGATATCGCCAATATATCCGCCAAAATGTTTACATGTAGTTTGGCGCATTCTCTGAAAAGTTTGTTTTGTATGAACTGTGCTATTTTGGCATAATTAACGCGCAATTTTGAATATGAGGTATATGGAAACAGATTTTTAATTGAAGACAATACAAAGGGCATATGAGTTATACTGGAATTTCATGATCCTGGTATAGCGGGCCAAATAAGGGAATGTTTATATTTTTGCGAAGACCGAAAGGAGAGAGTGTAGCCATAGAGAATACCATATATGGTCATGGAAATGGTATCAGAAATAAACCGAAACTAAAATCTTGGGAGATGGTTCTCAACTTCTAATTTAGGAGGGATCACATATAAATTACAACAAAAAGATAGGGAATGTATTTTCACTGAAAAAGATGAATTTTCGTTATCTTTGAATACAATTACATTTATATTGGATGGACAATATATTATTTGAATTGAAAAAGGGGTTTTATTTAAGTTATTTCCAGATGGAAAAGGTGAATAAAGATATGATAAGGGAAAATAGCTTAATATATGATATTGATATCATACTCATGGTTACAGCTAACTATAATTTAATTTTGAAATAGAAAAGCAGCTTATTATCAGTTATGCCACAGTGATTATGTATTCTTAAAAAGTGAATCGTAATCTATGATCATACAAAATACTACTTAAGATAAATTAATTCTAGTCAAACAGTGAAAATTAAATAAATTTGAGGAATGACTAAAAATTTCAGCTTCATAGTACATATGAAAACAAGTTCTTTCTATAGATTAGATTGGGCAATTCATTCACTGCTTGCTTCAATTATTTTTGTATTTAAGAAGTATGCAATTTGTAAGCTTGTTGCATCCATATGTTTATCTGACAGTTCTCACAGGGTATTAGAATCTGAAACAATATTTTTATTTGGAAAATTTTAATGTACTTTCATTATAGTATAATGTACTTTCACTGATCTTTGGCAGTATTTATAAGCAATTTTTCCAATAAATTAAATCAAAGATTCCTACTTTTTATCTCAAAATGTGCTTTAAAAGCTCACTTTAGGTGAGAATATATTGAGTACTTAAAAAAGAATATAAATATTTTAAACAACCATTTAAGATTTATAAAGAAATGTTTGTAATTAGTTTCTTTGTAATAAGAATATTGCAAATAATTTGCACTTTTTCTAAAAATACTATATTAAAAGAATGCCTTTTCTCTCCCAATAAAGTTTTAACCTATTTAATTTGTTTAAAAAATATATTCAAGTAACATACAGAATTGTTTTTATCTTAAAAAGTTAATATCGTTTAATGCAGATTTCAGCTAGTTTGTATAAAAAAATGATCTCCCGTGGAAATCCACATTATTAAGAGTTCACTGTTGTATATGCAGGAACAAAATTACTATGATTTATATGAATAAAAAAGTCTTTTTTTTTTTTTAAGTACAAAATTTTTCTAAAATCCTAGAAAACTTGATTAAATAATCTTACGATGTAATTTAGTATGGTCTTCCAGTTTTAAGAAAAAATAACATTACTATTATACCTATTTTCTGGTAGTGAATAACATAGAAATTAATGGTAATTTTTCTTTTTCTTTCCATCTGCTTCTTCTTGTTATGTTATCTATTTTCTGGTTGTGAATAATAAATAGAAATCAATAGTCTTTTTTAAGAATGAAGAACAGACATTTTAAAATGCTTGGTAATGACTTATTTCCTTATATATTTTTTTGAAAAACACTCATTGAGGTACTTTGACTATGGAATAACATTTTTTTTAAAGCCCTGTAATTGATTTTGGTCTCCTGCAGTGTCAATATTAATTAATTATTTTATCTTGCTTCCAGTTCAAATGTAATTTTGATTTTCTTGCTTTTAATCTGGACATGTATAATAATTATTTGATAAACAGTTTTAATATTTACATTTTTAGATACTTGAAGTAAATGGTCAAAGCTTTGAAGTCATGAGTCATGTAAGGGCCCTGGAACTTCTTCGAGGGACAACACACTTATGTATTACTGTTAAATCCAACTTACTAGGTATGTTATTGACTTACTAGCTGTCCTGCCCGGCGTTGCCCGGGCCTGTGGTATTATTCAGTTTTCAAATGTGTTATTTGCTTTCTAAATGACCCTTAATTTAAACTCAAATTTCTATGATTTTATATCTTTAAGTCCATTTTGTCAAAATTTATATATTTAAAACGGAAAAATCGCGAAAAGATATTGAATTGAAAGCACATGCTGTTTGGTATTTTGTTTTCTATGTAATTTGATTTTTTGGAAACTATGCGAACCGAGAGCGAACAAAACCGCAACGGAACATTCAGGTTTTTACTGAATTCGTAAAAATTTTCACACATTTTTTTTTTTTTTTTTTTAAAGAATTCTATCCATACGAAAGTTCCAAAATTTTTTAAAGTAATGTAAATCTGGTTTATTGAAAGGCTCTAAAAAGATTGTGCTAAAATATGGGCATCTAGTTACTTTTAGCCGGGATGTAATTCGTGTTTGTCGGTGTATTTGAACGGGTTAAATCTCATATAGGGTAACATCCCCAGTAATTGGCATGCACCAATGATTGGCACATCCTAAAAACATGTCCTAAAATAAGATTTATATCCAGTCTTTTAAAAATGTAAGACCACTTATATACTCATTTACTTTAAAGATTATAACTTTGATTTATGCTACTAGATGACAATAATGCCTAGAAAAGAGAAACAATTATGGTTTGCTCAAATTAGCCATTTTTGTTGCAAATACTTCTTTTCTGGCTTAGGAAAGGCATGCTTTTCAATTCATTATTATCTGATTTATAATGTATTTTAAATTTTAATCAACAACAGTTTTGTTTAGATGAAAAGGGTTACTTTAATTGTATATAAGTATTTTTTAAACAAATATTTGGATTTCTGAATTAATGGTAGATGCCAATTAATGGTGCTTCAATTTTGCTAGTTCCAAGTAATTGGCACATATTCCAATTATACTAGGAAATCGCAAGATTTGAGATTAAACCACTTATTTAGCAGTACTTTTAAAGTTTTAGACTAAATTTATTTATCAGTTGTTTTTATTTGAAAATATGAAATATTATCAGTAATTGGAATCCATTAAAGCTTTGTATGTCAATCATTGGGGACAGCATGACAATTACTGGGTATCAATATAAAAATATTGTTTTGTTTTAAAATGTTCACATTTCAGACTAATATGCTGATTTCTTTCTCTCAAAAACCTGAAATATGGTATTTTCATCTACAGTAAATTCATTTAAAGTGATTAAACCCAATGCAAAATATAAAGTTTTTATATAAACATGTGCCAATTACTGGATCACAAGGCGTCATACATTGGTGCTCTAGGTGCCAATTACTGGTGATTACAGCAACTTTTTATAAATGTATTTAAAAAAAATTCTTTTTCGAAATTTTTTTCTTTTTGTGGGCAAAATAGAGGCACAAATATGCATTCTTTGATTTAAAAATATTTGCAAGTAAATATTTTATTTCTTAGTAATGAAAATTGAAGTAAATTTAAAGAAAAATTCTTAATGTGCCAATTACTGGGGATGTTACCCTATATATTTTTTTTTTAACAAATTGCAATGTAAATTATGAGAATGTTTTAGCTTTAAGAAAATATTTTCGGTTTGTCAGGACGTATATAGAATTGCACCCTGCAAAGGCGAAACCACAATGAAACGATCTGGTTTTTATTGATTTCCTCAAATTTTTCGCACTTTTTATTTTGTAAAAACTAATTTTACTCGTCCAAACGTTTTAAAAAATTTTAAGAAGGGGTAAATTTGATCTATTTAGATGCTTTTAAAAGTTTGGGCTGAAATATGTACGCTTAGATACTTTTAGCGTAGAAAAAATATTCTCTTTGTGAGTCGCAAAGTGCCTCCTTTTGCCGGTGTATTTGAAAGGGTTAAATCTTATATTTTAAAAACCAATTGCATCATAGATTATAAAAATGTTTTTAAGCTTAAAGAATATGTTTTTTGTTTACCGGTACCTATAGGATTGTGTTTTGCTAAGTCAAAACCGCAATGAAAACGATCTGTATTTTATTGATTTCATCAAATTTTTCGCACATTTTATTTTGTAAAAAATATTTTTATCTGTCCGAACGTGTCGAATTTTTTGTGGGGAGTATAAATTTGGTCTATTGAGAAGATTTTAAAATATTGAGTTGAAATATGCACGTTAAGATAATTTTAGCATGGAAAAAATACCCTCTCTGCGAGTCGCAAAATGACCTTCTTTTGCCAGTGTATTTAAAAGGGTTAAAATACAAATATTTTAAAACCAATTACACCATCAATCAGAAGAAAGTTTCAACTTTAAGATCTTCTTTTTGGTTTGTTTATATCTTAAAAATTACGTCCTGGAGGGGCATTGACAAAAGGGAAAAAAATAGTTTTGGAAAAAACGACCATTTTTGAATATTTGTTTTCAAAGGGTTAACTGCAACATTTTTTCGAATTGATTATTGCATTTGAGACCTAAAAATATGATCTTTCGAAATATGTCTCTTACGTTTAACTACGTCGAGCAGTTTGGTTGATTTGGATTTAAACAAAATGATCCAAAAACAGAAATAAACAGGGGAAAAAGGTTCTTCCTCCGTTTAGATGCGTAATTGAGTTTCTGTGCATGTGCAAACGTTTTCTTTCCCAGACCATTTAAAAAATGACTTTTTGATGAGAGTGAGTTCCGCTTCATAATTAATATCTATGAAACTAATCAAAAAATTAAAATTCTGAGCCTCAGGTGCATCAGGAGAGGTATTGGGCTACTCACAAAAAAATTTTGAGCTTCGTACGTGCTGTAGATTTTGCTAGCCATCGCAGACATACACACACACACGCAGACAGAGCATTTTGTTCTTTTATTAGTATAGGTTTGTTCTATTTTAATTTAGTACAAAGAAACTGGACATTTATATACTGACTTTCCTTCATTGATTAATGTTTACATATTAATACTAATCCATGATTACTCTCCTTCTTTAATAACTGATAATTTTACATATAAAAAATTTATAAATTATAGATTTTATTTATAAGGATATTTTTAAATATTATTTTGAATTTAACTTTGAAAACTATTTTTCAAAAAAAGTAAAGAAAAGTTATTTTATATATGCACTTGAAAAACTTGCTGTTTCTAATACTTATTTGTTGAAATATGTCAAGTGGTATTTTGTGCCTACTAACAGTAAAGACAAATTATGCTGTTTTGGATAGTTTAAATATTACCAATTAAGAGGGCAATTACCTACAGCAGCTCAATATTTTTTCTTGATTTTAACACAATACTAAAAAGAATTTTGGAACTGTAAATATTTCTTCAAATTAAATAATTTTTATCTACATATTCCTTATTTTAATGATACATAATTAGAACTTAATTTAAGACAATTAAGGATTTTCAATGTCACGCATATGTTACATGCCGAATTATAAAAAAAAATTTGTATATCCATTTAATATTGTATATATATATTCTTATAATATTGCATATGTATTCTTATAATATTGCACTTTAACTTCAACTTAAAATAATAATCAAGTTTACTGATTGAAAAGTTTTTTTCAGGCAATTAAACCATAAAACGCAACTTCTATGATAAAATTTTATAAATACATATTACAATTACATACTTAAAAATAAGTAGAGGTTACAAAGATCTATAACATACTACATAATTCACAATTTTAAGTTTTTATGTTGCTTAGTTTTGAAAATAGAATGCGTGCAATGTCAAAAATATCTAATTGGAGTAAAATGCCTTTAAAGTTAAAATTTATCTTGATTTCAATAGGTATTGGTTCTGCATATTTTATCTTAAAACTATTTTTAATTCAAGTATTGGCATGATTTTATTTTTTAAATTCAGTAATATGTTATTCTTTCAATGATTGACAACAGAAAAATTTTGACTTTTTAAAAAGTTTTAAGGTGATCTCTGCAACTTAAGCCACATTTTGAGGTAACTTCATTCTTGTGCTGCATTAAATGAATGTGAGACTCTAAATGAAAAATGCCTTCATTCCCCCCATCCTCCCTCCATCAGCCCCTTAAAATTGTGAATTAGACTTTGGAATTCTGTTTGTCAGCTATCATACAGCAAAAGAATTTTTTTTAAATATTTCAGTAGTTTCTTTGTATATTTCGTGCAAATATGCAGATGTTTCTTTCTTACAGTGAATGTATACCATGGATCACTATAAAATTCATATAGCCAGTAAGTAATAAGTTGTAAAATATTGGTTTAGTATTTTTATCAAACATTTTTGTACAATGAAAAGTTAAATAGGAAATAAATCCTTGCCATATATAAGTCAGCCAACATTTCCATTGTTAATATTTTTTTTTTTTTTTTTTTACTATCATTTTAATTAAATATAACAGTTATTGATAGTTATTTTTTCTCGTTGTCTTAGATGTTATCTCTATGCTAAATTTAGAGTTTTTAGGCTGACAGTTTCAGAAAAGTCATAGTGAAAATACAACTGTAGAGTGCTTTTCTCCCATTTCATTCCACCTTTTTTAAGCTTTTATTTGGAAGCATCACATCCTACTAAAAATCTGCATATCAAATTTAAATTTTCTAGCCCTGATAGTTTAGAATTATCATGATTACAGAGTATTTTCCAATCATTTCATCCTTTTAAATTTTGAATATTTTATCAAAATTTACATTAACATATTAAATGTAACTACCTTATCTAGTTTCATGTTTCTACTTCAGCATATTCAAAGATATCATAATTTTAAAATGTCTGTCACTCTTGCACTTTTTTAAAAACAGTTCCATAGACATAAAAAATTTCATCATTTTAAATTAGAATGTCACCAGTATTATTTTAGTTCCTGAATAAGTTTGATTTTAAAACATTTTCTGCTTATTTCATTCTTTTAAATAAAACATTTTCTAGAAACTGTTCTTGGCAGCAATGTCATACTTTGTTTCTAGCTCTAATGCTATCACAGAAATCACAATTTCAGGATATTTTGCAATACAAAATGTTATGTGCTCATTTATATCCTAAAAGTTACAAATATGTCATATTTCAAGTTTTAGATCTAACAATTCCTAATAAATAGTAGTTTAGAAAATTTTTAGCCCTAGCAATTCCAAATAAATAGTAATTTAGAACATTTTTAGAATGTTTGCTTCTCACCATTTAAATTTTGAATTTTTTAGAAATACTTCTTAGCATGTGTTTATTCTTTAAAAATAACCACTGTGTCAATTTTCAAGTTTCTAGTCCTAGTAGTATCACATTTCAGAATATTTTCTGTATATTTCATTACTATTGCAGGTAGAAGTACTGACTTTAAATAATTTCGCTTTTGAAGTAGATTACCATCATTTTGCCGCTATAATTTTTTTAATTGACTTGTTAGTTCTGAGATTATTACATCCCTCCCTCTGCAAACAAACAAAATTTTATTCTTAGTATAGTTTTTTTTTTTTTTTTTTTTTTTTTTTTTTTAACATTTACTTTTTTCTAATACTTTATACCTATGCATGACTTTATATATTACATAAACTTATCAGCTAAAAACTGTTTAATTCATCTGATAACTTTTTTTTATTTTTTAAAATTATTAATTATTTGAAATGATTAAAATTTTTCTTTGTGAATTAGTTATCAGGCATCAATTGTTCCTTCTAAAGGAGGGATTCTATTTTTTTAAAAGAAATTTAACACATTTTCTGAATTGTAACAAAAATTCAAAGAAAATATTGGAATCATAAGAAGGGGGAGGAGTACTGATAAAATATAATAATCAGACATTTTTCAAATTCTTGCATTTTTTTTCTGAATTGCTGCGCAAGATAAGCCATCAAACCAAAAATCAGCTTATATTATAAGCACCTGGAAGTAGTGTAAATGAAATTGTTTAAAATGCCTTTCCATATATATTTTTTAAACTATCATTTAAAAAAAATGACATCATAAAGTTTTTTTTTGGAATAGAATATTTTGTCATGTTTATACAGCACTGTTGATAATTTCAGTGTTCCAGAGATTTATATCTCTAACAAAGATCGTTTTGACATGTATATATTTTACAAATGTTTTTTTTCTTTTGAAATAAGGGGAAAAAATCTTAGATAGTCAAACCATCAATAATAATATTTATTTTGAAAAATTAATTGCTGTATTTCCTGTAAGTTTATCATATAAGTTTGGATTTATACCTTTTATCAAATTGTCAACAATTTTCTTTTATTATTCAGTGAAAATATATGCTTTTTGTTTTAATATTTTCTAAGTTTCAGAAAGAAATAACAACCATGCTCACAGTTATATTTCATTTTATTGTATAAATAATCTTTAAAATGTGCCTAAAGTATTTGAGCTAGTGTCATTATATACGAAAAAATATTTAACCTTTTTTTCTCTATTTCTCACTTTCATGCCTATGTTGCTAATGATATAAATATAAAAGTTTTGAATTAATAAAATGTTTATCCATCTAGCTTTATTTTAGCTGTTTTGTTTGCCATTATTAATAATTAAAAAAATTATTCAATCATGCATAGACTTAGTTTATGTAATTGCTGTTCTAGCTTTCAAAGAAATGCTTAGCGCTCCAGAAAACACAACCCGACGATGTCGCAAGGCTTCAGAAATCTCACTTCTTCAACATGATCCTCGCTCAAGGTTATCCTCTCAGATGGAGTGGCATGAAACCATGGGTACAGCACCAAATTCTCCTACTTCCAAAATGAATGGTTCAACCTTTCGTTCCAGTGATACAAAGAAAGACGGTGATAAAAAAGGTTATTCTACTTTAGGCCACAGAGCTCGAATAAAGAAAGTTCTGGCTAAGATGAATATCATTCCTCGCACACCCATTAGGTAATAAACTTAAGATCGATTTCAGCTTTTGCCTATGCTTTTCACTTATTTCAACAATATAACAATATGCCATGTCCTTAAGACTATTTTTTTTTTCATAATATACTCAGTTATACATGAGGAAATTGTTAAAATATTAATGGATAATGAATAGGAAGAAAGGTTGTTAAGTTTATGTCATATGAGAAAAAAAAAAAAAACAAAAAAAAAAAAAAAAAAAACCCCGGTTAAAATCATCCTGGCAAAAGTAGGCTGCCCATTTTTTTTTTTTTTTTTTTTTTTTGGAAGGGGGGGGATAGAAAAAGAGAACAAAAATATTTCATGAAAGAAAAAAGAAACTCAATACTTAGTTAAAAAACAATATTCTAAATTTGTTTTTTAACTCTTTAGCTAAATAAGTATAACTATGCATTTTGTGAAAGAATACTAAAACTAAATTATTTAACAAGTTTCCTAACAAAACATAATAAAGAGTTTTTTTAATGTATAATTTTCAATTTAATTACTTTTTTATCTGTGACAGACTGGATTCATCAGATAAATAATTATAATTAACTACCAAAGACTTAAATATTTACATATTTTTAAATCTCATTACATAAAACATAGGTAGCAAAGTTATCTAAAACTTTTTGATAGTTAAAAAGTTATTAATGGCTGACAAAGTATTTTAGCTAAGGGGAAAAAATTGATATCTGATTTTTAATTTGATTCTTTAATTCCCATGTATTAGACTGAATTCCACCTATTTCATAAAGATTTAAAATATGTAAAAATAATTATATTTATTAATTAGCAAATTAAGAAAAAATATTAAATGGATTGATTGTTTTTAAACTTAATTGTTTATACTATTCTTCTTATATCTTATCGATATTAACTTATAGATTATTTTAATAATAATATTATTATAAGACAAATTTTAGTATTATAAGACAAATAACAATTTGCTATTTCTGTTTTCTCATGTTTGCCCTGGTGTTTTCCAGTTTTGCCATTGTGCTGGAAAAAATACCAACTCTAATAGGAAGGATGGGGGTATATACTATTTTTAAAGAAAAACATTATTCAAGTAATTATATAACTGTAAATAAATATTGAACATTGGTTCCTTTTTCTAAGACATTTCTATTTTGCATACATATATATGTTTAAAGGATACTGTGTGAGCAAAAAGGCATAACACATTGATACATCGTTTGTGCATTCTTTTGTACACCAATTGCTACTACTTATAATTTATCTTTGAAATTTAGCATTTTTCATATTCCTACAAAGTTTAAGGTATTGTGATATACCACCAATATTAATAACTCATTGTTTTATTGTGATATTAAGTTTCTGATAAATACCAGCTTCTACTCTATTGTATTAACACTTTTTTAGAATACGACAGAATTTTTATATTTTATTATTATGCTGTAAAATTTAAATGAAGTTATTTTTTTAAATGTTGTAAAAGCACATTGATCATTTCTAAAATTTCTCCCAACAAACTTTAATAATACAAACTTTGCTATGTATTTCATTGACATGTACAAAATTTCATTCAGATATTTTTAAATGAGCTTAATGAATTTATTTTCTTCTAGTGAATCGCACTTGAACAGTTCAGATGACAGTCTCTATTCTGTAAATAGCAGTAGCAGTGGTGGATCTGGAAATTACAGTGGCAGGGGGTCTTCTCCCCAACCTTGTCATGGTGGCTCTCTTTATCACAGCCATAGCAATCCTGACTTGACATCATTACAGCCATCGGATGAACTGCGATTGGAGTTTCCAGAGCATGTGCTTAAAGTGTACAGATCTGATCAGACATGTAAATACTTGCTGATTCATAAGGTAAAGATACACCTCTTTGTAAAATTGGTAATAAAGTTATATGTGATTTAAAAATAACAAGTACAAACATGGCAAACAGTTATACTATAACTAGTTTTATAAATATCCAGATCTTAGTGCAATAGCTGTTGCACTCCTTTACAAAAATGCATGAATACAAAATTTATTATGATTATATATATATATTTAAATAAAAGGGAAATAATGAAACCATCTTAACATCCTCAGTCCTGGGACAAATATTATGATAGGCCACAAAAACTAATTTAAAGTTATTATGAAACCTCTCCAAAAAAGTAGAAGTCTATATATCGATGCTTATGAAATGCACACATTTATTTAAAAAGATCAAAAAGTAATTTTAACAAATTTGAAAAGATTTAAATTAACTTAGATTGTTTTTTAGTATCTCCTGCAGGCAACATCAGGATTGAGGGGGTTAAATAGGATGTAATCACTATGGCAACCTAAAATCATTACCTTTCATGGAGTATCATTGAATTAATTATGCATGATTGAATTTAATAGAATAGAAAAAAATTACTAATATCTTTTTAAGTTTTCATTTGATTTTCATAAAATTTGTTATGACTGGGCACATTCTTTAACATACAGCTAGATAGTGGTAGTTACAATCAATTATCATGGAATGTTAGGTAATATCTAAATAATATTCCAGATGGATTTTGAAAATCTCAAATGTATTCATGTTCGTGTGAAAAGCAACTGATTAATTCTAACCTCTATATACACAAAAATTTCTAGCAATAACAAGAAATAAGTTCCATAGGAAGAAACCTCTTAGTATCTTAACTGTACAAGTTGAGCAGTTTCTTGTAATTGACTTTACAGCTTTATACAACTCTATATTTGTGAGCAGTTATAATGTTCTACAAGATTGAAAAAAAAAAAAATGCACCTGCTGAAACTTTTTTGCCATTTGTCTTGCACCAATTATAGTCATCTTAGTCCTGCCTGTTACTTTATTGCTAAAAGGAAATGTTAGGATCAGTTGTGCATACAAGTCACATACAAATCATCTGCCAGTAAGAAATATGCTTCCAGCAATGCATTAATTATAAGAATCACAATATTTTCAGTTACTAACACCTGTAATAATATTTTCATTTATATAATCTGTAATAATTTTCTGTGATATTTCTTTTTTTCCCCTGTGGTATTATTATTAAATATGCATTGGAAAATTGATAACTGAAAAAAAAAAGTTGCAAATTTAACGTTACGTTTCACTGTTAATGATAATTTGCTTTGTTTGCATTCCAACATGTAGCACAGAGAATAGATATTTGCATATTATACATCAACATATTTCACAGAATTAATTGTAGTCTGATATCAAAGATATCTCTTATCAATCTCAGATCAGAATGTGTAGTTATTGTTTTAGTAAGACAGTAGTATATGTATATTGTCTTTTCAGGCTTAATAACTGTTTAACAAAACATATATTGGCTTCAAATTTTTATGAATTGTCATAATAAGCTGTTTTTAACTTGCATTAGTTTATGTGTACATTGATAAATTATTCTAATGAAAGAGATTCTTTTAATTATAATTTGTGCAAATTTATTTTGAAAAGGATCTTTACTTATTTTCATTATTTTTCTATAGGAAACAACTGCAAGAGAAGTTGTGATGTTGTCATTGAGAGAATTTGGCATAACAGAATCCAGCAGGTACTGTAAAAATAAATTTTGTGTTCCACATTATATGTATACCTTATTATTTTGTCAAAAAAGAAAATCCTAATTTTTCTTTGGGCACTTGTTTTCTAATTTTACAATTATCCCTTTTTCAGTTTGTTCCATAGATTTTGTGCCTAATTTTGATACAGTGTATGAATTGGATAATGTTTTAAATTGTGCATGGTTAAAATAGATCCCCCAAATGAAATTTAAGAAAGAATGTAACAAATAATAGTTAGAAAAAAATTTAATTTTCTAATTTTCAGATTATTAATTTTTGTTAATATGTTTCACAATCACTACAAGTTTGTTTTCCCTTTTTTTCTCACTTTTCTTGTTTTAATTTTGGATTGTAAGAGAACAAGGCCACCCATGACAGTCATAAAACTTTTACTGAAACTTTCTTGTGTTTTTCAAAACCAGATATGGACATATTTTTTTCACCTTTTTTCATAGTAAATATACCTTTTTTGTTGCAGTCACTAAGATAAATCTATTTTCATCAAAGGTAAAAATGTATTTCATTCATTTCCTTCAAAATGGTTTTCATATAAGATTCTAGAATTTGTCTTGTGTAGATTCGCATGTCTTGGCAAAAGATGGCACATATTGTTATTTTGTTGTTTTTTTAATCTGTAAATCTTGGTTTATTATTTTGTTTATTGTTGCTACAGATCTATTAAAAAACTTTGCAATTGATTTATGTGTCAACATATTTTCTCTTACGAGTGATTTCTCTTTAGGCTATACTAAACATTTTTAAAATGTTCATTTGTAGTCTTTTTTTTTTTTTTTTTTTTTTTCCACAGTTGACAGAATTTCACTCTCCAATTAATAATAATAATATTGATTTTGCTTTTAAAATTTCATATTTTTTAGGTTACTAAGTAAGAATATTTTCCCCAAAAAACAGAAAAACTTAATCTCCCATCCATAACTTATTTAAATTAACAATTTTAAAAGAATAAATTTGAACTTATCACACAATTATTTTAATCTCAAATAATAAGCTGTTAAAGAAAAAAAAATTGCTTTTTTTAAATCTTTTATCAAAGTCATTCTAAAAATGCATCGATCATTCTAAACAATCTCTGTATGTTAAAAAGTAAATTATTGGTTAAATTTAATTTTGCATCTTATGAATCAACTAATTGTAATGATGTATTATTATTGAATTTAAATTAGTTAAAAATGAAGCTTTTTTTGAAAATTCAAAACTATTTTTAAAAAGCGGTTAGTTTTGAGAAAAATATTTTTTTAACTCTCTTAATCAGACAAAGCATGTATGTGATCCACAAAATATAAATTTATCTTTTGGGAATCATACAAAAATTTTGTCTAATGAAGATAATTATAATTTTTTTTTTCCTCAAAACTGTTTATCATTTTCAGCGTTTTTGAAGTTTCAAAAAATTTTGTTCACTGTAACCTAACTGCATGTCATCACTTTTTTACAATTTTTTTTTAGTATCTCAGTATCAAATGTTTTTACATTTTTTTTTTTTTTTTTTTTTTTTTTTTTTGAAAAATTGATGTACTTTATTTTTCATTTTCAGCAAATACTGTCTTTGTGAAGTATCTGTTGGTGAAGGTGGTGTTGTTAAACAAAGACGTTTGCCCGATCCACAGCAAAACTTAGCAGAAAGAATATCTTTAAGTAGTCGGTACTATTTGAAAAACAATATGTCAAGTGATTCCTTGGTGCCTGATGAGCTAGCAGCAGTGCGTACACTTTTTATCTTAATTTTAACTATTAAAATGTATCTACAAACTGTTATTTGGTAATTAAATTTGTATAAAAATACCATAGACGTATTAGCTCACTTTTATATTGCTTGGATCAGATTTATTTGATCCAGAACAGTTCTATGGTGTTTACTTTAACACTTTTATGCTGCTCTTAACCAAAGTAATTAAACTGAAATGCTTAATATTTGTTTAACAAAATCTGTATGAATTCTTAAAGAATCTTAATAAACTTATGTGTGTGTTATTATATTATTCTATATTGAATATTTTATGCATCATAGTTATCAACTTTTATGTTTTTATTTTACCATCTTTTTTAACAGTAATCGGTACCTTTTTTAAGTATTGAACTTCTGCAGTTATTTAATAAAGCAAATTTTACTATTGAAAAATAATTTCCTCTTCCCAACCCAGAAAAAAAAAAAAAAAAGCATAAAAGTTGGCAGCTATGAAAGATGCACCTAAATATTTTGTTTGTGCATCTTATAAATATTAAAAAAAGCCTTTGTTGATATATCTAAATAAATTAGGGGATTATTTTTTCCTTTTTATTTTGAATATTTTATAAAATGAAAATGTATTTTGAAAAATGTATCAAATAATTTTCCTTGTCAAATAAAGTTTTTATTACAATAAACTATTTTTATGTATCTGTAGGAACTGCTGAGAGAAAGTCAAGTACATTTACTGCATTTAAATAGTGTTGAATTAGCTACTCAACTTACTATTGAAGACTTTAGTATATTTAGGCAAATTGAACCCACAGAATATATCGATGAACTGTTTAAAGTTAAATCAAGATATGGTACACCCATGCTTTCAAAATTTGTAGAGGTATGTTTTATCACTTTTATTATCAATATATATATATTTTTTAATTCATTTTAAAAGTATATAGTACATTTAGATTAAGGTATTTTTATATTAAAAAGTATATTGTTCATTTCATTGTTCTTAGTGTCATTAATAATTTATTTTACCTTATACAATAATGATAGTATTATATAGTATTTGAATAAAGCTAAAGAAGGAAGAAATTTCATTTGTTTTTGCCTTTAAAGATTTTTTTTTTTTAAAGAGGTATTCCTGCTTGTAAATTCAATAAAAATATTAAAATAGTATCAACTTTTCATGATATTCTTATTCAGAAATTAAATAGCATTATCCATTTATTCCTAAAGGCAAATGATCTTTTAGAAAATTTCATCAAAGTTGTCATTTTAATTTGATTTTAAAGATGCAACAGACCAAAATAGGCTGTCATGAGATAAAGTAATTGATTGTAAATGAAAATATTAAAAGAAGGAAAGAAATGCTAAAGATCTCAATGAAGATGGTTGAAATTTTTGCATTTTTGAGCAGGAATTTTGGGAAAACTTCTCTTAAAAATTGTTTTGTTTTGCAACATAATTTACATCATTAATAAATTATGGAGATTCATCTAAAAAACATTTGATCTGTTATTTAACGTGTATGTGTGATTGCTTTTATATAAATGAAACAGGTTAACTTATGAATGTTTTGTTCTTAGTGTGTATTAAAGTCCATTGTCTTTTCTAACTTTAGCTTGTGAATAGAGAAATGTTTTGGGTTGTGACAGAAGTATGCTCTGAACATAATTTATTGCGTCGGATGAGAATAATCAAGCAGTTCATCAAAGTTGCTAGTAAGTGTAAAATTACTGATCATAATTCTTATTATAAAATGAAAAGAAAATACCTTAATAGGTTATATATTTATATATCTTTATATATCTTATATATATATATATATATATATCTTGTATATCTTATATAGTATCTTTTTAATTCACATTAAAGCTTATATCCTGTCAGGATATTAGATTTTTCCCATTTTGTGAGCAGTAATATTTTATTTTATTTTTCCAGGTTCGCTTATAAACAGCCAATTTAGCAATTGATATTTTATTTTAACATAAACAAGTTAAATTTTAAAAATCTATGTTAACCTATTTACAGTAAAGTATTATTATATGATTTAGTAAACTTTAAATTTCTTTTATTTAAAAGTTTACAAATGTTTAGAACATAAATTTCTATGCTAACTCATATTCAGAAATTTACATTCATAGGAAGTAAATCTGTCATATTTTTGAATTATTCTGACTAAAATAAAAATTGTGTAAAGTATTTGGTCTATTTAATTTGGTCATTATCTATATAATGTTTTGCAACTTTTTGATCAAAAACATTTTGAGAATTATTAATATAAAAATAAAACAAAGAAAGAAGTGAAAATATTTTAAAGATCTATTGAAAGAAAAGTTTCTTAATTCAATATACATATTAAAAACAAGATCTTTTAGCATTTTATCAATAGAAAATTACTTTAGGTTAATGCAGTGATGCTGCTAGTTCACACATAATTATAAAACATATTATTACATATTTATATTTAAAAAATATATAATATTAATGTTTAAAAATGTATATTGGAGATAAATAGTATCTGATAAATAGTTTTAAAAATAATAAAGATAATTAATATCTGCTAATCTCATGGAAATTTGGATGTATAAAGAAATCTAGAAAATTTTGTATTATATCCAACTTATCTAGTGCATTTTTTAATGCTTAGTTTATGTAATCTTTATTTTTATAAAAAAAGATATTTATTGTGTGTACTTAATATTCATATAATATTGTGATAACTTTCCAGTGAGCTGGTTGAAAATTGTAAAAAATACCTTATAATAAAGCTACTTTAAACAGCAACTCACTTTACCCCTCTTATCTTTCTGAATTTTCATATTTGATTGGACTTATAGATTGTCTTAAATGGTTGACTATCAAATTATGAAACACAAATTTTAGAAGTTTTATTCATGCACAGTTAAAAAAAATTTCATAGAAATGTAAATATCCCTTCAGATACATTCATGTTTTAATTGCAGTATACTTTTTTTTACCATCGTTTTTAACTTTTTCAGAAGGTGGTTTCAAGTTGGGTTGAAAACCCTGCCTTTTATAAACAAAAACATTTGTATAAACTTTAACAGCTTTATGAAAATGGGTGCTATGCTTACACAAATCCAATTGACCATTAAGGGGCTACTTCAGTCACCTGGAATAAACTCATTCACTAATGCCAATTCTGTGGAATGTATATCGTTTGCATTTCATTTATTTATTTATTTATTTATTGGCATTGGATAATTGAGATTGGTTTTCTACATCTGCTCTTTTTTACTTTTTCAATTTTGTTTGCAATTTTTTTTTCAAGAGATAAAAAATGCTTTCACTTTCAAAACCCATTCAGAAAAACATTATTCTATTATTAAATTTCTTGTTGGCCCTCTAATTGTCCCCATGACTAAATCTTCACTGAAAAAAGTTTACTTCTAACATGTTCTTTACACCTTCAAAATTCAAGTATAATTCATTTAGAATTTCAGTAGACATTTAAAGAACTATGTAAAATTGAAAGCATCCAGTCACTGATCCTATACTTTCAGAGATTTATTTCAAAGTTTGAAAGAGATTATCTTTGCCATCTGATGTTGTCATTTTATGACAGAACAATAAAACTGTATATTATAGCATTAATAATTACCAGATAAAGATGAGAGCTTTGGACTCTTTTTCTATTTCTAATGGTTCTCATAAAATATTTTATTTATTTACTTAATTGAAACTAACAATTTTTGAGTTTAATCTACTTATCCTAAGAGCCATTAAGACTTTTAGGACAAGCATCCAGTCTATAACTTTTTGTTCATTTGTGCATATATTTTCAAATAGTGAACTTAAGCCAGTGTAAATACTGAAATTCAGAGATTAGGTAAAGTGAAAGTTAATGCTTGGAAATAGTGGTATTCGAATATAAATGGAGTCCACATGACACTTATGTCACAAAAGAACCAATCCCTTGACTGTGTCACATATAACAATGACAGAAATATATATAGTTTCACAACATGTGCACATCATACATAAATATGGTCAAGAGGATAACTTTAATGTTTTTAAATATGCATTTGAGAATGTATCATATTAGTAAAAACTATAATTGTATTAAATGTGCATTTTGAAAACATAGCTGCAAAATTTCCCATTAAGGAAGAGAAAATATAAAACAATTGTTCAGTACTTTTATTAAAAATATGTACAAATATATGATCCAATTAACATAAATTTGATAAACATAATACAATAGAATAATCAGATAGAATGTTTGAAAAATGTAAAATAAAGTTTTCAAAAGCAATGTAGAAAGCATTTTCAGCCACACTTTTGTTATTACAAAAAATTTTTAGAATTCAATTTTTTAAGATTTTATAGACTTAACATCTTTTTATAATGTTTGGTGAATATATACTAACTGATATTAATATTTATAATCAGGGTCGGCACGGTTTAAACCAATTGGTTTTAACCATGGCTTAAACCAAATGGTTTTTTTCTCAAAAAAACCAATTGGTTTTTTAAAATAAATCTAATGACATTTTTTCTTTTTTCTAAATATTTTAAGAGTTTGAAATTATTGGATATAATTTTTTTTTTACTTTTAACACTTTATTTCAACAATAAGCTTTAAATATAAGCTTTAGGTCATGTTTATATTTATAGGATGGAAATTAGTAGTGTTGATGAACATATCCACTGCTCTAAAGATAATTTTTAAAGCATGTGAATTTTTCAAAGATAAAATAGATTTAAAATAATCAATTATTTAGTATAAAATATTTTAATTTTAGAAAAATGCAGATTTAAAACAATCTGTCATAACATACATGGTAATTTTGAATATGGAGCTACAGAACTGCATACAACATGATCTTTAATATTTTGGTTAAGTTGTAAAAGAAATTTTTCTTGACAGAGGAAATCAAAATATGAAGTGGAATGTTTAATTAGTACTAACTAGTGTACTTTTCCCCCTATTATCTGCTGAATCTAATGACTAAAAATGTTTACTTTAAATTGTCATTCAAAAAACAAAATCTCAAGAAGTATTTGAATTTTTTTAAAAATAATTGTAGAAAAGAATATTATAACCATCAAACTACATCAAATGTGTATTATTAGTTAACAAAAAATTGCTTATAAAGATTTTCAGGTTATCACTGTTTCACTATGTATAGCAATTTATTCTTTAAACATAAGACTATTTACTAATATTGTTTAAATTAAAATATGATTTTTTTCAATTTTCTACATAAATTAACTGTAATTATTTAATTTAAACTATTTTCAAATGAAGTTATACTACTTATGTATCCAACAATATCTATTTTGATCAATAATTTATATGTATATGCAATAAATAAAGATGTTTTTAAAAAAAACCTGGTTTAAACCAAAAAAAAAAAAAAAAAAAACAGGTTTAAACCAAATAAACTGTTTTTTTGGGGTTTTTTCGAAAAAACCTGGTTTTTTTCCAACCCTGTTTATAATAAAAGGTGAAATAGTTACTTGTTTTACTACGAAATTACTCCATATCTAATTAAGATAATAATGATTATAATTAAACAGAGTCAGAGTTAGTCAAACCTGATTAAAACTCTGTTTGATTATAATTATTATTATTTTAAGTTATGGAAGATATGGAAATATGGATTAATAAGATATGGAATAATATTTTACTATGGATTAGTAATGAATGTCAAATGTCTATTTTCTATTGTTAGCATGTATAAATGTTGCATTATATTAAATAAAGTTCTGTTTATCATTGAAATATTTTATCAATATTTCTAATTAATGTATTTATTTCAATATATTTTAATTTTCTAAATTACTGTTAAATCGAATTTAATTTTCATAATGGCTTTTAATTTGAATGTACTTGGTATTTTATAGGGCAGTGCAAAGAATGTAAAAATTTCAATAGCATGTTTGCTATATTAAGTGGTTTAGAGCATAGAGCAGTTTCCAGGCTACGCTCAACCTGGGAAAAACTACCTACAAAGTATTCAAAACTCTTTCAGGTTTGTTTGCTTTTTTTAAATATAATCTACAATTTTTAAATTCATATAAAATATCAGTTTTCCTTTTAGTAATTATTATATACCATTCATTTGTCATAGCTCTTCCCATTAGTACAATATTTTTACTGGTTTAATTTCATTATTTATTTTTTTTTCTTTCATAATTTCTTTAATTACCTGTTTCATAATACAACTAATTGCCGTTTTGATGCTGCATCACTAAGAATTGTTATTTAAGAATTGCTAAAATGCAAATATTCAATGTTTTGTCAAATTTTGATTTAAAAAAATGCTTGTTTGAGAATATGTTTTAATGATATCTTTCTTGTAAATTGGATTTGTTTTTAACAAAAAATATTTTTTCAGGATTTGCTAGTCTTCATGGATCCTTCCCGAAATATGTATAAGTATAGAAATCTCTTGTCATCTGATCATGTTCAGCCACCCATGGTAATATTTTCATTTTCATAATTTTTAAATATCATTGCATTGGAATGAAAAATCTCTAACTATTTTGGCCAAATTTTTAGAGAAAATAAAGTTGGCATTTCATTTTCTTCCTAAAAATTCTAACAGCGCAGTTAGAACATTTTCAAACTTACTAACACTCAAAACAGTTGCTAAAAATATGCTTTGACTGATATACATGTCAATCCAAATTGTTGATATAAATAAATGCTTTCGTATCTCATTTTAACCAGTTATATCAGATAGACTTTTATCATTCTAAGGCAACAGTTTATTTATATGTGTGTATATGCTCACAAATGGAATTCTAAAAATGTGTATAGTATATATATGTTATATTATTAACTTTTCCTTCTCAATATTTCTTTTTATTTCCTTTTTACTATGTTAAATTACCGGCATGTTTGCTATTTTCCTATTCTTTAATAATATCTATCATTAATTCTATTAAATTTTCTTTATATTAATTATTATCTTATCGTTATTATTTCTCATTGGCCAGAACATGCACGACTTCATGATTTATAATAATGTGGGAGACTGATGAAAAGCAGTTGCAATTGATGAAGAGGGAATAATGTTCAATTTTTACCTCTGCAAACATTAGTGCTAGTTTGATGTCCATAACATTTCATTCTTATTTTTCTAGCACCAATTGATTCATAACATCAACACCTGAATGGTGGGATCTGTTTTAGATGATGTTTTGCTGATAAAAGTATGAAAGCTAGAAATGACTCCTTATTTTTTCATGGGGTAGCTAATTGTTAAATCATTCCAATACCTGTATGTGTCTACTTCATGATCTGTGCTAACTTTGACAATGTGTTGACAGTTCATCGAATTAAAATGAGTTCAAGCACAACTTAAAGAAATTACAATGAATTCGATTGAATGCTTACATGCCAGATTTGCTACAATACTACATATATATCCTCTGTATGTAGTTTGAAATCCTCAAGGTTTTTTTAATTAAAGGTTGTGTGGATTACAGAATTTTTCATAAATTAGATTATTGTTTTTGTTTGCATTTTCTTTTTTGCAGATTATTTATTAATGGTTTCTAGTAGCTTTTTGAATAAAATTTCTCTCCTGCATTAAAAATGCTTATCAGTTTCATCAAAGCAAATAATGTAAGCATAATCAAGTAACACATAGCAATAAAATAAATCATCACTAGTAGCCTGTATTATCATAAATCATATCATTTTGTTTCTGTCACCATGAAATTTTTTAATTATCTTCTACAGATTGAGATTTTATTATTATTTTTTTTTAAGTTATCTTTTGTATAATTTTTTTTTTTTAATTATCAAATGGGGATGTGACGATTTTTTCAAAAGCAACTAAATGTGCATTTAAAGAATATCCATGCACTCCAGATCATGTCTAAAGGTTCCAGTGCTATTTCAACTATCTAAATAAAAAGTTAGTAATTTGAACAAATCAGTTTGAAATGTTTATCTTAGACTAATAGGCATGACAGCCTGTACAAAAAGTATCTCAATATTTATGTCTTACTTGGGAAAAACAAAAAAAAAAAAAAAAAAAAAAAAAAAAGCTATAAAAGTAAATATTTAGTTAATAAGGTAATGAAAGATAGCTTAAATTGTTTAATTTTATTAAAATCCACATTCACTAGGTTGAACACTGTTGATGATTGAAAGGATTAAAAATGCCCTTTTTGATAGTTCACACCAAGATTGGTTACATGACTTGATCAGTTACTGCAGTATGTAAACCACTGTATACATTTGAAACAGGATCTTTTTTGTAAATTGGGATTATTTACATCATTTATAATGAATAATCGTAACAAGTATTCTGAAATCACATAGATATCATCTTAGAAACTCATCAGAAAACACAGAGTATGTGGGACAGAAACTCCTAAATATATTTATCTATGGAATATTTTAATGATAAAAACTTTTGAGATTATTTTATTTGCATTCCTGTAGAGGCCAGTGTAGGAAATCAGCCACTTTTTATAGACTTGTATAAGTATAATAAGTAGGATGATTTTATGAAGATTCTTTTATATATATATACACATATATATATTTTCTTTTCTTTTAGATTCCATTTTACCCAGTCCTTACGAAAGACCTGACCTTCATTCATTTAGGAAATGATTCCATAGTTGATGGACTGGTAATTATCCATTTTATTTCTTTGTAGACTTATTACTGTAGATCAAATGAATTAGCTATTTAAAAATATTGTTATTTAAGACCAGGTAAAATAGTTTTAAAGTGATTTATTTTCTATAACATACAAACTTTGTATTTTTAAAACTTTTTTTTTTAAATTTATGAAAAGTGGTTGCTATTGATTTTATAAAATAAGATTAAAAAGACACCTCTTCTCCTCTCTTCATTTCAAGTATTGCTTTTCTTAAATATATGTTAAAACTTATTTTGGATATTTATCTTTTCACAAAATCATTGTCTCCTGAAACATAATTAAACTTTATTTTCCTTTGTAGGTGAATTTTGAAAAGTTGAGAATGTTGGCTAAAGAGATACGTACTGTTTCAAGTATGTGCTCTGCACCATATGTGAGTAAATTTACTGGCTCTGTATCTTATGATATTTTTTAAATTTTCATCTAATTGTCTGTTTACTTTTTTTCTTACAATGCCATTTTAATGGATGCTTCTTTTACAAAGAGAATTATATACCTGAAGACCTATTATGTGTGTGTGTGTGTCAGGTTGTCAACAATTGATAGCAATGAACATCATTGCATTCCTACCCATATTACGCGTACAATTTTCAAGGTTGCTTCTAGCAACTAGTTTTCTATTCTATTCTCACCACTATTTTAAGAAAATAAATTTTGCAGTATATTTTTCTTGTGGGTGTCTTTAAAGTGTATGTGAAAAAGTTTTGTTTTTTAAATATGGTGTGAGATAGGATTTTAAAAATATTCACCTGTGGTTCCCCTGCATATTAATCCCCTTCATGTACATTTCCTGGAGTATAAGCACTATTATGTCTCACTATATTACAGGCATGAAAGAGTTCCTCCTAAAGGAGGAATTCCAATTTTTTTCAAAACAATTTTGGCCACTCTCTGGATTGATGCAAAAATGCAAAGAAAATTTTAGAAGGATTATAGGGGGGGGGGGGTGTCGCTAGAAAAATTGTAGTAATCTGATATTTTGTCTATTTAAATCCTTGGAATTTGTTCTTGGATCGTTATACAAAAGAGACATATTAAGCATCTTCAAGTCATGCAAATAAAATTGTTCAAAGTATCTTTTAAGAACAATTTTTTTTTTAGACTTTAATAATTCAAACGGAATTTTCTTTTTGGAATAGAATATTTTGTATTATTTATGCAACATGTTCTGTGATTTTTTGAGAGGTGTTTCTGAAGCAAAGATCAATTTAGCAGGGAGATTTTTGTGAAAAGAAGGGGGGGGGGGATTTAACAGTTAAACCATTCAATATAATATTCGTTTTGGAGAATTAATGACTTTATATTTCACATAAGTTGATTAAATATATTTGGATTTACACCTTTAGAATTTTTAATATTTCCTAAAAAAATAAATAAATAAATGACACTTAAATTATAAGAGTTAGGCGCCACTGTAATAATGGAAAAAAATTTCCACCTTTTTTCTCATTTCCCACTTTCATGCCTGATATTAGTTGTCATCAGTGATTAGATAACAGGCTGAGAAACTACTCTCATTTAAGAAGAGTACATAAGCCCATTCATTTTCAGTCATATTGAAATACTGATGACACTATTGCAAATGAGCACTACAGTGAAATTTTGACAATGATAAACACACAACAGGTTATCTGAAGTATAGTCCTTCTTGAAAATGTTTGGCTAAAGTTCTTCGAAATATCTATTTACCTGTGGTACTCATATCAGAAACTCTTTTTCCATCTGACTAGCTGTAGTATGCTAATGAGAGGCTTTACAAATCTGGGAAATAACTCTGCTAGCTATGTCAATTTAGCTGTCAAATTTTTTTTTTATATAACCCTTCTTTGAGGATCACATGTAAATTCATTTAAGAGATGACAGCAAGACATATCCAAAATTTCCAAGTCATTAATTGATTCTTTCTTATTCAAATTTTAATTTCAACAATAGCTTTAAATTCGCAGCTAATTCTTTAAAATCTATTATCAATGGTGTGCAGCTTATCTAATTATGTGGAAATAAAAAGAAAAAAAATGCATTTATACAATCTGCATGTACGTGTTGCTTTTTTTTTTTAATTTTGTGGCTATTATTGATAATCCATCTAGGGTTTTTTTTGCTGATCACCATTGTGCCAAATCACAAGAAAGTGCTTTATTTATCCAAGAAAAGAGCAACAGTCAAAAGCAGCAAACTGCAAGAGTTCAGTTCTTTTATTTCTTTCTCACTTTTGTATAAGTGATACTCTACTTTGTGTTGCTGAATGATATTTAATGTTGCTTATCACGCTCAATCATACCATCTAAATACATAACTCTGTATCTGGTAAGAATCTTCTGCATTTTGGCTGATATCCATTTTTGTATGAAAATTTTTGCAAAATTCATCCTTTTCAATATTCCAAAACAAAAAGCTTTCTTTGCCCAACCTCAGTACATAAAGTTAGCATTCTTTAAATTTTACTGATTTTTTAAAACTTTCTGTTTTTTTTTTGTAACATTTTGGTAACATTCATAAAAAATTTTCTATCCAAAATGATTACTTTTCTTTTGCCACTTCTTCTTCAATTACTAAACTCAATTTTTAAAATCTTGATACATCATGTTTTTTCGAGGACTTTGCACCATTAAACTTGATCCGTCTGTCTAAAGTGTAAAATCTTTTTAACATTTTAATTACTTTTTTGCCTTGAT
The DNA here is from genome assembly GCA_964019185.1 of Maratus speculifer. NCBI lineage: Eukaryota > Metazoa > Arthropoda > Arachnida > Araneae > Salticidae > Maratus > Maratus speculifer. Next base: position 363,568,029 of record OZ025290.1, on the reverse strand, counting down.
ATTCCCTAATGATAAATTACCTAATAATTATCTGCCTCTGAAATATCTTAAAATATTCCTCCTCTCTCTTTTTGCTCTTCCAGCTATAAACTTTTCAAATCTTTAAATCTGTTTATTTTTTATCAGACATCTAAATTTCTTCTACTGCCCCCTAAAACTTTGCCCTCCTTTTTTTAACGCTTCTCCTAAGTTCACAAAAATTAAAATCATTAAAAGCCTTTTTTATTTTAAGATTAATCTGCTTTATTTGTTATATTCTAACAAATATAAATAATTAGTTATCTGAATTCTTAAAATATTTCCCATTTTTTATTTCATCTGTTTTTTGCGTTACATTGCACTTCATTTTAGAATTAACCTTAAATATATTGAGTGCATCTTTGCATAAGGGTGAATATATTTTGCTGATAGCTTTGTTCCATTTGATTACAGTTTCATTTTGCTGATTAACCAAATTATTAAAAATTTAGTCTAAAGTCTGTGAAGACACTGTATCTATCCTCAGCACTTATCCTCAGCTCTCCACAGTGTATATTAATAGCATTACTATGTTTTATTTATGCGTAGTACTATCAATAATATATATTTTTTAAAGTGCAACGCAAATTTTAAAACAAAATTTGTTAATATTTAATATTTTTCCTCTAACATAAGTTTTCCAATGAATGTAAGCTTAGGATTAATTCTAAGTGTAAAACTCAATAATTAATATTTGCTGTAAAACCATTTATTTTTTTTTAGTTTCTTTTATTATTATTTTATTCTTTTTAACAGGATTTATTTACAATGCTGGAAAGTGGAGGAGCTCACCCTACTGCTGCTATGGCATCTCTCAATAGTTTTGCGACGACAACCAATGCTGCCACAGTCAAGAGGCGTAAGAAAAGTTCAGCTCAGCCTAATCCTAAGAAAATGTTTGAAGAGGTAAAATCTTGTTTCTGAGATTACCTAAATAACTGTCATTACATTGTTTAAAAATGTAAAATGCATTTGGTTTTAATGTTAAATAAGGCAAATTTCTGTACTCAGTTTCTGACCATGGCGCTTTTTAAAGGTTAATATCCTTATAAATACTCCCTGTTACACAATTATTAGTCTCTATAGCTATATTATAAAAAAGTAAAGTTTGTTTATTTGTATGAGTTAATCTCTGGAACTGCCAAACCTATTTCAAAAGTAATGGTACCAAGATGATGATGTTTGTCCCGATTCAAACAGACCAAATCTTATGTTGATATTGCTAACCAAATAAAGGTGTAAGAGAAAAAAAAAATCTAAAAATGACACTTTTGTGTTACAGTAGGAAATGAAAACATAAAATTTGTTAACTATTTATAATATATGAATGATCTCTAAGAGTTTTCCCAAAAAATATAAAATTTAAAAGGAATGAAATTGTGCGAAAAACTTTATAAAGACATATATGTTTAATATTAATTAATTTCTCAATTAATTTTCAGCAGTAAAATTACGCTTGAAAATATAGAATATTTAATACATGAATTTTCACATTGCTAACTAAGCGTAGAACCAACTTAATGAAAAATGTCCAAGCCGGGAATCGACCCCAGAACCTTTGGAATAGTGTTCCAAGTGTTCTACCACTTAAGCTAACCAACATATAAAGTGAAAAATGCTAAGCTGGGCATCGTTCTTGTATCTTAGTTGGCAGAGCACTTGGAGTGCTATTCCAAGGGTTCCAGGTTGGAAAATTTTTTACTTAGTTGGTTCTACGCTTAGTTAGTGATGTGAAAATTCACGTATTAAATATTCTTTCTAAATATGTTCTAAATTGCAATTTTTAAGCAGTTTCAGCAAGTTTTCGAACTGATTTCAAACGTAATGATGATAAAATGATGGGGACAATCCTTGCTCCAACATAGGCTGTATTTTATGTCGGTGTCGCTAGCATACAGGGGGGTGCATGGGCAAAAAACATTTTGAAAATGTAACTTTTTTGTTACTGAAGGATCTAGAAAAATAAAATTTGGCATGTTAATTACTTATAAGATATAAATAATCTCTAAGAGCATTTCCCCCCCAAAAAAATGAAATTTAAAAGGGGTGAAAATGTGGGAAAAGCATTCTAAAAGCGTTTCAACTTGCGATTTTTAAGCACTCGCAAAAAGTATTAAACCAATTTAAAAAGTAATGATATCAAAATGATGGTGACAGTCCTTGCTACAACATAGGCTCTATATTTTATGTCAATGTCACTATCCAAAGTGGGGTGCAGGAGCAAAAAAACCTTCTAAAAATGCAGCTTTTATGTTACTGAAGGACCTAGAAACATTAAATTTGACATGTTATTTACTTATAAGTTATAAATAATTTCTAAGAACATTTCCTAAAATACAGTAAAACCTCCAAATAATGGACACCTTGGGAGCATGGAAACTGTCCGCTATTCGGAGATGTCCGCTATTGGGAAAAACCTTGGAGATTCAAAAATTACTAAGAAATGCTTAAAGTTTCATTAATTGATTTTTATATGTCCTAAAGTTCTAATATATGATTAATCTGAAATTAAAATAATTTTTTAATCAATAAAATTGAAATAAAATGGTACATACCTTTATACACTGTTTATTACATTCTTACAAAAAAATTATTTAAAAAGTTTCCATATGCATATTAAGATTACATATAATTTTTTTTTTCAATGTGAAGTTTTAACCCTGTCAATAGTTCTGATGTTTCTGAATCATCTTAAAGAAAAAAAAAATTGTAGCTGCTCACTGTATTTTGCTATTTCTTAAAAACATAAAATCTCAAATCATCCAGAGAGGAGTGGAGAGGCATTGTGATGCTCCGGAAGGTAATGTCTTCCGGACCATCCCCTGAATTTAATAAGGGAAGATTTTCCCTGGCCCACTCTCTAAATTTATCTGTGATCACAAAATTTTGACTCATTACCCTGACAAATTTAGAGGCTTTTTACTTTTTTTTTTCTTCGTTAAAAAACAATTTCTCATACTTTATCACCAAAATTAGTGTCCGCTATTCGGAATGTCCGTTATTCAGAGGTTAAACATACAAAAATTTAGATTTTTGGAGTGGGGATCGGAAAACTGTCCGTTAAATAGAGGTGTCCGCTATTCAGGAGTGTCCATTATGGAGGTTTTACTGTATACAAAATTTAAATGGGGTGATAATGTCAGGAAAAACAATCAAAAAATGTTCTAAATTGAGATTTGTCAGCAATCTCAGCAAGCATCAAACTGATTTCAAAAGAAAAATGTTTTCAATTTAGTTTTGTTTTAATTTATAAAACATTATTTCAACTACAAAATAAAGGTTTTGGAGAACAATAATTGTGTTTCTTTTATTTTACTTTAAGAAATAATTAAAAAAAAAAATATTTTTCTATGCTTTTTATGAGATTTCATAGACTTAAAAGTAAAAAGAAAAAAGAAATATTGACAAATTTAAATTAAAAGTAGCTTTTAAAATATTTTATAATTTTTTTTTTTTAAACATTTAATTTTTTTTAAATCTAATTTTGCTCTCACATTTTTATATTTATCTAGTAAGCATTAATGTTTAGAAAATAATTTGTTTTAGTTTGGGGACTTACTTCTTTTATAGGAAATGCTTTCCTATGTTATTGTAAAGTTATTTTCTATTATCATGTGACTTGTTTTTTTCTAGGCTCAAATGGTTCGAAGAGTTAAAGCTTATCTTTTAAATTTGAAAGTAGTTACAGATGAAGATCAGCTTGATGCCATGTCATTAGAATGTGAACCTCTCGTTACTTCAGGTACATTTATAACATTCTCATTGGCATGTTTCTATATCCTAATAGTGAAGTGTCTTTTATCAAATTTTGAAATACTTTTGTGCTTTAAAAGTTTTTGAAAATCCACTTTGTCTTCCATATTTAATATTATGAAGAGAAGTTTAACCATTTATTTGAGTGAAATATCTTTAATTTTTGATAAGAAATTTTGTTACTATTTAGTTATTTATTATGCATGAAAATTGTTGCATTTTCATTGAAATTACAGACCAAGAGAAATTTTTCAGTAAGCACAATGGAAAATATGGAAGTTAGGGGTAGAGGGAAAATTGTATTTATGCTTTTTACATATTGTGTTTTTTTTTTTTTTTTCATTATTGTTTTCAGTTTTTATTAAGTTTTTTTTATGCTTACATGATGTTATTACCATTATTTTCAGCCCATAATCTGTTGAATATCTGTTAAAAAACCTCAAAAAATTTAAGTGTGGATTATCTGCTGAAATATTTTTTTGAAGCAGACGCTACCACAGATATCCAGTTTCTACCGGCGGTCATAAAATAAAAATGTAGACAGCTCAGGGATTTCTTAAATTCATTCAGTAATATTTTTATAAAGATGGTCAAGAAGGCAAATTCTTTTCTGCTATTTTATTAAATGAAAAGAAAAGATTTTTTTATTATAAACTTTGCCATCCTTGTACGATCTCAGACTTTTTTACTCCACATCTCAAGTAAAAAAATATTACTTATATTTTCTGTTTCAATGACCTAAGAGGCATGTGCATTTGTTGTCCGTGTTATAAATTACCTTGATTAAAATTTACTGTAAATTGTATGGCTGAATAGTACAAATTTCTACAGAATTTGTTTTATTGCAACTTTTGAATTCTCATGAATCTATTTTTATGTTGATTTTATTTTGATAGAATACATTAGATCAAGATTTATACTCATCAAGGGATATGGGATTCAAAGGAAAATCAGGGGATAAATCTTGCGTTGTAAAATCCAGGGAAATGTCAGGGGATGCTGCAAAAAAATCCTCAAACCTGGGAAAACTTGACAAAATGACTGTCTACTCTGTGAAATTGAACACACACACATACCGCTGTTTGCATGCTCTATGATATCACAACTGTCGACATCCTTTAAATATCATGAAGTTTGACATCAGTTCAACAGGAACATGAGAAAAATAAAAGTCATTTTAAAATTGATATTTGCACTTGTAGCTTTCATATTAGTGATAAAAGTTTTCAGTCAGGTAATATAATCCTAAAATAGAAATTAAATTCTTGCAGCAAGCTACCAGGTTTTCAATAGAAGCCTCAGAACGCATACAGACGTCATCTCTATTTTACACAAATTAATGTTTTTTCTTTAAAGTTATGTTTATATTGTTTATATAGGTGATGTATCAATCTTATTTTTGAGATTACCTTGTTTATATTTGATTTGAGGAAGTGGAAGTTCCATGATACTGATTTAAAAAATGTTGTTAATCGTTGACACAAAAAAAATTATACACCACAAAAAATACATCAAGATACTCTCAGGAGATTTTTTTTCTTAGAAAATGAGTATGACCAGTAGATGCAACATCAAATCTATTACAATTGCCAACAATCTACTGATGGCACACATATAATTACACAGTTAAGCTTCAGATAAACTATCATTCTACTTGCTGTCATTTGTGGTCTTTTTTGTTCTGCGTCAACTGACTTTTTTGGGGTTACACAGCGTTTTTCATCTTTTATGATTTTATAAGTAAAGTGCTGGATATCTTGCAAAGAGAGAAGAGCTTCCTTCAAGTATGATCTAATCTTATCTCTTGATCCATTGTTGATTCTCCTTTTGTTTTCTTAAAAATCACAAATGGGGTTAGAAAAGCATTACTTTAGCAGAACATTCAGCTATTTTTGCTTTCTAAATGCAGCCTTTATCTAATAACTTTTAATTTTATGTAATTAAATTATAGTACTGTTACTTTAGTAACTTCCAATATTATGTAATTAGATTGTAGTGCAGTTACTCTAATAACTTCTAATATTATGTAATAAAAAAAAAAAAATCTGAACACAGTTATATTAATGCAGAATTTAGATTTTTGTATGATCATTGTATGCTTTGCTGAGATGTTTATTCATATTTAAAAAACATTTAAAATTCAGTTTTTCTAACTGAATCAGATTTGATCATAAAATTTGTCATGTTGTTTTGAGCATTAGTGCATAAAGATATTTTCTAAATATAGCACATAAAATTAAATTAACTATATAAAAATTTAAAATTTGTACTTGTTTTTTAAAAAAATACTTATCGGCTAAAGGTTTAAAAAATAATTTTTTACTACAACTGAAACATTTCTCTAATTGAAAGTTCACTCCTATGACATAGGTTTTTAAAAAAAAATAGTTGTTAGATAATAAAGTACATCTTGTTTGCTGAGATTAAATATTCATCAAATAAACTTATTACTGACTTCATTTGCATTCTATTTTATCTTCTGTGGTAAATTTTTAATCTGGAACCTCTGAAATATTTGCAAAGGAAATAAATGATTTACAGTCCTTTATTATAAATTCCAATATATGCTCTGAAAAGAAAAATGTTTGTTTGCAGGTGTGAATACGCTTCAAGTTAGAAAACGTCAACCTTCTCCTACCCTCTCTGTGGCCAGCAGTAACAGCAGCTCTTCGGATTTGAAAAAGAGTAGTACTTCTAAATTTGGTAAGAATTGATTGCATCCAATGTCTTTATTTTAAAGAATGTTTATTTATTTGCATTACCATGCTGATTCCTTAAGTTTGAAAAAGTTGTAGAGTATAGATGAATCAATACACGATAAAAGTATAAAAAATGTAGTGTCATTTACTGCAAGTATAAAACAATTTATTTAGAATGCATAAGATCTGATTAGAAATGAGTTTCGACTCTCTTTTTTTTTTAGAACCTAGGCTTGTCTGAGCCAACTGTTACAGATCTGAACCAGAAATATTTTGTGTTATCAGAACCTGAGTGCAGTGCTAAAAAAAAAAACACGTAGTAGAAAATTGCTGATAATATTTAAAAAAAAAAAATTCCAATAAATTTTCTCATTTAAAAATTTCTCCTTGTATGCTAGGAAATAAGTATTAATTTGAAATTATCCCATTACATTGTTTTGTAATTTTCATGACTCTGAAAACCTGTTTAAAATTGCAAATTTGTTGCTTATACTTAGCAACTTGCAGAAATCTACAAAAGTCACAGTTCTTTTTGTTTGTTGTTTCATTGTTTTGTTATGCCATAACTATGGCAGAGAAATATGAGTTGTGTTTTTCAGTAATTCTCAAAAAGGACTGCAAGCATAAAGTGTATAAAAACAATGGATATCTCAGGGCTTATTTATGTTACTAACACTATCTGGACAAAGACTTCAGAAAAATAAAAATTATGTATCCTTATTTCATTATTTGTTTCTCAACAACGTTTCTTCAAAACAATTCAGTACCCTTTCAAACTGATTTTTAATGAATTTTAAAGCTCTTTTAGAAACTTAAAACTACATTCTTGTTTCTCAAATACAAAGTTTGTTTTTTATCATTTAACAATTTGTGAATAAATAAAATTTCTGTTTTTAGCCTGATTGCAAAGTCGATGTGAAATTGAGCTCCCATCCAATCCAGATATCCAATCCCATCTCATTTCTAGTCTTGATGTGTTCTGGATAACTAGTTTTTCTTGATAACTGCATCAAAGCAACACCCATTAGATTCGATAAATGATAATGTATGCAGCAGTGCGATTGTTTCTGATTTTAAATTAATATGAAGGTTAATCAGATAAAGAATCAGATCCAATCAAGATAAAAAAAAATTAAGTAGATTTTGAAAGAAAACATTTCAGGGCAATTTCTTCTGAATAATAATAAAAATAAAAATGCCTTATATCTAAATACTTCCATTTCAAATCTTAAATTTTGGCATTAAGTTCCGCCATACATGTGCTTATGTATCAAGTAATGTACAAGTAAAATTGATATTGAACAGCACTTAAAAAATTATGAAGATAGTTCATTTTAAGTATAATTCTGGTTAACAATTGTTTTGTGAAATGGTTTACAATGTTTTTGTTAAGTGGTTTGCAAATAAATGATTTACAATGCTTATGCAAGTTACTCTTTTGCTTCATTCAAAGTTTCCAAATCCTTGTTTGTTTAACTGTAATTATTTTATAACATCTTCAGCTCTTTCTTTTTTTTTTAATTATTGCTTTTTGTAACTGCCCTACCAGATGTACTTCTTTATTATAATGGCCTTGCCAAGATTTTTTTTAAAAAAGGGGGGGGGGGAATGAGAAACATTTTTAAGAACTTTTTGACAATCTAATTATTGCTTCATATAAACAGCTAATTTGTGCATTATTTACATTCTGATATAGTTTATTTATTATATAAATGCAGAAACAATTTAATATATACATGAGTTTGCAATGTTTACAATATAGATAAAAAAATATGCTTTAAAAAAAAAAAAATACTAACCAACTTTAAAAAAAAAAAAAAAAATACCAAGCTTGGTGACAATTTGGCACTAACGCATATGAATGCATAGTTTTAATATGGTTATGACTTGAAAACGTTGCAACAATGAAAGATGATTTGCGACAAATCATTATTTTTTTTTATCAAATCCACATTTTGTTATTTAAAAAACATTCTAGTCACCAGAATTTAATGAAATTAAAACATCTAGTATCGGTGTAAGAGTTATAGCCTGAAATTTTATTTGTTTATTGTACACACACATCTGACTTGTGTGCTCGACATCAAAGCCTACGATTACCTGAAAAATGAACGCTTCTAATTAGATGACTGCTTCAAAAAGAGTTGGAATTTTCATGTTTTTATTTTTAAAAAGTTCTAATCGCAAGGTATTTGATAAAATTGAAATGGGACCATGTGGGCATCTTACACTTTTAAACAAAAAAAGAATTATTAAAATCGGTTCATATTTACGGAAATTATGAGTGAACAACAAATACATACAGGTCGAAATCATAACCTACTCCTTGAAGTCGGTTAATAAAATAATGTTTTTACAAGCACTTTCTGGTTCTCTATTGTATATGCACAAACAATTTCTTTAATATTTTAATTTAATATTAGTTTACCCACTTAACATTATCTGGGCTTGTGATAGTCTCGAATGTGCCTAAAATCAGTATTAAATGAATTTAATTTTTAAAATGAAAATATTTCCAAATGAACCTAATATTAGAAGTCTCAATGTTACTTAGTAGCAGTGGTGTAGTCATAAAAAAAACCAGATGCTATATGCTGTAAGCAAAGGGTATATGTTCAAGGCAGAGCATATACCCTAGATTGTACATAACTGTAGCTTTCTTGAGAAACAGAGGGTATATGGTGCTCTTTTAAAATATCTAGAAGGTATACAGCATATACCCTCCACTACACCCCTGCTTTTAGTAGCTTAGACTTGGCAGGCTGTCCCCATTAGATGTCCTATGGGCCTGTCAACCTTTAACTCATAAGGGGCCCTTGTTACAGTGATAGCTGATTTAATTTCTTACATTTAGATACTTTAAATATTGAATGTTACTGGTATTTCCTTTAAAAAAGATAAATCCTAAAATAAAGCAGTGTCTTTTAAAGTGCCCTTATAGAGGCACTTTATTCTCTTAGTAATGATTGTGATTGTTGTTTTTGCACATCCAACCAATCAACCCATAAAAATTTGAACCAGTTACCAAGAAGTTTTCAGTGTTCACATTATCATTTGAATGATTTAGTGTGTTCACCAAACATTGAACATGCAAATATTAAAACTAAACTGAAAAACTGAAAATAGTGAAAGGGACTTTTGGAAATTAATTTTTATAAAGAGTTAATATAAGTTTTTTTAAAAAAAATCAAAGATGTCATTAAGGAAAACGTAAGCTGGTCTAGTGGGTATTTTTGTTTTCCCATATTTTGAATAGTTAAACTAATGCACACTCTGAAAAAAGAAAAAAAAAAAAAAACATAAAAAAGACGCTCCAGAAACTATTTTTTTGAAACAATTAATATTATTTTAAACAGATTATGCCACTAGAAAGTTTGAAGTAAAAAAATCAACTGTGTAATTTTTGTGTTTTAATATTTTGAATAGTGAAATGCTGACTTTGAAAAATGCACAAAAAAGAGCTATTTTGCCCATTTGTATCTCCTTTGGTTTGAAATCTCCTGAACAGCTATCTCGTGCCATTTTGAGAAAAACAATGTTTTTTGACAAGTGCCCATTTTGGCTTTTAATTAATATCTCGGCTAAATGTTTTAAAAGTGAGAAAAAAAAAATTAGCCTCAGATGCATTTGGACTTGCCTTAGACTATCCTCATCAAAATTTTGAGGTTTTCATGCAGTAGATTTCCCTAGTCTTGCAGACACACACACCAGACAAATTCTTATCTTTTATTATATAGGTTTATTTGCAAAAGCAATATATACAAACAAGCAGTAAGGCATTGTTGAATTTTGTTTTCATAAGCTGCTTACAACATTTACAATAATCCTACTAAAAAAAAAAAAAAAAGAATTGCATCAAGGCCATTATAAAAAAAAAAAAAAAAAAAAAAAAAAAAAAAAAAAAAAAAAAAAAAAAAAGAAGTACCTAACTGTCTTAATAGCTGTGCAAATTAAATTTTCTTGCTTGTCATTACTTTACTATTGCGTAAACGATTTTTGCCTTTCATTTTGTAGGTGCAGACTCCCCTCAGGCAGTACGTAAATTGTTAGCCCTCTCAGATCCCAACAAAGTTCGACCCCACCAGCCATTACGTCCACCTGTTTCAGTATCCCCATCCTTGTCCCCAGTCAGTGTTCGGCGCTGTCATGACCCTCGTCCTAGTTTTTCTGCTGAAGTGGGTAGTGCCAGCGTACCTGTGGATTTATATCCTGAAAGTTCCAGTGTCACAAGTTTTGGGGCAGCCTCTATAAAGAAATCTCAAACTTCAGGTATATACTAAAATAAATAACAAAATTAAACATTAAAGAGGGCATCTCAATTCAGATATTTTAAGAAATTCTTAATTTATTTTCTTCTCAATATATTTATCTGTTTAGGAAATATTTATGACCTGCATTAATTGATATTTCTAAACATGTTTTTATAAGTATTATGGCTAACTTGCATGCATTCTTACATCCTTAACATAAATCATATTGGCTCAGTAAATCAATATTAAAAGTAGTTATGATGTTATGTAGCCTTTTACTTCAAATATTAGAACATTTTCATTGCTGATCAGAATGTTTTTATTAATTATATGCGCAAAAAATTTTGATACAAAAATAGTTTGAGTATTAAGTATCATAAGAATATATGCTTTGAATGAAATGCATAAAAGTAGGTAAAGTTTTAATATTTTAAATGTTGTTTGTAAACTATGCTTGTCTGCTTTCTCCTCCTTTATTTATTTAATACAATTTTCAATAATTGAGCTGCTCTTGCATGGAATTTTTGCTTTAAAGAATTTTTTCCCTTGCTTTACTGCATTTTATTTTTTAAAATGTTATTGTTTGCTGTATGTTTTAAATACAGGCATCCTTTTTTCTTATATTCAGTGGAACATAGATTATCTACAGCAATAAGTTATGAATTATTTGAGAGCTATTATATTGAAATAAGATTATTTTTTTAAAATTCAAATAAAGAAGTTTATTTTTTTCCTCGCTCTTTTAAATTTTCATAGAACATGATAAATAAAATAGACCCTGAAAATCAAAGTATAACATATTGATTTATTTGTTACAATTGTCAGAATTTCAAAGTGTAGAATTTTAGGATAAATAAAACAGAATAACTTTTTGACTAGATTGATTACCAAATGATTTTTTTATAACATACTACTGAATCAAATGATCACTTTTCTTTCCCTCTCTTAACTGCTTTTGTTGCAACAGGTCTGGATTCTTGAGAATCTCCTTTTAGAGAAATGTCCATTATTTATTCATGTGTGAAAAAGAACCTTTTCTGCTTCTCCATATATGAGCTTCTACTAATGTTTTAACAAATAATAATAATAATAAAAACTGAACAGGCAGAAAACTGAGCCTGGGTTCAAAATTTTCTTTATTGTCACAGAATTTTATGTTTTTAATTTCTTAATACATGGTGTAAGGAAAGTATTGTAATCATGATTTGTGTGTGAGTGAACACAATAATTCCCAAATTGATGCAAAACCTTTGCTGCAGTCTTGATTTGAATATATAACAGTTAAGTAAGCCGAACATGGTTGAAAGTTTAGCATCCAGTGACCGAATATTGGCTTTACTTTCCAAACGCTTAACACAAAGTAGTGAAAGCATTGTATTCATAATTTGCATCTGAGAGAACACAACAGCTTCTTACACCAATGCACCACCTTTGCTGCAGTCTTGGCTCGTATATACAACAGGCAGAAAATTGAACATGGTTGAAAGTTTTACATTCAGTGACAGAATTCTGCCTTTACTTTCTGAACACATAGCATGAAGTAGTGAAACCATTGTATTCATAATTTGCATATGAGTGAACATGATAGCTTCCCAGTTAGTGATTCCACTTAAATCCCCATTCTGCAAATATATTATGTATGTCAGAAGAACTGTATTCGAATAAAAAGGTACAAAATGTCATAAAAATGAAATCAGTGGGAAATTTAAATATGCCACTTTGCGATTACATAGTCAGACATCAAGAGACGCAATTGGAATATCTGCCGTGATTTGCAAACACATGGGCACCCACATATGAAGAAGTAGGGGAAATAGGCAGTTATGTGTTCATCCAATTGATGTGGCAGTACATGTGATGACACCATGGCTTTTCTATTGCAAAATTTGACGATTGAGTTGCAGCAAGGTTGTCTTATTAAAGTCTGGTGCAGCATGGAATCTGATAATGCCTCACTGCTTCCAGTTGTCAATTTTTGCAATGGGAAAGTCATGATGTCCTCACACGCACTGCCATGGCAATTGGATGGAATACATAACTGCCTGCTCCTTTCAATCCTTCGTGCATTTGTGCCACACATGTGCACAAACACGCCGTATATTCCAATTGTGTCCATCGATGTCTGACTACATAATCCCAAAGTGGCATATTTAAATTTCAACTGGTTTTGTTTTTACAACGTTTCTTACATTTTCATTTTAACACCCCAAATATATATATATATATGTATATGCTGTATTTACTTGTGTATACCGCACATGCGTGTATAACGTGCACCCCTACTTTTTTAGAAAAAAATGGAGATTTTTAAAAATCGTGTATATGGGTGATTCTCAAAATAGGGGGCAATTTCAAAATTGAAATCTTAAAAAAATTACTTTAGCAAAATTTCTGAAAAAAAATAGGTGTTGTTAATATAGTATTAGGTATACTTTTCATGTAGTCAGCAGAGCTAAATATTTAAAAATTAACTTAAAAAAATAATAATTAGTATTCTTTGAGCCATGCTAATGACAAAACAAATTGCATGGAATAAATATATTAAGAATTTTTTATTTTCTTCCTGTTTAAATATTTTTTTCTATATTTATTAGCCTTCCTTTTCAGCAAATGGTTTCCATTTTTACATATATACATATAAGGAGAATAAAAACATTACCAAAGAGCAAACTTTGTTTACATGAGCAACATTCTGACACTAACAGTGTAAGAAGCTGTTAGTGATTTTCTGACAGATTTAATGCATATTTTAGGGATAATAAATGTAATACTTAACTTAAATGTAAAATTAAACTTTGTAAAAGATACAATATCAGCAATGGTTACATTTATGCACACAGGAGTCTTTAGCATGGACAGAAAAACCATGCTAATGACACTGATATTTGTCCATGCTAATGACAAATTTTAATTTAAATAAGATTATGAGCCATAATATAATCACAATGCAATAGTCCTTTCTGGGGCTTTTTAAAACACAAAAGTCCTATGCAAATAAGTAAAATAAAAATTTTAATTATAAAATAAACATGAAAATTATTATCCATTCTAATGACATACAATTGATGTACGCCCCTAATATTCAACTTCTATTCTTAAAATACAATACATGCTTCTATTTTCAGGCTGGGATAAAATGGCTACTTGTTGCCATAAAGAAACTTTATATTTTCAAACTATTGTCATATGTGAAAATGAAATTTTGATTATTAACCAGCTGTTATAGTATGACCTTGTTTTGAAAATAGAATATGGAGGACAAACTTTAATTCTTTTTTTATATACTATAACTTTATTTTTAAAAAGAAATTTATTGGATAAATCCTCTCATTGATTAATTTAAAGAAAGAATAACATTTGTTTTATTTTATAAACATGATATTAACTCTTTAAAAAGCTAGTATATACAAGGCACAGCTGCTGTGGACATCCATGCTAATGACATTTTGAACATTTATTCTGTTATTTTAAGGTGTTTTTAACTAAAAAGTGAGTAATTCTTGAGTGCAAATAATGAATAATATTAAGACAAACATATCTAAATTTAAAAACATGACAGAAAACCTCTCAATTTTTTTTGTATGCCAAAAGACATAAATTGTCCCCTATTTTGAGAATCACCCATATAACACACACCATAAATTTGATATGTAAGTGAATGAATGACTAAATGAATTTCAGTAAAGAGAGTCGAAACAAACATTACATTAGGCCAAAAACAAGGCGAAAATACAGTTTTAGACTTTGGGTACGGAGTGAATGACAAGGGGTAGGAGTGAGTGACTGCAGTGAGAATTGCTAATTAGCATTTATATAATGTTAATGTATGAAAAAGTGTAAGGAGTGAAATAAAGATACAGTAATACTTCAATTAAGTAAGATTTTCTGAGTCATTATGTCTTCTTTGAATACATTTTTTGATTCATATATATATCATGTGATTACAGCTAGCAATAAAAAAATAATCCGTGCATAATGCACACCTAAGTGTTTTGCCCTATTTATATATATATATATATATATATATATAAAAAAAAAAAAAAAAAAGTGTGTGTTATGTATGAGTAAATACAGCATATATATATATAGAGAGAGAGAGTGATTGATTGATTGATTACTTAAGGGGCAGAGTACTCCTCACAAACAATATATTTTAGGAATTTTACTTAAAATATTTTTCCAAAATTATATGTATTGCACCATGGTTTAAATTTTCAAGTCATACTTTCTATTATGAATTGAAAATTCATTGTAAGAACAGAAACAAATCAAAATATACTAAAAATCATTAGTGGTGATGAATATTTTAATATTGGGATTCCTTCAGAAATAAATTTACATAGATAATGAATAAAATATCAAAATTTAAGATTAAGATATACTAAAGTAAAAATTTTAGTATGGATAATTTTATTTTATGCCATAAGAATCTATAGTGTGAGATTTTTGTATTGTTTAGATATTAATGGTTTAAGTGAATTGTATGTATACAAATTTTTAAAGGTAAACAATGTAATAATAAATGGAAGAAATCATCGTATGAAAAAAATTAAAACATGCAATGTACAAAAAGACTCAAAAATTCGCAAATTATAGAGAAAATGAACAATTTCGCAAGCCTAATTGAGCTTTTCCCATAATTTTTTAATTACTACATCACTGATTTGTAAGTTCTTCTCTCAGGCCAAA
This sequence comes from Maratus speculifer, assembly GCA_964019185.1. Classification (NCBI taxonomy): domain Eukaryota; kingdom Metazoa; phylum Arthropoda; class Arachnida; order Araneae; family Salticidae; genus Maratus; species Maratus speculifer. Next base: position 363,552,620 of record OZ025290.1, on the reverse strand, counting down.
TGTTAATTTGTGTTAGAAATTCTAAAACATATATGAGTTAATATTCTATTAACATACACCACGTATTTCCTTATTTTTTTCTCAGGGTCTGTGACCTCCTCAGAAAGTCTTCACATGCAGCATTGTGAGACAGACTCTGGCCATGGATCTGCTAGTTTTGATAGCCACAGTAACAGCTCAGCTGGTTCTACCAACTCGCCACCTCATTTGAAGAGGATGGCATCTGGTTAGTACTAACAAAGCTCTTGATTATTACAATTAAAATGTATTATGTAGGAGATATTCACAATAACAGGCTGATTATATAGTACTTTATACATTTAGCCTATTATTTAGTGTCAGTATAAAAATAATAATAGCTGTAATACAGTAGTGTACCATTAATTCACAAACATCTGTAATCCATACTGTATGAATGAATGTAAGTAAAGAATTTTAATTCTTAAAGAATAATTTCTCATTGGAGACAATTTTTAGCTTTCCCCTCCAAATTTAATATCAATTAAATTTAATTTTTACAATTTAAAATAATACTATGCATAAAATAATTTTATTTCATTAATCATTTATATGTTTTACAATTTGAAATGATAATATGTATAAAAATATTTTATTTTATTAATCATTTGTATGGAATATTACTGTTATCAATATGCTTTAGGAAATTTTAAAATGAACAGTCAAAGATAATATTTTACCATGTATAATATTACAAAGAATGTTATTTTTATTTATTTTATTTTATTATTTTTGTAGTATAAAATTGATCATATATATATATATATATATTATACTGTCTTTTAGTTGAGGTACTTCAACCTTTGCTTAAAAAAAAAAGTTGGTAATATTGATTTCCCATTTTTTAGAGTAATCATTCTTTATTTGACAGTTTTATCTATCTTTCAGAAGTATTACAATCTTGAATTTTAAGGCATGGACTTCAACTAATTTTGATACTAATTTTTGCAAGAGACCACATTTACCAATACATATTTCTTGCTGTATTGACTTATTTTTGTAGAAATGCATAGTAGCTAAGAATCTTTTAGAATTTAGAACCTGGGATTTTAGCTATTTGTTTATTTTGTCATATTCATAGTGCCAGAACAGCTAATATTTTATTTGGTCAATTCTTAAGATTATGTTCAAGTTTAGCTATTCTTATGTAATCTTGAGTCATATGGCTCTCACCTTTGCAGCATTGTCCAATAAACTTAGTGTAACAGATTCCAGAATGCAGTATCAATTTTCTGAATTGTTTAAAATATTTTGATGGGTTTCAAATATTGTGCATGAAATAATTTTTGATTAAAATAAAGAAAGAAAAGGGGAATTGAAATATTAAAAGAGCTATTGCCTTTTTATTTTAGGCAATAATGAATTATTAGGTGATTGGCAAAATATAATTTAAAACTAACTGAATTCGTCTTAACAAAGAATTTATCAGTAAAATTCTTGTGTTCAGTATGCTTTTCAGTATTTTATTGTGTTCAGTATTTTATTTGCATTTTATTCCAGAATCAGAAGTAATAGAAAATTGTTTTATGCAAAGATAATTATTTATCATAGATAAAAACTTTAATTTACTATTGTGTCAGTGTTTGAATCTATGGAATTTGAAGATATATATTATTTTTACTTCATAAAAGGCTACTCTAGCACTTTGTATCAATATTCTATATATTTTATTATCATACAAAAATATTTCTAAATTATATTAAAAGAAATGTATGTAAACAAAATAATGAACCACCAAACCTTTAGTCTCAAGCTGTGCAGATTTCACAGAATCGACTGTACATGTTATTTATATCTATTAGAAGTGATTTACATATCACTGTATCAATGTAAATAAAAATGCTATTATGTCTTTATTTTTAATATGGATTTTATTATAAAATTTGATACTTAATGTGTACAATCAATAATATATAATTCTTTTACATTTTATATTCTTTTGCAGGTCCAACTCCATCACATAGTATAAAAAAGTTTTCTGAATAGATGTCACTCCATGTTTTCATTTGTAGTAGATATGTAAGTATATATTTAAACAGCTCTTATTTTCCTATATAAGGATGCATTATTAATATTTTAACATTCTTGCAAGATGTGACATATCTGAGAATGTTTTTGTATTGGACAATAATTATATATACACACAATAAATAAATAAATAAATAAATGTAATAAGTGAATGTTTGTATTAATATTTCTTTCTTTTAGATTTTTTAAAATAATTTAAATATTTTTTTTTCTGTAATAGTCATACAGTTGAGGACCTATTATCCGGAATTCCTAATTCTGGAAGGACCCGAAATCCGGAAATGAAGAAGATTGAAATCGAGGTGAATCATGATGAAATGAACGAATCATGAATCTTTGATCAAATGTGCGTTTTTTCGAAATTTTTTAAGATTTCATGCTTTTTTGGCTTTTTTTTCAAAATTCACCTTTTTTCTGCGTTTTAAGCGCCCCCTCTAATTATTTTACGATTTTTCGTCACATTCGGGGGGTGGATTAACGGTATCTTACGGTGTATATATATATATATATATATAAAGCCAGTTGGCAAAACGTCCGGATTTTGAAGAGCTCTGAATTTTGGATGTCTGGGTTTGAGACTTTGTACTCTAGTAAAAGAGTCAAAATTGTAGCTTAGTGTTTTTTCCACAGACTTCTCATACAACACACTTTTCATTCATATTCTAGATAGCAGTGCTATATTCCTTGTTTTTTTTTTTTCTTTCTTTCGAGGGGGGAGAGTGTCAAGTTTCAGACAGATCCAAAATCCGGAAAATTCCAAAATCCGGAAAGCCCTCGGTCCCGACGATTCCGGATAATAGGTCCTCTACTGTATTACATTTTAACAAATAATTTTATATCATATTGAAAATTCTTATTTTGTGTTGAATTTCAACCAGGAAATTCTTTAAAAATGATTGCATGTCGAAATGATTTTATCATAATTAAAAGTAAATCGCAATATAAAATAAAAAAGTGTTTTTTCTCTTTTTTTAACATTCTTTTATAAGCATTTAATGATTATCATTAAAATCATGCCTAATTTTGTGAATGCAAATCTTTTTCCAAAACATTTTTGCTATGATACATTAATTTAGCATGGATTCGGATTATGGAAAATTTATTGCTTTGATTTACACTTGTATAAATCACTACTGAGATCTAATTGAAAAAAAATATAATTTTTGCTTAGTTTTTTTAAGATATGGCAACAGGAAAGGAAAGAAAACATTATTGAAACTGTATATTTAGGATTTCTATATTAATTTTTCAGCAGATAATCACAATTTAAAATTTCAAAGAGCAAAGTCAAGTTGTCTTGATTTCTTTGTTCTTTAAAACTCTAAAAACAATGTTAAAATTTTTTCCTGAAAATAGTCATAGAGAATGACCGAAATGTTGATTGTTATTAATTTTATTTTAATGTTTGTTTAGTTTTTGACTCTACTCTAGTTAGTAAAATTGTGATTTTTATTTTCACACTAAAATTAAAAACATAATACAGTAGACTCCCTCAAATCCGCACAGCTTGGGACCAGAGGTTTTGCGGATTTTAGAATTTTGCAGATTTCTGGTCATTGCCTTGTTTAAATTTTTTAAAAGTAATTTGAATGTAATTAATAATGAAATCAAAAGTATAATGAATGCTTACAATTTACTAAAATATTAAAATAAGTAATAAACTAAAATAATAAAAATTTAAATAATTTTTAAAATGATTAAAATACTAAAAGCAAATGTCAAGTTAATAATCAATGATGTACAATTAAATATTCATTATAAAGATGAAATGTGTTTTTTCTAAAATATTCAATTAAACTTGCCTCATAAAGGTACATTACTAATTCAAATCAGGATCATAAAACAATGAAGCCTTATTTCAGGTTTAGCCAGATTTAATAACTAAAAAAGCTTGATTAATACATAAATATATTTGGTAAGATTGTGATTTCCAATGATATTAGCACTATCTTTATTTTTTCAGAAATAAATTATTCTTTCTTCATGAAAAAACATGAATTCAATAACCTTAACAAATATTACAAACTAAAATATTTATAGAATTGATTTAAAACTAAAAAAGTCAAATTTTGCACTTACATCTGAACTCAGTGTTTCATTGTTTACATCAGTAAAATATGTGTGGATTTTAGAGAGTTGCAGATTTTAGGAGTGCGGATTTAAGGGCGTCTACTGTATTTAAAAATTGTGAAAGCCTAAAATAGGTTTGAATTGCTCATACTTGAAATTAGTTCTTTTCTTTATTACTGTCTATACCTGTTTATATTCATTGTATTTTTTAGTATTACTTTATGTTTGTTTAGAAAATAAAACAATAAATATTTATGTGATAGCATCACCCTCCTTTCTTTTTTCTCTTTGTTAGATAAAGTAAGCTTTACAAAAGTCTAGATTTGATTTTCTGTCTAAGACATGAATTCTTTTTCTCTTCTTAAGTGTTGTTAAGTTGAAAATTTCTGATAAAAAATATTATCTCCAAATATTATTGTTTACTTTAGTTAATACCAGATTAATTAAGGTGAAAATTATGAATCAGAAATCATTTGAATAAAACAACAATCTAAATTAGCTAAACTGCTATTCTTCTTTGATTCTGTCTTCTGACTTTCTTTGTTTCCTGCTTAGTGTATGTTTTTACTGTAGTAGATGAATAAGAATATGGATGAATTTAGGTTACTTAGATATGCCATAAAAAATATTGTGATTAGAGATGATCATACTTGTTAATGTGTTAAATGTCTATTATATCTCTATTATGTTTTATAATACATATTATAGGCAACAAAAAATTAAATTTGTAAAGATTAAACAAGTATGACTAGTGTTAAAAAACTCTTTTATGTTTTCTGTATTTTTTTCTATGCTAACTATATAGCAATATTTTTTATACAAAGATTAATAAGGATAGTTTTTTCATACATTAAAAAGAAGGACAGATTATAATGGTACTCATTATTACAAGTACTAAATATCATTTTAAAAACTAGCTTGTGCTTCGAAGATGTAATGTTTTTCTTTCTGATAAAACAATTAGTCTAGTTAGAAAATTTTTGTTTTATTTTTGGTTGGTACATATTAATTGACAATAAAGCTATATTTAATAATAGCTATATTAATCCCTATTTTTTTCCTCATCATTATTCCAGTCAGTCCTATAAACAGGAACAATAAGTTAAAGTGGGGTACAATTAAACTTTAATCTAAATGTACATAAGACATTTTTTACTGTAAACATGTAAATGAAAGTGCTAAAGTTCCTTTATAAATGAATAAATGTGTAAATAAGTCCAGTTTCTGAAACTTTATACAAATCAAGTTTAATACATGACTTTTGTCCATTCCCATGAAATGCATCTTAACTGGGTTTGATTGTATTTTAGACTCTTGCCTGATTACCCCTTCCTCCTCTTTTGATTTCTTTACTCAGATTAATTAGCTTTTAATATACAGCAGAGTCCTGCTATTCTAAAAATTCACCTATTCTGAATAGGGTTCAGAAAAAAAACTGATTTTTCAACTTAAATGCAGAAAAATAATACAGTAGACTCCCTCAAATCCGCACAGTTTGGGACCAGAGGTTGTGCGGATTTTAGAATTTTGCGGATTTCTGGTCATTGCTTTGTTTACATTTTTTAAACAGTAATTTGAGTGCAATTAAAAACGCAATCAGAACTATAATGAATGCTTACAGTATAATAAAATATTAAAATAAGTAATAAACTGAAATAATAAAAATTTGGAAATTTTTTTTAATGATTAAAGTATTAAAAGTAAAGGTCAAGTTAATAATTAATAATGTATGATTAAATATTCATTATAAAGATTAAATATATTTTTCCATAATTATTTAACAAAACTTGCCTAGTAAAAGTACATTACTAATTCACATCAGAATCATAAAATAATATTTCTTTTTTCAGCTTAGCCAGGTTTAATAATTAAAATAGCTTGATTAATGCATAAATATATTTGGTAAGAAGATTGTGATTACCAGTAATATCAGCAATACATTGAATTTTTTCCAAAAAAATTTATTCTTCCTTCATGAAAAAAAAAAAAAAAAAAAAAAAAAAAAAAATGAATAGAGTATTATTAAGAATATTACAAATTAAAAATTATATGGAATTGATACAAAACCAAAAAAATCAAATTTTGTCCCAATATCTGAACTGAAAGTTTCATTGTTTACATCCATAAAATATGTGTGGATTTTAGAGAGTTGCAGATTTCTGGTTTGCGGATTTGAGGGAGTCTACTGTATAAAGACGTTTGTGAAAAAACTTTTGTGGAAAAATATTTCCTAAAACATTGTGTAATTTACTGACCTTCATTGTTGTTTATTCTCTAATTTAATGCAGGGGCGTAGATGCCTCTGTTGTCAGATGATGTTTTTGGCAAGTATAGGATTAATATGGGACTTTTGTTCATTCCCATGAAATGCATCTTAATCGGATTTGATTATATTTTGGAATCTTACCTGATTTCCCCCCCCCCCCTCTTTTAATTTCTTTACTCGGATTAATACGTTTTTAAGATACAATTGAGTTTTGCTATTCTGAAAATCCATCTATTCTGAATAGAGTTCAGAAAAAATACTAATTTTTCAACTTAAATATAGAAAAAAATATAAAGACATTAGTGAAAAACTTTTGTGGAAAAACATTTTCTGAACCATTTATTGATGTTGTAATTATTTCCTAAAACATTGTGTAATTTATTGACCTTCGTAGTTGTTTATTCTCTAATTTGATGGAGGGGCGTAAATGCCTCTGTCATCAGATAATGTTTTTGGCAAGCATGTAACTGAATGATAATGTTTAGTTTTTATTAAAATGTTGAATAATTAACTTGTTTTTTGTCATCATTGTCTCATATTTAAAGCCTATTTATTGTTATGATACTACAGTTGTAGTTTTTTAAAGAGTCTGTTATATAATAACAGTGAGTTTTAAATTAAGTTATTAAAAATAACAGAACCTGTTTGGTTGAGCAAAAAGTTCTAGGAAATTTTTAATCTAATAGTTACCAGAATTTGTATTTTATATAGGAGTACTCATGGTATATCTATAGGAGTTCAGAAATTTTGGTCTAGACATGGCTCCATCCGGTTATGGCTTCTTTCAATCAATGCAACACTTTTTCAAGGACTGTTGATTTGTATCCTTTAATGAAGATGAAGAGGTGTGTCAATAATTTTTAAATTCGAAGGAGTCGATATGGTACTTCCAGCAAATCCAGTATCTGACAGAACGATGGCATAAAGTCATGGACTATGATGATCTCTACTTTGAAGAATAGTCCTTGCTGCTTTTGTTGTTAATTTGTGCATAACGATGCAACATTCACAGATTTCCAAGAACTTTTTGCTCAACCTAGTATTGATGAAATCTGTCTATTCTGAATTCCCACTAAGCCGAAGGCCTGCTAATCCAGTGTAATTTTATTTCTAAGCATGTACTGATTTGCATGAGCATTTTGTATACTTTTAAAGAGATTTTATTAACAAATCTATTCTTTTTACTTTTAGGTCAACATTGTTTAGTTAGCTTGAATTGCATCTGTGTATACATGGCATGATGTTGTCATCTGTTAAAGGGTGCAGGTCTGGAATTGTGTGCTGACCCTCCCTGTGTGATCATTTTGTTTTTCTTTTGACATCAGACTCACCAAAGATGCTGAACTGATTCACTGTTTCAATTGTGATTTTAAATGTTTGTGGAGTAAGTTATTTGTATAAAAGTGAAAAAAAAAAGAAATCAAAACCTGTACAGAAATTGTGCAAATGTTCAGATCATATTTTGATTTGAACTTCTCATTTTTATATAATTACAAATGATGTATCTTGTGTTTTAACAGTATTTTGTTATCCTGAAAAGAATTCCTCATTTTTTGATGATGTATTTTGAGAATTGTATATTTTTAGATTTTATAAATTATCATTCGAAATATATATTAGTGATTGTCATATTCAGATATTTGAAATTTTCCATGTTTATTTCACAATTGTCCACCAGTTGTTTCACGAACTACAATTTTATTTATTTATTTTTTACACATGTTGCATTCATTTTTAAAATGAAGTCACAAAGTGATTCCTTTTTTAAAAAGCCCTTAAATGGTTTGCTTAAGAAATCAAATCATTTTTATTAAAATTTTTGTAGTGGCATTTCAAAATTCTCATATATAATTAAAAGTAAAATGAGTCAATAATATAATGTTTAAAGGTATTTTTTCATTATTTAAATATTTGTATGTTGTTATTAATTTTGTTAAGCATAATATTTTTGTTGGTGATTTTTTATTTGTAATAACTGTGTATATTAAATTATCATAACTGTTTTTTATTATGATTTAACATGACATTTTTCTTAGGACAGAAGATTACAACAAATGTAGATTTTCTCTGCCTGTCTTTTTAAACATCAATGAAAAATTAAATAAGTGGCTATTTATTAATAAACTTTTAAATATTGAGGGAAAAAATAAAAAATGTATGACATATCTTTGTTGCCCTGTGTTGCTTTTAAAGCCACAATCATAAGTATCAAACTTGTGTTTTTTTTTTTTTATAGATATATGCAGCAGTGGATATATGTGATTTGTACTTTTAAGTTTTATTAATGCCTGCATGAACATAAATACCTATTCTAATAAAGCATTTTTTTCTTCCCTTTATCAAAATTTAAAAAATAAGTTGATTAAAGCTAAAATCAGAAGGATATGCTAAGTTTCAAAGAAAACTGCTTAGCTTTAGTTCAGTAAAATAGTTCATATGATTTCTTCCTAAAATATTAAATAAACAGGTGTAATATGATAAAAGCAAAAAAATTTAGTAACACCATAAAATTAGGAAATGTGTTAAGTCTTCTGGAAGAATTTCTTTTTTCTTCAAGTACAAATATAACACATTACCACTTTAAAAGCAGGAAGTCTTGCTTTTGCTTTCAAACTGGCAAAATGTATTTTTTGTGCCTGATGAAGAAAGGTTTAGCTCATTTCCAATTTTAAGATGTATGTAAGTTATTTTGACTTTATCATATGTCTTCTGTTTCATTTTACTTTTTAAATTAAAATACTTTTCTTTGATTTTTTTGTCTTACCTAATATTTATTTAAGTTTGTAATGACTAATTTATCCTGTATTTTTTTTAATTAATAAATAATCACATATTATTCAAGCTAAGCTGCAAATTAATACTGATTTATTATTTTTTCTTAACAATTATTTAAATAATTAAAAAAATCTTTGTGTTTTGAGCAAGTTTGTAAATATCTTTCTAGCATTGTTAGGCTGTTTATACAATTATTTCAGAAAAATTAAAATTAATTAAATTATTCAGATTTTGCTTGTTTCTTTGTAATCAGCAGTTTGTAACTTTTTTTAACAAAACAAAAACAAACTAACAAAAAAATAGTTTTTTCAGTTTTCATTAGTTATACAAGTTGAAAGTTAAAAACATAAAGATTTTACACCCTTTTATTTAATTCAACTCTGTTTTTGTGTGTGGGGGAAAAAAAACTCATTTGTGTTTTTTTACCAAGCATGAAAAAATAGCAAATATTCCCATAATTGTGTTCATTGCCTATGCCAAATTAATGTATTGTAATAAGATTATTGAGCAAAAATACGAGTTACGGTATGAAAATTTTCCAGGTTTTCAAAATAAACATTGATTTTTTTTGTTTTTAATTTTAAAAAATACATTTTTAAATTTTTTTACTTTGATATTTATTTTAATTATATTCTATATGATGTGTGTTGTGGAGGAGAAAAAAATCAAACTTTAATATTATCATTCCAGTTTGTATAAGCATGAATGTATCTGTTTAAAATATTTTAAAAAATGAATATGTTGTGTTCTACTGTCCTTTGAAATCACATAATGGTACATATATCTAGTTAAAATACAAATTTTATTGATTGATTTAAAAGTAACGAATAATCATGGAAAATGTTTATGATTTTATGTGTAAATTTGTGTGTTGAGCTTAACAAGATCTGAATAAGACTTAAAACAGTGAGATATTGAAAGATATTATTATATTTTTCATCAGATTTTTCAATCCTAAATAAAAAATCATTTTACTTTTTTGTAACATTACGGATGTTTCAAAATGCTTTGTATATATTTTTTACCAAAGATTATTACAATAATATGTTTAAGATAATATATATTTTTTTCATATTGAGGCAGTTGTTTACAAAAGCCTGTATTATACTCGTCTCAATCTTTCTTGCTTATTGTAAATGTTTAAATTGCTATTCCGAAAAAGAAAGAAAAAATTACATTTCTTAAAAAAAAAAGAAAATCCTGTATTTGTTTTTTCTTTTTTAAATTTTTTAGTGCAATTATTTTATATAAAGTTGATTATGCTTGTATGATTAATTTTTAATATGCTTTTTTATTTTATCATATGTGATTAAATTTTAAATGCTATTTTTTATAGCAGCAGTTATTTATTAAAATTTTTTTTTATCAAAATTATAATAAGGTAATATGAAAATGACTATTACTTTTTTCGATGCACAGTTACATTTAACATTTTTAGTTTCCTCTTAGTTTTTGTTAATTTTGTTGAGATAATATAAAAAAAATTATGTTTGCGTTATTCATAGGAAATCTAATAAAGCTTAACAAGAAAACGAAATCAATATGCTTAAACATAAAGACTTAAACGTATTTCAATTAGCAAACAAACTAATTTTGTACAGATAAATAATGATATTATTTTCAAGATTTGTAATGATAAATAACCTATTTTGGTATAAAACTTGAAACACGTGTATTTCAAAATTTCTGCACTAATCGTTTATTTGAAATACAGACATTAAGAATGTCACCATTAATTATGTGTATAAAACTAGTTGGTTTATTTATTGAAAGGTTTATAAGCCTTTAATGTTTACTTTAATCATTTTTAGCACATGTATTTTTATACATAAATCTGAACTTAACAAGATAATTTTGCATAGTTTTGGATCTTTGTTTATTAAAATTTTATTGATCAGCATAATTAAACGATGTTATAATAGTTATTTTCTTAAATATTAGTTATTTTCTTTAGACATAACACTACTTTTGGGTTGCTTAGTTTGCTTTTAATTCTCTTTCATTAATAAATAAATAAATAAAGGTATTTAATATTGTAAATCTTAAATTTATCCAGTTAGTTCCATTTTTGTTAAGTTTACAGAGACACATATATATTTATTTAACTAAAATTTTATGATGATTCTTTAAATATCAGAATAAAATAAATGTTGGTCATCTCTCTCTACCTTCAAACCCACCTCTTTTTAAAATAAATTTTCTATTCTTTTTATAAAATTTTACTTTCTTAATTTTTTTTTTTTTTTTTTCAATCCATTTATACAATTTTGTGCAAGTGAAAATGTAGTAATAATAATTATCAATTTAGAAAATTCAAAAAGGCAATTTTAATACCATAGTTTTTTTCTATTTTAAATTAAAATAAAAATTATATATATATATTTTACTTGTGCACATTATTAAATATAATTTACAACATTATTTTAAAATATTTTTTGAAATTTAAAAAGTTTCTTGAATTTGAAAATGGTAAGCAAATAACTAATATTTGAAAGTAATATACCAATCTATTGATTATGGCTGCATATTTGAGAAATTGTTTTAATATATTTCTATTTTCTTTTTTTAACTGTACATTTTTACTTTTTATACAACATTCTGAACAAAAGTTAATGTAAATAACTAAGCAAGTGATTTTCAAAATGTTTAACATTAAAATAACCTGTTTATGTTGCAAGTGTATTAATTAAACATTAAGTTTAAGTAGAAAAGTTAATTTTTATTCTTAAGGAAATAGATTTTATGAAATGAATTTCATTTAAAAAAAGATACATTTTAAATCATTATTCTATTGCATTTATTTACTCACAGCTTTATTATGCGCTCTTGCTTGTCTAATTTTTAGGGTTCTGCTTACTATACAGAAGGTTCTGATTCAAATCGTACATAGCTGTTTTAGACCAGGAAATGGCAGTACAGATAATCACCTCATTGTATTTATGGTTGAAATTCTAAAATTAGTTAAAACTTGATTTGCATATTAAAACAGAATCTGTCTGCCAAGTCATACTTTGGTGGAAAACACATAAAAACCTGATTATAGCAATTTTCTCATAGGTTTACCATTCTGTATTCCTGCACCTAAAGGTATAAAAAAAGAAAGTGAAGGACTGGGAGCAGGAAAATACAATGATAATCCTACTGCATGACTGCTACAATCAGTTTTTAGGTGTTTTCTACCAAGATACGACTTGGCAGACAGATTGGGTTTTAATATGCAAATTTTAGAATTCTAGCCACAAACTTGGTGAGGTGGATATCTGTGTTGCCACTTTATGGTCTATTTATAATGGTTTGTATTCCACTTTAAATAGAAATCCTAATCTGTTTAATCCTTATATGCAAAATGTGATCATAGCACCAACTAATCAAATAACCAAACACTGCTACATATTCCAAATTCTTTTTTGTATCACTTTTTGAATTTTTACTGTTTACCAATTATAACCAGGAGATTTTGGATTTTATAAAAATAGCATATTATTGAAATAAAATATGGGCATGGAAAATATTTTTTTGTAATTAAATTCATATATAAATATATATATACATTTTTTTCTTTCAGTTATTCAAATACTTTTGTAAATTATCTAGTCAAATTTTAAATGATATGCATTCTGTATTTCTAATTAATTGTAACTTATATGTACATAACTTCTATTTTTTATCTTTTGTCTTTATATAGTTGATCATGCATGACTTTTATCTATTTTGTATATATGTTTGAAGTTCTACTGCAAAGTATAATTTTATTTTATTAGTTTTAATATATCTTTTACATTTTATAGCACTGATTTATATCTCATTTTCATTTGTGTGTATTTATTATGTATATTATATTTTGTTTAATATAAAAAACTGATGTTAAGTGATATAAAGTTTTTTTTCTCTCTCTCTCAGGTTAAATGGCTTTCTTGAAATAATAAAAAAATGTTATAAAGTTTTATAAAAACCAAATGTATAAAGTTAATTATAAATTCAATTAGTTTACTTTTGTTATGAATGATTAATATATATATATATGATAATAAAATCTATAAAATTAATTAAAATTCAAAAAATAAAATTGAAGAGAAATTCTGAAAATGAAAACATTTGTTTGTAAGTGACAATCTTAAGTGTTATTTTTTGTCTAAGTCATAATTTTTCCTGTAAGTGTTAAATTGTTGGAGGAGGTATTTCACTTTTCATTAAGTTTGGTGAAAATCTTTCATTTCATGTTATTTTTGAATGGCTATTGCAAGCATTAAGCTGCATTTCCTTTGAGCATTTATTGCATTTGCTTGAATCTCTAAAGCTGTAAAACTGGCTATTTTGAAGGTTTTTTTTGATTTGGTTATAAAAAATTGAATATGTCAGTTAATTTATAAAGCAATTTTAGATAAGTCCCAAAGCTTATTTAAGTATTAATTCAGATTTTTATTTTTATTTTTAAACATATAATGTATTAATCTTATTTTAAAATTCTCTTAACAACCTCTATATTAAGAGAGAGGCTGCCTTTGAATCAATGAATAGCATAAGATGTTTTATTATGAAACTTTCTTAGCTTGATCCTTTAATCATTTCAAAAAGTTTCTTTTTGCCACTTTTACAGATTTTATCTTCACTAAATTTTCTTACCTAATTCATATACATGTAACATTATGATTTGCATCAAATAATATATAAGAAACAAAGGGACAAAAAAAGTGCAGTTGGCATTGAAAAATGTTAGACTAATTCAGCATATGTTAACCCCTTTAGAATTGATGTCTAATGTACATCTTTTTAGGCACCACTTTTTTAATAAGAATTTATTGCTATTTGTTATTCCTGAAATGCTAAAATTAAGAAGGAAAAAAAAAAAAAATCTCAAAAGACAATGGTATTCAATTCTATGGATTTTTCATAGCCTATATGTACAGCTATGCTCTTTTTCGTGAAGGGGATTAGTGTGTTGTGTAAATCACAATTTTTCTTTACATTATGCAATTTAAGTTATTAATTACTTACAACCTGAGATATTATTATAAAAACAAATAATTTTAATATAATAGATCCTGATGTTCAATACATATTATGATATCACAGTGGTGAAAATGTACGCTCAACACCACTAATTGTGATATTTTTCAACAGCTTAAGAATGATTCTTGGGTCAAACAAAAAGGTAATTTTTTTAAAATTTTAAGCCCAGTTTTAAATTTCTACTTTAATTTGTATATTTTGATAGCACACTTTTGTAATATGTTTTATTGAAATTTTTTTGTATAATTATGTGTTTATGATATAATGTGCATTTAGTCTTCCTCAGATATCATATGGCATGCACAGAACATTTTTTGTTGAAATACACTATTTTTATAAATTCTAACGCAATAATATTTTATTTCCTATACATTTTCTTTGTATTTTTACTTTCACTACTATGTCATGGATCAAAGTAGAATATTTCAAATGTGTTTGTTTGATGCTTTATTTTGTATCTAAAGTTGATATTTCTTTTAAAGACTCTGGCCTCTATAGTTATTGTTTACAAACAAAACTTTAAGATTTATCATGATCCTTTAATTATTACTGTTATGCAACTATATATAATGCCCAAATGGTGCTGACATGATCATTTATTAATGTTATTAATTTTGATTTTCTTTTTCTTTCTTTTTTCAAACAGTTCTACTGTTTTAGAACTGTTTTTGTTTTTATATCTCTTATAAATATTACTGTTCTTTTTTACAATGTCTAATAGTGTTTTAGTGCAAAAGTCTTCTAAGCAGTTCGGCCAAATTTCAAAATACAAAATAGACGAAAAGTTCAAGACACTTTGAAATTATTATTGTGAAATCAATCAAATTGTGTATAACTGTGATTTCTATTAAAATTTTTGTCATTGTGCTAAATTTATTTTATTTTTTAAGAAAGTAAAAAATAACGGTTCAAAATTTTACGTGTATGTGAAGCAACATATTAATGAAATTCTTAAACCCTATATTAAATGATTAAAAGAAATCATTAGCCAAATTAAATGAGAATATAAAATGTTATTTTGGAAGTTAAATATTATATAACAAAATTACTGATTTAGCTTTGTTTCCACTTTTAACTATGTATTGGTTATAAGAATTATTTACTTATTGCCCCCCTTTTTAATTGCTCACTAAAATAAAATGCATTTACCATTACTTCATATGTTCATATTTATTATATATTTTTAAACTATGAACCTTGAAGAGAAAAAACATTATTTTAATAAAATTAATGATATTGAATATATAATTTTTATAAATTTAAAAAAGATTATTATAAAGATTAATGTTGCTGTAAAAGCATATCTATTAGCAATCCTTAAAAGTAATTTCATACTTCTTGTTTGATTTTTAATATTAAATTCAGTCATTTTAAAAATGATTAATTCCATTCCTTTTATTTTTCTGTTTGATTGCACAACTCTGACACGTTTGCATAACAAGTATTTGAAAGAAAAAATTAATATTAAATGGTACACGTAGTATTGATCAGTGATGCACAAAATTGTAATTCTGTATGTTTAGTGTCAGAATTAATGCATAATGAAGAATTAAAAAAACAACAATAATAAAAGAAAGAAGGGTGCCAATATCTTAAAGCTCAATGTTACAGTATTTATAAGTATGGATTTTTATAGGCTGCTCTTTTAATGCATCTAATATTAGTTTCTGTGTGGCTTTTTAATTCTTAAATTCAGTCTGAAATTTTATAAAGCAATGCTTGTATATCTGGTTTTCATTATATTTAGTATTCATGTTAAAATTTAAAAAATTTAGAAGTTTTCAAAAGTTAAAATTTAAAAGTTTTCAAAATGTAACCTATAGTAACCAGGGACCATATAAGAAATTAAGAAGCGTAACTTTTGGAAAATTAATGGCATGACTTGTTAATTAGCATCATTTTAAATCTTACCTTATTTTGAACACTTATAACTCCAACAAGTAAAATAATAAAGTATGTTTCAATACTTTTGGGACATTCTGTATATTTATTTAAAGAATTTTTTTTTTTTTTTTTCTTTAGATTTAGCTAAATGAAAATCATATTAAGAAAATCTTAGATCTAATTTTTATTATTAATTACTATTTCTTTGCTTGCCTATTTTGCAAAGTATAACTTTCCATGCTAAAGTCTTTGAGACGCTATTTTTTTTTTTTTTTTTAACTAACTTTGATTTAATTTATGAATTAAATGTATATATTGTTTATTAATAACATTTTGTTTAAAATAATCTGCACTGTAATTTTATAGTTGATTTCATATTAGAAGTTAGAAATTAAAAAAAAAAGGATATTTTTTGTTTATTATAAATATTTTAAAATTATTATTACTTGAAATGTTGAAGATAGCATTTTTCTAAAATGTTGTACATTCTGTTCTATAGCTTTTAATTTAATTGCATTTAGTGTTTCTAACACGTGGAAATAAACTTTGCATGGAATATAGAAATAAGAAATTTCATTTGTCATTGGCACTTAATTTTTTTTTTTTTTTTTTTTTTTTTTTTTTTTTTTTTTGCTTAAAAAAGTTTAAATGGTTATATTAGTTGCAGTTGAAAATTAGATAAGCTTCCCTTTAAAGTTGTGTGCTAGAAAAATTATAAAATTTATATTTATTATCAGAATTTTGTTTACAATTAATTTTAAACCATTGTGTATTTGTTTTTTTTCTTTAGTGTTTAAATTTTAGAATTCAAAACAAGAATTTACTTTACTTTCCTGTATTAAAGTTTCAATTTAATCTCATACAAATCTTTAAATGTTGGTGATTTAGGGGAAAAAGATGTTCCTTTAAGATTTTGATGTAATGTTGCAGGGAAAAAAATTGCTTTATAAAAATTTCAGGTTACATATACAGAGAGAGAGAACAGTCTGTAAAACCTCCACAAACTTCAACTCCTCATTTATTTTCTATGGAATTGTAATATCAAGTTGTTGTGTATACACTGTGTGAGTGTTATGGAACTGCAAATTGTCTGATATTCCCTACCTCTTTTTCAGTTTCAAATACATGTTTGTGAGTTTTCATATCAGGTATGTGGAGCTAAATGCTGTGATAACACTTTACTTTATAACTGCTTTCAATCAATTTTATTGGCGTTATAAAGTACGCAGAGTGTTTAGGTATTGAATCATAGTTTTGCAAAGTCATAGAATAATCCTTAAATGATTTATCTAAGTTTTCAGTGAAATAAAGTGATAAAAATTTTCCTCTTTATATATTTATATCTATTTAATCTTCAGATATTTATGCATGTAAGTAAAAATTTATTTAAAAAGAAGGTTTTTCTTTAATTGCTGTAATCAAAATTAACTTCTACAAGATTAGGCGTGAGGGTTTGCAACAATAAAGAAAGAAAAAAAAATCAAATTGCAGTATGAAGTTGAACTCTAAAAAAAGTCAAATTTTATTTAGTATTTGTCTAATTTTTAACAAAGATATATTGTAATTTCCATTGAGAATAATTTTTCTCAGCACACATTGATATTTTTAAGTATACTGTTGTGTTTGAGCTGACGCTTTGGTCAGGGTATCAAAGAAAATATAATGTTATGTTTATTTGAAAGTGGAGAAAGCACTTTTTATTTGCCTCTACCCACAATTAGGCCAAAGTGATCGTGATAATGATAGCACATCACGGAGAATGGGGGCCTGCAAACGACCCTAATTACTCTCTTCATTATTTCATTTAAAATAATAAAAATATTCTTTATCCAATGATGAAGAAAAATCAAGTATAAAGTTATAAAAATATAAAATTAAAAAGGTAAAAAATTACCTGTTGAATCCTTGGCTTTTGATGACAAATAAATCCAGACAATAGGCACAAGAAATTAATATACGAACAATTTTCGAAGAAAAAAAAAATATATTTTATTTCATGAAGAACTTGTTGCTTTTTTCATGAATAAATATTTCTTCACAAATTTATATTTTTGGTGACTCGTACATATTAATTTCTCACTTGATAAACAACCATTTCATAACATATGTTAATCACAACTATTGCTATCTCCAAGCAATAAAAATTCTTTTCATAACATATTCTAGATATCTCAACAACATGTAATTAAACAATTTTCTTCATGACATAAAAGGAGAATAAATTATTATTTCTTTTTGAAAAAGAACACCTCTCATAATATGAACTTTCAAAACAAAATACATCATACTTCATATTGTATAGATACATGCCAATATTTTCTTTATAACGCCCCGTAAATATTAAAAAAAAATTATATATATATAATGGGCCAGATAACGACATGAAGGAACTTTATGTAAATAAATATTTGCGTCTCACGAAAAGAAAAGATTTTTACCTCTGCTTGTTTGTCAGAGGACTGGCATCACATAAAACAATAATTGAAGAAGATTCGAGCACCAATAATAGCTGCAGAAAGATTATTTTTTAACGATGAGGTGATGAAAGATGAAATAGGTATTAAGTGGACTCATGATGACATTCTACATCACTTATGATGCTTCCACAAGAACACCAACCAGAAGATCTATGGAGTGCGCGTATTTACGTTGAATAATTCCAAAAGAGAAGGCACATAAAACGAATACATTCAGGAATGCATTAAACCACTTCATTGCTCCTCGCAACCTTAAAAAATCAGCCTATTCTAAAACCATGCGGGGATCACAGCAGCATAGAACGGAGCCCGTATAAAACGGCTTCAAAGGGGCGCGCACATGGCCCGAACTTCCACCCAAAACCTGCAGTCATCGGACCGCATCCATCACAGCAGGTGTTTCGTAGCGCAACTCACGCAGGTGGCCGCGAGCCCAGGGGAAAAAGAGAAAGGGTTATTGTAAATGCAAAATACGCCAATTTGGCAGTTAGCAACAGAGGGGGTGAGGAAAAACTAAGCCAAATTACAATATACAGTATGAAAAGATATGTAACTAATAAGAATAAAATTGATAACCATCTTAAGAAGGAAGGCCAAAGCTGGTGGCCATGTACTTAACGGCTTGAAATACGTCACCTGTGGAATTTAATTTGATAGGTTAGGGGTGTGTCCGAATAAACGGAAGTTCCACCCAAAAGAACTAGCGAGAAAGTTCTCGAACAAATTTAAAACCGGAAGGAATGATTTCAAACAGAATTTTACCGGCTTGGAACAATCGAAAGCTAAGCAAGAAAGAAAACAATACAGGCGACGAAATGAAAATAAGAGAAACCGAAATTAAATTTAAATTGAGAACATTAATAAAAAGGAAGGTGATATGAAATAAAATGGCTAATAAAATTGAATTAAATTAAATATATGGGGGGGGTATGGAGTAACCACCACATATTACCCAGGGTCCCCCAAAAGAAAATATTGGTGAGATGACAAAATGAACAATTTTTCATCGAGACAATATTTTCTAACACATGGACAAATATACTAAGTAATTACACAAAATAAATATCAGAAATAGTTATAAAAATATACATAATTGTTGTACATGATATTTAAACAATAAAAAAAAAATAATTACTGTTATGATAGTAATCCTTATGAAAATATACCAACTGTAGTAAATGTTAACATGAAAGGTATATAAAGTTTCTTTCAGAGGTATCTATCATATAAAAAAAAATTAAAGTCTATGTGCAGAAAAACAGTCCATAACTTTGAAGAGTCTCTTGTTAGGCTGTGCACAATGCACTTATAATAGTAGAATGCTTTAGCAATGTCAAAATATTTGATTACACAATAATATGTATATTTATATTCTCAGTTGTGAACAAAAATGAAATATACTATAACTGTATATGAATCATGTTATAACTATATATAACATATATGGTTTCAAATAACACATAATAAATTGAATGAATTTGTAAGTTGAAAGTTGAACAAAAATATATATATAAATGGTGTAGAGAGATTAGTTATGCTCTCATAAAAAAAAAATTTCTTATATCACCACATAGCCTTTTAAGCTTTCAATAAATCTTAAATGAATAACTTTAGTATTATTCAATAACACATTTTTGCAGAAAATAAAATTAATAAGTTGCAAAAAAAAAATGTCAACAAAAGCATGATATTATTTTTCAACAAAAATATCTTCAAAATGAATATAATAATTTTCAAAGAGAGAATTTTTACACTCTCATAAAGGCATATTCTTGAACATTTTCAAAATAAATTGACAATAATTGCATAAATATCTTTAATACTATACTTCATTCAAAATAAACATAAAACATAAGATGTTTAATATTTTGAAAAAAAAGGAAGAAACTTATATGAATATGTCAATCTTATATATGACTTGATAATGTCAACTTACAAAGAAAAATCAATTGTGTCAAAATTTCTATATAGAAGATATCTAGAACATATTTACTTGTAATTTTCAAACATTTTTAAAAAAAATTAAGTAAGTGATCACTTTTGCATTTGTCATAAATCAAGAATTTGCTTTATATAAATATATATAATGACTCATTAAACATCTTTGGATAAATATATATATAATGCCTCAATCAACATCTTTGGATCCAAAGTATAAATACTCAAAAGTATACAAAAAAAATATTATATACTACTTATGGTGAGTCATTCACTTTCTATATTTCACCAAGAAGAGAAGAAATATTAGTATATATAAGTTTATCATGCACTTTCTTTTCTCTTTTTCTTTTTTTAAAAGAGGTTAAATGTTAAAACATGCATGCATTGTAAAGAGCAGACACAATAGAGAAAATAATTTGATGAGTACTCATCTTTATGTTTACCTTATATCAATTACAATTTCACCTTTCTTATTAGAATGAAACATTTGTCAAAAATCACTTTAAATAATGATATAGTATTATAACAAGAATATAAAAAGACAAATTCTTTCTCCATTTTTTGCATCAACTATTGTAATTAAAGACTTTATAAAATTTAAAAGTATGGCATACATGAGATTATGTGTAAATATTGTAAAAATTATGACTTATAGATAAATACAGTAAATAATAAAACTATTGAAAATTCATACATACATCCCGAGGATGACCGTTGAGTTGTACCAGGGAGAAGAAGACTTAAATAAAATGAAAAAAAAAATAACAGCTGCCTGCAGCCTGGAGAAAAGAAAAAAAAAAAAAAATTACATAGCGATTCTTCTTGCTGGACAATCAGTGCGGCTAGCTTCGACTGAATATATTACAAAGCAAAAGTCATCCTGTAAAAGGAAAAAGAGAGTTAGTCTATTTTTTATGTAGTTTATGATTGCGAGGACGAAGATCATAACTTCTATATTGAGTGGATTTGTTTTTAGCACCAGTATGAGTGCCATCAGGAGGAGCTTGTGACAGTACCGATTTACTGGAACATGAAGATGTTTGCTGGCATTTAGAAGAAGAAAGAATTTGAGGAGAAGTATTACAAGCTGCATCATGATTTGAAACTTGAATAGAAGAGTGCTGTCTCACAGGAGTGGAGGATGCATTATCAACAGCTGGTTGATCATGTGATGCACCTTTTGAAGAAACTGAAGGATGTTGCAGTGCTTCATTTCTCTTTTGAAGCTTCAAGATTCGATTAGTGTGAATCAACATTGGTGAAGCATGACTATTATTGGGATCTTGAATTTGAATGAGCACAGGAGAAATTATTTTCTTGACCACGTATGGGCCTTGTATCTTTTTGTTAAACACAGTAGGAAATTTTGCATAAACAATGTCATTAACATTGATGTTGGAAAACTTTAATTTTTCTCTGGATTTTTGGTACACCTTTTGTCTGGATGATTCGTTATTCTTGTAAGCTTGATAGTATATTTTTTCAATAACATCCATCAATTTATGAATTTCATATGCAGTGTTGAGAATTTTCCATGAAACTTGAGATTTATAATTGGAATAAATATCATTTATTTCTCTGCCAAAATGAAGAAGATTTGGAGTGAATTTTGTGGCTGGATGAGGTGTAGCATTATATATGGATTGGTGAATTTTTAGAGCAGTTGGTATATCACATCCTTGTGAAGCCATTGTGTTCACAGACGATTTTATTTGAGAATTGACACGTTCACTTAAACCGTTAGCTTGGGGATGGGCTACAGAACTATGTTCCAACTTAATGCCAAGCTTTTTGTTAAAATATGCAAACATATCACTAGTAAATTGAGAACCATGATCAGTAAGAGTTAATTCAGGTTTTCCATGAGTGGAAATATAATGCAATAAAGCCTTTGTAACTGACTCAGCACTGATATTATTCAAGGCATATAATTCTAAATGACGAGAAAAATGGTCTATCATTGTTAACACATATTGACGATTTCTCAATGGGCCGAGTAAATCCATAGAGACCTTTTGATTGGGAGCTGTTGGGAGTGGTGCAGGTAGGTATGGAGCAGTGTTTTTTTTATGATTCTTATTTACTAAACAAATTTCACAAGAGTTGACATAATTAATGGTATCAGAAACAAGGGTTTTCCAGGTAAATCTTTTCTTTAAATTAACAATGGTTTTATGAATTCCAGTATGAGTAATATGAGCAATTCTTAAGGCCTTTGCTCTAAGTGACACAGGTAAAACAGCTTTGTGTAGCTCGATATCTTCTGAAGAGAAATGACCATTATAGCAAAGTAACTCATTACTTGGATTAATATAGTAGCCATTTAAACTTTTAGATTTTTTATTATTTTTAAGGTCTTCATAAATTTGTTTGATTTTTGGGTCCTTTTGTTGTTCAGAGAAGATGGTGTGATCAAGAATTTCTAATAAAGGATCTTGATTATTATCCTTAGTTAGAAGTGAAGAGTCACTTTGAAGATGACATGTGTGGTGGACTTTGTCGACTAAACCACATGGAAAGTGAGGAATGTCATTATGTAAATCGTTTTGATTATCAACAACAGGTAGAGGTTCTTGTGAAGAAATAAGATCTGGATTATTATTGAGATCTTCAGTAGGAATGTGAGGAGTTCTACTCAGAAAATCTGCCAAGACATTTTCTTTGCCTGGAACATGTTGGAATGTGTACGAGTATTCTGACAGTTCTAACATCCAACGAGTAGTAATATCAGCAGGTGATGTAGCTTTTTTATAATTATTAAGTGGTTTGGCATCAGATAGTAGAATAAAGGGTCGACCAAAAATATAGTATTTAAAAGCAGTTATGCCTTTGTAAATGGCATAAAGTTCCAATTTGATGGCAGGGTAGTGTCTTTCTGATTGAGATAGAGTTTTAGAATAATAGGAGATAGGTTTTAGTTCACCATCAAATTTCTGCATAAGAACAGCTGATATTGCTGTTTTTGAGGCATCTGTATTAACATAAAATGTTTCATTCCAGATAGGAAGATTGAGCATAGGTTTATGAAAGAAAATGTCCTGTAATTCTTTAAATGCATTTTCTTGTTCAGATTTCCAAGAAAACTTATTTTTAGGTTTGGTGACTTCAATGAGAGGAGCAATCAATTTAGAAAAATTAGGTATAATTGATCTATAAAATGAACACAAGCCGATAAAACTCTTTGTTTGCCTCTTGGTTTTAGGCGTTGGAAAGGAAGTAATTTTTAAAATGTTACTTGTAATAGGAAGAATTTTATGGTCTGTGAGTTGGAAACCCAAAAAGTTAATACTAGTTTGCATAAAGGTACACTTTTCAGGAGACAAAGTAATGTTATTAGCAATGAGAGTGTCTAATAGCTTTGTGAGTTTCATGGACATTTCCTCAAACGAATTAGCACCCACTACAATATCGTCTTGATATGCATAACAGGAATCAATTTGAGATAATTGAATAACAGAGTCGATTAATTGTTGGAAAGTGCTGGCGGCCGTCTTCAAGCCAAATACTAAACGTAAATATGTAAAAATTCCCCATGGAGTAGTAAAACTAAGTTTATCTTGCATATCTTTAGGTACAGCAATCTGCCAATATGCAGAGGGTAAGTCAAGAGTGGTATAATATTTAAATTTTGACAACTGCACCAATAGATTTTGAATCCTAGGAAGAGGATATGAAGATGGAATTATTATGGAATTTAACAATCTTAAATCAAGAGCCAAACGATACTTTTGAGGCTTAGACATATCAGTTCTCTTCTTTTTAACAAGAAGCATGGGACAGGCCCAAGATGAATTTGATCTCTCAATAATGCCAGCTTTCAGCATTTGATCAATTTGGTCAAGAGCTTCTTGTTCAAGAGCTTGAGGCACGGGAAAAGGTAAGGTTTTTACTGGATGAGAATTTAACATGGTAAACTGAGGATTGACCAGGTCAGTATGACCTAAAGTGTCAAGAGATTTCGAAAAGGCAAGTGCTTTACTACATAATAATTTTGTTAAAGCTTCCCTTTCATGAGGAGGTAAATGTTTAAGATCAAAGTCATTTGGAGATAATTCTTGAATACGTTTTCTCTTAATCTCTTCAGATGGCAAAATTAGGTTACAATACTCATTTTCAAATTCTAAATCAAAAGAGTATTCCTCAATATCTTTTTCATCTACATTGATACATTCACCAATAATTGAATTTTTATTTAAATGAATATCGAGCTTTGAAACATTCTGACATACAACCAAAAATAAATCATTTTGAATGGAAGATTTTGAGTGTAATGATTCATGTAATACCAGACCCTTGTTTTTTAAATTGGGTTTAAAAAGAAAATATTCAGATGGAGGATTCAGATACTTAACATGTAAATAAACAAATGAATTAGGAGGTATTACTTCTCTATTGAGTAATTGTACCATGTTAGAACTCACCAAAACTTTGTTACCAATACTTAAATGAGTTTGCTTTTCACCAAAATAGTTATCATCATTAGTATTCTCAGATGAGAAATTCTTACTAGGAATATTATTATCATTAGTAGACACATAATTCACCACATTAGCATAATCAGTTGGAAAATAATTAGAAAAATAAGTAAAATGACCATCAATATAAGGATTATGAAAATTCATAGCAGAATGAGCCATACTATTTGTAAACAAACCATTATTTTGAACATTATAACAATAAGGATAGGTTGTATAATTGTTGGACAACTGCAAACTTGAATTATCACAATTTGCACAAGTATTATCAATGTAAGTATCACTCGTTAGATTATTTGATATAGGCCTTTCATAAGAAGGCATTCTGTGTGCATCAAGAGAATATGGTACATTTGAATTCACATAATTATATTCAGAATTCATAAAATAGCAAGTAGGAGATTCATTATAATTTTGAAAAGGAATGTGCTTGTCTTTAAGTAATATAGACTTAAAGCTTGGTGAAATAGTAATAGAATGTTTGTTAATAAACTCAAAGCCAAGTATGGCTTGAAAGTGAACATTTTGAATTTTTGTAAGGTAAAATACATGATGAAAAAAATATTTATCAATCTTAAAAGCTATCTCTATGCATCCTTTGAAGAAGACCTTAGAATTTATGGTCGATACAGATACATTTCTGGATAAAAATTTGTAATGAAGCCTGGATTTAATGCTATTAAAGCATTCTTCATCCAAGAGAGATAAACTTGATCCAGTATCTATTAATGTGGCGATTTCATTATGTTGAACATTTATTAGGATGCATGGAAGAACATACGAGCTATTAAAAGAACTGCATATAACATGATTTTCTTGTACATCATCATTATTTTCAAAATTTTGTTTAGATGTCAAATAATTATGTAAACAGGAAGATTTGTTAGACTTAGATGTCATAGGAGAAGTTTGGACAGCTGTGGATGCCACTAAAGTGACTGACGAGCGTTTGTCTAATTGTTGATGTTTGTTGTTGTTGTCAAAGTGTACTGACCCTGAATGAGAATTACGGGAGAGAAGGTGGTCAGTAGAACCAGTCTCCCTTATTTGTTTAAATGGTAAACATTATTATTTTCAGAAGAAGAAGAGGTGTGGCTTCTCTTTCTGTAAGGGTGAGACGAAACCTGAGTTGAAGAGTTTTGATTAGAATTACCAATAATGTTTTTGAATTTGTAGCATGAGTCCATACGATGATTAAATTTCCCACAGAACGCACACTGCACAACATCTCGTCTGTGATAAAAGGATGTAGAATTTTTTTTGTGAGAATATTTGTCAAAGGTTGGTTGATAAGGACGTTTCCGGTGAAAGTTTTGATGACGAAAATTATTGTTACGTTTATTTGTAGCCTCTTGTCTCGGTGGAGAAGGCGAAAATGTTCTAGTATTTCTTTGAAAATTACGAGAAGTATGAGAACTGTCCTTTTGAGTTTGTAAAGGAGAGTAGTTGGTTTGAGAATTGTGATAAATTTTATCCTTCGTATGCTTTATAGGAGTTTTATGAAGAGTATTACTAGAATTATCGTGGACATTTTCAGAATCGATACAATAGGCTTGATTAAAATTTTCATAAGATTTTTTAGGGGGAGAGTCATAAATATTTTGAAGAAAAATTGCTCGTTCAAGAGCTAATTCGAAGGACGTAATATTTTCTTCTAAGATTTTACGTTTGATTTGCTTAGGTAAAGCCTCAAGAAAATGAGTAAACTTTAATGAATTAAGAGCAGAAAGATCCAATTTTGGGTAAGCAAGTCGAAGTTGTTTATCCAACCGAAAAGCAAAATTTTTAACTGATTCATTTGAATCTAAGGTCAAGTTCTGTAAAGATTTTAGAGAAACAGACTTTTTTGTGGGTAAGAAATAGTCTATAAATGCCTTTCGAATTTCACTAAAATTAGAGTTCTTGAGCTGTGACTGAGTTTCCAGAAAGAAGAGTAAGGCGGTGCCCTCAAGTTTTGATTTAAAGAGAACAAAAAGTTCCTTGTCTGTAAAGTTATTTAGTTCCTGTAAGTCAGATAATTGATCGAAGAAAAATTCTACAGTCTGAGGGTTACCGTCGAAAGGTTGGATTGCAATATTTAGTTTGGCTTTTGGAGGCATGATGAAATAATTAATATAAGAACTCAATGTATGACATGATAAATTTGGTTATTTGGCAGGTCCTATGATGAACAATATATATAAATTGACCCGTTACTTAAAATATTGATGACTTTCATTTACTTCATACATCATTTTTATATGTAAAAAAAAGAAGAAAACGTATACTAACATATTAGTATCATATGAAGAATATAAGACCCAAATATTTTATGTAAATATTTATATATAATATGGCTCAAAACATAAATTATTATATGTATGACAAGAAGAATAATTTATCTTAGCATGAACAATAATTTTTACCAGTACCTCCGTTAAATAATGCATATATTAGTTATAAATTATAATAATGCAAGAAGAAATATATTGATAAATTATGTTGTATATATATCATGCACTGCTCCAGAAAAAGATAATATTTCAATACAAGATCAATATAAATATTGTATTTGATTACTGCACCATACCCAACAAAATATAATTATATAAAACATTAATCACTATATGAAGAAAAATAACTTGAAAAAAAAATAATGAAGAATGTTCAAGCGTTGGTCACTGCACCAAAAGAAATTAGTGTTGTGTTTGAGCTGACGCTTTGGTCAGGGTATCAAAGAAAATATAATGTTATGTTTATTTGAAAGTGGAGAAAGCACTTTTTATTTGCCTCTACCCACAATTAGGCCAAAGTGATCGTGATAATGATAGCACATCACGGAGAATGGGGGCCTGCAAACGACCCTAATTACTCTCTTCATTATTTCATTTAAAATAATAAAAATATTCTTTATCCAATGATGAAGAAAAATCAAGTATAAAGTTATAAAAATATAAAATTAAAAAGGTAAAAAATTACCTGTTGAATCCTTGGCTTTTGATGACAAATAAATCCAGACAATAGGCACAAGAAATTAATATACGAACAATTTTCGAAGAAAAAAAAAATATATTTTATTTCATGAAGAACTTGTTGCTTTTTTCATGAATAAATATTTCTTCACAAATTTATATTTTTGGTGACTCGTACATATTAATTTCTCACTTGATAAACAACCATTTCATAACATATGTTAATCACAACTATTGCTATCTCCAAGCAATAAAAATTCTTTTCATAACATATTCTAGATATCTCAACAACATGTAATTAAACAATTTTCTTCATGACATAAAAGGAGAATAAATTATTATTTCTTTTTGAAAAAGAACACCTCTCATAATATGAACTTTCAAAACAAAATACATCATACTTCATATTGTATAGATACATGCCAATATTTTCTTTATAACGCCCCGTAAATATTAAAAAAAAATTATATATATATAATGGGCCAGATAACGACATGAAGGAACTTTATGTAAATAAATATTTGCGTCTCACGAAAAGAAAAGATTTTTACCTCTGCTTGTTTGTCAGAGGACTGGCATCACATAAAACAATAATTGAAGAAGATTCGAGCACCAATAATAGCTGCAGAAAGATTATTTTTTAACGATGAGGTGATGAAAGATGAAATAGGTATTAAGTGGACTCATGATGACATTCTACATCACTTATGATGCTTCCACAAGAACACCAACCAGAAGATCTATGGAGTGCGCGTATTTACGTTGAATAATTCCAAAAGAGAAGGCACATAAAACGAATACATTCAGGAATGCATTAAACCACTTCATTGCTCCTCGCAACCTTAAAAAATCAGCCTATTCTAAAACCATGCGGGGATCACAGCAGCATAGAACGGAGCCCGTATAAAACGGCTTCAAAGGGGCGCGCACATGGCCCGAACTTCCACCCAAAACCTGCAGTCATCGGACCGCATCCATCACAGCAGGTGTTTCGTAGCGCAACTCACGCAGGTGGCCGCGAGCCCAGGGGAAAAAGAGAAAGGGTTATTGTAAATGCAAAATACGCCAATTTGGCAGTTAGCAACAGAGGGGGTGAGGAAAAACTAAGCCAAATTACAATATACAGTATGAAAAGATATGTAACTAATAAGAATAAAATTGATAACCATCTTAAGAAGGAAGGCCAAAGCTGGTGGCCATGTACTTAACGGCTTGAAATACGTCACCTGTGGAATTTAATTTGATAGGTTAGGGGTGTGTCCGAATAAACGGAAGTTCCACCCAAAAGAACTAGCGAGAAAGTTCTCGAACAAATTTAAAACCGGAAGGAATGATTTCAAACAGAATTTTACCGGCTTGGAACAATCGAAAGCTAAGCAAGAAAGAAAACAATACAGGCGACGAAATGAAAATAAGAGAAACCGAAATTAAATTTAAATTGAGAACATTAATAAAAAGGAAGGTGATATGAAATAAAATGGCTAATAAAATTGAATTAAATTAAATATATGGGGGGGGTATGGAGTAACCACCACATATACGTACATTTTTTTTTTCTGAATTAGAATTTAGAATTGTAATTGAAACTTATTACAAAAGCTTTCCTTTTTGCAATTTAGTATTTCCAGTTCTGCATTTTGGGTCTGTTCTGTAGAATAGTTAAGTATTCAGGATAGATATAATCAAAGTTTTTGCATTTTATGCAAGATTTATGTATTTTTTAATACTTTCCTCTAATTGAACATTTGTCTTTATTAATCAAGATCAAACTTTAATCAAATATTTCATAAATAATTCATAAACTGGCTTTGTTACCTTAAAATCTTAATTGTATGTATGCTTCTATCAAGAAAATTCTTATTTGACAAAAGGGATAATTTTTTTATCTGTGTTTCAAATTATTTGAGTTTTAAAGCTTTCTCTCTTATTAGATGAATTAAAATGTGGAATAAATGTATTTTTTAAACTTAAAATATAGTCCCCTTAAAGGATACATTCAAAGCTTTATTGAAATAAAATGTTTCTGTTTCTGTTCTATAATACCTTTTTACTATTGATAGTAGACTAATGCCGGATAAAGTACAAAGCTTTTTAAAGACATAGTAAAACTCTAGAAAGATTATAAGAACAGAAGCAAGCCAGTCTTGCTTCAACTTTTGAAAGGGTTGCATGTACTGAGTAATGGGACATTAATCCTTTTGAAACACGTTGCTTTCGCAGTTTCACGAGTTTCTTAAAAATCATTTTGCTATAGTGGACCAATAATTTTAGTTGTGTCATTTATAACTGCATTTAGCTCTCCATATTTTTTGCCTCTGCACCACCTGTTGTCTGTGATGTCTTTCTTATTTTGTCCTCAATAAAACCCTGAGACGTTTTTAAACTGAGAGCAATTTACTGCTGACTATGTTATGTGCAAAGAAAAGAGTATTTGTGGTAACAATATTGATATATTCTTTTACATTTTTACCTGCAATGCACTTGAGAAGTGATATGTTAAATGTTGTTGTTCTGTATAATACTACACAAAACTCCCTTTATATGTATATATAGTTTTTTTATTTGTGAAAATAAAGAAAAAAGATTTAAAAAATTGATCCCCTTTTTTGTGATTATTTAAGAAGTATGCCTCTGTTTTGCTAGAATGAAATTAACATGTTGATTACCATAATGTTAAAAAAAACTTTGATACCCAAGTTACCTTTTTTTTTTTTTTTTTTTTTTTTTACAATTAACTTAAAGTGGCATTAAGTAATCAGAATTCATATATATATATATATATTATCTAGTTTATGCAGCTGAATAAATAAAGTATGAATCACATGTTCACTTTACAGCCAGAGATGAAACTTTTGTCCGAAAAACACATGAGATTTTTTCCAGCGAGACCATTAAGGAATTCCTTCTTAGGCGAGTTGTGTTTTAGCAGGCTTACTACATGAAGTTCCTCTTAATGTTAACTAACAAATGGATAAGGAAATTGAAAAGAATTTGTATGTCATGAAAAATTGTGAATTTTAACATCCCATATACTGGTTTTGTGGAACAAATCTAAAAAGTCTTGAAAATCAGAACTTTTCTTCTACACTAGTTGAAGTCCACATAATGTAACAAATATATAATTCCAACCCGTTTAACATGATAAATATGTTTGCGGTATATGAGACATGGAAGTTGAGTATTGCTGCCTTAGATAGTACAAAAATGACTGATTATGTGCTACAGTTTCAGCAGAATATCTGTTCTTGGCAATAGCAGCAACAAAAAGTCGTTTTATCACTGCAGCTGTTATGAGGTGAGTTTTATTCTGGTACAGGTGTGATACTGTGGCAGATTGCTGCTAGATATTTAAAACGGGTAAAACAATATAAGATATATATAAGAAGAAAACATAAGATAAAAAAATACAGTAAAAAAAAAGTTTCTTGATTTAATTACTAGGTTTATGAAAACATAATATAACATCTTCTGATTTTTCCCACGATTCCAGAAAGCATTTCTTTATTCTTGGAAACAAATAAACTTCCAAGACTAAAAGAAATTTTTTTGAAACAAGTCTCTTTTCACACCCGTAATTTTTAAAAACTTTCTGTATAGTTTTATAATATATTAATGAGTTTTTCCAACTTGTTATCAACATGAAATATTGGTTTTCGGATGCTGTTAATTCTCAATTAAACATTTTCATATTTAACAGACAAACATACTAAATTAACATTATTTTATTCTTTTACATGCATAAATACTGTTATGCAGCTGAAAATATTTCCTTAAAAACTAATAGCATCTGGGAAAAAAAAAAAATAGTTTTGTGTTGATATTGGGTTGGAAAAATTGATTAATATAGTGTAAAAATGCTTGAAAATTATTAGCAGCAAAATAAACTTTTGTTTTAGAAATGCTTCTTTAAAAGTTAGAAATTTATTGGTTTTGGACGATTTTTGGAATCGCTGCTAATACAGAAAAGAATATTAGATTTTCAAAAACATTTATGCTAGAAATCAAAAAATCTTTCTCTCTTTTTCATTTTATTTTTCTTTCCCCCTCTCCCTTTCTGCTGTGTGCGCTCGAAAATCTCTTAAATGCTTTTTCTTTTTCACTCCCCCCCCCCCCCAAAAAAAATAAAAATAAATAAATAAACATAAATTTTACAGCATTGTGAAAATTTCAGAAAATTGTTAGTAATATTTTTTTTTATTGGCATTATACTGTAAAAAAAGATAAATGTTTTATAATCCAGGAAACTATATTATATCCACGAATAAAAATTTATAATAAGGTCCTCCGAGTTACCCACAACTTCAAAAAGCGTTCTTTATCTTTAAAAAGCAATATGTTTTTAAGATTAAAGAAACATTTATATAAATAAAGTTTCTTTTACTGCTTCTGATTTACGGAAATGTTTCTGAATAGTTTTCAGCGTATTAATCTGATTTCTCAAAGAGGAATATCAGTTTTTAGAATGTTATCAATTCACAAGTAAATATCTTCATGTTTAACAAATATGTTTTGCAGACAAATAGAATAAATTACCAACATTAAAATTTATAGTTTGCTACTGTTTCAAGTATAAATTGAGTTA
This sequence comes from Maratus speculifer, assembly GCA_964019185.1. Classification (NCBI taxonomy): domain Eukaryota; kingdom Metazoa; phylum Arthropoda; class Arachnida; order Araneae; family Salticidae; genus Maratus; species Maratus speculifer. Next base: position 363,520,143 of record OZ025290.1, on the reverse strand, counting down.
CGCTGCTGAAAATGCTTAATTTAGAATTGATAACATCCTAATAAAGAATGTTCAACTATGAGGAAACTGATTAATACACTCTATAAACTACTCAAAATCGTTTTCGAAAATCATGACAGAAAAAGAAACTTTACTTTTATAAATGCTGTTTTAAATCTCGAAAATGTATTTGTTTTTGAAATTTCTAAAAATGAAAAACAGTTTCTGGAATCATGGGTAACTCGGAAAATTAATTGTTAAGGATTGGTATATTATATTTTCGTAGATTTAGAATACAGTAAGGAACCTGTTATCCGGAAACCCCATATCCAGAAAGTTTCGAAAACCAGAATTCAAAAAGAAAACAGGAAAATAATTTGTTTCATTTCAAAAACATAAAAATTAAAGATACATTTTACACCAAACATGGAATATAATAGACAGATACACACATATCCAAAGGCGATACAATTTGTGGCCATCTGAGATATTTTTTGATGGTATGAATGAATATGAAGTGGAAGACTAAAATTTCTAAGAACGAAATTATTGCAGATCTGCTGGACAAAGCTAAGGGACATTCATGTTCAGATTCTCAAATATTAGAACAACAATCGGTGGAAAATTGTCCTTGCTGATGATAATACTTTTGTAAGTACATCTGATGACTGTAAGTGAAATACATGACATAATGACAAATATGTCTAATGAAAATAATGATGATGATCAGCAGAATGGGCTAAGTATAAAAAATTCAGATGAGCTACTGATATTTTTCAACTGAACAACCGGTTTTTGTAATGCAACAAACAAGTTACTTCCATTAACAACAAATCATGTCATAATGCAGGATACATGAGCAATCAGTAACACACTATAAGCAACCAATCTTAATGAAAATTTTCTAAAAACCCAAATCAAAAAATTCTGCTCTCAAGTCTTATATGTTAATATTTTTTAATTTGAATTGTAATTTATATTTATTTTTTATTTTGTGGAAATAAGTTATTAACAAATTTGTAATTACATATTTACACATATTATTCACATTTTACGCATTTCATACTGTTATTTTCTACTATTCTTAATACTTATAGTAAAGTGTTCCGAATTACGGAAAAACCCCTTATGCAGAATATCCGCGGTCCCAAGCATTCTGGATAACAGATCCTATACTGTACTCCCATTTTCAGCTTGCGCGTGGTGTATTTGGTCGAAAACTTTGTGAACTTTGGTTCAATTCTTGCTATAATTTCATATACTTCATAAAGATTTTTTTTTTTTTTTCTATAAGCACATAATCACTATTACAGCGCCTCCTTCCGGAAAAATATTCTCAATTTCAAGGGGTACCTGCTAGCCATAGTCAAAATCATGTATAAAGAATTTGGTTCAATTCTAAGCATAATTTCACATACTTTTCGCTGTCGCGTATCTAAGAGGTGGACTGATGGGCCTACAGCCCCTTCTCCCCTGAAATTTACAGAAAATGTTAAGTTTAATTACAAAAGTTTAGCAGAAGGCAGGTTTTAATCTTAGAAAATATTTTTTTTGCCGAAACTATGAAAATTTTCATTTCAGCCAAGTTTCTGTTTTAGAGGTACGCTTCCTTTTTATTTATTGTTTACTGAGATACATTTAGCAGATAACTTTCAGTAGTCCATTTAAAAATAATGTGGTATAACCATGAAATTATACGTGTTATAGACAAAAACTTGCTAAAAACGAAATTTTGCACAGCTCCATCGATTGCATAATAGATGCTTACTTAGTTCTATAAAAACATGTTTAAAGACGAATTTTTTCAGTTTCTTGTCATCTATCTTAGAAATTTTTATTGTTTCTCAGCCCCCTCCGAAGTATGTTTAGATATGCCACTACTTTACGATGATACAAAGAAAACACACTGACAATCAGACATTTTGTAAAAATGAGTTTCTTAAGATCTTTGATTCCTTAAACGTGAACCCTTATTTTCTGATAAACTGGAAGGCAGCAACACAGACTATTACCTTATCGAGTTCCAGAATTAGTTAAAACCATGATTAATGGTTAAAACTCTATTCGTATACTAAAACGTAATCGGTCTACCAAGTCATACCTATGAATGTAGGAAAACACGATGATAAATCTACAAGTTAACCGCTAAAATCGAATTTCCATGTAATCCACCAAGATATGACTTGCCAGACCGATTGCATTTTACTATGCGAATCGCGTTTTAACTAATTCTGGAATTTCAGCCGTGAACTCGATGAGGTGACTGTGCTGCCACCTCCCGATCTAAAAAGTATCTGTTAATTTCGTATTTTATTTATTCATTTGTGAAGTTTTAATTTCATTTAGCAGCTTAGTTAAGGACTATTGCACAGAAACAAAAATGATGAATTATTTATGTTGCTTTAGGTGCAAACAGGATAGGTAATCTTCCGTAATTGAATTGTACTCAAATTTAAAAGTATTCCTGCGTGAAAATAATTTTCTTTAAAATTATGTTTGACAAATAAGTTTGTGTTTTTCTCCTCCATTTGAGAGTCTAAAAATTGAAATTAAATAATGTTTAAAAATTTAGAAAGTTACAGTAAATGAGAAATTTGTTGGTTAGGTCGTTCGTTGCTGTTAGACAATTGCTTCTTTTGTTACCAGAACCTGCCTCCAGATGGCAGCACCAGACATTCTTCTGTTTTGACTGGAACAGAACGTTTAGAACAGTTTTGTTGAAGTAGTGATTCAGCTGGCTGTAGGCAGCAAAATGCTGTCAAGGTTTAAAAATCCAATATTATCAATTATCATCCCAAAGGAGTAAGTAATAACTATTTATCAAGAACTGCTTCAAACTGAAGCTAATATATGTTTTCAAAGTTATTTTTCTTTATTTTTTGTGTTTCTGTAAATAGTGTGAAGATTGTGCATTTGTTCTGCTGTGTTGTGAAATGTTCCAAAGTATTGTGTCTTCATTATTCTACTTCTTTTTCATCAAATAAAACTGTGTCAACAAAAGGTAAAGCTTTTAACTCTTTTTTATTATTGAGGAACTTACTTATTCACACCTTATGGAATAACATTCCAACATTGTTGATTATGAGAATGACATTCATAGTCTCAAAAATTTAAATATAATAATATCAAAACAGAAAATATAATATTTAAATTCAAAAGAAATAATTATTTTCTGAATATTGTCTTTTTTACAAGTGGATGATAGAAAAGAAAATTCAAAGAATTGTTCTTATTTTGAAACCAAAAGTATTGTATATTGATATAAAAAGAAATTCTTTTGCTTGTTTCTTATTGAAATTTTATTATTTATTAGTTGAAAATACAAATTTATGTTTTTAAACAAAAAATTTTGAATATTTAAGAAATTTTCTGAAACCAGAAGCAACTTTAAACAAATTGTTCTCAAGAATTTTATTATGTTCTTATTTCATCATTAGCATTATATTTAAGTTTATAATATTTTATTGTTGTAAATTAATAAGATAAACACTTTTATTTTCTGTGAAATAAGCAAATATTACTAGATAATGATGTCTAGTCATAAAGAATCTCATTATATTGATAAGTTAACTGATGATAATTATTCAGTATGGAAGTTCAAAATTGAACAATTGTTAATCAAAGAAGGTTTATATGATGCTGTGTTTGAACCTAAAAAAGAAAAAGATGACAATTGGGTGAAAAATGATAGAAATGCTAGAGCATTAATTTGTTTAAATATCTCAGATTCTCAAATTGTTTGTTAGACATGCTAAAAGTGCTAAAGAAACATATGATCAATTGAAATCTGTGCATGAAAGGGTAAATCTTACAAATAAACTTTATCTTCTTAGGAAGTTGTATTCCATTAAATATAATGAAAGTATTAAAATGCAGGAACATATAAATTCTGTCTTAGAATTGGCAGAAAAATTAAGCAGTATAGGTGCAGTAATACAAGATGATAATTTAATAGCTATTTTGCTCTGTTCTTTACCAAATTCTTATAGTACCTTTATAACTGCTATTGAAAACAAATATGAAACAGATTTATCATTAAAATATGTTCAAAACAAATTAATCGATGAATATCTAAGAAGGGTTGAAAATAAACAAATTTCAACAAAATTTGAATCTATTGCTTTAAAGGGTAATAGGAATAAACCAAAACATTTGAATAAACAAAAATTTTGTTCACATTGTAAAAGAACCAATCACAACCGTGAAGATTGTTTTCACCCTTAAAGAATAACAACAATAGCAAAACAAAACCAAATTTTACTCAAGATAGATCACGTCAACAGTTTAAAAAACAAAACAATTTCTCTGCTTCTACTGCTAGTCAAAATGAAAATCCATCAAATTCTCAAAACTATCATGAATTAATGAAAGAATCAAATTCTTCAGGTTTTGTTATGAAATCTCAACAAAACAGAAATGAAAACCAAAAGTTAACTTTTGTTATTGATTCAGGTGCGTCTGTTTATTTAGCTAATTCTTTAGAACTAGAGAAGTAGAAGTAGTAGAAATTCATTAGAAGTAGAGTTCTCAGAATTAAAGAATTCAAGTAAAGATACAATTACAATTGCTAATGGAACTAAATTAACTGCAAAAGGAAAGGGTAAATGTACTTTTAATATTGAAACACTTAATGGTAGATCATGACTACTAGATCATGAAACTAGATCATGTGTTTTATGTTCCCGAGTTAGACAGTAATTTATTGTCTGTACAGTCTTGCACTGAGAAAGGTTTTGTTGTGACATTTAAAGATGATATGTGTTTATTTAAAAAGGGTAACATATTAGTTGCAGATGCAAAAGCTGATGAGGGGTTATACAGATTAAAAATAATACCCACAAATGAAAAAGCATACATCGCTTCAGAAATATTACCTGTTTGTTCTAATGTCAACTGCATTCTAAAATGGCACCAAAGGCTGGGTCATACAAATTTGAATCCATCAAGAAAATTCAAAAGGATGATTTAGCTTTAGGTATTACTGTGAATAATTGTTCTCATAATACTGAATGTTCAAGTTGTATAAAAGCTAAGCTAACAGAAAAATCATTTCCAAAAGAAACTCAATACAGAAGTAGAAAACCACTTGATCTGATATACAGCGACGTTTGCGGTCCTGCTGAAACAAATAGTATGGGATCTAAAAGATATTTCGTTACATTTATTGATGATTATTCTCGTTATACACAGGTATATTTTATTTCCTCGAAAGATGAAGTATTTGATAAATTAAAAGAGTATGTTGCATCAACAACAAACAAATTTAGATTGAAGATTAAATCCTTGCGTACTGACAATGGAGCAGAATATTGTAATGAATATGTTAGTAAATATCTAAAGAACTTAGGAATACATACTGAAACAACAACGCCATATTCGCCATCTCAAAATGGAGTCGCGGAAAGAAAGCATCGCTCACTAATTGAAATGTGTAAAGCGATGCTTATAAATGCTCAATTACCAAAAACATTCTGGGCAGAAGCCATAGCTACAGCAGCCTACTTACAAAATCGATTACTGACAAAATCAACTGAAAAAACACCGTATGAACTGTGGAATGGGCATAAGCCAAATTTGAGTCACCTTAAAGTATTTGGATGCAAAGCATATGTGTATGTTCATAAACAGAGGAGGCAAAAATTTGATGAAAAAGCCACAGAAGGAATTTTTGTTGGTTACGATTTAAAAAGCAAGGGATATCGAATTTATACAGGTGGAAGAAAAACTGTAATAAGCAGAACAGTAAAGTTTTTTGAAAATATGAACGGTGAAAATTTTTTCCCAGAAAATGTTGAAGAGCGAACTTCTGATTTAATACACTTCAATTTTTCAGAAGAAAATCTTGAAAATGATTGTGAATCTATTCCAATAGAAAATACTGCAGAAGAAATAGAAACTGATGGAAAATTAGAAGAAAGCCCAATAACAGAAGAAAGTGAAGATAATTCGCAGAGAATAATTTCCAGCAGAGAGACAAAAGGAATTCCACCAGAAAGATTTTCTTACAAAACTGAAGACAGTTATTCCAAAAATCAAGATCCCGAAACTTTTAAAGATTTTTTAAATTACCAGTAAAAGATAAACAAAAATGGTTTCAAGCTATGAAAGAAGAATTTAACTCTTTAAAAGAAAATGAAGTATTTGACCTTGTTACTTTACCTAAAGGCAAGCGTGCAATTGGCTGTAAATGGGTTTATAAAACAAAATGCGATGAAAATGGAGAAGAAACAAAATGCAAAGCACGATTAGTTGCTAAAGGTTTCACTCAACAACTAGGCACTGATTATGATGAAACCTTCTCTCCTGTCGTCAAACATACAACTATTAGAGCTTTTCTGACCTGTGCAGCTTATCGTAAAGCCAAAGTATTCCAAGTAGATGTTAAAACAGCCTTTCTTTATGGTAAATTAGATAATGAAGAATTATACATGCAGGCTTTCAAGAAGGCTTTCAAGATGAAGAAAATGAAGACAAAGTCTATAAATTGAAAAAGGCCATATATGGTCTCAAGCAAGCCGCCAAGTGCTGGAATGAAGAAATAGAAAATACTCTAAAGACATGCGGATTTAAACAAAGTCAAGCAGATCCATGCTTGTTTACGACAGAAAAATCAAAGAAGACAATTTATCTCATACTATATGTAGATGATATGTTGATAAGCTCAGAAGATGAAAATGAAGTCAATGAAGTAATAAAACTATTTAAAGAAGTCTTATCCTATAACATCATTAAGAGAAGCAAAATACTTCTTAGGTATAGAAATTCACAGAAAAGAAGATGGAAGTTATCTGATGTCACAAACAAATAAAATAAATCAATTAGTTAAAGATTTTCAGCTTGAAGAAGCCAAACCAACTTATACCCCAATGGAAACAAACTATTATAGTTTAGACAAAGAAGAAATTTTTTTATCATCAAATGATAATTGTAGACAAGCTATTGGAAGTCTCTTATATATTTCTTCAAGCACAAGACCTGAAATTACAGCTCCTACGCACATACTAAGTCGAAGATGCAATAATCCAAGACAAAAGGACTGGAATGCTGTTAAGAGGGTAATAAGGTACCTAAAAACCATAAAAAATTTTACACTTCATATTTCTTCAGAAGATTATCCTAATATAATTGCATACTCAGATGCTGACCGGGGTGCATTTTTAGAAAGAATCACGTTTTGAGCACTAGGCTTGCGAGTTGGCGAAAGCGAGAACGTTCAGTTACTGCATCGCCAAACACAAAATAAACTAAGGTCAAATGTGTCATAAAATATATGATTAACAGAATTATATTTTTTACAAGAGAATCTTTACTACTGTTTTTAATTAACTTCTCAATTTCTTCGAACTTAGCGAGTTAAGGAAATAATATTTTTGAATTGAGGGGAAAAAAAAAACCTATGTTTAGATATTTTGTGAAATTTAAAGCATTTTAATCTGAAAAGCTCTTTGTTTTAAGCTATGTTTTAATCGTAAACAACGGTGAATAATATTTCCTCATATTATAGTCTTTACTTGATAACATTTACGAAAAAAACAAATGAACAATAGACGCTTTCAGTGTGACGTCAGTCACGACATTTTCTTTGGATACTGACTCCAAACAAACGGTTGCTATGATTCATTTCTTATAAAATATAAATCGTAGAAAATGGTATCATTGCATATAAAGCATTAAACATGTGTCTGTTATATATAGCTGAAAATTGTCGCTGTAATATGCAAATAAAATAGAAAATACAGCATAGCAACCGTTTGTTTGGAGTCAGTATCCAAGCAAATCGTCATAACTGACGTCACGACTGAAAGCGTCTATAAGTGCGATCTCTTTGCAAAAGGAAGGGTTGCTATTCGCTAGGCGTTTGACGTCACAAACAAGAAAGGGTGCGTAGCATTGACTTCATCTCCGCCTTAATATCGTTGTTCTGGCGATAAGGTGCTCAAAACGTGATTCTTTCTGAAAATGCGACCGGGGTCAAGATACTACAGATAGAAAATCTACATCAGGAAATGTAATCTTAGGCAATAGCTGCATTTCTTGGTTCTCGCGAAAACAAACATGTGTGACATTATCGTCAGCCGAGTCTGAATATGTGGCACTGTCACAAGGAACTCAAAAAGTGTTGGGGATTTTAAAACTATGTAAAGATCTCAAATTACATCAACATTATCCAATTAAAATTTTTGAAGATAATCAATCAACAATTAAATTGGTTGAAAGTGAAAAGTTCAAGTCGCGAACTAAACACATCGATACAAAGTATCATTACATACGAGATTTGAAAATGAAAAATGTTATAGATGTGAAATATCTGACAACAAATGAAATGACTGCAGACATAATGACAAAGCCATTGCCAAAGGCCAAATTTGAACATTGCAGAAACCTTATCCATCTGCTGTCAGATTCTATCACAAAACGGGAGAGATGTTAGACAATTGCTTCTTTTGTTACAAGAACCTGCCTCCAGATGGCAGCACCAGACATTCTTCTGTTTTGACTGGAACAGAACTTTTAGAACAGTTTTGTTGGAGTAGTGACTTAGCTGGCTGTAGGCAGCAAAATGCTGCCAAGGATTAAAAATCCAATATTATCAATTATCATTCCAAAGGAGTAAGTAATAACTATTTATCAAGATTTGCTTCAAACTGAAGCTAATATATGTTTTCAAAGTTATTTTTCTTTATTTTTTGTATTTCTGTAAATAGCGAGAAGATTGTGCATTTGTTCTGCTGTGTTGTGAAATGTTCCAAAGTATTCTGTCTTCATTATTCTACTTCTTTTTCATCAAATAAAACTGTGTCAACAAAAGGTAAAACTTTTAACTCTTTTTTATTATTGAGGAACTTACTTATTCACGCCTTATGGAATAACATTCCAACAGTTGCCACCGAAAATATGAAGTCCGCATAACCCATTTACATGCTTTTGTTTTATAATATAAATAAAATTTAGTAATAGATTTTTTTGCTTTTAATTACCGAAAAAACAAAGTTAAATTTATTGTAAAAGCTTCCCGATTCCATTTGTTCTCTTTAGCGACAGAGTAGCTATTTTCATTTTTTGAAAAAGCATTGTTACAAGAAATTATAAGACACTCTGCTTATGACAGATTCTCAAAGTAAATACATAATTTATTAAGTTTTAGTCAATATGGAATATATATATTTTAATGTTTTAAAAGTAGCATTAATTTCATTTAATCTAAAAATCATATTCTTTTTTTACTTTTTTTATCATTACAATTTGAAAGTATTGTATTGGTGAAAAATTTTGACGGATTTACATGTTTTAGTGAGAAATTTCAAAATTTTTTTTTACAAAATGTCTGCCTGTCTGTATGTGGCACAAATTTGGAGTCCTACAAATGGCACTGCTATAGTGCATTTTTTTTACGATTTCTGCAATAGCTTTATCTCAAGAACTAATACACAAATTTTCATCTAACTTCATATTCAGTTAGACGTTGATATAAGTTGCTGCTGGTTAGATTTTGTTGTAAATTACTCAACAGGTGGCGTTGCTATGCTGCATTTTGCAAGATTTGCATTATTTTAGTTAGTCATACCTCAAGAACTAATGCACGGAATCTCATATCTTTAGAATCCTCATGATGAGCATAGATTGCTATTTAATTTTGACACTGTGATAGCGAATTTTTAAACATAAATTTGTATGAGGTAAAGGAAAGTTTTGGAATTAGCATATACGACTACTTTTTAAATTACACCATAATGATTTTTTAAATTTTCTTGCAAAAGATATAGTTTATGCATGCCACTCTGTGGGGTGGAATGGAGCCCCGATCATGGAAAATTGGAGAGGCATTCCAATAATGGAATGGGAACAAAGGAAAATTTAAGGTAGTTTTAGTTTCTAAAAAAAAAAAAAAAAACAATCCTCATCATTTTTAGCGAAACAAAATATATCTTTTTAAACAAAAATTTATTAATTTTAGCCATTCTGAGTAGTTAATTATCCACCAAGGAAGATTTTACTAATATTCCATAATAAAATAAAAACTTAAAAATAAATAAAACACAAGTTTACCTGATTACATAACGGAATTGTAAGTTGAAATAATCAAGCAAAAAAAGTGATAAATGACGATTTCCTTTGCTGTTAACATGTGACATATGCTACTAATATAAAAGTATGGCATTAAAAAAAAAAAAAAAAAAAAAAAAAAAAAAATTAAAACTTTACTTGAATATGCAATTGAAATTTTTTATAAAAATGAATTTGGTTTTGTTAGAGGGGAAATCTAAATATTTACATGAAGACATGAGTTTCAAAATTTGCTTTATCCAAAATTTAAAAAAAAAAAAAAATCTTGTTTTCGCCATAAATTTATTCTATTAGTAAATTGCATCAAAAACACAAATGTAATTTAGCAAATTACAACGAACATTTGAAGTTGATATTTTAAAAGACTAAAATTTTAGATTTTTAAATAAATTCTATATTTAAAAAAAATATAATAATAAATATCATTTTTATGATGATCAAAACGTGGCTTACGTAATAACAGAGTCATATATTACGTACGCCATGGAATAAACAATAATATTTCTGAACCTATCATAAGCAAATTTTAAATGAAATTTTAGTTTTACAGTTTTCGGTACTGCAATTTTTAAAACTTCTGAACATCACACATTTTCAGTTTTTATACCGCCGTATAGGAAAAGAGAAAAAATAAAATAAAATAAAATGCAATTTGTTTGAAAGCTGTATCAATTCGTTTTTGAGTTATTAATCTTCTTAAAGTGCTATTACACGTAAAAATTGCAAGCGATAAAAATCGCCTGCGTTTTTTCGTGTTCTTAGCATTTCATTGGCTGTTCGAGAAGAGTCTTTACCATCATTTGGATTCCAAGCATTTGATTGGCTCTTACTGGCGACTCGCTTCGTTCCAGGCGTCAAATACGCTCCGACCTAAGAGAATCTCGCGCTACCAAGCGACTCTCCTGGTCCCATAGGATAACATGGAGACGCCTGCAGCACGACACGTGTAATAGCACCTTTATAGTTTTAAATACTTCTTTTGTCACCGGGGCAACAAAAGAATTCTTATTTCTGTTGAAAGCAAAGGAAAAATAGATTACTGTATCTTTTTGTAAAAAAAAAAAAAAAAAAAAAAAAAGTGGTCAGTCGTTATTACGTACGCTATGGATTAAACATGGACCAATAAGAAAACTAATAAAATGAGGACATCTCAAGGATTCAGGTATGTCTCTCACATCTGTTGACCGAGAGAAACAACCATTTTCGAAATGGTTTAAAATGTACATAAATTCTATATTTTTGCCATTATAAAATCCTTGTTTACAATGAAAACCAATGGACGCTATTAGAAGTTTTTCGCGATTTCCCAAAATTTGATTTTCAGGATAATGTAAGTTTTGAAACTCTCACCATCGTATATTAAGTATAAAATAATAATAATAATAAAAATAATAATAAATACATAAATAAAAATCAGAGTTATTAATTAAAATGATTTTTATCAAATGGGCGATATGTTCTGTAACCCGGGACTGCTTTTATACCCGTGGTATATCACATGGTATAAATGAATGAATATTTACACAAGCAAAAGACAAATTTTCAGAAATTTCTTTTTTATTAGATGTGATGTGTCAACTGTACATGTTTCTATACAAGGAAAAAGAAGACTAGACATTAACTGATAAATTTTTCTTAGTGTCAAATACGGCAATAAACATTGTATAACAGCAGTGCACAATTACATTGTTCATACTTATGCGAAATACTTTTGTGTATGATAAGGTAAACAAATAATAATATTTTCGAAAATACTTCATGAACCCTTATTTGCCGCATTGTTATACATCTACAAAGAAACATTTTGTGTTATTTGTAAATAACAATTTAGTCTAAATTTTGAAGTTCTCAAATTTGATAGAATGTTTAAAAACAGTTCGAATTTAAATGTGAAGTGATCAAAGTTTCTTTAATTGAAATTTGTGACATCCATATGTTTGTTGCTGTAGAAATTAAATGAAATTTAAACATTGAAAATTAAATCGTAGGATTGTTGTCGATTAAAAAACTTTTTAAGAAAATTATGATTTTATCTAAAAACCATCCAAACACAATATGATTCCCCTCTCCCCTTATTTTAAAACCCGGGAAAAAGCAACAATATTTATTCTCGAATGTGCCTGAATTTTGAAGAATTTATATAAGTGTTAAATCAAAATGCTTAAAAAACCACTCATTTTATCGAATGAGTTTATATTCCGTATACCCCTTTTTTTTTAAACTATTTCTTTTATTTATTAAAAAGCTTTTCACAATTCATTTATCAAGTAACAATTATGTAACTCAGGTCGATAATTTTCTATATTTCTTAGTTTCTTGCATTCTATATATATTTCTAGATTTATTAAGTACAAGTCACAAAAAAAAAAAAAAAAAAAAAAAAAAAAAAAAAATTGTAAAAAATATGAAATCTTTATTTTGAATTACTAATAAGCAAAAATTCAAAGTTGATTAACTTTTTAGAAAATTTAATATCAGTCAACTAAAATATTTCAAAAAATTGTTTTATTAATTTTCTAGTATTTCATGAACAGAAACTTATCGATTGAATTTTTCTTTCGATTAGTTCTGAGAACCTGAGGTCAGAAGAAATTTAATTATACGAACAATAATACATGGAAAATAAAAAACAAATACTAAATTGGAATTTATAAATTTCCAGTTCAGTAAGGATATTTAATTTTGCATGCAATCAATTACATGAGCGTTTTTAAGAAATCTTTCACTGATTTTCATTAGTGAATTATGTTATCAAATCAATTTTTTAGTTCTGAAATACTATTCCGATTTTTTTTCCTCCATTAAACATATGAACAATTTAATTGTGCATTACTGTTTAACATTCGTAAAACACATAAGAAACTTACTAAAGCAATAAGTAATGTACACGAAAAATAATCAAATGCATTTTTTTTGTGATAAAATAGTTTTCTTCAAAATATTCTTAATATATATACAAAATACAATCATAAGGTTGAAAAGACCAAGATAATATTGAAATGTAAAAAAATATAAAATTGTGACCTAATTTGAATAATTTTTTGTTAATCATGACCAGAAATATTTAAAAAAGAGATTACTATTTAAGTGCAAGGAAAGCTTATTCTTCAGTTTTATTTCAGAGGGAAAATTATTCTAATTGAACAGGCAAAATATAAATCTGCATTTCCGGTGTTTTTTTTCTCCTTTTAAACATTTAGTTCAAGTTTCACAACATCGCGTTATTTGTGACCACAGACTTCAAATTTAAACGCTGAGACGTTCAAATCATTTCAGTGATTAAATGCTTAGCGAAAATAAAAAAAAATTAATTAAAAAGATATTTTAAAATGAATTTTATGGTTCTAAATTATTCGAAATTAGCAATTATTTCAATTAAAGGCTAGAATTTTTAGAAAATATTTCCTAAGAGTTAATCAAGTTTATTAGATTTTGTGCCATATGAGAGTTTATAGTTCTTGTATTTATCATTAATATTTTAAAAATTATTTAAAATATTTGTTCAAAAATTAATGCATCTAACTTTTTTTTCTTTTGCATTATATTTCTAAAGGATGACTCTTTTTTTCTTAATTTATTAAAATATTTCTAAAATAAATACTGAATTTAACATTTTATATGTTGACAGTTGACGAACAGTGAATAAGATTTTAAGTCTTCTAATAAAATTAAAATTTAGAAATATTTTTATAAGAAAAAAATAGACATCCTTCAGAAAAATTACACAGAAAAAAGAAGTTAAAATATAAATTTCCTGAAGAGATATTTAAAAAATACCAATAGATCAGTCGGCTATCGATTTAACATTAGTGAGAAGGAATAAGAAGTTCACTAACACCCGTACAAAAGATTAAAGGCGAAAAAAAAAAAAAAAAAAAAAAAAAACGATTCGCATCGTTGATTTTTGACTATTCAGGTTAGCTAAAATTTAATTTTTTTTTTATTTATTATTCATGTCCAAATTTACCATCGCCTTTAAATTCAATCCGATCTTAGAACTTAAATATATATATATATATATATATTGCAATAGATTTTATTTTTGCCCTGTATAATGAATAAAACTGGATGTCTACTTCTATTTATTTTCCATCTTCAGTTAATATATAATCGTTTTCGTATTTATTGGAAATGCTAAACGAATTAATAACCGTTTTCTTGCAAATGTGCTCTTTTAAAAACAAACAATTGGACTTAGCAGTACATTAGATTAAAATAAATTTAATAAAAATGCGTTTGAATTTTTGCATTAAAAATGTCGTCACCAGCTTTACTTACACTAAAAACAACTTATTTGATTACTTTTTTATAACCCTGATTAATATATACATACATACACGCATTATGTTTTTTTTTTATTGAAAAGGATAAATTTGTTTTATTATCCCCATTTAATAAGTCCTTTAGAACAAATTGAGTGGTCGAGGAATTTTTGAAACGGAAAAAAGAAGCAAGGAAAATTGCCTTTATATGTTCATTTTTTTTTTTTCTTTTCTGAGCTACCTTTCATGTCTTTCGTATCTTTCTTGTATTTTATATTACTAAATTTCAAGCCCTTTGAAATTTAATATTTTTCCAGAAAGTCACAAAATTCAATAAATTCGAACTCGCAGAGTCATAAGTGTTTGGACTTAAATTTATTAATTGAATGGAGTTAAAAGGTTAAACAAAAATTATGAATGCAGCATTCGATTTGTTAATTTGTGTTACAGCCAGAAGTTTTAAATTCAAATGTTGTTTATTTTATTTTATTTTTTAATAGCTTAAAATCAAATTATATTTAAATAGTTTTGATTTATTTTGTGTTATTTTTTAGCAATTTTTCAATTAAATAAGAAAGTAATTTCCCCCGAAACTAGATAAAATCACCGGAAATGCAAACTGAAGGATAAACATTTATTCATTGGGAATTTTAAGGTAGGTAGAAATTTCTCATTGGGTTTTATTAATAAAGTTTTTCTTTAAATCTTTCCTTATTAAGTATGAAATAATGGAAAGATTTATTATTTTACATCTGAACATTTGACAAAAAACTATCTCTATCTTGAAGAAAATACCAATATACAATTTGCAGCTACACCCATCCTTTGGTTTACCTGCAAAATTCATTTTGCAAAGGCAGCAGTCTGGTAAATAGAATAAAGACAAATGCAGTAGCTACAACAGATTTGTCCGCAGTCTTTCTTCCAAACAAATTTCGTTATTGTTGCTACATATTGTTTGTAACAGGCAACGCTGGAGACAGTTGTAAGATCTCATAAACTGCCGTGTAGTCTTATCTTTATAAATGAAGTTAGTTATAATTTGCTTATTTTTCTTTATGCTTGTCATTTTTCTTCAAAACATTAGTATAATGTTAACTAGATTAAATACAAGCAGTATTTTTCATAAATTCAAACTATATATTAATGCGATAATAATGATAATAATAATAATTGTGAATGTACTTTATATGCAATAGAAAAGAAATAAAACTGAAACTGTATCAGCAGTAACACATTCATCGTCTGCGCAAGATCTATCAGCTTCTTTTCAATAGAATCAATTTTATTCCAAATGATGAAATATGACTTTGAAAATTTAATCAACATTTTATCATTATATAACTTTAAATAATGTGTATCAATATTTGAATGTAGTCTATCCTAAATTTAATAATTTGATAACAATAATAATAATAATGATAATGTACTTCATATAAAGTAAAAAGAAATAAAGCTGAAACTGTATACGATCAGTAACGTATTTATCGTCTGCGCAAGAAACATTTCAATGGGTTTCCTTTTAATCAATTTTGTTCCTAATGTTTAAATTTGATATTGATAATTCATCACCATTTTATTTATTTTATCCCTTTTTTTTACTTTAAATGATTTGTACCTATAAATTTACTATACACTCAAAATTAAACTTAACTAGACATAGCAAATAAAATATGATTTAAACTATGGAAAAAATTAATTATAATATAATAACGAAAATGTTATTAGCGTGTTTGAAGAATTACCAATGCACTTTTAACTTTTTAAGTTTATAATTTGCGCCTATCTATCACAGTTAAAGAGAGTATGAAAATATTTTTCAATACTTTGCATTTATATCATGTCTTTTACATTTTCTATATTAATTCTCAATACTTTACATTGTTTAAATAATATTTGAAATGCTGTTATTTAACCAGTTTTCACTTTATATGTCTTTACATTAATTTCCAACACTGCTTAACAACAACTATTATCTCTAATATATGTTACTGTTGACATTATTTTATTATTATTTAATATTTTTAAAATGACAAATTTATTTACAAGACGTCCAAAAAAGAAATCTAAACATTAAAATTCCATAATTCTTTGATTAGAGAAAATATTAAGATGAAGTACAATTACATGATTGTGTTTCATATATTATGTATACAGTAATTTAAAGAATACTTCACATTTTCGTCAGTAGAGGGTGCTGCGCTATCTTAGCCTGAAAGAATGATCAAGTTAACCTATAAATCTGGGGTAAAATTTTATACTTCATTTTGTTTAGCTATTAAAACATGAAAAATGTTTTGCCTTCTGAAGAGTTCTTGAGCATTCTTACAGATTAAGAAAATGCAACGCTACCTATTAGAGTAAGTATAAACCATTTTATGAATTACAATACATAAAGTTCATGAGCTACCTTATAAGCATATCAATTTTTTCATATTTATTATTATTACAGAATTATTAATATTTAAAGTTCAAGTTTAGACACTTTGTATTCATTTTGTATTGCATTATTTAGAACAAAATAAAAATAAACAAACAAAAAAACCACATTACTCTCCTTTATAATAGTAATCTACTTTTCTCAGTGGAAAATTCCCACCGAACCCGTCGAATTTATAAATCAAAGAATGGGTGTATTATTCAAACGAAAAATGCATATACACCGGACATTTTATACATTAATACACGTACTGTGCAAGAAATTCTGACACCCTCTCAGGCAGCATTCAAATTTTAAAGCTCTTTCATAGAAAGAAAATTTTTTAATAAATACGCAAGTTATATCACATCTAAAATGTTCATAAACACATATAGACACTGTCAGTACAGGAAACAAAATAGGCAGAGTAAGCTACTGCCTATGGGGCCCTCGTCTCATAAATTTAAACATGCATGATTTTTCACTCTGATTGTTCTACAAAGGAATAATATCGCAGTAGTGAATGAAGTATTATTATAAATATAAAATAAAAATATATTTATCAAATCCTTATATCTTAAAATCCAATAAATATTTTCAGAATAGTTTTAGACAGATGATAGAACTGTATGTATGTAAAATAAATAATTTACAAATTTTCAAACATTATAAATAATTTTCAATGATAAATTTAAATTTGAATTCCATATTTACACAGGTATAATGAGCACCGCTGTTTTTGATTTGCCTGGAAAATAGGAACTTTAAAACAAATTCTGTATAATTCCTGACTCAAAATAATATTTCTTAATAAAGGTTTAAAAGTAACACGAATATAAACTATGTTTGAGATTGAAGATGAAATGATAAATAGAGATACATCTGTGTCAGTGGCGATTCTAGCACAGCAACTTGAAAACTGTGTAATACAATGGCTTGATGTGTTTGTGTGTGACAGCTTTGGTCGATTGTGAATCACATGTAGGACATTTCGAAATTGTACATACTTTACTTTTATTACCGGTTTAATTTTGCAAAGCTAATCTAATAATGTATGATGTATTTCAATATGATAAGTTTTAAGAGTGTTTATTTTTTAGTCATGCTAGTTTAAGATAGTTGTTTTGCCGTCCATTTTAGCAATAAATGCAGAAACGAATATTTACTCTGTCATTTTGCTCAAACTAAAAAACTACAGCATTAAAAGTGTAATTAATTCGTTTATTTTACTTATGTTTATATTTGTGCAATTTTATTAATATATTTGTCGTATATGTAACCTGATGTCTCTTTGTCTAAAGAAAAAATTCCGTCTTTCTGAAAAAAACGGAATTTTTTTTCCCGTTAAAAAACGGGAATAGTACTGGCGTCTAGATTACCAGTACTATTTCCGTTATTTAACAGAAATTTTTTACAGTGTATAATGCAATATGTCTCACTAAGAAATCAGTAGCTTAGAGAGTCGAAGTAGCTGATGTGTTTGTGACAGCTTTGGTCAATCGTAAAGTATATTGGTGATTCCAAAGTGTTCATACTTTTGTTTTGTGAGGGGATTAGTTTTGCAATGACCTAATAATGATGTATGATGTATTTCTATATGGTACGTTATAACATTTTTTTCAGTCACATTAATTTAGCTTATTTGCTTTCCTGTTCATTGTAGCAAAAAACGTAGAAAAGAATAATAATTCTGCATTTTGTTGACAATAAAATAAACTTCAACACGTAAAAGTGAAATTACTTCGCTTATTTATTATTTATTTTTCGTGCACTTTTATTGTAATATCTTTGTGTTACATTTGGTGACTTGTTTTCGGATATATTTTCACGTATAATAATAATATTCGGAAAAAATGTACGCGTTATACAGGAGTAAATACGGTATGAACACAAAATACAGGAAAATAGAGCTTTTTTAAAAGATTAAATTGATTTTGTTGAATAAAAGTAATTTTTTCTTCAATCTATTTTTTTGTAAGGAGTCATGTTAATAGAGAATTTTATTTTACATTTGCGAATCTTTTTTTTTTCTAAGACTATGTTAGACTATATCTGTATGAACTGTTACTTCAATTAAATATAATTACTAAAAGATCTTTGAATTAAAATGTATTCTTGTAACTGATTATATTCTATATCATTTCTTTATAAATTAGGGATGGCAAAAAAAGTCTTAAGTATAGAATTGCTTAGAGCGAGACCTATATTCAGCTTAATCCGACACTGAACGCTATTGTTATTGGAAAAGATAGACTGTATGTTAACATTTTTGAATTAATATCGAGTTGGTGTAAATATCTGTATTCGTGTTAAATGTCATGTGTCACAAAGATTTGTTGAAACGATATTATTTGTTCTGTGTTTAAGAATATAGTATCTCAAAGCATGAAAATATAGTTAAAAAGCAACACAAACATGCATTTTGTATGTTAAATAACATTGTTAAGATTATTCTGTTCGTTAATCCAATTTTCAAATGAAATAATAAAGTCATTCTACCGCATTCATTTATTTCATTATTTTTAGAGGATTTATTTCCAAACTTTACCAAGAATTTGAAAGAAACTTCGTTGAACTTATCCGTTATTCCAGGATTGCGAACTTTCTGTACATTCTAATGCAAATAGAGTTGCTATTAACATAAGGATCAAAGTTGATCAACTTCTATATCGACATTGCTCCAAGAGTGCTAACAATATCCCCTGAGAATTGATTTCCTTTAAGATTTTTAAGAACGCCTATGTTTGAGAATCGTACTGAATATTCATCGTCTTCAATTCACCTACGAAAAGGTGGGTTCTTTATCCCACAGATCAATGAAAAATATGGTCCTTATCCGTTATACCGACGCCATTGTTGCCAAACGTAATAATTGTTGCAAAATAAAATTCCCGTGAAATGAAATATTTCAGAAAAAAAATGTTGGTGCGAAAATAAAAAATTAAAAAATATAACCGAAAATTATTGACTTCCACGAAGTATTTGATTAAATCAGTAAAAATATATGCGGAAAATAATATAGGAAATAAATATTATACAATAAACTAATAAAACTATATTTAAACTGCAGGCGTGAAAGTGTAAATAGTAAATCTTAGCATTGCAGTAAATATTTTCTTTTTTGGAACGATGTTAATGATTTTTTTTAAAGAGAAACTTTTTTAATGTTTAATTCCAAAGTCCTGAAGCAATTTTCTTTAGTTTCTTCATCATCAACTAACAATCAAATGATAAAATACATTTCAGAGTAAGTAATGAGTATACGTTATAATTTAACCATAGATATTTTCGATTAAAAAAACAGATAATAAAGTTGTTTTACGAGGTTACTATTAAATAATAATAATAATAACAAATGATTCACGTTTAGTTAATAGCAAATAAAACGTTTGGCACGGTTTGCAATAAAAACTCTTTATATGGTCTGGATAGCTGCCAAAGTCTTCTGCTTTTTTATACCACAAAAATTTAATAGTAAATTTTGTCTTTTTAAATCACCGTCATCACGTAATCTGCCAAATTAAATAAGGCAAAATTTTCTATAAAATTTTTGTGGTACAAAAAAGTGGCAGCTACGAGTTCAAGGTTGAAATAAATGGTGCATTAGCATACATTTTTAGCATGACATTCGTATAATGGAAAAATACCAAAATATATTTTTTCTCTAAAAGATTAATGAGTAAATGACAGTAGGATTGCGTTATATGAAAGTAGCTTTGAAACTGAATGCAGCTTTTATGAGGGATTGTCAGGATTGGCAGAAGCAAGTGCAACATCCATTGTAGCAAAAGTGGTCCCGGCTCAAGCGAGTACTTACTTTAACAGTATTGCAGTAAATCTTTAGTCATTTGTCAAAAGGAACTTAGGTTGATATACAGATTTGTTTATTGTCATATTGCTCATTTTTAAATTTATGGTAATCTTGCATGATTCAATCGCCTCAACAATCAGACTGTTTAAAATACATAATTCGCAATTATTTTAGCAACATGAATATGGAGTTGAATTTCTTTTATCCAAAAGATCAAAGATCATCTTCTAGACTGCTTATTCTCCGCAGTATTACTTTAATGTTTATTATATTATGCAAGTTTTTTTATGTTTCATTTAAACGCATCAGATTCAATTACTTTTTCTTGATTTAAAAGTTTCATTAGTTTATAACAAAATACACTATCGGATCAATAGACTCTACTATACAAATGTGTATTTTGGAAACAATTTTTGAAAATATGAAAGACACAAAAATATTAGTCTATTTTAAATATGGTACACAGATTAATTTTCACCAGAAATTGAAATCAATCTCGATTCGTGAAGAAGTTTTCTAACGTCCATCATCTGAGAAAAAGCTGAAATTAATTATTTACATAAATCTTGTTTAATGTTAAAAGTAATTCCAAAAGCATATTGCCCATTAATAACTCCATAAGCATGTTTCTAACACACATATATGTATATATATTCCATAATAAAAAAAATTACACCTCTATAAATTTATTTATGTAGATATAATAGACAATACTAAATAGCAATATTAAACTTCAAATTAGAAAATATGACTCTCTTATTGTTTTGTATTTATTTATTATTTTTTATAATTCAAGATTTTATTTCTTTAATGAAGAATTTACATAATTAATGTGCATTTTTTCAATGAAATATGATGAATAATTTGTTTGGAGGTCTTTTTCCCGCAAAATCGCTCGCTGAGCCGAGGTGCAAGTGCTTTTGTTTTTTCTGTTTTCGTTTGCATGGAACAAGAGAAAAAATAGTGTCAGGATTTAGAGTAGTCTGATCTTCTATCCTGCACTTTGCCTACACCTTAACGTTACAAAGATAGCTTTCACATACCAGCGAAATCAAAGTCAACATAATTAACCAATTCTAAAAAGAGTAGCAGTAAAATTTTGGCTTAATAACAAATATAACAAGATATTCTAAATTGCTGACATTGTTTATATTTTAAAGATTAATTTATTAATTAGAAATATTTCCTTATTATCAAGTTTTATAGTTGTATTTTTTAAAAATATTACTGCGTGGTAAAAGTTGATCGAAATCCTGCATGTTTTATATCAAATTTTTACTTGTTCTTAAATTTTCAGTTTTTGTAATTCTCTTTGCATTATTCATTTAATATTATACACTACTTAGAAAAGTCCAAAGTAAGCTTAAACAATAGTAGTGTTCAATTGGGTGTATACCATACTGATATCTAGTAATAAATAGATACGAGGTAATGATATGATAAAGGAAAAGTATAATTTTTCTACACATGTGTAACCGAGGAATATTTTTATTAATTCACAGATTATATTAAACATATAAATACCTAAATGTTTTTGCCTTAAAATGGAGTTTAAAATAACTGTTTAAGACATGTATAGTTATTATCTTGCGTAAAAATCGAAACAGCATAACGTGGTCTTGTATTAATTGAAAAATACAAGATGTGATACATAATTTCAAAACAGCTAAAATTACGTGACATTTTTACTTTATTGTTTGCACTGTTTTTAAAATACATTTTGTCTGGGTGCATTGTTGTACTATATAGCAATCGAAATTGTACATTCATCTGTTATGTGATGTTTCAGGAAATATTCTAATTTACACAACCAATATTTTACTGCATTCTCGATTTATATAATAATTCTAATTTCTAAAAACTTATTCAGTTTTGAAGAACAGCTTGTGTGCTCAGAAAAGCGTTACTTCGAGTGCATTGGTGTGGTTTTATGTACAGAGTGAACACAATTTTTTTTGCAAAAAGGACACAACCAAATTTTTGACGTTCTCTCACATACACAGACAAACACACATTTACTTAGTTGCAAGAGTATAATTGTAGAATTGAAAAACGAACTCATGAAGCAAAAGTTTTAATTTCGACGAGGAAAATTGCTAGTTGTGAAGCAATCAAGGCAATGATCTGGAGATCCAGTGGAACGACGAAACTTCCTTTTCTGTTTTGAGAGCGGCAAATACTTGTGCATACATAGTCATCTTCGCATTTTACAATTCAGCTGTTTATTCTGTTACATTTACCTATGAAATCAGGAGAAAAGGAATTTAAATAGGAACTGAACATTATATGGATGTTCATTAATTTTTAGTTATTAAATTTCCCCTTCGAACGTAAGTGTCTGTTTATTTAGGTACTTATTTATAACCTGTGTGGACGCCGAATCTAAAAATTTGTTATTGATGTTGAAAGAGTAATTTTAGTTGATATATTTCTAGCAAATCCAATAAGTCAATAAACAAATTAAAAATAATTCAGTTGAGATTTCGGCATCAACAAAACACAATACAGACAAGAAAATCGTTGTTCCACGGGTCCCCGCAAAAAAATCCTTCTCAATTTGTGCACAAAGCCGTACTCTGCAAGGCTAAGGTGTATGTTGCACCAGAGATAGAACATGTGCTTCTTCTCTGGCCATGTCGGCAAAAGTCGGCAATGTACAAGTCAGCCGGCAAAAAAACTGTCTCTGGGGAGAGGGGCCAAAGAGAGGTGTCTCACGGAGCTTTTGCCCAGACCACCATTCTTGGATGGACCGTGCTACCGATCTCGCAGTTCACGGTCCTGGTCTTGCCGTTGATCACGAAAATGGCTTCGTTGGCCGTGGTGACCAGGTAAGTGCCGAACACCCCCGCGCTCGAGATGGGGCGGTTCGTGTTGCCCCATTCCGCAGTACCAGGATCCATGGAACGCCCGATACCCGTGATCATCTCTACTTTGCCGTCCGCCAAGTTGACGAACAAGATGTCTTCCTTGGTCGACGAACTAGCGTATAAGTCGTAGTTGTGTGTCGTGCGAGACGGGAAAAATGTAATGTCTCCGATTTGTAGAGTTGTTTTGACGTCAAATAGGAACCTTAATCCTGTAAAAAACAAAAACAGAAATCATTAAATGCTTTTGAATCAGAAGATCGAATAAATAAAAAAGAAAAGTATATACATGCATTGCTTTTGAAATATTTTCTTTTCCACTCACGCTATTCACTTTATAATTTGATGAGTATTTACTTTATGATTTAATCCTTTATGTTCCGACGACACTTTTAGGTACCATTAACAAAAATTTACCTTATCCATTAATTAATAAAAATAGATTTGATCTTTTATACAAAATATTTTGCAACGATCACGTTCAGAAAGCACAGTGAAAAAACGGAAGTTAAATAGTTTTTTATGGCTGTTTTCTCAACCACTTACAAGTTTTTTTCTTATTAAAATAGTTATATGAAAAAATTTCAAAAAGCTTTCCATTTGCAGACAGGAATACACTACATACATTTACATTGATTTCATAATGATACGAGATTCCCATAATCGTATTTTTTATTAATTAATCTAATTATTCTTGCAAATACTTTACAAAAAGTACTAGAATTATCACTTTATTAATAAAACAAGATGTAATTAATTTACTTAATCTATCAATTAATAAAAATAGATTTGATCTTTCATACAAAATATTTTGCAATGATCATATTTAGAAAGCACAGTGAAAAAATGGAAGTCAAATAGTTTCTTAAAATGGCTGTTTTCTCAACCGCTTACATTATTATAGCTTTTTTCTTATTAAAAAATGTTGAATGAAAAACTTTAAAAAAACTTTCTATTTGCAAACAGGAATACACTACATACATTTACATTGATTTCATAAAGATAGCGAGATTTTCATAATCATATTTTTTATTAATTATTCTTGCAAATACTTTGCAAAAAGTTTTAGAATTGTTACTTTATTAATAGAATAAAATGTAACTAATTTTCATATTACTATTAGACAAATATTCTAATATGTCTTTAAACGTTAATGTAGATAAATATTGAGGTGAAGCAAGTTCTCATTTCATAAGTTTGGGCATAAAGGATTAATGAGTTTCATAGAAATATACAACATTAAACGAGACAAAGAATAGTTCAAAAATGTATTAAATACAGTAACCACAAAATCATTTAAACATTCTATAAAAAAGAAGAAAAATATAAGATTATACAATGTTATATTGTAAAAGTATTATGGAATTAAACGTCATGTGATATTTAAGTTGCATGGGAACCGTTGGCCAGTTAGGAATTCAATTTGTTAGCCTAAAGATTAGGCCAATCGTTGGCCTATTAGGAATTCAAATTGTTAGCCCAAAGATCAGCCAACCATTGACTAATAAGCGATCCTGTCCATTGTGTTGGCCCAACCATAGACATTGGTCACTCTGTTGCTTTTTTATTGTTTCTAATTTGACTGCATATTTTTACTTTCGGTTAGTTTTATGTTCAGATTTTCAAGCTTCGAGACAATTTTATGCAAATTTCATATTTATACATTTTTGTATCAAACGGCAAACAAAATCTTAATTTGGTGTCCCTTTCACCTTTAGTTCTGGTACCCGGGGCACATGGCTCCTCTTCACTCCTCTAGTTTCGGCCCTGAGCTACGGCGAGGCAAAAGTACCTTCCACTTTGGTAGGTTTGTGAGAAGAAACGAAAACGAAAATTTCAGACAGAAGCAAAAGCAAGTTAGTATTTGATCCTGCTTGGAATCAGGAAGATCTAATGTCTGGTCAACATCTGTTCCTAGTGGGGTTACTAATGACTTTTTGTGCACAGGCAGCGAAAGAAGAATAAAAAGCAAACACCTAATGATACTTTAATGTCTAGTAGGTGTTGAAAAAGCACACCTTCGTCATTATAAATTACTGTAAATTGACAGTCAAATGTATTTTTCACTCTGATTGGAAGCAAAATTTTCTGAATGCATCTCCCGTCCTGGCGGTTATAACTTGAACTAATTTTCCATTAGACCGAATTTGAAGTTCCAGTTTCCAGGAACAGGCCCTGTTAGCGTCAGCTAACTTTTGGCTCAGATGAAGGCGACGGCACGGCAGTCAAACACAAATGCTTGTCAACAAAGATAGAAAGAAATCATTGGACTAACAATATCTATAAGATTCTGTGTTGTTTAAAGTTAAAAATATGTATACATGATTAAATGTAAAAAAATATATTTTTTAACTTACCATTTTCAGTAATTTGTTGAGCTACTATTACAACGCTATTATTTCCTCTTTCTAGAGTAACTACGTGCCTAGAATCTGGAGATACATGTGGCTGCCCGAAGAGGGCCGTTTTGTGGGCAATGACTGTATCTGTCAGATAATCGAGCACCACTTGACCCGTTGGACGGTCAGTTATTGGCTCGCGGCATTCCAAAATGGCAAATCCACCTATACAAGGGAGGCAGAAACAAAATAGTTAGAAATTGTGCTTCAGAGCGTGCCTTTTAAATTATTATAGCATCCAAGAAAATTTTATAACATTAGTTATTGTTTCATTCATTTGTTTAATTTGAGAAGATATTGAGTTATCAGATAGATGTTACATATTATTTATTTCATATTCTAGTTAATCATCACTTTAAAATGTACATCGTAATAGTACGTGTTCTGCAAAAGATGATATAGTTTTTCACAATGCTTACCTGTTAATTGCAAATTGCTCATAATTATCTTAAAACGGTTTAAATATATGCTTATATATATGTTTCTCCATTTAAGGGGATACACTATCTTGAAAATTGGTCAAGTATCGATTTTCTTTCTTTCTCTCTCTCTCTCTTTTTTTTTCAAAATTAACTGAAAGCTACTTTAATTGTGACTATTTTGACATTTCATTTTTACTCGTATGATAATTATATCGTGAAATATTTTAAAATTTGTTAATAGACCCAGCGCAATGACCCATAAAAAGGAAAACTTTAAACTGATTTTTCTCTCTGTTCATATTTTTACAACTTGCTTGTTCGAAAAATATTAAGACTCTTTTGCTAATTTCGATAGAGGTTTGATTTTTATTTATTTATTTATTTATTTTTTATTCTTTTACCTGTTCTCCATGGTGTTTTAAATATTTTTGTGCGTGGATTTAACATTCAAATTCATAGTTATTTTTTTTTAATTATTTAAATTGAGAGTTTGTTGAGTTTGTTTTTCTTCATTTTTTAATATACACGAAAGAAAAAAAAATCCTATTAAATGTAAAATCACACGTATCTAAATACATGCACAGTTTTATGTACTGTATTCTAAAGAATGTGAAAAAAAATTGAAGCAAAAATATTCATATTTCAAAAAGTAGTTGGAATTAAAAAAATAATAATAAATAAAAAGGAAAAAAAATGTATAATAGGCTGTTCTACAAGATTTTTAATTTTTTTTTTTATTTAATTTTTAGTATTAAGTATTGTGCTACCATATTATATTACAATGTTATTCAAAATTGAAGAGAGGGTTTCAAAGGTAAGTTCCTATGGAAGAAATTCATAATGATATCTCGTTTGAACTTCAATATTTTTGAATGATTTGTTTGGATTGGATAGATGAGGGTGATTTGTACTAAGACTGTTTTTTACTTTTCCGATTTTGTTTAAAGTTATTTTTAACAAGCACAATTTCATTTTTGAATTCGGTTTTCAAAAATGAAAGTAACTTAAAAAGAAAGAAAAAAAAGTCTGCGATCGAAATCGAAAAAGTAAAGAATGCTCTTTGCACAGAATGGGCTCGACTATCCATTTCACCCCCTCCCCCCCCAAAATATATATATATATATATTCAAATGTAAGAGAGATATTTTTTTTATAAATTTCTTCCATAGGATTAGCATTAGTAAACAGTTCTTTTCGCGCGACTGAAGTAACCTCTTAAATGCGTTTGTCTCAGAATATATTTTTCGTAGATTAAACATTTAAATTGATATATTTAAATTTTTATAAAATAGAAAGTTATGAAGCCGTGTACACTGTTTTCAGTTAAATGTTATTAAAATTGTTTCCAAGATTTTCACTTTGAGACTGTGGAAACCATTGTAGTGGTAAAATGTCAGCTCACACATAAAAGGTCCTTTTTCTTCTTTAAAAAAATCATAAATAGCAAATAATATATTTCTGTATTAAAAATTACAAAAAATTAATCTTTGAAAGATATGTAAATTTTTAAACATGGCTAAATTCAAACTATTACGCCAATGTTGTCAAATGGGAACATTGCATTATTTGTAATACAAAACAATATTTTCCAACATGATAACGATGCCCTTACTTTTCCTATAAAATATAAGGTTGATTTCAACTTAAAAAAAAAATGTTTAAGCATTTATCACAGGTATAAAAAATGCAAATTCATTAATTTGCATAAAAAATATATTATTTGCTTTTATCGTTTCTTCTAAATTACTTACTTTTGACCGCTAGGAATCTAAATGTTTTTGGAATTCGAGAAAATACTTAAGAGCAATATACAATAGCATATAGCGGAAAATAATTTTTTATATTTGAATAGGTTGTCAATCAATAATCATGTTCCACAATGCGAATACTGAAATGAAAACAGCCCCAAAAGCTGCAGAAATAAATATATACAGTGCTCATCAAAAGTTTAGACACTGGTGTTTTTTAACCTTTAAATAAAAATACGAACACTTAAGTTTTACAAATGGCTATACTTATTTTTAAATATATTTTAAACAATGTAGGATAAAAATAATGACTATAATTTAAGATAATATTTAATTTTTCTGAAAAAAGTAAAATTTGCATATTGCAAAAATTTAGACACTTTTTTGATTTTTTCCATACTGTTCATGGAAAAATGCAAATTTCTAAGTTATTATGTCATATGTCTCAAGTATTTAAGTATACCTCTATATAGCATCAGTTAGTGAAGATGCCGCGAGCTACAAATATTCATTTAGATGAGATAATTGAAGTAGGAAAGTTGAAATGGAAAAAGAAGACTGTTCTAGAAATTTCAGCAGCATTGAATCGTCCAAAGTGGTCTGTCTGTGAAGTATAGTCTAAGGATGACTCTTTCAAAATAAAACATAAATACGGAAGACCTTGTGAGATCAGAAAATGAGATGACAAAAGGATCCATAAACGGACATTTACACAAATGATGATTGCTAATCACATTAAAAATAAGTCAGGACTTTCTGTGTCGACGGACATGATTCGTAGATGAATAAAATAAACAGGTAAATCAATTTACATGAAAATGATAAAACAATCAGCTGTAAAATCTCGCTACAAATTGACAAGAAGGAAATGAACTTGCAAACATACGTCATATGGACCCAAATAGTACACTATGATATTCAGTAACGAAAAAAAAAATAAAATTTGACTGGCCCAAATGGGTGAGCATACTGTTGGCACGATTTGCATAAAGAGTCTGGGGCTTTCTTAAATCGACAACAAGGAGGTAACTTTTTAATGATTTGGTCCTCATTTTGCTTTAATGCTTGAGTATCTCTGTAGTTATTCAGTGGTTGCCAAACAACACAAGACTACGTACATACGTTGGAGATTAATTTTTAGTCATTTGGCGAACTTTTAACTGGTACAAAATATGGATTTTAGAATGTTAATGCGTCTTTTCATATTGCATACAAAAGAAGAACTTCGTTTAACTCTGAAAATACTACTGATCTCAATTTGCCGGCGTGTAGCTCTGATCTGGGCCCAATCGAAAACCTTTGTAACATCATATGTCGTAATATTTATGCAAATTTTTGCTATACTTTTCTGTTAATGAGCTTCGAGCTGCTGTTGAACATGTTTGGTAAAAAATAGACCCCCAAGTGACGCAATATTTAGTTTCTTCGATGAAAAGTCACATTCTTGCACTAACTGCAAACAATGTGGGTGCAACTCAATTTTAATTTGTAGTTATTTTTCTGTAAATATACAAATTGTCTATACTTTTGCTACAATGTTAATTTCGGTTTTTTGTCATTATATATTATCTAAAAGGTAAAATTCAAAATTTACTGTTTGTGAATAAAGAATAAGTTACAAATAATTTATGACAGATGAATTACAAAAATTCGTTACATACTTCTAAATATAGAGGCGTAATCGATCATTGTCTAAACTTTTGCTGATCACTGTAATAATTTTCGTTTAGTTAAAAAAAAAAAGCATGCGTACGTGCTTGAGAATAAAAGTTAATTAAAAACAAGTGTTTAAAATATATATCATGACCTTTTTTCAAATAAAAACTTGTAAAACAAAATATGTAAAGACAATGAAAGATCCGCGCAAAATTTGAAATCTAGGATCCCCCTTCCTCTACACACAAAAGTTCATTTAATAAAACAGGACCCTTCACAAAATTCCTTTTGACAAAACAAGTCCCTTCACAAAATTCCTCCTAATAAAATAGACATCTCCACAAAATTCATTTAAAAAAAATGCTCTATTATAACTTTGTTAGATTTTGAAATGCGTTATTTTTAAAGAAAACAAGATCGACAGAAAGGAAAACTTTAGCAGAAGGACTGAAAAGTTAATAAGTTATTCATTAATAAATGCTTGATTCATATTTGAATAACTGGATTTCATATTTCCTTACAAAATGTCATAAAGGGATAGTTCATAAATAATGCCACACATGAAAGGGGGGAAGGGGAGTTCGGAAAATTATGACAGTTTGTAATAAGGGGGTAAGAAAAAATGTGACATCACAAATTTTGGTTAAAATAAAAAAAGCAGCAGATCAAATGAGTTATTTAAAAAAATTAAAGTATTTTGTGTTCATAAAATAAAGATAAAATTTGAAGCCAAATATTATTCCATTTCAAATTCAAAAATGCTACTGTTTTGAATTGTTCTTTAACATTAATATTTTATTACTATTGTACATTAATTATAAATTTTCTTGTAAACATTAATCTTATTTTATGCAAAATAAGTACACTAATCATAGTTATTGATATGCTCACAAATGTCATTAAAATACATAAAGTTTTAAAATAAAATTTTAAATATGATTTGTATTATAGTGCTTTGTTTCTGAATAGCAAGCATATGTATATCTAGTATAGCGTGACATGTGACAAGGGGGAGGAAGTGGGTATGCTGAAGTGTGACACTGACTGCATCGAATTTGTGGGACTTCAACTAATTCTGTACTGAATATATAGCGAATAATTTCTGAACAATGAATAAATTAAAGTGTGTGTAAACTATAGTTACCTAAAGTAGCGAAATCGGCTGTTTTAGGCGCACAGTTGTAGGGCGTCAGGTCCACCGATTTGATGTACTTCATGGCCTGTAAGTCCAGTTTATACATTCCCCTTTGATTCGTATGAACTACGTATCCGTACTTCCAGCCGTGGCCCAAGTCTTGAGTCGGTGGAATAAACAAGCCACTCACCTGCGAAAATAAAATAGCTATTATTTTACATAACAGCAATAAAAAGAAGCACAAAAGTTACTAGTCGTTGGGGGCCCACCTTAATACTTACCCATCATGGATATGCATAACATATCCATGAACATAACATATGTAAACAATTTATAAAATGCATTACAATTCCAAAACAAATATAAACGTATATTTAAGTATTTTTAACACATCATCATGCTCTATTAATGAATTGCTGATGAACCAATTTCCAGTGCTATTCAAGTAGCACTGAATTGCATAAAAAAAAACATCCTTATAACTCTAAAAATAATTATCATATTCACTAACGGTTTCTTGCATCGAATTAAGTGTCTCATTTCCAATTGAAAGATATCTTTGAATTGAAATTTGAATGAAATACAGGGTCATGAAAAATCAAAGAATGTGGAAACAAGATTAGAAATATTTCGACAACTAATAATCCGATCGACTTCGTTTTTTATGCAAAATTTGTGTTAATTTATTGCCTTTTACGTCCACTCCTTCAAATAAAAAATTTCGAAAATTTTTATGTACCTTTCATCAGAGCGAAATTTTCGAGAGTCCGAAAAAAATAGTTCCGGATAATCGAGGTTACTCATACTAAATAGGCTTCGTCCCATTCTTACATACTAAGCACATACAAAATTTCAAGTCTCTATCTCAATTTTTTCGGAAGATAGAGCGATTACAGACAGACAGACAGACACACAGACGGACGGACGGCAAATTTTTTTTTCTAAAAATATGTTTTTCGGAATCTCCAGTGTCCGAAACGTGTAAATCCGTCAAAAAATTTTTTTTTCGATTTTCAAAACGATTGCAAGACTTACCCTATACTACGTATGATGGGTAAGTAAAAATTGTTAAAAAAAATACTTTAGAAAAGAAGAATCATGCCTAATTTCATGACTGCAATGTATGCTTTCCCAATAAAAGTCAGTTACAATGGTGACAAGGTACAGTCGACTCTCGCTTTTTTGCCTTCTTTTAGCCCGTCTGTCCATCAATGACTCCTCCAACTCTTCTTCCATTGAGCTTGTTCCTAATCCCATAATTAGCTTATATATTTATATCTTTTAATTTAATTTTAAGGCTGCGAGCAAACAGCACTGCTTTTTGTTACACTAAAAGAGCAATCAATCTATCTTTGTTTCCGAACGGAACAAAGGTGAAACCTCTTTAAATGATTTTTGAGGGACTGACCCTACCGAATTGATAAAGGAAGGGAAAGTTTATCTCCCCCCCCCCCCCCCCCCCAATCTTCAATCGTAAAGGTGACAACTGATTTCTGTCTTGAAGTTCAGATTCAGTGCACTAGAAGTGCAATTTATACATCAAAGCGCCGACACGAAAGATCAAAAATAGCGACGCCTGATCGCAAGAAGTTAGTGCTATTTGTCTGGTCCTTTAGTCATTGTTTAATGATAACGGCCGAAATAAATTAAAAAAAATATTATAAATTTAATTTTTTTTAATAATAGTACCCCTTTAAACATGTTTTTCTCTCATACTTTCTGTAATTCGAACTCTGGATTATTCGAACATTTCTTATGGTCCTGACGAGTTCGAATTAACGAGAACCGACTGTATATGATTATGGAAAATTTCCCGCTTTGATTTTACACTTGATAAAAAGCACGAGCGATATAGTGTGCTTAGTTTCTTTTTTAAGCTATAACAAACGAAAAGAAAAAAAGTCATTTTTACTGTCTTTTATCTTCACAAGAAAGTATTCGATTCGTAAAAATTTTCAACTTCCTATATTTCAACGGATTTACAAGTTTTAGGGGGTCATATCTTTTAGGGGCCAAGTTTTAGGGGTGAGATATAAAAAAATATGTTATTTACAAAATGTGTGTGTGTGAGCCTGTGACTCTGTATGTATGTGAAAAAAATTTGTGGGAACTCTATCTCAAGAACTAAGGCACAGAATTTAATAGAAATTTATCTTCAGTTAGTCCTTGATATAAATGGCTGTTGATTTGTTTTGGTGTAAATCGCTCAGTAAGTGGCGCTACTATGCTGCATTTTTCGAGATTTCCGCAATAACTCTATCTCAAGAACTAATGCACGGATTTTTATCAAACTTCAGATTCAGTTAGTCATTAAGATGAATTGACGTTTTCTACATTTTGGTATAAATCGCTCAACAGATGCTGCTGCTATGCTGCATTTTTTTTCGATTTCCGCAATAACTCTATCACTAGAATTAATGCATGGATTTTCATAAAACTTCAGATTCAGTTAGACTTTAATGTGATTTGGTGTTGTTTACATTTTGATACAAATCACCCAACAGGTGGTACTGCTATGCTATATTTTTCACGATTTCCGCAGTAGCTCTATCGTAAAAACTAATGCACGGGTTTTCATCAAACTTAATCATAATTCTGTTAGATTGAGTAACTTTTCACTAAAATTCAGCTATGTTTTGATTAAATATTGTTGCAACTTAGATTTTAATGTAAATCACTCAACAAGTAGCACTGCTATGCTGCATTTTGCATGATTTACTGATTTTTATATGTATAACTGAGATTCACTTGAACTACACATCATGCTAGGATATAGGTATGGTAAATATTTTAGTATACATATACTTTTTAAAGAAATATTATATTATTGTTATTATGTCATATTGTTTTTATTTTCTTCAATGAATATCTTTTTTCTTAATTTGTAACAGTAAATAAATTCCCACCAGTCGGGTGCATTGTGGGACGAATTTCTTAGCTTTTAGCACATCCCATAACAGAAACTGGCTGGATGCTTTATGCTTTTTCATTAAATTATGCACCCCTGATTAGTAGTTTAATGAAAAAGCCTTCTAATGTGCATTTATCCATTTATCTTTTATTATTTTGGTAATCTGCCTTCTATTTCCCTTCAAACTTCAACTGTTTTCAATAAGATGATTGTAAAAATACTGATTTCATTGGTTTATTGAATGGTATTATCTGAATTACTTTGGTTATATTTATAAAAGTATATATATATATATATATATATATATATATATATATATAGATTATCACGTGATTTACCTGATAGTCATACACTGTAAAAGAAATCTGTATTTTTAACAAAATCTGTATTTTTAACAAAAAAAAAAAAAAAAAAAAAAAAAGATTTACTCCAAAATTACAGATTTTTTCTGTAAATTAAACTGTTATGAACTGGCGCCAAAATTGACAGTTTTTTCTTGTCAATTTCAGGGAATTTTTGTTACAGTGTATCTCAGGAACTAATGCACGGAATTTTATATTATTAAAATCCCCATTATGGACATAAATTGCGATTTAATTTTGGCACTGTGACATCGAAATTTCAAATATTAACATGCATGAGATAGAAGAAAGTTTTTGGATTGTTACATCCAACTAGCTTCAGATATAACAATAGGAAATGAAAAAGTAATTTTTTATCTATCTATTCAGGACTTCTAAATTGTTTTCTCAACATACTAGAGGTCTGCACGGGCCGGGCCGAGAAACAACTTAAATTGGCCAGGCCGGCAAAAAAATTGAACGGGCCAGACAGGCCGGGCCGATAAAAAAAAATTTCGGGCCTGCCGGCCCGTTCTCAAGATTTAAGCAGAAACGATAAAATATGAGCTATTTTCAACGAAAATGGTTTTAACGAGAATAAGTATAAATGTGGCCATACTAGTTTGACAGCATCAATATAAAAATGCACAGTGTATCGGCATCGGAGAATTACATTATGTGTAACCCGTTTTAATATATTTTTAGCTGACTCATGCCGGTCCGAGATCACGCTTGCATTATTTTTCTACATATAGACTGGCCGGATCGGTACTAGACTTAATTATTGGCAGAAAACATGATTTGTAAAATTATTAACAGCGATAAAGAACTTATGTTAGCTTAGTCTTCGAATATAAACTTTTTGATGATTTTTAAATTAATTTCTCAATAATGCGAAAGTTTGACACATTTTCTGATTAATTTTAAATTGTAAAAGTATAAAAGTGATAAGCCTAACTATTGAAGGGATTTGGAATCGAATAGCGGTTTTTATTTTTGGTAAATAAAATACTTGTATAACCTTGTTGAGATATAATAGTTTCTCAAATGATTGCAGGTTTTTCTCCTCTCCCTTCCCTTGCTATTGCTTCCGGAAATTCTATTCAAAACGCTAATTATGACAGTATTTTATTTGTTTGCAGTATTCTTAAATTGCTTGTATCAAAAAATGGATAACACCATTCGATTATATAGTTTCTGAATAAAGATATCTGCTAATCTTATGCGTTTTTGAGGGAAAAAAAAATGAATTTAGAAATGTATCAGAAAGGAGCTTCTTTGAATTTAAGAATGAATTTGGATTTGAAATCTATAATAAAATGATATAGAAATATATTTATAAATCTTCTTTTATTAAACAGCTTCAAAATTAACGATGTTTTTAGCTTTTTTTCTTTTTTCTTTTATCTAAGCCATATTAATTTTTTAATGAATCTTTATTCGAATGTTGAAAGCCTAAGAATCTAAGTAATCATTAATGTTGTTAAAGTGTATTTGCTGTAAAATATACTGTAAAATCATTCCATAGATATGTATGCAGTATTCTTTAAAGGAATCTTAGTTATATGATAAAAATCTGATTTTTTTAGAAATCGTAGAAATTGTAACGGGCCAAAACGGACCGGGCCGGGCCTAAAATATAAAAATTTAAACGGGCCGGGCCGGGCCCGGGCCTGGAAATTCCGGCCCGTGCAGACCTCTACAACATACAATCAAAATTTTATTTTTTATTTATTTGATATTTTGCAAGTTTAATAATTATAGAAAGAGTTATTTGTAACTTAATCTGCTTAGTTTTAATCTGCTTAAATACATTAAGTACATTATGATAGAGATTTGCGAAAAATGCTTAAAAATGTTATATGATGGATCATAACGGTAAAAAAAAAAAAAAAAATTGATGTTGCCACACCCAAATTTCGGATTATGTTTTACCAACATTCATACTTTAAAAGAACTATTTTCTTTCTTTTAAACCATAAATAATTGTATAAAAGTTTAATGTCTGGCTATTTTCCAAACAAAATTAATGTAAAAACAAATATTTTAAGTTTATGATGTGAAGAATTCAGCTGTTTTTCCCATCACAGTTTTATTAGAATCGTTATTTGGCAAAGTGTATAATAATTTTTTTTTTCTTGGAAAGCTTTGTTTTGTTTCTTTCAAGACAGCTTACCAAGAAATGACGTAATAACTATATTAATAAGTCAGCTGCACAAAGCTTGGGGGTAGAGCTGATACAAATTGCAGGGCCCGACTTTATTAAATGTTCTGCCTTTGACGTTAAAGATTTTTTAGAAATAAAATAGCAAAAATAAAAATAAATAGATGCGAGAGTTTATTTCAACAATTTTTTCAAGTTAAAATAATTAATAAATAAGAAAAATAATAATAATTAATAATGTGAGAATTTGAGTCTTACTTTAATTTTGAGTTTAACTATGAGTCGTATAAATTGTTTACAATAACATTATTATACAGCAATATTATGTATGAGGCATTGACACTGATCAATGGACATATGGGTGCAGCCCCTCATCTTTTTGCTTCCTTTTGAGATCAACGGATCTCGAGCTTTTTCTATTAACGATCATTTTCAGAAGTTTCAAGCTATGTTTTTGAGACTTTCACAAAAGTTGCTCCATGCTTTTAGCTAACATCGGAAACTCTGATTCTCGGATGCACAGTTGGTCGGGGACAAGCCTGTGGCGGCTATATTATTGTGAGGGCAGTTTTTTTATGGAGCACATGAGGACTCATAATCCCCATAGAACCCCTGACATCTATGTGTTACCTAAACATCGTTTTAGGCCAGATACACCTTTCATGAAACAAGGCGGGTTATTGCATTTACCAACAGAATATTGCATTATATCATACGGGTCGAATCGTCACGGAGTGGTTTGGGGAGCATTCTTGTAAATTTTAAGCCATGTCCTGGTCTGCGAACTCATTTAAATGAATCCAACAGAATAGGTTATTTGTGGCTCCATCTGGAAATCCCAATTCGTACTGCCACGCTACCACCTAGAAATGGGCGAGAACTGCAGGACCAGTTATTGAACACTTGTTACGAGATACCTCAGACTAGAGGTCTGCACGAGCCGAAATTTCCAGGCCCGAGCCCGGTCCGGCCCGGCCCGAAAGAAAAAAAATATTGGCCCGGCCAGAAAGTTAAAATTTCGGCCCGAGCTCGGCTCGGTCCGGAAAAAAGTTTAACTATTCGGTCCGAACCTGGCCTGGCCTGAGTGAATTTCTACAGAACATTGATCTTTGAGCTTACGGAAGAAATGTGACCAAAAAAAAAAAAAAAAAAAAATTACCTTAGTCCTTTTTTTTTTCATATTTTATAATCTCCATTTATGTAGAATGCCGTAGGGTGCGATATTTATGCTTTTAATGAACCTTTGTTTGTTGTATGTAAATGTTTCTGTTATCATTAGTATTATTAATCCATATTCCATGTAATGGAGACATAAAAATCTAAAAAATGGTACATGGTAAAAGTAAAATCTTCTAAGACGAAATCACATTGGAAAGAAAAAAATACGTTCCCTTCTTAGCAGATGTAAATATTAAATAGATTTTTTTTCTTGCGTATTGTTCATTCATTCTGCATGGATGAAAAGAAATTTGCAGTTTTCAGTTTAAAAGAAAATTCCGTCATAATCATGTTTTTTTTTCATGTGTTTATTTTAATAAGCCTAGTAATCTACGATTCTTTAAAAAGAATAAATTATAATGTATAATAGCAGAATAATGACGGCTTAAAAGTATATGCCTCTTTTGCAAAAATTTTTAAACCAAGCCAAATTTTACTGATTTTTGTACAGTTTTGGCCACCTCGAGAAAAGCATTTTCATACGAGATGATTCAACAGGAACGGAACTGATTATTTTGGTCCGTGAAGACGAGAAAGAATTAAATCAGTCTCGGCTTCGTACGGAAAAAGTACGTTAGGCCCGGCCCGATACTCCAGAAAAAAATTTTAAGGCCCGAGGCTGGCCCGGCCTGAAAAGATTAGCGACTAGCCCTGGCCCAAGTCTTCAGAAGTAATGCCCGATCCCGGCCCGGCCCGAATGCCGTTAATGGAAATTGGCCCGTGCAGATCTCTACCTCAGACTATCTATGCGAGTAAGAACTTTGTCGAGTTGATACTAGATCGAGTGCTGGCGGTTTTGAGGGCCCGAAAAGTGGTCCTACCTCGTAATTAACAGGTGGTCATGATGTAATGGCTCTTCGGTGTATATGCTTAAGGCTGTTTTCAACCACTCTGCTGAAACATTTTGACATATTTACAAATTCATTTTTTAAGGGGAAAATATAGAATGGAATGCCTGGCTGTAAGCAACTTGGAATTGAAGTGTGTTTTCTATTTTTTGATCAATAAATTATAAATCGTGTTATAAGCGATTATGAGTCACGTGACAGCCTGTTTTTCACATTACCCTGGCTAGTATTTCTCCCTTCTACTGGAAATTCGGTTCAAAACGACCACTTTGACGCTATTTTTTGAAAGATCTATTGAATCCCCCCCCCCCCCTCGCCGAATAAAAAAAGTGAAAATGAATACTTTCTGAACATGATAGTTTCTGAATGCTCAACAATATGATTGTTTCAACAATACCTGCTAATTTCAAACATTTCCGAACAGAAATAAATTAAAATTTATGTCATAAAGTTGCCCTTTTGGATTTGAGAACAAACTTACAATAGCTGTAATTGATTTCTAAACAGGCTTTTCTTATTTTTCTTATTTTAGTTATTACTATCTTATTTTTTTTTTGTAAGTATTTTCATTTTTGGCAACGCTTTCAAAAGCGAATATAACCTCATTAAAAATTTTCAACCAAACATGAAGAAGTATAAACGTATGACGTTAGACATCGATCCCAGGTATTCTATGCAATAAATAAATAAAATTAACA
This sequence comes from Maratus speculifer, assembly GCA_964019185.1. NCBI lineage: Eukaryota > Metazoa > Arthropoda > Arachnida > Araneae > Salticidae > Maratus > Maratus speculifer. The sequence goes on along the minus strand of OZ025290.1, from coordinate 363,481,203 downwards.
TTAAAAGTTAAAAAAAATTAAATAAATAGAAAACTAAAACAACAACAATAATATGAAAAAGAAAGCGGTAATTAAAAAAAAAAAAACACTCCTTATAGATTTCGTATCACCGAATGTCGTCGTATGACTAGCATGAAATTTTAAATTAGATTTCACACGGGTAATGTTATATTTATTTGAAAAAATAATTATGAAGGAATTTTTGCTATAAACTCTTTTATAAATACATTCCCTAAATCTAAATATATGAGCTTGAAAGAGAAAACTCCAATACTTTATTTAGAATGTAAAATATACTGAAAATATTTTACAAGTAGCTTGCTTTTATCGTTAATACAGATTATTCTAATAATTTTAGCTAGTTGAATTTCTAATAATAGTAACATACTTATCATATAACGATTACTAATGCTAGTCAACTTTAAGTATAAACATATAGTATATGCGAAATAATTATGACTGAAGTATAATCGATATTTTTAGGATAAATCCAATCGGTTTAGTGCATTAAAGGAATTGGATTTATTCTAGAAATATCTATGAAGCTATAGTTACTGATAATTGTCATTTATTTATACCATAAATTGAGCACTATTCATAATAGTGCTGCATGAAATCTAATTTAACTTTAAAAGTACTTCAATACTATGTCCATTATAGTACAAACTTGTATGGATTTTATAAGTTACGTTTATAAATAAAATTATGAGATGTATGAAATAATTTAAAAAAATATATATACACTTTCAATGCATGATTTTGCATTTCTATGCTACAAAGTTACAATTCTAAGCAATTTTTTTTTCATAAACTAGCGAAAAAAAAAAAAAAAAGAGGGGTAATATTTAGAAAATAAATAAAGACCAAAGTATATGGTCATAAATTAAAAGAATTATTTTTAAATTGTAGAATGAGTGGTAGCTAATTTCTATGTATTTTAGAAAATTCTAATTAGTGAACTATTGTAGAAATTACAAACTAACACCCATCTGAAAAAAAAATCGCCACACTTAGAACATAAATAAAAAGCCAACTACATGATCACAAATTAAAATAATGTTTTTTTAATTTTAGAATTAATGGTTGCTAATTACTATGCAATTTAGAAAATAGTAATCAATGAACTATTTTAGAAATTACTAACTAAATATCGCAAAAATAAATAAGGAAATAAATAAATAAATATAACACTTAGAAGGCAAATAAAGAGCAAAGTACATGATCATAAATTAAGAGAATTACTTTTTTAATTGTAGAATCAATGGTATCTGATTTCTATGTATTTAGAAAATACTAATTAGTGAACTATTTTAGAAATTACAAACTAAAAAAAGCAATACTTAAAAGATAAATAAAGAGCAAAATAAATGATCTCAAACGACGACAGTGCTTTTTTTATTTAATGATACTTAATTTCTATGTAATTTAGAAAGTACCAACTAACGAATTATTTTAGAAATTATTAACTAACTAAATGCAATAAAGAAAAAAAGGAAAACATTTAAAAAGTAAAAACAAAGTTCAATAAACTAAAATTAAAAGTATTGCCTTTTTAACTTGTAGAATTAATAACAATTTATTTTCGATGTATTGCAGAAAATACTAATTTGCGAACTATTTTAGAAATTGTTTACCACGTAACTTATTTCATGTTTATATTTATTATAATTTATAGATTGTTTAATATTAAAGTGAGGAAATCCTCAATAAAATTTTCTGCATATAGTATGTATTTAAAATAAAATGTCATATTTTTTCACAAAAAATTCTTTTGCAAGTAATTTTGGGGCCCCACCAGTGGCTGAGAGGTTCTGCACTTGAAGCTGGTGGACGGGAGGTGCTGGTTTCGAACCCAATCGCGTCCGTTGGCCTAACCGTTCGGAATTTTCGTGGTTTTATACGAACCTTGCGTAAATACGGGTTAGGTTCCCTTAGAAAGACCCCCATGGAGGGCACTCCTCCTTAGAACCTATATCCCTCGTGCAGATAATCGTCCGTCCATAAAAAAATACTATAATTATAAGATAATACCAAGTGATTTAGTATACTTATGTGAAGATGCATAGAAAAAGAAAAACCACTAACCAAGTCGAAATGACCGTCGACTGGTTCTGGGTGGACAGTATGGTGCTTCTTCTTTTGGCTAGCGTCCCGGATGATCTGGATTGTGTTGGTTCCTCTGTCCACTCGGCCCCGCCAGCAAAGGATCCAAACCTGGTCCAAGTGAGGCACGTAATGGATATCGACAGGAACCTTATCGGTCACCACAACCTAAAAAGGAAAAATAAAAATCATTCATATTTACTGTTATGAGCAAAAAGTCGTTAAGCTCAGTTCAGACCTACATTTTGCTGATGTTCAACCGAATTCTTGGAACTTCCTTCTTCTCTCTCCATTTGCGGTTTACTGTCAATATAAAACGGGGAGATAAAATAATCAGGGAGATAACTATCTTAACCCTACTTAAGGGAAAGATTCCTGTCCTACACCTTACACTTGGATTTAAGTTGAACCACTAAAAGTCATTAACATTAAACGCACCGCCTGCTAACCGCAAAAAATCTTTGTGTGTGTTTGCAGCCTTAAACCTAGCGTTGCCTGGGTTCCCAATTTGCGCGATACTCCAAAAGTGGCGTTTTTTCATCACAAACAAATTTTTCCATAAACAAAATAAAAACTTCATATTTAAAAAAGATCGGGAGCGGCAGCACAGACAATTACTTCATCGAGTTATTGGATGAAATTCTAGGATTAGTTAAATCTCGATTCGCATAGTAAAACGCAATCGGTCTGTCAAGTCATATCTTGGTGGACACATCCGAAAATCCGATTTTAGCGATTGACTCATAGGTTTAATATTGTGTGTTCTCAGTCCTCCATGTTTTCATACCTTTGGGTGCTGCAAAACACTATAGCAAACCTACGAGTCAGCCGTTAAAAGTAGGGTTTTCAGGAATTTTTCACCAAAATATGAGTTGGCAGACCGTTGACGTTTCAATATGCGAATCGAGTTTTAACCGATTCTGGAATTTCAGCCATGATCCCGCAAAGCATGGTGACGTCACTGCAACGTCGTTGTGAAGTCACATTGTGACTTTGTGACCATCGATTGTCGATGTGACGTCGATGTGATGTCGTTATGGCCGTTTTAGAGCTCTTTTGTGACGTTTCACAAAGTGGTCACAATGTGACAAATTTGCGAAAAGTGTGTCATTTGTGACTAATTTGACATTAACATTGTGACGAAGCTGTGACAAAAGCGACGATATCTAAATTGCCAGAAACATGTTTTTAAAAGTAAAAAACATGTTTTGAAGGATATTTATAAATTTCTAAAGATTTTTAAGAAAGTCACATCTCAGTCACAATGTGACGTCACTGAGTGGTGGCATTTTGGTCATAGATGTGATGTGACCAAAGTGACTCACAGTGACGTCACTGTGACCATGCATGCTATTAGGGATCTCGATGAGGTGATTGCCTGTACTACCATGGTTCTCGCTGGCTTTTGGTCAACATTAGCGTTTTGGCGAATATGATATAAAAAACAATAGCCAAATGGAAATAAATGTTAACAAAATAGATTCGGTATGAAACACTAAGAATCTATCTTTAACCCTTTATTGTATCCTTTTTTTAATAGGTTCTAAAATCATCTAATTTTCAGTAATTACTTAGAAAATAAAAGTTCTAATATCTGCTACAAGAACTATTAAAACTACGTACATTTAAATCGTTCTCGAAATGTGTAACTGTTTCAGATGTTCTTTTAGATTTCCAAATAAAAATTCAAAACAGCTGTCTTTGATTTACCACTGTAAAAATAATACATTAAAATTGCTATACGATTTCGACTCAAACCGATAAAAAATATTGACTGAACGATGATACCTTAGATACAATTAATAAACAGTATGATAAACAGTTTACTTCAACATCACATTTCATTTGTCTTTGGCTATTGTTAAACTTAATTGGTATTGAGTCAGTATCTCCATAAATAGATCAATATAAATGGTATGGTGCGATTGAATATGTAAAGCAACATCAATCGTTCAGAAACGTGAGTAGGAATTTCGATTGTAGTGGGCACGTTAATAAACAAAAAATAAATTGAGCATTCGCCATTTGGCGAGTCTGGTTTTTGGCTTACTCGCCAAATGAAGTATTTTGTCGCGATTTGGCGCAGTGGCGAGCGGCAGCAAGAAGACTGTGTACTGCCACCCCCCGGTCTTTTTTCTTTTTGAATATCATTAAATTGATATGAATAGGTTTCAAAATAGTTTAAACTTTTGCAGTTTTACATAATTACGCAGTTTTAAAACGTTGAATTTTTTTAAAAGACTGATTAGAAACATAGAAAAAAAGTTCACTAATTTAATGAAAAATTATTAATTAATTTTTGGTCTGGATTATAAAATATTTTTCAATGTACAACCATTTCAACATAAATATGTGATTCGATTTATCCCCGAAAATCATTCTCTTTTCGAAATTGTTCTTAAGAATTTGAAGATAAGTGTATTGGTCGACAATACAAGCATATACCCATTTACAAATTTCTCTTACAAATTTCTCTATGCTGTCCAAGAGTAAAAAGAAGAAAATTCAAACATAAATTAATATTTAAAGTTTGATTTCAGCTATGTATTAGCTTAAGAAGATTATATTTAATATTTCTAAATTGAAAAATTTTAAAAATCAACAAAATTTTTTGAGATATAAATTTTTAAATTTTTGATTCCAAGCAAAAATGCCTGTCCCATTCCAAGTTTTATGTTTTTAACTGTGTGTTTTTTTTTTAATTTGAGCTAACTTTTTTTAAATAAAAAGGCTTAATTATTTTAAATATGAACTGTTAGTGTTCTATATTAATGAAAAAAATATTACAAAAGATATTTTCTTTAAGAAATTAACAGAAATCTTTTGTTCCTCACTTTTTGTCAGGTCCGTTACCTTGTGATTATTTTAGTCAAAATAGGTTTCGAATTCTGCCTAAAGTTAGCAGCAAATATTCGGCGATATAGTTAAACTATTCACGCAACTACTACTTGCCATTTTTCACTCTTCAATTGTGAAGCAATGTAATAGTGGCAAGAATAAGCTTTCATCAAAGTTAGTATTTTTTTTCACTGTCAAGTCTGTTACCATAAATTTTAATATTAAAATAATGATTTTTGCACTTTGTAATTAAATATTGTTTACTAAATAGTTTCAGAAGGTATTATTATCTAAGTATCTGTGTATTATTATCTAAGTATCTGTGTATTATTATCTAAGTAAGAAATTATACAAGCTAGTTCATTTCTAATAGTTTTATTTGAGATGTCAAGTCTATTACCATATTTGCAAGCGATGAAATGTATGTAAGCTGCAAAGTAAATTTACTAAATAGCTTTAGAAGGTATGTAAATTATTATCTAAGTTAGAAAATATACAATGTAGTTCATTTTAATGGTTTTATTTGAAATGTCATGTCCGTTACAGCGTTCGAAATCCTTGGTGGTCCGCTGGTCCGAGACCACCGATAATTCAATCGGACCACTAATTTGAAAAATTTAGTGGTCCGCAGGACAAGTGCCTCTCTTCAGGCCCTGAGAGAACCGCAACCGATCGCACATAAGATTTTTTTTATTATTATTAATCAGCGATGCCGCGGATGCGCTATAACACGTAAATTACGTAAAAAATCGGCGATAAGGACGCAAAAAGTGCCTCTTACGCGTCCCACAAGACGCTTAATTTCGTTAAATAATCGCGAAAAAACGGCAAATTTCGTTAAAAAATCGCGAAAAAACGACTAATTTCTGGCAAATTTTGTCAAACAAATCTCGATAAAATGGCTAATTTCATTCTAAAACCCGAAAAAAAAGGCAGATTTCAAGTCCAGCTACATCACTGACACTATCTACAATTCCACCACTCTGGCTAAAATCTGGAGAAAAATCGAAAAAAATGTGTATTAAACCTTAGTCAGTTGCAATAAGTAATTGGAAATAAAATATCTAATTAATAATTTGATAGTTTTTCTTTACGTACTGTTTATTTAATTTTTAGCAAATTATAATTTTACATTTTATTATGCTGAAAATTTTGGACAAATGCAAAGTAAGATTGGTTTATTTTCCAGGGTTGGGGGGGGGGAGGGAGGCCACTCTAAGTGTTAAAATTATTTAATAGAATTTTATGTAGCAGACCAGTGATGAAGTCTGCGAACCAGTAAATTCTCATACTTACTGGTCCTTGGGACCAGTGACTTTTTTTTAGGAATTCTAACGCTGCGTTACTTCTCAAGTACGTTACCATGAAATGTAAGCGAATGGTGAAAATGGCCCATACGGTAATTGTACGTAATCTGAATCATCTTTCACAGCTTCAAATCTTTATTTGAACATATAATTGCTATTTTGCACATAAAAAGTTTTTATCTTTGCCATAGAATACCTCATAACATAAAGTAATAAAAACTTGTAAAAAAAATCATAGAATGATTTTCTTGTATGTATACATAAAATTTGTTTAGTGTTTTTAATATTCTATGTTAAAATTATGTTATACTAATTGTAATTGTCTGCAATCTCAATGATCTTGAAACAAGTTGCAGAAAATAATTCACGATTTTTGTGTAATGTATATACGAAATGTGTTCTAGGGTTTTAAATTTCTATATAATTGTAAATTGTCTGTAATCTCAATGATTTTTTACAGTTCCAAATTGTTATTTGGATAAATAATTGCTATTTTGCATTTACTATAAAATGTTTTTTTTTATTTTTGTTAGCGGGCAATTGAAAAAAAAATATGAGATGAAAAAAAACTGTTTCGGTTTTTAATTAAAAGTTATTTTCACCTATGCTCTATAATCAGTGGATGAATCCCTCTGGTATATTTGAAAAAGAAAAAATGAAATGATTTTATTAAGGAGTAAAAACTAGAATATATAAAGATTTTTTTTTTCCCAGAAGTTTTGTTAACTGGCTCTTCTTTTGAAGATTGTACACAAAAGAGGTTTATTTGTTCGAATTCTAATTTAATTACTGAAACATTTGAACTATGAGTAAATTTTAGGGATAAAAATGCCCTAGAAAACATTTTCCTCAAAACGTTTCAAAGCTGTAGAATTGGATAAGGCTTTATAAATACCGAAAATCTATATAATATATAGAAAATCCGATTTGAAATTGCACGCAGAAGGACAAACTGAAAAAAAAATAAATAAAGGAAGAATTTTAGAAAACGAATATTTAGAAAACAAATAAAAGAAAAAAAAAGGAAAGAGCTGGAAAGTTACTGCTATCGATTTTGATTCTTTCCGAAATAAGTTTTATTCCTTTGTTTATTTTCAGGTTTTGTTTTCTTTTACAGAAAAAAAAAATATTCTGAGAAAATTTGAAGTGAAAATGTTTTTTAAAAAATCTCAAAATATTGGTCAGTTCTTCAAAAGGAAAAAAAAAATGCTTTTTTCTTTGCTTTAAAGAAAGCACTTATACGTCTAGTTAAATACAAGTTTCGAGATTAGACAATCAAGATTAGAAATTTAAAAAATATATACACAGTTAGAAGGATGAAAAAGCAACAACTATAACAACTGAAATGCATTGTTGGGAAAACTTGTAAAAAAGAAAATAGTTTATTTATTTATTTTTTAATAGAAAAATCGAGCTCAATAGTAGTATAGAAAATAATGAAAAAAAAGGATAAACATCAAACAAGTATTTATAAAAATAAAAACAGAAAACAAATAATGCATTTTTTTTATTTTTAGAGAAAAAAAAATCAAAATTTTAAGTTTATTAGTAAAAAGCTTTAGATAATCTCGGTGTTCATTTCTTTTTATTTTTCCTGTATTAAATACATAATTTTGTATGCAACGTTATTTATATTTTTCGTAAGTAAATTTCAATAAATGTTAAAAAGATTTTTTTTTTACTATGTATGAAATTTTGGAGATTCACTACTTATAATAATTTGTAGAAGGGTGTTTCTGTTAAAACATAAACTTTCAATTTTTTAAAGATAAAAAATGGATGAAGTAAATATAAATATGTTCAAGATAAACATTTGCAATGGAAATCAAAACTCATACATTCGATTTTTCTTCAATTTTTTAATGAATTTTTAAATTCAAGTTTTCTTTAATTAATTGAATAAATTACATTTAGTGTCCGAAATGCCAGAAAGTATCAAAACATATGAGGACCCCAGAAATCAATGAATATAAGTGCCAAAATTGAAAAAAAAAACGAAGTATTAAAATATTAAAACGCATATTAAAACCCAATCAGTCTCAGGGGCAAAACTCCGGAAAACCCGATTTTAGCAGCTGATTTGTAGGTTTTACTATAGTGTTTTTTTGTTCCCAGTTCACCGTTTTTTCTTACCTTTCGCTACATTAAAACACAATGGTAAGTCTACGAGTCAATCGCTAAAATCGGGTTTTCAACTGTTTTCTACCAAGATATGACTTGACAAACCGAATGGATTTTAATATGAGATTTAAGTTTTGATTATTTCTGGAATTTCAGCCATGAACTCGATCAGGTGATTGCCTGAGCTACCGTCTCCCGGTCTGTTATACAAAATCAGCTAATACTACACCGTAGACACATCTATGTATTCGTGACAAATCACGGAATGTTCCCGTCATACCTCTACAATTTTGATAGGATTTTCTCTGTGCACTCTACCTGCGGCCGAATGGGCACTTCATTGCATTATATCCCGAACTGCACCTTAACCACACATTTTCACTTAAAAAAACGACAATCGACATCACTATCATTATAGTTTTCCTTGCTGTTAAAAAGGCCGAACTTACTCCAAAATAATATACTGTGTTCGACTTATTGAACCTATATGTATTACAAAATGTCTTGCCGCCCGTTGACTAAGTGCTCTAATACAGGGTGGGGCATAAAGATCTCCCCATTTTAAGAGACCAATAAAAATATATAGGACACGGAAAACAAATATTTTATGTTTACATTCGGAAAGAACAATTTTTGCCATTTATTAATTTTTACAATCTCTAACAACTTATGCTATTAATTTCCAGTTTTTGTTGTACGAAGAATGATATCGCCTATATGTTTTCCTTCAATCCCTATACACTTGTGAAGCCTATCCCGGAAATTCAGCATAATTTTTCCATCCATTTGCTGGAAGAATTGCTGCAATTTCAAATCGAATAGCATCCTTCAATATCTTAGGACTTCGGTTTATGTGTGTAAAATTTAGCCTTCAGGTAATCCCACAGGAAGAAGTTACATGCTGCTGCATGTGACGATATCATATTTCGTGCAACAAAACCTCAAAATTAATAGCAAAAATTGTTACAGATTGTAAAAATTAATAAATGGAAACATTATTCTTTCAGAATGTATGCATAAAATATTTTTTTTCAATGTGCGATATATTTTTATTGATCTCTTAAAATGGGGAGATCTTTATGCCCACTCTGTAGTTTTATTAATATTTTATTTTTTATTGCAACCTTCATATAACTATCTGTACAATTCATAAACTTTGTAAAACTTCATTGTGATATAAGGTGGGGAGCTATGTAATGTACGTTTCTGGATGATGCTAATAGAGCTTTGGTCCTTGGGTAGATCTCCTCGCCTAGTTGAACCTTGTTTACTTAGACATCACCTTTCAAAGATACTTTTGCCACAATTTTTGAATGAGATGAAGTTTCATAATCTATGATTGATGCACATTTTTTCATTCCTGTTTGAATTTGTCACGAATAAGGATACATATTTATTAAACTTAAGAAACAGTTGTATAGTCATTTTATCACTGTTATTTATATATCTTACGTTCGTTTTAATTCCTCGCATCATTATGCAGAGGAATTTTGCATCTATCATATAAAATCAAAACTTATAGCCAATTTCTGTAAAATGGACATATCAAGATTACGCTTTCATGTTTTTACTATATGCAGGAACATGATCTGTATCCGACGATAGGATTTATTTGTTTTCTCCTTTTAATTTTGAGGCAAAAGTGTTCATGTGATTTTTTAAAGATTAGAATATAATAATTCGGAGAAAGCATCAACTGTAAAGAAAGCAGAATTATTAACTCTCTATGCATCTGTCTTATAATTTTTTCACTTACCCTAACCAACCTAAACTGTTTTTTGGAAAATAAGTTGAAAAGACTTTAAATGTATCGCAAAATTTCAAAAGTAAAGGTTAAAGTAACTAGCTTACCGAGCTTAATAAGTATTTTTATGATAAAAAGAGAAAAGGCTTAGATGTCTAGTTTGTCTTAAAAGAGGGAAAACGTCCAAAAGTTAGAAGAAAACCTTGAATCTTATAAACCGGGAGGCGGCAGCACAGATAATCACTTCATCGAGTTAACGGATGAAATATTTCAGAATTAGTTAAAACTTGATAAGCTTGTTAAAACGAGATCAGTATGGCAAGTTATATTTGGGTAGAAAACTCAATTTCAGCGGTTGACTCGCGGGTTTGCCATTGTGTTTTCCTGTCCTCCATGTTTCTTTAGGTGCAAGAAAACACATTGGCAAACCTACGAGTCAACCTCTAAAATCGGGGTTTTTTTTGTGTTTCCTATCAAGACATGATTTGGCAGATTGACTGCGTTTTAATATGCGAATCGAACTTTAACTAATTCTGGAATTTCAGCCGTGAGCTTGATGAGGTGACTGATTGTCTGTCCTGTTGCCTCTATTAAGTAAACTAACTGAAATAGGGTGAACTTACATCGACAACAACCATCTGGATTCTGGAAATGATCAGCACTCGATCTTTGGTGGGCTGCGTGACATACACATATCTGTCAGCGACATTGATGGCCTGTCCCCAAGAACAGTTCGTTCCCCTGTCGCCGCAAACGTACTCTTGGGTGCCAGGGATGACGTCCGTGCTCTGGATCTGGTGGTAGAGCCGGCAGTTGTCAGGATCAAATACGGAGACTCCCCAGTCGTGGAACACGAAGAAACGACGTTCTTCGGATGGAGCGGCTGAAAGAGATTCAAGAAAAATGTAGAAAAAAAAAGGGCGGAACAATTTCTTATTTAACCTCTTAAAACTGATCAATATTTTTGAAAGAAAATTTCAAATAATGTCTATTTTTTCATGTCTTTAACAGAATTTTTAATCTTTTATCACCTGTTTTTCCAAACAGAGATTTTTGCCTAATTGAATCGAAAACAAGGTCGGATTAAAAAAATATATGAAATTTACAATATAATTTTACTGGTAAGAATAACAAATTATGATTGGAGTATGGATGCCTGTATACGTGGTATGGACATATAATTGGCAAAAACATGTTGTCCGTACGACGTACAGGAAAAACAGGGAGGCAGTTAATATCATTAACACAGTACAGCGAGTTGTAAATTTTATAAATATAATTCAAATGTCTTTTTAAAGATGCTACTAAACAAAATTCTTTAAAAATATTTAAAAATAAAATTGGAAATTTAACCTGTAACTTTCACGAGTCATTCTCACGTAAAGGTACAAATTAGCAAGAGAAAAAAAATCTCTTTTATAAAAGTACGTACAAAACATAAAATTTGCATTAACCCTTTCCGGCGCAGTGTGTCTAGTCTGGACACACCTAATTTTAACTCCCAACTTGCAATTGGCACTAATAATATTTTAATAAAATCTTGCTTTTACAATAAAAGCTTAAATTAAGGAGTTCTTGATTTCTTAAAAAGTCGTTTGTGAATTCCGGTTTCAGTCGACAATTTCTCATTTTACTAACAGAATTTGTCCACGCCGGATAGGGTTAAGCTTTTGTTTGAATGCCTAAGAGGGACTTCAAACAAAAGCTTAAATATTATCTTAAGTGGTCAAGTTTTTCTTACCTTTTCTCAAGTTTTTTATTTTTAAAAATTTTGACATAGCCCCGAAGGCTGTAAGACCGGGCACTTACATTTCAAAATTTCAACTGAAAACATAATTTAGTATTAATTGGGCGTAGTTGGTACACATTTTATTACTTTTCAAACTTCTCTTTGTAATTGTTACCTCTTAATACTTCGCACAAGGTTTTATATATGATCGATAAAGTGAACAATATCGGTAAAAATGGATTTACCAAATCCACGGAGGAGACAAAAATTAGGTTTTGAATTTTCAACTACTTTGTTTTTCAGGTTGCTAAAATGGCTGAATTTCTTTTAATTAAGTGCAATTTGACAGCTGTCTAAAATTTGTATTATACAGCATACTACAGGTATTTGAGAGCAAATGAGCAGTCTCTTTCAAACAGGGCTATGCGCTAGAAATAGAGATTTTTCTTTTGCGTTTGTACAAAGTAAAAACAAAATACCCAAATTGGGTTGAAAGATTTTTGGGTACAGAATTGTTCCAATTTGGAAAGTTCAGTTTGTAGAACAAAATCGTTTTAAATAAGTCTGATTTAAATGACATTAAAACAATTAAAATATCTTAGATAGTATATACATTATACCTCAGAAATTTTGATTAATTTAATGTTAATAAAGATCTGCTCTGTTTTGAACCATTTTGGGTTATCTATTTTGGGAACAATACTCTACCATTTTGTAATCCTTACTGTACCATTTCAGGAAAATTACTATACCCAGAAATTTTTCAACCCAATTTGGTTCTTCAATTTTTACAGTGTACAGGTCATTTTCAATGAAACCACTATCAATCGCCTCTACAGGCTGTCAAAACTGATTTCAGACAATGATCAGATGAGTGTTGTGAACATTTGACACAGCACACCCAACAACTACCTCGAGAGTCTCAACATTGTTGCATAGATGATTAGAGTCCCTCTCAAGTACGCCATATACGTAATAGTCCATTAGGTTAATATTTGGGTAGCTGGAGATTCAACAAGTTGAGGATGACATCGTCATGAACCCTTTGGCAAGCCATTTTTAGTTTGTATGGGTTGTATGAAGTAGTGCAGATCTTGTAAAAAAGCATATTACAGAAGTAATTTAGTGCTTTAATACCTCGGAATACTCTGGCACCTGAAGAAAGAAATGTGGAGACGTCAAATCGTCTTCGCAATTCAAGACCCCCAGAATTATGAGCTAAAAGGGAAATTTTCTGATCATATCTGCCGAAACCTCTTTGGGGATTTTACGCTATCATTGATTTTTTTTTTGCGGGTTACTTTCTTGACTCGAGCAAAGTTTTTTCCACGGGAAAAAAAGAGTATTTCTGTCTCCTCTTGATGTTTCAGAGTGTTAAGTAGGCGCTTGTGTCTATTCAATCGGTTATCACTGGTTCTCTAGGGCAATAAATGTACTTATTTCATCAGGTAAGATTTTTAAAGAAGGTCCACATGAATCACATATCGGATTGTGTCTTCATCAACCCGAAATTTCTTAACGAGTGCCTTCATCGACTTGATTGGTGAATTTTGGTACTTGATTATTTCATATTTCTGACAATATCATTTCCTTCATGAAATGTTTGTCACATAAAACCTTTCCACCTATAGTTCTCTTCTTATGTTAAAGATGAATAACCAGACTGTTATATATTTATGTTTAATGGAAAATACTTCAACTTTCACTTGACTAACAGTTGACGGTAACCCATTAACTGTTGGTGGTTCGTTATGAGCTTGGATGAAGATACTCGCTTGTCGGATATGCGAACTAACGATGTATTAATAAAGTTATCTTTTATTTAATATGTGTTTTTATGCGTAAATATAAAACATCAAGATCATCAAATCATCGCAGCTATAGTTAAGAAGTACAACACAGACGAGTTTCAAGTATGTGGCAATCTCTAAATCAAAATGTTCAGAGAACGAGCAAATGTTCAGTGGCAGAATAAATTTACATTTCTTCAGCTAGTCTAAATTATGGCATGTTTACATATAACCAAAAAAGACTTGTAACTGTGATATACAGAGTGATTTTTCACCTGCAACACATGTTCTCAAATACCTGTCGCACCCTCTAATTATAAACGAGCTCTTTCTTACTTTTGTATGATGATCATGGATTATACACAGATAACTTTTTAAAACTCCAAATGATCCTAATAAATTCGAAAATATTGATTAATTTCACAGCTGGACAAAGAATTGCTTTCTTTGCTTCAAACGACTTAATGATGAAATGGAATGTACTGTCAGTTTTATAAATTTATTTTCAGTGTCATTGGAGGGAGACTATTTTGGCCAGGATCAAAATTTATGAATTAATTTTTTAGTAAAAAATAAAAGATATATAAGTTAGAACTTAACTAAATACTTTTAATTCGTTTATCATTGAAAAACAAATTGTTTAAATGTACGTGAAATGAAAATTGTGCTATAGACGTAGGGACGTCCACGGAAAAGACTTTCGACTGGTATTCATTAAAATTGTTCAGAAAGAAATGTATTTAATAGCTTATTTAAAACTTAAATATACTTATGAATGAAAATTTTGAGAAATTTTCTGCATCTCTTAACCCGTTGGGGACGAGCGATCGATATATGTGGCGCTTAAACTGCTCAAAATCTTTTTCTTGATATTTTTAATTTCTTTCTCTCTCTCTCTCTCTCTCTTTTTTCCCCACATTATTTCCGATTAGGAAATATTTTCCGAAAGGTTGTCTGCCTGCAAATCACAAAAACACCTGTTTTAATTTTGACTCTTTTTTAATGGTTTAAAAACTTATTTGTAAAGACTGCATTTTTTTATTGATGTATAAAAATTAATAAAAGACTAAAATTATCAGTTTTAAATAACAATAAAATACTTTCGAAGGAATTTTTAGCTAATACTTATTAATGCAAGGAATTTCATCATACTTTTTATGTGTTAGACCTTCACATAAATAGATCCTTATAAGACTTATGTATATACCACCCGATAGATTAACTGCTATGTTCTGTTTTTTCCCAATTCACGTCACGGTTATATCTCAAGGACAATAGATTGTCGTTTAATTTTCGTTGCAGACGATTTGACTTACATAAGAAAAAGTTTTCTAATGGCCACAACTTACTAAATCCTTTTGTGAATAGATAAAGTTTTCACTGTGGTGCCGAGCTCGAATAATATTATAAAAATCGAGTCCCAGCCCTTTTCGGTCCCTGGACTGGGCCAGTTTCATGGTTTATTACATCACTTTATCATCATAATTACAGAGGACTTAATATAACTCTAATGCATATATCTGATTTTTATTTGGTATATTCCATTTTAAATTTAACAATGTTGTTTGTTCATAACTAGATTTTTTTTCTTTTGTTATTTGATGAATTTTCTTGAAAAAGACAATTCGTTATATGCAGCAGGGATGAGATTGACAAAAAAGTAAAAAATTTGAAAACTGCGCGAAGGTCATTTGAGAAATTATATTTATGAATTTCGAGCGGAATAAATATTATAATTGCTATTAATATTTACAGTGGCGGTCAAAAGTTTCCGGCCAGTTAGTTTCTTCGATTTATTTACCAAAAGCTTTCAGCAAAGAAGAAGCACAATTGCTTCAAAAGTTAGGAATATATGAATGACCTCTGACCACGTGATCGTTTTGATTGGATACTGAAGATGCTTCATGCAAAGGTATAAAATTCGAAGTTCGTGTGTGCAAAAGTTTCCGGCCACTTATCATTCTTTAGTTTTTTCTATCAATAAACTGTTTTTTGGTTGTGTTTATGAATGAATCAACGTGTGTAGCATAGTCTGAATTCAAAATTGAAAAGTTCAACAAATATTGTTCATAAATGGGTAATTAGTTTGTCGCTAAAAGGCCAATCTTCTCGAGATATTCGGTAAATCGACCGTAAACGATATTTAAAAATTATATAAAGATGGCCGTGGCCTTCAGGACTTTTAGAGGTCCGGGAGATACTGGAAAATTACTATTCCTGTGGGCAGAATTATTAGAAGAAAAACAATTGATAATCCGCATAAAAATTCCGCTGCAATATACTGCGATTTACGGAATGAAAATATTGCTAAAATATGTCCTTATATCGTATCAACATGCTGTCGTGATGCATAACTTTATGGAAGAGTCGGTGTTAAAATTTTTTCAGAGTTGAAAAAAATACAAACGTACCCGACTGGCGTTTTCCAAAAAACACAAAGTCTGGTCAAGTGAAAACTGGAAAAAAGTTCTATTTTTCCATCAATCGAATTCGAAACAGTTTTGGAAGTGATGGCAGACACAACGTCCGATGACCTAACAACAAAAGATATGATTCGACATATGTTATTCCTACAATGAAGCATGGTGGAGGACACGTTATGCCGTGGGGAGTATTTTCTTCAAAAAGTGTCGGTCCGTTATTTGAAATCCACAGCCAGGTGAATGATACAATGTATAAGGATATCTTTCAAGACTATTTTCTGCCTTATTAGAGAAAAAAAATTGGTCGCAACTATTTTTCTTAACATGATAACGACATAAATAATGTTTGCAAACCTCGATAAGCAATGGTTTTCGCACAAAAAATTTTGTTTTTGAAATGATCAGCCCAAGCGCCCAACATGAATCCTACAGAAAATCTTTGAAAAGAAGTTGACAAAAGTCTGCGGAACTATAAATATTCCAACTCAACAGAAATTTCGCCAAAATTGCAAGAAATGTGGGAAAAACGTACCATAGACGATCTTTAACCGTTGATTGTATGGATGTCGCGTTGCTGCGCCGCAGTACTTATTACTAAAGCTAATAAAATAGCAATACGATAAAATACTAATTGTAAATGTTGTTGATCACTGTAATTTTCTGTTACAATACCACTTTTTTACAAATTTGTGAAGGTGGCCGGAAACTTTTGAGAACATGCGTTTTCCTTTATACTTAATTTTGTCAGTTAAATTTATTGATATTTACATGTTCTCCTATAAGTAAGTTCCTAACTATTATGTCAATAAACTGTATAAATATCACTTTGAGATCTCTCTTCATATGGGTATATTTACAAATTAACTGAAAAAATTTTGCTGGCCGGAAACTTTTGACCGCCACTGTATATTACATACAGTTTAGCTTTAAGAAAATTAAAAAGAAGCTGTTAGAAAGAATTAAAAATATATTATTTACTTACTGCAGTGAAAAGTCTATTTTACCAAGATACAGAACATTAATAAAACCACTGGCATGATTTTTTTTTAATTGTAATTTTAAAAATAGTAGATACTTTTCTTGAAACAGCAAATCAAAATAATTGCAACCACATTAATTATATGATAGAACAAAGTTCCTACTCTTTTTCTTTAAAACAAAAATAAGTTTTTAAGGAATTAAATTGATCATAATTGATTGTTAAAGGTGTAACAAGCCAACCACTGAAAATGAAAATTTAAGGAAAAATAATAAATTTTTTTTTTTTTTTTAAGTGTTATTTAAAAGACAAGTTAGTAATACTACGGGAAACATTAAAAATTCAGAACATTAAAAAGAATTCAGAAAAAAATAGACTATTATATCAAAGTACAAAAACAAAAGTAAAAAACTAAGGAAAAAATATAAAATTTTCCCAAAAATTTAATTGGTGAAATTTCTTTAAAAATTGAAGTAAAGTCTGAAGAATCTCATCTCTGATGGTAATTATTAAAAGAACAAAGCAATGCAAATATATTTTTAAAATGTTACAAAACTTACTTGGTGTCGGCTGATCTTGCACAATAAGAGACGTAATATCTCTCGTCATCCCAGCCGGGTTGCTAGCCACACACATGTAGGCTCCCGTGTCGCTGTAGGTGATTTTGCCGACAAGAAGTGCTGTACCGTTACCTATAAAACGAAATAAATATTAGCGATACAATCCATTATTCATATTATTTTTATGTTCTAAAAAGGACCGAATATAATCATATCATTCAGTTTAGCACATACAACATTTTATACCATTATAAGGTGCGTTCGTAATTATAGTACAAATACTTAGCATCTGTAGTCGTCGTTCAGTCTGTCCGTCTGTTCGCATATAACAGAGCAAAAACTACCCAACACGAATCGTTTTATTTTAAAATACATAATTGTTGCATAATTTCGTCGAATTATTCCAAATTTTGGGAAGATTGGATATATAAGGTGGTCCGGTGTAATAACGCCAGGCGGGGTAATAACGCCAAGTGCTAATATTATGCATAATTATGAAATAATCTGGTAAATGACACCCATGTGCTCTGCGCAGAAGGGTTTTGAGTCATATAAATCGCAAAAAAACAGCTTCAAGTTAATTTGTTTCATTTTTAGGTCTTATTGTTTTTACAAGCAACTAAAATTAACGCTTGATCTAAAATTTGCGAGATACGTTTTGTGATGTGAAGACTGTTTTTTTTTATACAGAAATATTTTGTTAATTACATAAATTTGTAGTACATTTCATGGACTTTCAAAATGTTGTTGCAGATTTAAGATATCTTCTCGAGATAATTTGTAATTTAAAATGTACAGCGCAATAACTATAACGTAGTAATAACGCCAATCCTTGGCAATAATACCCCGGTTGATTTCCTACAGTGGCCGAGCTACATCCTAAATACTGATTCAAATAAACACAGTTAAAACTGTGCAATGTTTCTAATAATTCTATTTAAGCGGTCCTTTTTAAGCAAAAGAAGCTCACGGTCTGATATTCTTTTGCTTCATCCTCCCCCCCACACCATACCTTTTTTTTTTCTAACACTTCCACAAAAAATTGAACATTTTCAATAGCTTAGAATGTAATTTGTCAATTTCTAAGTTTGTAGAGTTTGTATTTTTAAGAATTGGGCAATCTACATGCAATTATTTCATCTTATTTCATAGTTTTCTTTGCATGGCGTTATTACCCATATAGGTGGGTAATAACGCCAAATAGCATTGGCCAAGAAATCACGCCATTACATTTTATGAATACATATGTGTTAAATTATTTTTTTTTATACAGATAGTCAATGAGTTGCTCTATCAAATCATATATTTGTTTGAAAAATACAATCTAAAACTGAGCCGTGAAAATTGGTAGAACCTTAACGTGGCGTTATTACCCCAGGGTACCTTAGTTCAATTACAGGAATAATCAAAGGTTTTCCGTCACATTACGGCCAACGGGAAAAAATTGCTTCAAGCTCATTTTAATGATGTTATAGCCTTTCAAACAAAATAAAATTGATATGAATTTATTGAAGTATATCAAAATAGATATTCTCTGCAAATGCGGCTCAAAAAATGTTCCTTATTCATCTACAGAGTTGCACAAAAGAATTCAGTTACGTAATGTTATATTTAAAAACATTTTTTTCGACATATTTCAATCACGTTAAATTATTCCACATATAATGAAATTGATAAATGTTGCTCAGGTTTACTACAAGTTATTTCCTGCATAATAGACAAAAGATAGTATTTACAGGGACGCACAAAAAATTTACCACTGTACTAGATCCGAAGTACTGTTTACTGTTACACCAATAGCTGAAAATTTTAAAAATTTTGTTATAATAGGAACGCAACTCATTTTTTACGCTTGACGTGCAATTTCCAACTTGTTTTATATTAAAGAAAAGAAATGATGGCATGATGATGAATTTCTGTTTCACATGCCTAAACCTAGGAGGATATGGTCCTCTTTTTTATTACACGGAAACGCGTTCTATGTATTCCAAGACCGATATTTACTTTCTTCTCTAAATTTGCAAATAATTATGTATTCTTATTAAAAAATTGAGCGCGAGAGTTTCGCACATTCTATCTCGTATCTTTTAACCCTATTTAGTAATTTCATTACTGCTATGATAATAATCCAGATACTCACAAATATCCAATTCGCAAATTGAACCTAATTTCCTTTCGAAATTCTTCCGACAACTATTTCTTAATCTTATTCGTAGAGTGATTACTCAATAGTTCACATTTCAGTTCGTAAAGTCTACAAATACTTCGCAGTATCTTTGCAATCCAAATTACGATGCATATATTCTATTCTAATCATGTATTCTATTCTAAATAAAAGCAAAAACTATGTGCAACTAGTTTAATACTGCCGAAAATTATATTTTCTCTGATAGAATCTGAAATAAAAATTGGAATTATAAAGGTACATACAAATAGTATACAAAAATGCATACAATAAATACATTAAACCCAACTAGAGTGAAAAATTAATCAGAAAGTTAGAGAGAAAACTAGTGAGAAACTGCAGACCCGAGTACAGTAGAACTCCGCTAATTCGGACCCCGTTAATCCGGATCTACGGACAATCCGGATCGGTTTGGTCAATTTTTTCTTTTCAAGTTTGAGAAGCAACTGGCTAATTTCCATAACATTAACTTGTTTCATTGTCTTATTCTGAATAAAAAAATCTTTTTCTGAAATCTCTTCGGAAGAATACCTTAAGCTTTCTTATTGAAACTCTTTAATGTTAACTTTTAAAGAAACAACTATTTATCACTAAGTTTGGTAATTCCAATTTTCCCAATTTTCTATTTAAACCACTTAGAAATGTCACAAGAAATCACTGCACAATAACTTTTTACTTAGAACATTGCAAGAAAGCAAGGTAAAATAGTCCCTATAAGTCCGATTGTCTGATAAGGATTGCATTCCGATCTTTGTCAGCTCATAGGTCTGCTTCCTTGTTATTGTGACAAAACACTTCTACAATATCCCTTGTAGAATATTATTTATATTTATAAAGCATTACTGTACGGCTCGCAAAAAGTATAAAAAACTGGCACAGCAAAAAATTACAAACTTTTTTATTACAAAGTAGATATTTTTACTGTCTGTAAATATTCAACAAGTTTAACATAAAGATAATTTTCTGTAAGTATGTCTTATTTTATTTCACTTTTTTTAATTCTCCACATAATCCGGATTTTCGATAATTCGGATTGGGTCTGCTCCCAATTAATCCGAATTATTGGCGTTTTACTCTAATTGGATGGAGTAGCTCAGTGGATAGAGCAACAGCTTGGTGAGCTGTGGTCCTGCGTTCGATTCCTTACACTAGTTAATTTTCACTCAAGTTGGATTTAATGTATATTTATTGTATGTATGTCTGTATAGCATTTATATGTACTTTACAATTTGAATGCAGGCGTTATTTGTGTGTTTTAATATATATTGTAGATCAATGGAACAGTTTTATTCATCGTTGTCCCATAATCCTTAGCTATCTTATTGATGGCTGATGCCTTTTCCCAACTTGGATTATTACTAGGGAAGTGCAAGAAGTGTAAGTCACCGATTTGGACGAAAGTGGTATCGTTGGAAAGATCTCATTGTGAACAGTAAAAAACTCAATGGAACTACCCGTCGCAAATGAGTCGTTTTTGAGATATCCGACAATTTATGTCACGTAGATAATGCACACTTAGTGGGGGACTGTAAAAAATTTTAGTCTCGATTTTAACTTAAATGGTATCGTTGAAAAGATATCATCGTGAGGATTAAAAAACTCAATGGAACCACCCGTCGGAAATGAGAAGTTTTCGAGGTATCCGACAATTTGTGTCAGGTAGCTAATGCACACTTACTGAGAAACTACAAGAAATGTAAATCACCGATTTTGCCGAAAATGGTATCGTTGGGAAGATCTTATCGTGAGAAGTAAAAAAATTCAATGGAACTAACCGTCGGAAATGAGTCGTTTTCGAGATATCCGACAATTTATGTTACATAACTAGTGCATACTTACTGGGGAACCTCAAAAAAAATAAATTGTTTAGATTTTGAAGATAGTGGTATTTTTGGAAAGATCTCATCGTAAGGAGTAAAAAACTCAATAGAAGTACCCGTCGGAAATGAGCCATTTTCGAGATATCCGATAATTTATGTCACGTAGCTAGTGCATACGGGGTTAGACACACTCAACGGGGGACCGTAAAAAACTGTGGTCTCGATTTTGAGGAAAACGGTGTCGTATTGAAGATATCATTGTGAGAAGTAAAAAACTCAATGGAATTACCTATCAGAAATGAGCCATTTTCGAGACATCCAGCAATTTATATCACTTAATGCAGTTTCTCAGTAAGTGTGCATTAGCTATCTGTCACAAATTGTCGGATATCTCGAAAATTTCTCATTTCCAACGGTTGGTTCCGTTGAGTTTTTTAATCCTCACGATGATATCTTTTCAACGATATCACTTAAGTTAATATCGAGACTAAAATTTTTTACAGTCCCCCATTAAGTGTGCACTAGATATGTGGCATAAATTGTCGGATATCTCAAAAACGACTCATTTGCGACGGGTAGTTCGATTGAGATTTTTATTGTTCACGATGAGATTTATCCAACGATACCACTTTCGTCAAAATCGGTGACTTACACTTCTTGCACTTCCCTAGTTAGTGAAAAATTGCAGACACAGGTATTGGCCGGACTAGCTCAGTGAATAGAGCAACAGTCTGGTGTACTGTGGTCCTGAGTTCGATTCCTTGCTCTGGTAATTTTTCACTCCAGTTGGGTTTAATGTATTTATTGTATTGTATGTCTGTATAGTATTTGTATGTAACTTTATAATTTGAATGCAGGCATTATTCGTATGTGTTTGTGTGTTTTAAAAAATTGGCATTACATATGATTGGAAAGAAGATAACTTTTAAATGCAATAATTTACAGGCCAAATCGATCACTTTGATTTGAAAAGTAGATAACTTCGGTATATTTTTGTAGCATTCAACCCTGAAAACTTCAACGGCCGTGCTTGTGAGTTTAATTCTGACAAAAGTAGGTAATTTATTAATGGTTCAGGCACGTTTACGGATTTTCAAATATGTATTCACTCACCAACAATGGTGTACTTGTCTGTCATTAATTTCAGCTCTTCGTCATTCTTGAGCCAGGAAACTGCTGGTGTAGGAACACCAATCACGTGACATTCCATTTCTGCCAGCTCGCCCGGTGCACGGGACTGCAGTTTTGGGATGACGTGCACCTCAGGAATGGCTGAAGAAAAGAGAACATTCTTAATTACTTTTGAAAATGGCAAAAATATCAGGTTTTAATAATTAAATTTGTTACCATTACAGAGTAGCTAAACTTTATGGTCATTAACATAGGTTTAAGATAAGAAAATGTGTACTTTTAACACTAGAACTACCGGAAATTTGAGTCAAGTTTTATAAAAATATTTCACACCAGAATTTTAAATTATAACAGTTTAACTTTATTACTTAAAGTTTTCCTTCTTTGTATCTTTTAAACGTATTTCATGATCAAATTTCTGATTTGAACCGAAACATATTCCTATGGTAGCCTTCAATGTCGGCTCATGGTAGTTCAAGTGTTAAAATATCAACTGAAATCATTAAAACTATGTATACATTCAAAGCAACAAATATCTAACAGGTGATAATATTAAAATGAACTTTTTTTTGGAGCACATTAGCATCATTCTCAAGAAACGATGCACATTCGTCTCAAACGGAATAATTATGTAGCAAATTTCTTAACATTTCTGTTCGTATGTATATATACCGGGTGTCCCAAAAATGACTGATGGATTTTAAAATTCAATAACTTGCAAATGATGACAGCTATTTAAAAAATTTTTGCAGGAGGGTTATGTATAATGTCAGGAGTTTTTTACCGTAACTTTTTATTTTAGTTCGCATCTCAAACAATAGGTGGCGCTGACGGCGATTGAAGGCCAGGTGATCAGTGCTGAGTGAAGCGTCGACCTGGCCTTCAATCGCCGTCAGCTCCACCTATTTTTTGAGATGAGAACTAAAATAAAAAATTACGGTATAAAACTCCTGACATTATACATAACCCTCCTGAAAAATGTTTTTAAATTGCTGTCACCGTTTGCAAGTTATTGAATTTTAAAATCCATCAGTCATTTTTGGTACACCCGGTATATATATGTTTGTTTTAAGTAAGCTATTCATTACTTTTCTAGCAATGCAACTTTTTATTTCTTTTTAATGTTTTAATGAGTACAAACAAAATTTTAAATGTTTAAACATCAATAAGAATTATTTTGAGTTTTAGAAGTAGGGGCATCCAGGGTGAAAATTTCAACTTCCTTAGTGGACGTCCCTGCATTTAACACACAAAATATTTTTCATTCACGTTTAAACAATTAAAATTTTATTTTTTTTTTTTTTCAATAACTAGTTAAAAATCGTTAACTAAATTCTAACTTAATATTAATTTTTAAGGAGGGTTTTATTTTTATTGAAAAAATAACTTATAAACTGTGTCTCTGATCAAAATAGTCTGCTTACCAGGTCATTGAAATTATCTAGCAAAACAGTAGAATAGATGACAGTATATTCTAAATCATCATTAGGTAGTTTCAAAGAAAAAAGCCATTTTGTTTTTTAGATATAATTTTTTGTTCTGTTGTGAAGTTATTGATTTTTTCCCCAACTTATCACTTTTATTTAGAGTTAGGCAAAGTTCTCAGTATATGTACTTCGTGGTCATTATAAATAAGGTTTAAAGTTTTAGAAAGTTAATGTTAAAATCACGTGACAAACTTGAATTTTAATTTATGTTTTTCCAGAAAACCATATTATTATATAGATAAATTAGTACTTTCATTATAGTCTAAATAACTTGGAGGTATATACACTATTTTTGCGATTTGAATCAATAAATATAATCTCAACCAACATTATGATGGGTTCGTTTTACGTGTGGAAAGATATTTTGAGGTATTGCATGTGTTGAAATGCTGAAGTGAATTTGTAAATATTTTGGGAATTTTTAAGAGGCATGAAATAAAATAAAAAAAATTTGAAAAATAGACTATTCATATTTACTATGAACATGAAGTACGTGAGTCTGAACGACATCTCTGTTGTGTTGAGCATGACACGTGTAATTTCCTCCGTGGATCAGCTGGACGTTTGTCAAGTACAGCGAACCGTCCACAAAAACCTGAAAAAAGAGAAATTGAGAAATAAGACCAGTTAAAAATACAGTCGACTCTCGTTAATTCGAACTCGTCGGGACCACAAGAAATGTTCGAATTATCCGAAATTCGAATTATGGAAAACGTCCTTAATGTGGTACTATTACAAAGGAATTAATGTTACAGTGTTTTTTAAATTTATTTCGTCTGTTATCATTAGAATATGACTTAATATTAAATTAGAATGTATAAATACATAAACTAATTAAACGTTTAGAAACAAGCAAGATGGAAGAAAAATTGAAAGCGTCACTAATGGACAGACGGGGCTCTAAGAAAGTGGATATCAAATGCATTGTATTATATGCATACTCGTTTGGAACAATTTTCACAAAAATCAAACAAAGATAGCTATTCAAATGATCCGAAATCCGTGAGAAGGAAACGAAAAATCAAAAATCGGAATTCTCGTTGGTTCGAATTAAGCGAAGTCAAGAGAAAATGAGTTCGAATTAATGAAAATTTTTAACGTTATTCTGCCATTGAAAATTTCGGGACTTCATGTTTAGTTCGAATTAAGCGAAGATTCGAATTATCCGATTTCGAATTAACGAGAGTCGACTGTACTAAGTAAAATAATCGATAAATAGTCTTTTTCTATAATGAATTACACGTAAAAGAAAAAATGGTTGACCCTTCCCTATATTATAAGCATTCAATGTGCCATCTTGAAAACCATGCCTATTTTTTTAATTGCATTTCATATTTTCCCCTATAAAATGTCCGTTCATAATTCATTCATTAGGCGTGGGCACCGAACTGGATTAGGAAAGATGCACTGATTTTTTTACACATTTATTAAAAAATATATAATGTTTACTCCACTCTGAATAAGAACAAATCTTAAATTTGTTAGTTCTTAAAAAATTATGCACTTTCTGCACAGTAGAAAAGAGAAATGTTTCTGGATTTAAAAATTTACCAAAATATAACATGATGTTTTATGGGTGATCCACAATTCTGAAAAAACCCTCATAGCATGCACAGTCACAGTGACGTCACAATGACGTCACTGTGAGTCACTTTGGTCACATCACATCTGTTACCAAAATGCCACCACTCAGTGACGTCACATTGTGACTAAGATGTGACTTTTTAAAAATCTGTAGAAAATTTACTAAAATTCTTCAAAACATGTTATTTACTTTAAAAAACATGTTTCTGGCAATTTAAATATTGTCGCTTTTATCACAGTTGCGTCACAATGTTAATGTCAAAGTAGTCACAAATGACACATTTTTCACAAATTTGTCACATTGTGACCACTTTCTGAAGTGGTCTAAAACGGCCATAACGACTACAACGTCACAAAGTCACAATGTGACTTCACAACGACGTCGCAGTGACGTCACAATGCCTTACGGGAAATGTTCTATTATATTCAGAAAGTTGAGAAACTAAGAGATATCCGAAATTTAATTTCTGACACAAAGGCGTCTTTCTCCGCTTGTTTATAAAATATAAAAATAAAAAAAATGAGAACCATTTTCAGGTATGTTTTACAGTTGTTTCAGTACACTGTAGTTTACAATAATTGCAGTTCAGTTGCATTGTTACAATAAGTGATTGTAAAAACTACAATCAGTTTTCATAACACAAAATATCTTTTTTTATATCATGTTTCGTAGCTCTAAATGTTTGTTTGAGATTCGATAGCATCCTGGAATTTAATATTTCGTGTTGAGAAAACTGATTAATGCACAATAAAAACTACTTCGAAACCTTTCCGTTTTTTCATTATTTTTGGCGTTATTGTGGGCAGCAAAAGCAACTTTTGTTTCAGAAAGGCTTCTTTAAATCTCGGATATGGTTTAGTTTCCGAATTTTCTGAAAATAAAAAAAACATTTTTCCAAATCGTGAATAACTCTAAATCTCTTCATGTTTTATTTCCGTAAAGTTTTGCTAGATCCAGGCTAGGACATTTCTCACTTTTCAAAAATGCCTGGTCTATTTGACAAAAAAAGTTTTAGCCAAATAGTTATAGAAACTATATATTGTTAAAAATATCATGAAAAATTACCTCTTTTTTTAAAGACTATCGATTTTCTGACCCATGAAAACGACACATAAACGCCTGTGGAGCATTCTTATTGGTCAGTAAATAGATTGTTTTTAAAAACTGTGGTAATTTTTCACATTTTTAACAGTGTACAAGTGCAATTTTCATGGTTTTTTTTTTTCAATTTTAATGTAATTTGTTATATGCAAATGGCAGTAAATCTTACGAGAAAGATCGGCATCTTATTATTGGATTTCAGGACATCGTTGCAAATTAATTGCACGTCTAATATAAAAAAAATATATATTGCAGAAAATAAATGCTTGAAATACTAATCCCAGAACATAATATAATGGAAATAATTCCTTAGTGTTAAGAAGAATTTGATTTTTCAATTCAGGCAGAAAAAAAGTAAACAATGGGAAGAGAAGAGAAATCCAGGGATAAAATATATATTTTTTAAGAAATGTTGAGAGCTTTTTTTCTTTTTAATCAAACTTTTTTCACAGTTCTGTCAAAAGATATAAATTTAGGGTATATCTTTAGGGATGTCCTTATCTTTAATATATCAAAAGATATCTCAATTAGGGACTGAGAAAATCAGACAGCTTCTAAAACATCAATTTTCACGTTTTCGTTGTATATGCTCACTTGATATAATTTGAAAACCACCGTACCTCAAAACTATAACATAAACACTATTTTAGTTTCTGCTTGAGTTCCTTAGTTTTGGATTTCGTCACTTTCTAGATAATTTATAGTTTATATGGTGTAAAATCAATGTTCTTTCAATATGCCACACATATACCACATATAAACATCATATCCTGTATATCTTGCCAAGCCACATACAGTATTTTTTTTTATTTTTTATTTATTTATTTATTTATTTTTTATTTTTTTGTAGTAGTAGTACTATTTCTCTTCAATGTTTTGCAACTTACTGTAGAAGCAGAAAAGTAATTTGAAGCATTTTTAAAAATGATTTATCTTGAATACAACAATCAATAAGCGTGTCCATTAAATTTAAGGAGAGTACTGCACAAAATAGAAAGTATTCCAAAAAGTTTTTGCACCCCCCCAAAAAAATCCAATATCAACAAGACGCTAATTTAGAAAGGGAGTCTAGTTTTTGATTTCAAGCGGTTTGTTAGATGTGTGAATGAAAACTACCTTTATTTTATTTTCACTAGTACGATTGTATCTACCTACTACTGAGTTTTGTGGTTATCTCATGCAATTTTTTGTTAATTAAGCCGCAATGGTCAACTGACGAAGTATAAGTATGGGAGTGAAAAGTTGAATGAAAGGATATGTCCTACCTCGCAGAGAAATTTTAAGTTCCTGCGTTGGATTGAAAACTCGCTTTACTGCCAAGTACTTGGAGATTGCTATCTTGTTTTATCGGAAGGGTTCTCCATTTGGAAAGAAGCTGCTCCATCTTTATTGAATAAAATAATTTTTCGAAAATCACAGGTTTAATTAAGAAACAATCCGAACTTCGTCAAAAGATAGCAAAAGCTAAATTTACCAAATCGTCGCGACTTTCGCCAAAGAATCTCTGAAAAACGCGATTTTCGTCAAATGATGGCGAAAAAAACGCGGTTTTGGTTAGAGGGTTCCCAAGAAACTTATAATTTTCGCCAGAGGATCGCAAAAAAACATGGGATTCTCGTCAATTGATTGCGGGAAAACGCAATTTTCGTCAAATGATCGTGAGAAAAAACGCTAAATTCTCCAAAGGGTGGCGACTTAGACGCTGAAAATTAGTCGCCAAGCCAAAAAATTTAGTCGCCACGTGGAAATGGCCACTATGAATTGCACCTATAGTTCTAGTAAATAGTGACATTTAGGACGTTTGAATTGTTTTCTAACAAAGCATTTCGACACAAATATAGCATTTGATATCGAAGCCGTCCTGCGTATGATCCTGAGAAGCCATTTTCTAATGCGTAAGTTAAGCTTATATTAATAGTTTTGGAATTAATTAATTTGAATTAAATGAAATTTACATTTTAACTCTATAGTTAAATTCAATCGCTCCACTGCGAGCCCTTCTTCATTTAATAAAATTTCTTTTAAGGGTGTATTCGAAAAAATAATTTTCCACCCTAGACAGTCAAAATCTTCCGATATATTTCCAGACTCATTTTTTAAAGTAAAAACATGAAACTTGCTGAGGTGATTTTTGAACAGATTTATAAGTGGCCGTGTGATTTCATTTTTCGCTCACTTCATTAGGATTTGACTAATAAACAATTATTTTCTCAGACCCTTTTTTTCATTCCCAGATCTCCCGCTTCGGAAATTTTGGCACAAAACGCCCACTCTGACAGAGTTTTTGGTCAATATTTTCTACATTTATCGAAAAACCAACAAACACGGCACATTATGTAGTTTCTAAATAAGAGAATTTGCCAGTCTGATGCGTTTGAGAGCAAAAATGAATTTAAAAATAAATCAGAAAATAAACAGTTTCGAATGAAATAACTCTTAAGGCAAATCTGTGTCATGCCGACTCTGTAACGTAACGTCTCTTGTGAAGTTGTTACAAATCAACGACGAAATTTACAACTCTATCTAAGTTTGTACGACTTTTTCTTCGGTAATTTAAAAATCGTATAATTGAGAAGCCAATGTACTAGTCTATTACAAGGGTATTTTATAAAATGTTGTTAT
Organism: Maratus speculifer; assembly: GCA_964019185.1. Lineage (NCBI taxonomy): Eukaryota > Metazoa > Arthropoda > Arachnida > Araneae > Salticidae > Maratus > Maratus speculifer. The sequence continues at coordinate 363,451,678 of OZ025290.1, read as the reverse complement.
TCTAATTTGAAATACATTCACGTTTATAAAATAAGATTTCGAATGATACTGAATAAATAAGTAGCCTTACTTTTATTTCGTCTTCGTTTAGGGAACCAAGATCCATATCGTTTCTCCTCCAGACAATAGGAGGTGCTGGTGTACCGGTTACGTCGCATTTAATTTCAACGTTGTCTCCTACGCGGGCTGTCACGTGATTTACTTCTAAGGATTTGTCAAGGGATACTACAGATACACCTAAAAGAAAAGAAAAATCAAAGTTATGAATAATTATGGTAAATCCATGTCTTTATTATTGTTCATATTAACACTAGAAACTAGTATGTTGTGGCCATCACAAAACTTTCTTCTATATAAATCACGCCAATTAAACCATTTAAAAAGTGCAAATAATTAAATCGATTTAAAGAACATAATAATAACAATAACCATATACGTGAAAATCATGAAAAACATAAAATAGCAGCGCCACCTGTTGTGAGATTTATACCAAAATGTAATCAGCATCTAATTATGTTATATAATTATATTGTACCAGAACCTGAAATTTCATGAAGTTCTCTGCATTAGTTCTTGAGATATAGTTATGACAAAAAACGTGCAAGATTTAGCATAGCAGCGCCACATATTGGGCAATTCACACAAAACCCTAATCAGCATCTATGTATCTCAAGGTCTCCCAGAATCTGAAGTTTGGTTAAATTCTGTGAATTAGTTCTTGAGATATAGCTATCGTGAAAATCATGAAAAACATAGCATAGCAGCGCCACCGGTTGTGAGGTTTATACCAAAATGTAATCAGCGTCTAATTATGTTATATATTCTAATGTAACAGAACCTGAAATTTGATGAAGTTCTCTGCATTAGTTCTTGAGATATAGCTATCGCAAAAATCATGCAAAATGTAGCATAGCAGCGCCACTTATTGGGCAGTTCACACCAAAACCCTAATCAGCATCTATGTATCTCAAGGTCTCCCAGAATCTGAAGTTTGGTTAAATTCTGTGAATTAGTTCTTGAGATATAGCTATCGTGAAAATCATGAAAAACATAGCATAGCAGCGCCACCGGTTGTGAGGTTTATACCAAAATGTAATCAGCGTCTAATTATGTTATATATTCTAATGTAACAGAACCTGAAATTTGATGAAGTTCTCTGCATTAGTTCTTGAGATATAGCTATCGCAAAAATCATGCAAAATGTAGCATAGCAGCGCCACTTATTGGGCAGTTCACACCAAAACCTTATCAGTGGCAATGTATCTCAAGTTATTGCAGAATCTGAAGTTTGGTGAAATTCTGTGCATTAGTTCTTGAGATATAGCTATCATGAAAATAATGAAAGACGTGGCATAGCAGCGCCACCTGCTGGCCAATTTACACCAAAACTTAATCAACGTCTATGTATATCAAGGTCTCACAGAATCTGAAGTTTGGGGAAATTCTGTGCATTAGTTATTGAGATATAGCAATCATTAAAATCATGAAAAACGTGGCATAGCAGCGCCACCTGCTGGCAAATTTACACCAAAACTTAATCAGCGTCTATGTATATCAAGGGATCACAGAATCTGAAATTTGGTGAAATTCTGTGCATTAGTTCTTGAGATATAGCAATCTTGAAAATCATGAAAAACGTAGTATAGCAGCGCCACCTGCAGGCCAATTTACACCAAAAACCAATAGGCACTAATTCATATCATGGTCTAACTGAATATAAAATTTTATGAAATTTCGAGCATTAGTTCTTGAGATAGAGCGCCTACAAATTTTTTGTCACATACAGACAGACAGACATACAGACAGACAGACGGACGGACAGACTCACAGACAGACATTTTCTAAAAATAGTCAAAACGTATTCAGGACCTTCTAAAACATATAAATCCGTCGAAAACCGGAAGTCGAAAATTTTCATGAATCCAATACTTTCTTCTTGTAAAGATAGAAGAAAGTAAAAAGCTGTAACAATAATAAAATGAGTCTGAAATTGCACGTCAAACATAGCAAATGAGGTGCATTTGTACTATAACGATGTTTTTAAAATGTTCAGATGTTGGTATACTGTACTTCGAATACTGCATACCGTAAAATACCGTTAATCCGTCCCCCCCAAACGTGGCGAAAAATCGTAAAATAATTAGAGGGGGGCGCTTACACGGGATTTTTCCGCGGTCGTTTCACAAAATTTGCAGGGATGAACCATGATAAAATGAATGAATCGTGTATCTTTGAATGAATCATGAATTTTGATACTTGAGGCAATACTTGAAAGAAATTGCGTTTTTTCGTAAATTCTGTCGAAACGCAGAAAAAAGGAGGAATTTGCAAAAAAAAAAAAAAAAAGCCAAAAAAGCCTGAAATCAATTAAAAAATCTCCAAAGAACGCCCAATTCATCAAAGATTCATGATTCATTCATTTCATCATGATTCAACCGTTCTCAAGCGATCCGTTTTCAGTGATTTTTTTGAGAGGGAGGGCGCTTTCTCGGGATTTTTTGAAAATTTCAAATCTTTTATAAAGTGAGGAGGGGGCGTTTGATCGGGAAGGGCGGATTAACGGGATTTTACGGTAAGTATCTGAAATCTTTTGTACGTCTGTGTGAATACTATCTGATTTCTATTATACAGGAAGTAATTTTGAGTAAACCTCAGCAACGTATATAAATTTCATAAAATGCGAAATAGTTTGATATAATTAAAACGCGCTCCAAATAATGTTTCCTCGTATATCATTATGTAATATAGTACTCTTGTATGACCTCGTAAATTAATAAAAAATGGTCTTAGCATAGGACTAATTTTGCTAATTTTTTTAACCCAGATTGTTTCATAATTTGCTCTGAATAAAAGAAAAGTTTTTTAATTTTTTTTGTAGCACAAATTTATTTATATTTTAATTAAAACTATCCACAATATCTTATTTATTATTTAGCTTGAATAAAATTTATTTAAAGAATTTAATACTACTGAAAACGTCTGAGATTATGTCACGAAATGAATTTATACCAGTTTCTGCCGACAAAAAAAAACAGCCCTGACATCATTAACATTAACATCAAAATTAACTTTTTTCTGTAAAAATTGCATGCACAATTTTAGTTAAAGAGGTGAAAATGTTTAGTTGAGGTCTGATAGTATCTGAAAATCCTGGTTTTTTTTAAAACTTTTATTTAAATTTCGAAAAAAAAAAAATATTTTCTGAGGTTCGTAACGCTTTTCAGAATATTGGGTAACTTGAAAGCGGTTATCTAATATTTTCGTGCGTGATAATACTGAATTTCGGTAATTAAAAAAGAAAAAAATGTGTCTTTTTTACAGTGTACTGAAAATGAACAATTATTCCACTCCCACGATCTGAGTCGGATTTTTTACCTGGTGGTTACCAGAGATTGAGAAGATGCAGCGTGCCTGTTTTACATTAGAAAATATTCAGAGAATTGATAAAATGCGTAATATACGCGATGCAAGCTCATGTGGATTGTCGCAAGGCCGAAAACGCAGACAGCATTTGCGATTTTTGTAAAAATTAAAACAATTTTTCTAATAATATGATGATTTGTAGACGATGTATTACTGTTTACTCATTAAATAATCTTGATTTTAGGTAGCTTTCATTACAAAAAGTAAAAAGCTACCTATTGCAGCCGTCCGGAGGAAAGCACTTCCGGAAAATTTTGGTATATTTACACCGATCATGACCCCCAGACCCCAAAACCACCCTCCGTTCAAATGTTGACATATATATATATATATATATATATATATATAGGGACCGTTCAAGTATTACGTTGTGAGGGAGTGACCTTTTGTCATAAAGGCACTCTAGTGTTTCTGAGATCGTGACGTCAATAATTTAACATTTTGTAGGCGTAAAAGCGACATCTATCCTCTCTTTTACTTTAACTTTCTAGAGTGTGTGTGCTCTTTCGAATTCCGCAGTTAGCTCGCGGTTATTAGTAATATGTTAATGTGAAGTATCTCAGTTTGCAGCATATAAAAGCTTGGGGGTGAGTTTGGGTGTGTGTGTGTGTCTCTGGCATTAGCCAGCAGCCAGCGAGTGCGGACCTCTGCCATTAGACAACGAAGTGGATGATTGTTTAGCGAAGTGCTGACGAATAGAAAGTAGCAGCGGCCTCCAGTAAAGTGGAAAGGAGTTTGGATAGTGGATTTAAGAGTCGGCCGTGGTAAGAAAGTTTAATAGTAGTTCCATTTTAATTATTGGTGAAATAAAGAATTATCCACAGCCACGGGCTGTTTAACTAAACTTTGTTCAACAGCTCAGCCAGGAGACAGTGTCAAGTGTTAGGCGGTGCCACGACTGAGCTAGATTGGGGCCTGTGAATATGATTTTAGCTGTTCATAGTGTTCTCAGTGTGTAAAATTTTAGACTTGCTCCACTTCCCTTTGGCCATTAACACTTGAATAAACTTTGTTGTTTTAACCTAAACTACTGAGTATGTCTGCATATAACGTTACAAACGACACCCAGCGTGCGTGCGCCGTTACAAATGGCGCCCAACGAAACATCGGACATTATGAGATTGTGCCACGTGTGTATTTCACCGGTGAGGGTGATATTAGTGAATTTTTAGTTAAATTAGATGATTATATTTTGTTCAATAATATACCTGAAAAAAGTAGATACGTAGTGCTTAAATGCTCGTTAAAGGGCGAAGCACTTTTGTGGTTGGAAAATATAGGAAAGTTTTTGATTAATGAAGAAGCGAAAAGATTTGAACAAACTGTGATCGAGTTAAAGAAGGCATTTCCTCCCGTTAAAGATAAAAGTATTTTGAGAAAAGAGTTCTATTGTAATAAGCAGAATATTTATGAGTCGGCATCAAAATTTTATCTTCGTAAGCTTGAACTAAAAAATAAATTAGATTTAGATATCACATTTGAGGAATTGTTGGACATTGTTTTTCCTCTTTTTAATCCAAATATACAGGACTTTATTGAAGTTAGAGCACCGAAGAATTTTGCAGAAATGCATCAGATATTATCGAAGTACGAGACTCGGCATAGCTCGGATCAACGGGATTTGCGTAGCCCTCGGCAGAGACCTGTCACGGATAGTAATTTGAGAAATGAGGGGGAACGTAATTTTGTGAGAGGGGGACAGCGATTTCCGGATAATAATGTGCGTAATAGAAATGATGGATTTGGTCGTAATATGTCGAATACGAGTAATGGTAATAGGAATGGTGGTGGTACTAATAATTTTAGAAGTGGTGAGAGAAATATGTATGGAAATAGACAGAATAATCGTAGTGGGGGAGTACGGGACAGGAATGTTTCTTCGCAAGTAAGGAGATTAACTTCGGATGAGAATGTTGAAAATAGGTCAATGCAAAAGAGATGTGTTCAGAGGTCGGGTCAGTTAAACTGGTAGGTGACTGTATTTCGGAAGGTATGCAGTCACAGGTTAAATCGGAAAAGCCTTCTGTGAGTTTAAATAAAATTACTATTAATCCGGTTGAGTTACCTGAAGTGTTAATTGTGTTAGATGGTATTGTCGTTAAAAGTGTCTTTGATACAGGGGCAGATAAGTCGTTCATTTCTTTTGATTGTTATCGGAAATATTTTTCGTATAAGAAGTTGAAAAGGTCAAGTCTTGTGGTTCAGTCAGCACAGGGAGTAGCTTGCGATAATAAAGGTTCAGTAGAATTGGAAGTTGAAATTCGTTCGGTTAAGACATGTTGGGAGTTTTGTGTGTTAGATGGGTTAACAGTGCATTGTATAGTTGGTGTGGATTATATGAAGGATAGAGGAATTAGTTTGGATTTCTTTAAAAAGTCGTTAATCGTGAATAATGATGAGAATGTGAGTAAGAAAGAGCCAGTTTCAGTGTCAATTAATTTGGAGGAGTCGGGGTTAAGTGAAATGGAGAGGGAGGAATTTAATAAGTTTTTGAATGAATTTGGAGAGGTTTTTTCTGATAAACCGGGTTTAACGCATGTTGCATGGCATGAGATTGATACTGGTTTGAAAGCACCTGTTGCTAGTAAACCATATCGTTATGATAAAGTTAAACAAGGTATAATTGATTATCATATTCAAAAAATGCTAGCGGACGATATTATAATGCCAATTGAGTCTCCTTTTGCATCGCCAGTAGTGTTATGTCGTAAAAATAATGGGAAAAGTTTAGATAATCCCGAGGCATATAGGTTTGCAGTAGATTATAGAAAGTTAAATGCGATAACGCAATACCCTCAGTATCCTATACCAGTAATTGACGACATTTTGGCTAATATAACGAGTACGAATTATATGTCAACGTTAGATCTTACGTCGGGTTATTTTCAGATTGCAATGAAGCCGGAGGACATACCTAAGACTGCTTTTATTACTCGGGACGGTTGTTTTGCTTTTAAGAGAATGAGTTTTGGTTTATCGGGAGCGCCGGCAACGTTCCAGAAGGCCATGAATAATATCCTTAAACCTTTGCTTGGTAAGGGTGTCTTGGTCTACCTGGACGACATAATTATAATGGCAGCTACTTTTGAAGAGCATTTAAGATTGTTGAGGGAAGTATTTACGTTGTTAAGAGATGCTGGGTTAACAGTTAAGTTAGAAAAATGTAAATTTTTGAGAAAAGAGATAAAGTATTTAGGAGTTAAAATTACGCGTGATGGTATTAATATAGATAATGAGAAAATTGAGGCAATTACGTCAATGAGTCCCCCCAAAAATAGTAAGGAAGTGGCGACATTTTTAGGGATGGTGGCTTGGTTTGCCAAGTTCATTCCTCGTTTTTCAGAGTTATGTGAACCGTTGTATAATTTAAAAAGGAAAAGGGTGAAGTTTGTATGGTCATCAGCGGCCCAGAGATCGTTTGAATTATTAAAAGAGGCAGTAGTTTCCCCTCCTGTTTTGGCTCACCCCGATTATTCATCTCAGTTCGAAGTGTATTGCGATGCGAGTGCAGTGGGGGTTGGAGCGATGTTAGCACAGAAAGGTCGACCTATAGCATTTGCGTCAAGAATTTTAAATGCAGCGGAAAGGAATTATTCGATTACGGAAAGGGAGTGTCTTGCAGTAATTTGGGCTTTGAATAAATTTCGTTGTTTTTTCACTAATATACCGGTTAAAGTCATTACGGATCATTCAGCTTTGACAAAGTTAACTAATGGAAAGGGTTTGTCGTCTCGTATGGTCAGATGGTGTTTGAAGTTAGCAGAGTATAATGTGGTTATAGAACATAGGGCTGGCAAGGAGAATGCGGTAGCGGACGCTCTGTCACGAAACCCGCATGGTGGTTTAGAGGTCACGGAGGAAGTTAAGTGTTGTGCATTGTCTTCATTGGTGTTAAGGTCGCGAGAGCAGTTGATAAGAGAACAGAAGCAAGATGAAGAGTTTGGTAGTTTGTATCGTTACTTGGAAAATCCTGATGATGTCCCGAGCGCAGATGTGCCTATGTTTGAGAAGTGGTCCCAATCTTTTAAGCTTATCGATGGTCTTCTTTTTTATTCTAAAATTGTAAATTCACGTGGTGAATTAAGAGTTTTTATTCCGGCTAGTCTTCGTAAGGCCATCTTGAAAGAATTTCATGATAATCCATTAGCAGGTCACTTAGGAATCAGGAAAACTTATGCTCGAATTTGTGAATCCTGCTACTTCCCTAAAATGCGGGAAGCAGTGCGCGCTTATGTCTCCAGCTGTAGCACATGCCAACGTTATAATTATAAAAATGTAAGTCCAGCTGGCAAATTAATTCCTATTAAAGTAAATTTTCCTAATGAATGTGTAGGTGTAGATTTAATCGGTCCTTATCCATTGTCCAATCCTAAAAGATATAGATTTGTGCTAGTTATAGTTGATTATTTTAGTAAATGGGTAGAGTTAGTCCCCCTCAGGAAGGCTTCTGCACCTGCAGTTGCCGATGCATTTTTCGATAATTATATTTCTAAATATGGTGCACCAATTAGGGTAGTGAGCGATCATGGCCCTTGTTTTATTTCTGATATATTTAAGGCCCTGTGTGAGAAGCTGGAGATCGATCATTCGTTTACTGTTCCGTATCGACCTCAGTCTAATATGGCTGAACGTGTAAATCGTACATTAATTCAAATGATTTCTTCATATGTTGGTTCTCATCATGCAAATTGGGACCAGTTTCTTCAGCATTTTGCGTACGCACTTCGTACAGCAGTTCACGAGTCAACGGGGAAAACGCCTGCTGAATTGTTTTTGGGAAGAAAAGTCATTACTCCATTCCAAAGGTTAGTTATGGTGTCGGATGCGGAAAGTCAGTACATGTGTCAGGATATTGAGAGGTTGGTTAAGGAAGCTCAGGTTCAAATGGGAAAAGCGCAAGAAAAGCAAGCTCAGTATTATAATATGCGTAGGAGGGAGTTAGAAGTGAAAGTTGGAGATTTTGTGTTAGTAGAAAAGCATTGGTTAAGTTCAAGTCGTCAAAAGAGAGTAGCTAAGTTTGGTCCGAAGTTTGTAGGTCCGTTCGAGGTTTTAGAAGTTCGAAATAATAATTTGGTTGTTGATGTCAATGGTGAAAGAATGACGGTTAATTTGGATCAGGTTAGAGTTTATAAGTTTAGAGAAAATGGTAGTGAAGGTTCTCATGTGTCGAGTGGTGTTTCGCGAAATTCCCGATCCAATGAGTGTCCCGAGTCCAGCACTTCTTCATCTAATTATTTTCATCAATATTCAAGAAGAAAATTTGGTCAAACGGCTCCAAAAACTGTTCTTGAAAGTCGAAAGCCTAGCAATCCGAGAGCAAAGTATGATAATAAAAATAAGAGAACTGTGTCAAATACATCGGACTCTGTGTGCCATAAAAGATAAAAAATTATAAACTGTCCAGTTCCTCCACCTATTAGACAGCAACCTCGCAAACATACATTATCCATAGGTGCCAACCTGACATAGATTATCCGTAATACCTGGTTTAGTTTGATCCAGGTTAACGTCACTTCAAACCAGAAAATATATTTCATGAATCTTTGTTTATTTAATTTAAAGACTGTTAGTGGAACATACTTAATTAAATTTCTTTGAAAAATTTCTGGTTCGAAACTCATTAAACCAGGGTCAAATTAACGCACGTATTACGGATAATCTATGTCAGGTTGGCACCTATGCATTATCTAATAGTTCACCATCTTCAGTGATTAATCCCCGGAAAAGATTTCGTATGGACACTCGACAAACTGTTAAAAGGACTTTAAAGTCGGAATTTTTGCCCAATAAGAAACAGCGTAGGTCTGGAAAGAAACGTGGTCTAGGATCTTCAGTGACTTCGGGTGCATCTAGAAAGAGGAGACAACGCTCAGATTACCGGCATCAACAGTGTGAATCTCGCCATGGAGTGACCCCAGCAAACCGGCCAGAGCAGAGTCGTCGAGCGGAACCTACAAGTATCCCGCGGCATCCATTCAGAACCAGGCTGCAGGCACGACAGTCAACTGTGGCGTCACCATACAGTTCCGATGACGAAAGATCCTTCGTACAAGGTTTCTGGGACAGGAGGAGAAAGCCATCCTGTAGTATGAAGCCAGCCAGCAGCGAATCATCTCTATGACTGGGTGATAATGTTCTTTATTAAATTTCTATTAGAGTGCATATAGGTGGTAGCAATGTGAAAGAATAGAAAGCAGAATGACTGTTTGGTACTTTTTGGCCATTTTTGGAATTTTTTGACGGACTCACGATTAGTGCTTAATTGTGTTCAAAATTTGTTTGCAAAATTGTTAGTTTTATGTATGTTTGAGATTTTGGTCTTAACTGCTTTTAAAAATTCTGGATCTATTGTTAAATTGTTGTGTTATTTGTTAAAAATGTTACTATATTGTTATATTGTTCATGTGTTATAAAATGTATGTTAATGTATGTTTAAATTTTCAGAAAGTACAGATAGTAATTTGGGTTATTTTGTACACGCGCCGCGGTTCAGACGCGCACGTGTTTTGCGGTCAAGAAGTCCTTGACACGCGTTTCTATCTCTTATACTAACATTTAATGAATTAACTTTCTTCTTATCGTTCGTGTTTTATGAGTTGCGTTTTGTACTTTAGTTGGGAATGGTTTCCGCAAGTTGCGAATTTTTAAGCTGCGTTTAAATTTGAAATTGTATTGTATTAAAATTGAATGTTAATGTGATTTTCTTGCAGGGAAGTATACCTGTGTTATGTATTGATTCTGCTATTTTTCTTTTAGTTAATACAGATGAAGAACATGATGACGTCATTTTGTAAATTTTTGATATTTTTTTATTTTTGCATAAGCACAGCGATATGCCGCTGTACGTATGTGCCCCAATTATTGTTAAAGTGGAGTTAAGTTCTGAAGAATTTTGGGAGTTAGTTCATTGGCTAATGGGTTTGTAGGTATTACGTAGTAGCAGTTATTTTAGTATGAAGTAATTGTAATTCTAGATGAATTTGGATGAGGAAAATTTTTGCGCATTGGGTTTTTTGGACTTGGTGCGAATTCTAGTATATTAAAAGTTGTGGAGAAATTTTTGGTAAAGTTATAGTTGTATGGCAATATTGAGGAAAATTTCGGAAGTTTAGTATTTTGAGAAATTTTAGCACTCCCAGTGGAGTGGGCTGTTTGGAAAGAAGTAATTAGTTTTGAAAATTTTACGAGTTTTTGGAAGTTTTACGGAGGCTATTTGTAAGATAGAAGAATGATTGGATTGAATATGTGAATATTTGAGGCAAACTGAGTTTTTTTTGGTTGTGATGGGTCAAAGTTAATATTTTAAAAGTTATGTTTCGGCGCTAAATTTCACCCATCACTGTGTTTTATTACGGCTCGAAATTTATAACAAGAAAAAGTTCTGGGCATGCATTTGGCCCAGCCCTTTTTCTCTGCGGAATCCGAGGGGGGGTTGTGAGGGAGTGACCTTTTGTCATAAAGGCACTCTAGTGTTTCTGAGATCGTGACGTCAATAATTTAACATTTTGTAGGCGTAAAAGCGACATCTATCCTCTCTTTTACTTTAACTTTCTAGAGTGTGTGTGCTCTTTCGAATTCCGCAGTTAGCTCGCGGTTATTAGTAATATGTTAATGTGAAGTATCTCAGTTTGCAGCATATAAAAGCTTGGGGGTGAGTTTGGGTGTGTGTGTGTGTGTCTCTGGCATTAGCCAGCAGCCAGCGAGTGCGGACCTCTGCCATTAGACAACGAAGTGGATGATTGTTTAGCGAAGTGCTGACGAATAGAAAGTAGCAGCGGCCTCCAGTAAAGTGGAAAGGAGCTTGGATAGTGGATTTAAGAGTCGGCCGTGGTAAGAAAGTTTAATAGTAGTTCCATTTTAATTTTTGGTGAAATAAAGAATTATCCACAGCCACGGGCTGTTTAACTAAACTTTGTTCAACAGCTCAGCCAGGAGACAGTGTCAAGTGTTAGGCGGTGCCACGACTGAGCTAGATTGGGGCCTGTGAGTATGATTTTAGCTGTTCATAGTGTTCTCAGTGTGTAAAATTTTAGACTTGCTCCACTTCCCTTTGGCCATTAACACTTGAATAAACTTTGTTGTTTTAACCTAAACTACTGAGTATGTCTGCATATAACGTTACAAACGACACCCACCGTGAGTTTGCCGTTACAACGTAAGCATATTTTTAGTCATTTTGTACCCCCTCCCCCCCCTTGTAAGAAAATATAAGCAAATGCTAGACCCCCCCCCTTTGCTTACGTAAGATTTTATGACAGTTTATACATCAATACTTCTAGACTTATAAAAAGTTACCAATCAATTACATTATTAATCCTACAAATTTATATAGGCATATAGGGATTGTGATATCAAAATATATAAAATAGTTTTAATATATTGTTGCTTATTGCATTAAAAAAACCACAGAATACAATATGGTTTAAATATATTGTTATTTATCACATTGAACAATAAAATAAGATATACAAGAAGTCTTAGCTTAGTCTTTTGCAATATCTTCTCAAAGCAATAACAATTAATTAGCACATTCTTTTAAACACACGAAAAGAGACTACAGTAGGTAAATATTATTGAGAGGCAGGCATTTTTTTAACAATTTATAAGTAATTAAGACTTATATATTACTTCATAGCTATAGCGGAAACGCTAACCTATAATAAGATTAAGAAATATAAATCTCAAACAAATAAATCTCAAATAAAAGACGAACCAACTGACATACAAAAGTTATACATTTTAAGATAGAATTTGATGAGATGAATAAAAAGGCAATGTAAAAATTTAACATTTAAATAAAGGAAATTTTAGAATTTAAAATAAACAGGTTTTCAACAAACAGAAATTTGTTGATTTTTTTTTTATTATTATTAACCAGAGAGCTATGTCAAGACTTTAGAAATCACTCTTGAGAATATAACGTAAGCTACTCTATATTTCTACGAACTTTAATATTTGTTTGATAACATTAAACACTTACCTTAGTGAAAAAGTTAAAAAAAGTTGATTTCTTTTTGGTTGCAATCTGCAGTTCTTCCTCAATTCTCTTTAAAACAAGCCTTTCAAGATCTTTGTCGCACTTTGCTTCATTTTTGTACCGTCGCAAACATCATTTGCCATTTTTTACACGATTTGGGCAGGGGTATCATTTCGAGATCTTTTAAAGCTCTGATAAAGTTTCTGATATAATAAGGATTTGTCAATGTTAGTATCCAGAATTAAATCCGACTAAATTCACTATGCAACTAAAAGCAATACTCTTTTACTAAAAATTCACCATATAAATTTATTATGCAACTGAACTAAGACAATAAATATCTGTGCTGTGTACCCGAGACAAGAAAAACCCCAAGTAGGTTTTTTGCTTTCTAAAGTTCCAAAACCTGTAGAGAAGGAAGTTCGGCAATAGGAGCAGAAAGACAAAAATTTCTATAAATTCTGCAAAAATTCCCGGAATTCCATGACCGATTGAACGAGAGAAAAGAAAATACCGGACTTACCTAAAATAAAGTCAACTGACCAGTTACCCTGGCAACAGAACCCAGCCACACCGGTTCCTGTGTTTTTCTAGTCTTGCAATGTACTTGACTTTGCACACAATTTAACAGACAATAATGAAGACAAAGGGCGAGTGGGTGATGCAGGTCATGCGACTGCCGATGGATAAGCAAAGCATAAAATCGAAAATAAACGGCGACTTTCCCCATCATACTTTATTTGCTTGTTGAATTTGAACTGCAGTTGCTTCGTTGTTTAATGCTTATGTAAGAATTGTCGTGACCCCCCCCCTCCCCCATGTCAGAAAAAATAAGCAGACTCTGGACTCCCCCCTCCCCCTTTAGTGCTTACGTAATACTTGAACGGTCCCATATATATAACCATATATATATATATATATATCTGATTTTTGTCATGCGATAACTAACGTATTTATGAACCGATTTGAATGAAACTTGGTATGTACATAGTACATACAAATGTCTCGAGCGAGTTCGTTGGGCAGCATCATCCGCCATTTTGTTTCAAAAGGGCGGCCATTTTAAATTTTTATAAAAATTTTAAATTTAAAGCTCAATGCGAAAAAATTACAAGTTGAAAAATATTTTTCTTTTACGTGTTAGAACTTAAAACAGCAATTCCAGAACACTTTTTATTTTGTCTATATCTTAAAAAATGATTGAGTTATAGCACTTTGAATTTTTCTTATTCCTGACATTTTGAAACGATCTGATTTTTGTCACGTGATAACACGCGTATTTATGTACGGACTTGAATGAAACTTGGTATGTACAAAGTACATACAAATGTCTCAACCGAGTTCGTTGGTCAGCATCATCCGCCATTTTGTTTCGAAATGGCGGCCATTTTAAATTTTTTTAAAAATTTAAAATTTAAAATGACATGCGAAAAAATAAAAAATTGAAAAATATTTTTCTTTTACGTATTAGAACCTAAAACAACAATTCCAGAACACTTTTTATTTTGTCTATATCTTAAAAAATGATTGAGTTATAGCACTTTGAATTTTTCTTATGGCTGACATTTTGAAACGATCTGATTTTTGTCACGTGATAACACGCGTATTTATGAATCGATTTGGATGTAACTTGGCGGGTACATAGTATATACTGAGGCCTGAATCAAGTTCGATACTAAATTCCATCCGCCATCTTATTTCAAAATGGCGGCCATTTAAAAAATTTTATAAATTTAAAAATTTTAAATTAGGTACAAGAAAGTGAGAATTTGAAAAAGATTTTTCTTTTATGCATTTGACCTTGATACAAAGTATCCAGAGCAATTTTTGTTTCGTCTGTATCTTAAAAAATGGCTGAGTTATCGCATATATATATTAATCGATTTCAATATGAGTGTGCATGTGCACCTGAATTAAGATTTCGACCAAGCTCATAATCAGGTTCTACTAATTTGAGCTTAGTATTTTTGAATAATATAACTTAATTTAAAATAAATAAATAAATATATAAGTATATGAAAGCTACCTCTTCCTCCCGGCACTGCCGGAAGGACTATTTCACGTAAATCATGCTTTTTCTTGCAGTTTCTTATAACTCTGCTCTACATTAGCCGACTTTTCATTTTACCCGAAAAATGTAATTAAAATATAAATATTGATATGAATTTTTTTCTATCTAGCTATCGTCCAATCTATAGATAGAATAGATATGTGTACAAAAAGTTAATTCATATTTGAAGAATGATTTAGTGATAATTATAAATAAATTGTTGCACTTAAATTCCCTACGTGAAAAAATATCTTCCAAACTAAATTTAATTCTGTAGCTTTATATTCTTGTTTAACAGATATTTTGCACCTAATAACATACTTCAGTGCAGTTATCGGTGTCAATGATCGATATATTTTAAATAGCATATTGTTACAAAATAAATCGAAAAGGCTGTTAAATTCTTTTAAATAGTTCTTTTAAAATTGAGCGAGCTATCAAAGTAATGTAAATGAATAACCGTAATCAAAAAAGAAGATTTTCCCCTTCATTTTCATAATTATCGAAAAAGAAGACACATGTAAATACTAACAGCAAATGTTGAATTGTTACCTTTTGTAAAGATGTTTCATAAAGCTAAGATATCAAAATCTATGTTTTTCTAAAAATGTAAATTTATATATATATGTGGGATATACTCTCGCATGTGGGCTACACTCTCTCTCTGCTGCACCTGCATCGGACTATTTCTCTCCGCCACTCTCCGGAACTCTGGGTCGAGAGTAAATAGAAAAGGGTGAATTATCGAAGCTGTGTGTCCAGGTGTGAGTGAATTAAGAAGTAAATAGAACGTGTTGAACGACGGAAAACTATGTTGATTAAAACTAAGACGGATATTTCGAAGTATAAAAATGACAATTGTTTTTACGACGAATTGATATATGATTTTTAAAGATTGTATAGAAAAGTAACGAAGAATTAATCTGTTTTATTTTTTGTTTATTTTTTGTTCTGTTCTTCTGTTAATAAATGTATGTGTCCGTAAGAAACTACTTTTTATTTTGAGTCTAGACTCGTCCATCCCATAAAGTGGTGACAGAAGTGGTTATCCATATTTCTTCCTATTGCCGTGAACTATTTTTTTTCTTAAGATTCAAGCCGGATATCATTTTACGGGTGAGTTAATTATTCCAAATTTTATATTTACTATGAAGCTAGTCGACATCAAAGAACTGGAACTTGCATTTAAAAATGAACGTACTAATAAAATTAAACTACTTCATAAATTATTGTTCGACACTGATGGTGATCGATCAAATCGAAAAAGAATTCGTGACTTCACTGGTTTCGATTTCGAAACGACCAGCATTGAATTCAAAAATAAAGTTACGAAAGTTCAAGCAGATTTTTCTTTAAACGATTTAATCACAATTTGTAATTTACTCTGCATCTCTAACGAAGGTTCTTTAACTGAACTTGCAACCAGATTAGTTACTTATCTTTCAGACTTGAATTCACTCCAAGCTAACATTATCCAAAACGAAACTGATACCGATTCGGAACCTGAAATATCTTCACATAATACCACATTGAATAAAGACACTGCAAGTAATACCGAATCATCAAATTTTGATAAAAGCAAGCAATTTCCAGTTCAAAGTTTTTTGCCATCTACTATTAATTTTAATGATGTTGAAAGCGTTATACCGCCTTTTGATGGTAGTTCTTTTCAAGACATAAATATTTGGTCAAGTAATTTTGACGATGTCGCTAGCATGCTCAATTTATCAGAATTTCATAAATTTATATTTGCTAAACGATCCTTACGAGGAAAAGCCCAGCTGTTAGTACAAACAGAATTTCACATTAACTCGTATGAAAAACTTAAGCAACTCTTAATTTCTGAATTTGGCATTACTTATAATTCTGCTGAGTTACATGACATGTTAAATAAACGAAAATTACAAGAAAATGAATCCCTTGAAGAATATTTTCTCGTAATGAAACAATTATGTTCGCGCGGTAACATCGAAGATTCAGCACTGATGCAGTACATTATTAACGGTATACCCGACCCTGTTTTTAGAAAATCAATATTATATGGCTGCCAATCTATAGTAGAATTTAAACAAAAGCTCAAAATTTATGACAAAATTCGGCATGACTATGAGAACACTAAATTTCGTAAATCCAAACCAGAAATGCCGTTAAAAGAGAAATCTTTTCGTCCAAAACCTGATCTTCTCTGCTTTAATTGTGGTTTAGCCAACCATAAAAGTAGCCAATGTAGGCATAAAGACAAAGGCCCTCGCTGCTTCAATTGTTCGAATTTTGGCCATAAGTCGGCTCAATGTGACCAACCAAGGAAACCTAGAAATAAGCCTGAACCATCCAATATTTGCACCATTATGTCGAATACTTTTATGACCAAACAAGTAATTATTTCGTCAGTAAATGTTCTTTCTTTGATCGATACGGGAAGTGAAAGAAGTCTGTTAAAAGAAAGTATTTATCGCAAACTCCCAACGGTTTCGAACCTCGAACATTGAACAATCACATTAACTGGATTAGGAAATACTATGATCAAACCCCTGGGTTTTTTCTCTACGGATATTACTATAAATGATTTTAATTACACCACTAATGTTTATGTAGTACCAGATTATTCTATATCTTTTGATCTTATTATTGGTACAGATATTATACAGCAAAGTATTTTAACAGTTTCTCAAAATAATATTTCGATGCAAAAAATCAAACAAAATGAAGATATGTCAAATAATTTTCTGATTAATGTTGCTAAAGTATTAGACGATAGTAATCTTGATTTATCTCATATTACCGATAAAACTATACGTTCAAAAATTACGGAACTTATTCAAAATTATTCCCCCCGAAAAGTAAAAACTACCGATGTTACATTATCAATTCATCTGAAAGATGAAATACCTGTTACATGTCCTCCCAGACGCCTAGCTCCTTTAGAGAAGGAATTTGTCGAAAAACAAATTTCTGAATGGCTTGAAAAGGGAATTATCCGAAAAAGCACCAGTAATTTTTCATCACCTATTGTCCTCGTAAAAAAGAAAGATGGTTCATATAGATTGTGTGTTGACTATAGGAAGCTAAATGCTAAAACACATAAACAACGTTTTCCCCTCCCAGTAATCGATGACATTATTGATCAGTTGCACTCTGCAAAAGTATTTACTACTCTTGATCTTAAAAATGCTTTTTTCCATGTTGAAGTAGAAGAAAATAGTCGAAAATACACTTCTTTTGTAACACATTCTGGTCAATTTGAATTTCTATACATGAATTATGGCCTTAGCGATGCTCCCTTAGTTTTTCAGAGATATATCTATAATGTTTTTCGTGATCTCATTAATGAAAAAGTACTTATCGTCTACATGGATGATTTCATAATACCGTCTGAAAACGAAGCCGAAGGACTCCAGAAATTACAACGCGTTCTTACAACTGCATCCGAATATGGTTTAGAACTGAATCTAAAAAAATGCCACTTTTTACAACGAGAAATTGATTTTTTGGGTTACCACATTAAAAATGGTCAACTGCATCCATCTCCCTCCAAAACTAAAGCTGTTCTAAATTTTCCAGAACCTAAAAGTGTAAAAGATGTACATTCATTTGTCGGACTAACCTCATATTTTCGTAAATTTATTCAAGATTATTCTTTAATAGCTGAGCCCTTAACAGATCTCCTTAGAAAGGACACTAAATTTCACTTCGGTGACCAGCAGCGAAATGCATTTAATCAGTTGAAACACATTCTTGCTTCAGGTCCTGTTTTAAGCATTTATAACCCTAGTAATGAAACAGAAGTTCATTGCGATGCTTCTATTGATGGTTACGGAGCAGTCCTCCTTCAAAAGTCTTCTATTGATAATCAATTTCACCCTGTCTACTTTATGAGCAAAAAAACCACAGATGCTGAGCGTAAATATTCGAGTTATGAACTAGAAGTTTTGGCCGTCATCGAGGCTCTTAAAAAATTTCGTGTTTATATTTTAGGTATTCCTTTCAAGATAGTCACAGATTGCAACGCATTTGCCCTAACTATGAATAAAAAAGATCTTTGCACCAAGATAGCTCAATGGGCTTTAATGTTAGCTGATTATAACTATACAATCGAACACAGACAAGGTGCACGTATGCGCCACGTCGACGCTTTAAGCAGAAATCCCGTATGTATGACCATTCAAGACAGTTTTACTTCCAAAATCATACAATCAGAGAACACCGACGAACATATACAGGCCATCAAAGAAATTTTGAAAACAAAGCCATATGACAATTATTTCCTCAAAAATAACGTTCTTTATACAAATCATAAAGGTTACGATCTGGTAGTTGTGCCGGATGAAATGCAGCTAAACGTCATCAAACACGTTCATGACAAAGGACACTTCGGACGCAAACGTTGTGAAGAACTCCTTAATGAAGAATTTTTTATCCCTAAAATGGTAAATAAGATTGATAAAGTTATAGCAAACTGTGTAACATGTCTTTTATATAATCGGAAACGTGAAAAACAAGAAGGTGAGTTACATCCCTTACACAAAGAGGAGACTCCCCTCCAAACTTACCACATTGATCATCTAGGCCCTCTCGAATCAACTAACAAAAACTATAAACATATTTTGTCTTTAATAGATTCATTTACCAAATTCGTGTGGCTATATCCCTGTAAAACTACTTCTTCTGCCAAAGTCATATCGAAACTGCAACAACAAAGTTATACTTTTGGCAACCCTTCCAAAATCATTAGCGATAAAGGTCCTGCATTTACAAGTAAAGAATTTGTTGATTATTGCCAAAATGAAAATATAAAACACGAGACAATTACAACAAGCCTTCCCCGTGCTAATGGTCAAGTAGAGCGACTTAATTCCATCATAATTTCAGTAATCTCTAAAATGTCCAAAGACGAACCGACCAAATGGTTTAAACATGTTCCTAAAGTTCAACAAGTTATTAATTCAACTTACCAACGAAGCATTAAGAGAACACCATTTGAAATACTATTTGGTACAAAAATGAAACAGAAAGAAGATTTACAAATTATTGAACTCCTGAACAGTGCAGTCGAAGAACAATTCATGAAAGATAGAGAAGAACTCCGAAAAGAAGCTAAGAAGAATATTCTGGAAATTCAACAAGAAAATCGCAAGCATTATAATTTAAGACGTAAGAAACCCCGGAAATATAACCTTGGAGACCTCGTAGCAATTAAAAAATCCCAACAAGGACCATTGTTAAAATTGAAATCTAAATTCCTAGGTCCATATAAAGTAACCAAAGTGAAGTCTAACGACACCTACGACGTAGAGAAAATCTCATCAACTGAAGGACCGATCAGTACTAGTTCGTGTGCTGAATACATGAAGCCTTGGCATGACGATAACTGAAACTTTATTTTTTTTCCTTATCTTTAATGTGTATGTGTGAACATTTTAATAGTCAGCGATTTTAAAGAACATTTTCATACGATGTTACACCATTTCAGAAAAAAGACGACTGATCTTTCTCGTGTACAAACGAACTATATTTTTTTCCGTCTAAGAACAGTTACTGTTTTTGTTTTTGTTTTGTTTCTTTTCAGATTCTATAAGATCACATGTCGCTGCGGCAGCTCCAGATGTCAGGACGGCCGCATGTGGGATATACTCTCGCATGAGGGCTACACTCTCTCTGTGCTGCACCTGCATCGGACTATTTCCCTCCGCCACTCTCCGGAACTCTGGGTCGAGAGTAAATAGAAAAGGGTGAATTATCGAAGCTGTGTGTCCAGATGTGAGTGAATTAAGAAGAAGTAAATAGAACGTGTTGAACGACGGAAAACTATGTTGATTAAAACTAAGATGGATATTTCGAAGTATAAAAATGACGATTGTTTTTACGACGAATTGATATATGATTTTTAAAGATTGTATAGAAAAGTAACGAAGAATTAATCTGTTTTATTTTTTGTTCTGTTCGTCTGTTAATAAATGTATGTGTCCGTAAGAAACTACTTTGTATTTTGACTCTAGACTCGTCCATCCCATATATATATATATATATATACATATATGTTACAGGCCAAACCCGATTTTAGGCTAAACTAGATTGGCCTAGGCCAAACTAGTCTATCCTAGCGCCCATCGGATAAACTAGTTTTTCCTAGGCTAAACTAGTCTATCCTGACGTCCATCGGATAAACTAATTTTTCCTAGGCCAAACTAGTCTATCCGAACGCCCATCGGATAAACTAGTTTTTCCTAGGCCAAACTAGTCTATCCGAACGCCCATCGGATAAACTAGATTTTCCTAGGCTAAACTAGCTTGGACGAACAGTGATTAGGATAAACTAGTTTAGCCTGCATTTCATTGGTTTGAACTAGTTTGTCCTAGGCCGATCTAGATTGTCCTAGGCCAATTCAATTTGGCGTAATTTTATTGAATCTAAACACCACCACGGAGCCAACTTTCTAGTTTTGATCTAATTTATACTAGGCCGATGCAGTTATGCGATTTTAGATCACAGACTATCAAAGCCTGAGAGCTAATGTGCTCGCAGATTCTGTGTGTGTGTAAGTAACCATGTACGTATGTATGTACGTACGTAAGTACGCAATGCGATAACTCCTGATAGAAATATCCAATTTGATTCAAATTTTGAACATAGATTTGTCCTGATAACTCCTAAGACGCGTAAATTCATCAATAACAAAATTAAAAATTTTTCACAAATCCAATGTTTTTTTTTTTTTTTTTTTTTTTTTTTTTTTTATAAAGACAGAAGAAAAACTAGTCGGATGTGCCAATTTCAAAACTTATTCTATCTCATACACGTTAATGGTTCAGGATAATGAAACAGCAGCGTCACCGACTAGGTAATTTATAACAAAATCTAATCTGCAACAACGTCTTTCAAATTCTAACTCAATCTGAAATTTGATGAAAATCTGTGTATTAGTATTACATGTTTTTTGGAATCTCAGATTCCTAAAATGTTTAAATGCGTGAAAAACTGGAATAAAAAAAATCACGAATCAAATACTTAGTGTAAAGACAGAAGAAAGTAAAATAAATAAAAGAATGAATTTTAAATGAACTTTTCATATTCCAATAGATATGTTTGAGCTGAACGGATTTATTCGAAATATTTTTAACTTGAGCTGCTTAAACTTGATTAATTTTTGAGAAATTAAATTTGAAATAATTTTTTTTTTTTTTGTGTAAGTGTGCCAAACAGTAGTTGGCATCAATTACAGCACGTCAAATTCAATTGGCCTATGATAAATTAGATTGTCCTAGGATGAACTAGATTGGACTAGGCTAAACCAGAAGTTTGGCGCCGAAGCGGTCTTTGGGATGAATAAAAACATGCCAAATTCAATTGGCCTAGGATAAACTAGATCGTCCTAGAATAAACTAGTTCAGACCAAAGAATAGCAGACTAAACTAGTTTATCCTAATGACCGTTAGGCCAAACTACACTAGTGGACAAAATTAAGAGATGGACGGCGTTTTCCCAAATATCTCGAGAAATACTGGATACAAATAAATGAAAATTGGTATGGATATAACTTATAGTATGACAATAATATGTGCAAAGTAAAAATTAAAGTGCCATTCATTGGCAAGAGTTATTGGCAATAGTCCAATGTGGACTGAAATTCATGATGAAAGATGGCAATGAAAGTGAGGCTTGTATGGTATGTGGTCGCCTCTAGTATGGTGTGTGATCACCTCTGACAGATAGACAACATGCACAACGATTATGCATGCTGTTAATAAGAGAGTTAAGGATTGCTTGTGGAAGACTCTCCCACTCTTCCACCAGAGCAGTTTTTAATTCCGGAATGGTTCTGGGTGGAGGTTGGCGTCTCGCAATAGCCCTTCCAAGAGCATCCCAAGCATGTTCAATGGGATTAAGGTCAGGAGATTTGGCTGGCCAGTCCATTCGATGAATATCCTCGCTTTCCAGATACTCCTCAACCAGGCGAGCTCTATGTAGTCGGGCATTGTCTTCCATAAAAACGAATTCATGGCCAATAGCACCCCTGAAAAGACGCACGTTGGATTGTAGGATCTCCTGCCTGTACCTCTGGGAACCAGTGTGAAACACATGGAGCGGTGTGCGAATATTTTACATGATCCCTGCCCAAACCATCAGTCCTCCACCAGCATAATGGTCCCTTTCAATGATATTACTGGGATAGTATCGGGTCCCAGGATCCCTACATATGAATATTCGCCGAGAATCAGGTTGAAGACTGAATCTGGTCTCATCTGTGAACAGAACATTAGCCCATTGGAGCTGTGTCCAGTGTTGGTGCTGTCTGCACCACTGTGCACGCTCTCTTTTGTGAAAGGGAGTGAGTGGGATGCAAATGGCGGGCTTCCTGGCATACAATCCTCTTTCACCAAGCCACCTGGTAACAGTCTTCCTTGAAACTAATGTTCCTGTGGCAGCAGCAAGGTGCCTAGACAGTTGTGTCGCTGTAGACGTTCGTTGAGGAATATCTGGAAAGCGAGGATATTCATCGAATGGATTGGCCAGCCAAATCTCCTGTCCTTATCCCCATTGAACATGCTTGGGATGCTCTTGTAAGGGCTATTGCGAGACGTCAACCCTCACCCAGAACCATTCCGGAGTTAAAAACTGCTCTGGTGAAAGAGTGGGAGAGTCTTCCACAAGCAATCCTTAACGCTCTTATTAACAGCAAGCATACTCGTTGTGCATGCTGTCTATCTGTCAGAGGTGACCACACACCATACTAGAGGCGACCATACACCATACAAGCCTCACTTTCATTGCCATCTTTCATCATGAATTTCAGTCCACATTGGAATGTTGCCAATAACTCTTGTCAATAAATGGTACTTTAATTTTTACTTTGCACATATTATTGTCATACTATAAGTTATATTCATACCAATTTTCATTTATTTGTATCCAGTATTTCTCGGGATATTTGGGAAAATGCCTTCCATCTCTTAATTTTGTCCACCAGTGTAGTTTAGCCTAGGAAAATCTAGTTTATCCGATGTGCGATCGGATAGACTAGTTTGGCCTAGGAAAAACTAGTTTATCCGATGGGCTTTCGGATAGACTAGTTTGGCCTAGGAAAAACTAGACTATCCGATGAGCGTTCGGATAGACTAGTTTGGCCTAAATTCGGGTTTGGCCAGTAACATATGTTTATATATATATATATATATATATAGTTATGTATTTTTATGAAAGTAAATGTAGCTCTGTGACGCGATTTAATTTAAAAGAAATACATAGAGCAAAAATAGTAGCAAAAATAAAATTCCTTCAAGCAATGGAAATAACATGTAAAGTCCCTTTTTCTTTTGTAAACTTTTGTATGCATCTAAATATGCATGATAAGAATAATAAACTATTATTAGATACGAGTAGTGTTCTTTTTAATTGAACGAAATTGTGTCCAGATTGAGTCTCGAACATAAAATATTTGGCTTTAATTGCCAATGATCTCCAAATTGAGCTACGTGGACGACGCCGCAGCCAACATAATATTCACTTAGAACATTTTTTTTACAGATAAGTCAATCGGAAGAGGATTAGCAATTAAAAACAAGGGTTCTGGGATCGAGACCGGGCCTGTGCACATTTTTTGATCAGATGGAAAAATTTCTAATTGTTTGAATTAATTACCAGATCAGATGATTATGTTTAAAAGTATTATCAGAAATTATTTTCATCATCAATATTGTTGTTGCTGAAAAAATAGTTTTACAGATAACAAGGCCCTTTAGAGTAGAGAAATTAAAGGAAAACCCATTTTCAAAGATTTCAACGGTTTAGTGTGTGCTCTCCTGCGTAAGTCCTGTCCGATGCTTATGAATATTTTTTTATGGCACTGATTATGACATTCAAATAAGCAAATATATACCCTATAAACGTTTTAAATGTTGCATCTATGCAAAACGTTTGAAGATGTATTTAACATAAGAACTTTTATCAAAATGTCTCGCACTCTAGCCAAATATATATTTTGGCACAATGTTTAGTGTTATCTGCATGTAATTGTTTAACTTAAAAAAAAAAAAAAAATCCATTAGTCTAAAAAATATCTTTTGTAAAGGTGTATTTCATTTTTCCATAATTTGTTAGTATAATTTACTATAACGCTTGTTATGCAAGAATAACTTTTATGATTTGCAGATACATACTTAAATTGAAAAATGAATAAATGAATGTGAAAGACGGGAAATCTTAGAATTAAAATTTCTTCGTACCAACTATACATATATATGAAATATATATATATATAGAATGAAACATATAATGAAATGTATATATAAGTTTCTATGCATGAAATCGTTAAAATACGCAAAAAGAAGGAGTTCAATCATCTGAAAATTTTAATCCCATATTGGATATTATCCATCAAATCCACCCAAATCCTTCTTTAATACTCAGTTATAATTTTAGTTCAGCGCTTTTGGTTTTAAATTCACTGGATTATGTGAATTTAATTTCTTTGAAAGTATCTTTTCTTTTAATACAATATTAACAGACAATAATTTCTAAAGAATTAAAATCCGTGACAGTTTTAATGGGGATTAAAAATGACGGATAGTATCCCTCGGAAAAGATACATTCTGCGATTCTGAAGTTTAAATCTAGATAAATTAACAATAAAATCTAATCATAAGGTTTCATTTTTTGAAAATAGATTTTAATGATATCGAAAATTATGTGTTACATATATACATACAGAATCAGAGACAGATATTATGTAAAAACATGTTTTTTGGAACTCTGCCCCCTAAAACGAGTAAATTCGTCAAAAACCAAAATTACGAATTGAAGTTTAAATCTAGATAAATTAACAATAAAAAGTAATCGTAAGGTTTTTTATTTTTTGAAAATAGGTTTTAATGATATCGAAAATTATATATTACATACAGACAGACAGAATCACAGACAGATATTTTGTAAAAACATGTTTTTGAATCTCTGACCCCTAAAACGTGTAGATTCGTCGAAAACCGGAATTACAAATCAAATACTCTTTTCTTGTAAAAATAGAAGAAAGTAAAAAAGAATAAACAAACCTAAATCATTCTAAATCTTAGAATTAAAGTTCGCTATACCGACTTCTATCCCCTAGTTTCTACATATGAAATAGTTTTTTAAAAGTATAAGCTCAATCTTCTGTAAAATTTTAATCCCGTATTGGATATTAAACAAATCCATCTTTATTCCTCAGTTATAATTTTAGCTCAGCGCTTCAGGGTTTTAAATTCTCTGGATTTTAAGAGTTTTATTTCTTTGAGAATATGTTTTCTTTAATACAATATTGCCAGTCAATAGTTTCTAAAGAATCAAAATGCGTGACAGTTTTAGTGTAGATTTAAAATGATGGATATTATCTCACGGAAAAGATACATTCTGCGATTTATGAAGTTTAAATCTAGATAAATTAACAATAAATCTAATCGTTAGGTTTCATTTTTTGAAACTGGATTTTAATGGTAGCGAAATTACATGTTATACCGGGTGTCCCAAAAATGACTAATGGATTTTAAAATTCAATAACTTGTATAATATATAATGTCAGGAGTTTTTTTACCATAATTTTTTATTTTAGTTCGCATCTCAAACAATAGGTGGCGCTGTCGGCGATTGAAGACCGGGTCGCCGCTTCACTCAGCACATGATCACCTGGCCTTCAATCGCCGTCAGCGCCACCTATTATTTGAGATGCGAACTAAAATAAAAAAAAATATGGTAAAAAACTCCTGACATTATACATAACCCTCTTGCAAAAATTTTTTAAATAGCTGTCACCGTTTGCAAGTTATTGAATTTTAAAATCCATCAGTCATTTTTGGGACACCCGGTACATACAGACACAAAGACAGTTTGTCAGATCTGACAAACTTGCAGACAGATATTTTGTAAAAATATGTTTTATGGAATCTCTGACTCTTAAAACGTGTAAATTCGTCGAAAACTTGAATTCGAAAATTTTCATGAATCCAATACTTTCTTCTTGTAAAGATAGAAAAAGATAAAGAAAGAATAAATAAACCTGAATCATTCCAAATCTTAGAAATGAAGTTCACTATACCGTCTCCTAACCCCTAGTTTTTATGTATAAAATGGTTAAAATAAACCCTTAAAAATATAAACCCTGTAAAATATCTGTAAAATTTTAATCTCATATTGGATATTAGGCAAATCTTTATTTCTCAGTGATAATTTTAGAGTAGCGTTTTAGGGTGTAACATTCACTGGATTTCACGAATTTAATTTTTTTAAGAGTTTCTTCTCTTTAATACAATATTAACAGTTAATAGTTTCTAAAGAATCAAAATGCGTGACAGTTTTAGTATGGATTAAAAATGATGGATAGTATCGCACGGAAAATATACATTCTGCGATTTATGAAGTTTAAATCTAGATAAATTAACAATAAATCTGATCGTTCGGTTTTATTTTTTGAAAATAGATTTTAAAGATAGCGAAAATTATTTTAAATAATGCTATACTTTTTATTGTCATCAGTGATGATTTTCGATATAAAATAATTTCAATAGGCCATTTAGTCCACATTGGAAAAAAAAAAAAAAGAGATAGAGAGAGAAATATTTCTTACTCTACGAAAATATAATATGACCATGAGATAAAAATTATCAATGAAATAACATTAATTTCTTCCGGGTTTCATACGATTCTGAAAACTGTTATTCATCGTTAGAAAATCCTGAAATCAACATATTTTAGAGATTTAGAAAAACGTATTAAAATAAAGTTTATTTTACTGCCACTGCTTTTTGAAAACTTTTCGTTTTTAGGGACTATTAATCAGCTTAATCAAACTGGAACACCGGCTTTATAATGCTCTCGATTCTCAAGAAAATATTTGTATCTGCGTGATTGAATTTATGTATGTAAGTGAAGCAAAGTAATGTGAATTTTAATGTTACTATTGATGCTGTTAATTGATCATGTTTGTGTGCAAAATATGTATGCGGATGCATTGAGGTATTCTAAAAACCTATGTTACAGGCTTGGAAAAGTGCTTAATACACTCTAAGAAACAAATAAGAAACGTTTCCAAAAATCATTCGCCGCAAAAAGGGCCTGGTTTTTATAGATACTTTTAAAATCTCAAAAATAGATTGGTTTTTGAGGTTCCTAAAGGAAAACACCGATTTTTGAAATGGTGGATAGGAAATTGTGTATTTCCGTTCATGGTTAGATTATATTTTTAAAATTACAAAATACAGTAAAACCTCCAAATAACGGACACCTTAGGAGCATGGAAACTGTCCGCTATTCGGAGGTGTCCGCTATTGGGAAAAACCTCGGAGATTCAAAAATTGCTAAGAAATGCTAAAAGTTTCATTAATTGACTTTTATATGTCCTAAAATTCTAATATATGATTAATCTGAAATTAAAATAATTTTTTAAGCAAAAAAATTGAAATAAAATGGTACAAACCTTTATACACTGTTTATTACATTCTTACAAAAAATTATTTATGTTTGCATATTAAGATTACATATAATTTTTTTTTAATGTGAAGTTTTAACCCTGTCAATAGTTCTGATGTTTCTGAATCATCTTAAAGAAAGAAAAATTGTAGCTGCTCACTGTATTTTGCCATTTCTTAAAAACATAAAATCTCAAATCATCCAGAGAGGAGTGGAGAGGCATTGTGATGCTCCGGGAGGTAATGTCTTCCGGACCATCCCCTGAATTTAATACTGGGCGTGGGAGGGAAGATTTTCCCCGGCCCATTCTCTAAATTTATCTGTGATCACAAAATTTTGACTCATTACCCTGACAAATTTAGAGGCTTTTTACTTTTTTTTTCTTCGTTAAAAAAACAATTTCGCATACTTTATCGCCAAAATTAGTGTCCGCTATTCGGAATGCCCGTTATTCAGAGGTTAAACATACAAAAATTTAGATTTTTGGAGTGGGGATCGGAAAACTGTCCGTTAAATAGGGGTGTCTGCTATATTCGGGAGTGTCCGTTATGGAGGTTTTACTGTACTTGTTGTCTTGTTTGTTTGTTTTCAGTGGGTATTCAATTTTTCAAGGGGTGCACGGGAGAGAAATATTTAAGGATCGCAAATTTAGTCCATTATGTAAAAATATTTTGTGAATGTTCTATGCTGAAAAAATGTAGGTAAACTCTATCTTGAGCTATCTTATTAGAACACTTATTAGAAATTTAACACTTTAAAAATTGAGAAATTGAACACTTATTATAAATTTTGAAGCTATGTTTTCAAAGCCCTCGGACGCAAATAGGCTATATATAAGTTTCAACTGATGTCACACCCTAGCAACAGAGGCTAACGAAAAAGAAAGACTACCGCGGTGCTTTAGGCGTATTTTTTTTTTTTTTTTTTTTTTTTTTTTTTTTTTTTTTTTTTACAGACCAATGGAGTCATGTGATGCTCGAATGCACCAATACAGATGTATGAAATGAGCATCACGTCACTCTAGCGGTATGTCAAAAAAAAAATAAATAAATAAAATAAATAAAAAAGACAATTAGAATGTACCGCGGCAGCATGACTTTCTTGTTACTATCGCTGGCATCCAATTTGACAACCTCGCGGGCATTTTGTTTGTCCATCGGGTTTTCTCCATTTTAATTGGTTGGGAGGTAATATCCGCTAAAAAATCCTGGATTTTGACTGGTTTGTGGAAAATTGGAGGTATGTGCTCACGTTGCTGAAATTGATCTAATTTTATCTTTGTGGTGAATAGGATAAAAAAGTGTAAAAAGGTTCTAATTTTTTGTAAAAAATACAAGACAAAATAAAAAAAATGCTCCAAAATCCTTGCATCAAGACCAAACATTTAAGGAAGAAAAATTTTTAAGTTTTTAATTTTCTTTCTACATACTAATTATAAAATAGTTTTTTTTTTGAAAATTTTAAATGGCAGCCATTTTAAAACGAGATGGATGAAACTAGCCAACGAATTATGTCGAGACATTGGTATGTACTATGTACACACTAATTTGCATCTAAATCGGTTTATAAATGCGTGTATTATCGTATGACAAAAGTCAGATAGTTTCAAAATGTTAGCCACACTCGAAGTTTAAAGTGCTACAACTCAGCTTTTTTTAAGATATAAACGAAACAAAAAATGCTCCGAAATCTTTTTATCAAGGGCAAATACATAAGACAAAAATCTTTTTCAATTACTATTTTTTATACCTCATTTTAAATTTAAATAAAAAAAAATGGCCGCCATTTTGCAACAGTATGACAGATGAAGATGACTAAACGAACTTCATCGCAACATTAGTATGTACTATTTACTCACCAAATTACATCCAAATCAGTTCATAAATACAACAGTTACAGTATGACAAAAAATCAGATTTATATACACTTATATACAAGTCAACATTTGGATGGTTTTGGGGTCTGGGGCTCATGTTCAGTAAAAATATGCCAAAATATTCTGAAAGTGCTTTCCTCCGTACGGCTGCAATAGGTAACTTTTTCTCTCACACACACACACACACACACACACACACACACACACACACACACACATATATATATATATATATATATATATATATATATATATATATATATATTTCATAAAAATATTTTTTTTTAATAATTTTTCCAAAATTCTGCCATTTTTTGATTTAAATGAAATGTAAGAGATTTTCCGTTATAGACCGTAATTGTTTCGCTTTATAAAATGTAAAAAATGATTAAATAATCTTTTTCTTATATTATCTTATAAATCGAATCAAAACTAAATAACAAATGCTCTAATGAAATTCATATGAGATTAGTAAGTGTTCCACAATCAATGCATTATGCATCTATGATATTTATTTCTCGCAGCTAATGTGAGGCATTAAATTTATTTTGGCGCTTACGATCTAAACTAAGAACACCCACAGTATTTGTACAACATGAAACAGAATCGGCCAAAATCGTTGATCTAAAGCCACTCTAACTGTCAATAAAATTTTCTTTACCTCTATTTTATGTCTTCTATTTTGGCAACGTCTTTCATTTATATCTTTAAGAGCGATAACGTCTTCCACCTTTTTTTCGCTCTTATATGTTACAGTAGTTGTTAAATTATATACGTTGCCCTGTTTATTTTTATTATTACACTAAAGGAAAAAGTGATACTAAAAAGAAAGTTTTATAACGATCGTGTAACATTCGGCCGTATCTATGATCTTATTTCACGGAGCTTGGTTTCAGACTTTAAATTTTCCTATTTTTTACTCTTTATAACTCTATATAACAAATTAATAGCTAGTAATAATAAATTCTTTTTTATTGCTAAAAAGTATAAAATTAAATTTTTTAATTAACAATAAAATAGTTTTATTTGACTATTGACAAGTTTCAACTCTTTTAAAAATCTCTGTAGTATTACTTGATTGCAATTTTACTATTTCTTTTTCAGTATTGCATTTTATGATACATTTATAATTACTTTTCCCCCTAAAGGTGATAAATAAAAATTTAAAATATTAAAAACATTATTAAAGTTTAATTGAATTCACCAATTAATTTTATATAAAAATTTTTAAAGTTTGAGACAAATAAAAATTCCAAAACGTTAACCAGTGATTGTACACAACTTTTCAACAACTGGGCCTGGTAACTTGCACAATCTCAGCCCCCCTCCTTTACTCTCCGTACGGAACTACATTACAAATTTCAGATTATTATTAATTTTCAATAATAAGTTTAAGGGTGCATTCGAAAAAACGCTTTTTACCTTCAACAGCTCGAAATTTTCCGATACAATTTCAGACACAATTTTAAAAGTAGATACATGAAACTTGCTGAGGGGATTTTTGAAGTGACGTATAAGGTGCCGTGTGATGTCTTTTTACGCTCAATTCATTAGAATTTGAGTTATAAACAATTATCCTCTCAGTATGGCTCTTTTTTTCGTCCGCAGATCTCCCGCTTCTAAAAAATCCGTTCAAATTGGCAACTTTGGCAGCCTTTTTTGCAATATTTTCTACATTTATCAAAGAATCGACCATTACGGCACCTTGAGTACTTTCTAAATAATACAATTTGCTAGTTTCATGCATTTGAGGGCAAAAATGAACTAAAAAATAAATCGGAAAATAAGCAGTTTGAATCGAAATACACATTTGATATTACTCAATTTCTCAATAAATTTTCAGCAGTTAATTAGCTTGAAAATCTAGAAGATTTAATACATGAATTTTCACATTACTATGCTAAGCGTAGAAACAACTTTAGTGAAAAATGTCCAAACCGGAGATCGAACCCGGAACCCTTGGAATAGCACTTCAAGTGCTCTACCATTTAAGCTACGAGTACGATGCCCAGATTAGCATTTCTCACCTTATGCATGTTGGATAGGCTGCAATTCTCAGCACGAGATGAAACCGTCTTCATGAGCACACAAACCTGCGGCGTAACATGAGGCACCAAGAGACCCAGCATGGGTAAATTACATATATATTTTATATTAATCAATTTCTCAATTAATTTTCAGCAGTTAATTACGCTTGAAAATCTAGAAGACTTAATACACGAATTTTCACATTACTATACTAAGCGTAGAACCAATAAATTTAAGACTATTATATAATATGTAAGTATTAAAAATACCATTACGGGCTTGGGCAACGCCGGGTGGAGCAACTAGTTTTGAATAATAAAAAAAAATAGATATTCTGAAACTGTGCGGTTTATGATGCATGGAACTAAGACGCTATCATTCAGTTTTTCATGAAACGCACATTGTTGTAATTAAAAAATAATAATAATAATCTAACTAAAAAAATAAATAAAAAAAATAACGTGTGTTTCATGAAAAACTGAATAACTATGTTTTAGTTCAATGGATCATAGATCATGCAATTATAGAATATCATCAGGTCCATTCGTAATTACGTAAATGCATAGAACTTATTAGTTGTCTTTCAGTCAGTCCGTCCATCGACATATAACAGAGCAAAAACTACCTATCGGAATCTTTTAAAATTTATTAAAATAATCGCTGCAGAATTTTGTCGAATCATTCCAAATTTTTTGAAAATCGGATATATAGTTTAATTATAGGGACAATCGAAAATATTCTGTTACATTATGGTCAATGAGAAAAAATGGTTTCAAGTGTATTTTAATGTTGTTACACTCTTT
Source organism: Maratus speculifer (assembly GCA_964019185.1). Lineage (NCBI taxonomy): Eukaryota > Metazoa > Arthropoda > Arachnida > Araneae > Salticidae > Maratus > Maratus speculifer. The sequence goes on along the minus strand of OZ025290.1, from coordinate 363,419,089 downwards.
CGAAAATAATAAAATTGATATGCATCTATAATGAAATACATATTAAAATACACATTCTGTAAAATCTGCAGTGCAAAGAAAGTTTGTTATTAATTTAAAGGGCCGTACAAAAGTATTCCACATTATAATGGTGTAGGGGGGAAATATTGTTTGGGCCGCGTTTTAATTATATTAAACTATTTCGCATTTTACGAAATTGATAGACGTTGCAGAGGTTTACAACAATATACTTCCTGTACAGGGCCGTAGCTAGAAGTAAACAATTGGGGGGGGGGGGGGGGGGGCTCATAATTTTTTTTTCTCTCTCATTGACACAGAAAGATAAAGTAATGCATATTCTCATTGTAGGTACTATAGTACCTACAATGTGAATAAGAAACATATGTTTCTAATTAAGAAGTGTTCTAATAATTTCATTTTATGCTAAGAAAATTATATGATAATGAAAATTTTGAGTGTATAGCTGGTCAAAATTAAACATTTTCGCTTTCTATGTACAAATAGGATGAGGGAGTGTTGAAACACTTATTTTAGATACAATTTAGTAATTCTGCAAAACTGTGAAAGGTTGTAAAAACTAAATTAGATTTCTGAACAGAATTTCATTTGAATTTTCGAAACAGAAATTCATTGAGCGACCTTGGAATCTTTTCTAGGGGCGGGGGGTGGGGGGCTCAAAATATTTTAGGGGGGATGAGCCACCCATAGCGCCCCCTTAGCTACGGCCCTGTTCCTGTATGTTAGAAAGCAGATAGTATTTACAGGAATTTGAAAAGATTTCGGATACTAAACTGTATCCGAAGTACTGCATACTGTTACATTAAAATCTGAATAATTTAAAATTTCGTTATAGTACGAACGCAACCTCATTTGCTACGCTTGACGTGCGATTTCCGACTTGTTTTTATTTGTTTAGAAAATGACTCAGGAAGAATTGAAACACGTCAACATCCAAATAAATTATTTAACTGTTTCTAAAAATTTTAATTTTACACCTTTTTTAGCAATTAAAAAGAATGTATCTTTACAACTTTTTCCAAGATAGTTGAAAAGTGTTTGTGAATTCAACCTGTCTGTCTACACTCTTTTTCGTGTTAATATCCTAGGATTGTCAAAAAATTGATACATTTTAATGATGACATGTTCGGTACTGAATATGAAGTGAGTAAGATTAAGAATTCATTTACAGGGGCTCCCAAAAGCATTCCGTTACATTATGGTCAATGGGGGGAGAGCGTTTGCAGTATATTTTAATGACATTACGTTATTTGAAATGTATTAAAATGGATATAAATCACTGAATTTCACTACAAGATGATTATTATAGATAAATGTCAGTCATGAGACTTAATATAGATAAATGATCGATAAATGTTAAAATGCTAAAATGCTAAAATGCCCTATTGGACATTAATAACATTTATCGATCATTTACAGATACACACCAAAGAAATCGGTTACAGTACTGTCTTTGAGCAATAATTGCTAGAAGTGCCTTTTCAATTTCGGTTTGCTATTGTGAAAATCTTTAAAAAATCTGCATAAAAGGGCCACCTGTTGGGTGATGTACATTAAAAACTTAGGATCAATTTTTAGCAGGTACTAACTGAAACTAAGGTTTAATGAAAATTCATGCATTAGCTCCTGAGATATAGCTATTGCGAAATTGTGAAAAAAGGATTATGGCAGAACCATCTGTAGAGCGATTTACACCAAAAACTAAACAACACTAATCTATATCAGTGACTAACTGAATCTGAAGTTAAATGAAAATTCTATCACTCGTTCTTGAGATAGAATATCGCCATATTCATGAACAATACAGCATATCAGAATCCCGTATTGAGTGATTTGCACCAAAACGTAATCAACACCAAATTATGTCAAGTACTAACTGAATCTAAAGTTTGATGAAAATCCGTGCATAAGTTCTTGCGATTGGGCTGTTATAGAAATTGTGAATATTGCTGCATAGCAGCGTTACCTGGTGAGCAATCTGCACCAAAAACTGATCAGTTTCAGTGTACATCAAAGCCTAACAGAGTCTAAAGATTTGTGAAATTCCTTCCATTATTTCTGGAGATAGAGGGCTTACAAATTTGTTGTCATGTACAGAGTAACAGAGTAATAGATATCGTCACAAACAGACATTTTTAAAAAATCAACAAACCGTGTTCAAGACCTTATAAAACGTATAAATAAATGGAAAACAGGAAGACGAACTTTTTCGCGAATTCAATACGTTCTTCTTGTAAAGGTAGAAAAAAGTAAAAATATTGAAATTATTTCGGTAATTCCGGAAGAAAAGGTATTTCAATTATCAGCTGTTTTCACAGGATTTCCAAAATGTTGTTTGTTCATTGCTCTCTTAAATATTCTTGCTTATTATCCAATTAATTTTCTATTGTTAAGTAAACTAAAGTCCAAACTTAATGGAAACTAATGTTTAACATAAAATGATAAGTTGTGAATATTTGAATCTGTAATATTATAACTGCTTAGTTATTGTTCACAAATGACCAGTTGAATGCAGCAAATTATTTTCTGAGTATGCATGAGTGCAAGTAAGTTATTCGTTCTGTGATAACAGAGAATTGAAAGCAGTTACGAAATTAATATTAGTTTACATACATTAATATGATTAATGAATTGTTTAGAATAGAAGCAAGTTCAACGAGTGTCAGTTATTTAGCGATAATTGATGTTTGTGTGAGTCAAAATTGTTTTTAGTTGGAGAAAGACGTATAACAGTTTCATTTAAGGTTCATAGAAGTTTAAGTTTAGTATTATTGCTGTCATTTATTATTCAAGAGGTTTTGACACTTTAAAATAGTGATCGTGGGCTCAAATAGAATAAATTCCTGGGAAGAAGATTTTGAATTTAAGGTTTCTTTAGTCTATTTAAGGTACATCTCTATTTAAGGTACAAAAGTTCCGATCCCTGTCCCTTAGTATAGGACGTGTAATGCATTTACCTCTGAATACAGGACACTCGATTTAAGGGACAGTTGAAAATGAAATTAAAGATGCTGGTTTTTGCATTTCAAATAAGGAAGTAGTCTGTGATAAAAATGAAAATACAGATTTTTGTGATATTTTCAGTGAGACAGGCATGCTGATGCAGAGGTCTACAACACAATTGACGAGCATTCATTTATCCATAATCTAGATAAAGATATCCGTGCGTTTATCCCCGTTGAAAGTAATACTGAAAATTGTAAGGATGACTCTAAAAAAGAAGAAGAAATGAAATTCATGAGATAAAGAACTTTACAGGTGTTTTAAGATACGTAAAGTAAGTGGTTAAATATTTTTTTTTCGTAAATACTGCTCATAATGAAAGAAACTAAAATCTATAAGTATGGTAAATAAACACTCGAGAGGTTTGTAATGAAAATTGAAATCTGCAAAACAATCACTTTTGATCGATTACTTCAAGTGAGAGTCTTTCATATTTTATTGTAATTTTTGCATATACACAGATGTTTATGTAAAAAATACACCAATGTTTATGTAAAAAATACAAATCAATAAATCTACAAATAACTGAATGTAGTAATTGATTGAAATTAATTAATTAATTGATTGAATTAATTTTCTTTTTGTTTTGTGTCGGATTAACATAATTTATAGTCTTTGGGTACATTTAAACTTCACCTTTAATGTTTGATTATTTTTTATGTCCTCCTAAACGATTTATTTTAACCCTGAATAAGGGGGGGGAGGGGATTTTGGTCCCATGCGACATCTTATTCGGAGGTTTCACTGTATTTTAAAAACATTAATTATTTCTCTAAGTTATCATCAGATTATATTAAAATGAAACACAAACAAGTTCACTTTAAGACGTATCCGACATGGGGAATATATTCCTATTCTTTCCATTAAGTTAATTTAAAATTTGTTGAATGGCAACACATGAATGTTATCATTCCTTAATAACCAAGAAACAAGCATAATACGTAGCATAAACAAATAGAATGCATAAAAATTTTAAATTTTGCAAGAAAAATTCCCCCCCCCCCCCAAAAAAAAAAAAAATTAAAGAAAAAATTAAAAGAAAAAGAAAGATTTACTAAATTATTAACAAAATTCCACTATTGCTATTTTCATCTGCAATACATATATATATTCATATCCAAAGATTTCCTTAAATTTTGCAACTCTCTACTTTAGTTTTCTAAACAGATTTAACTATTTTAAAAGCATTAATTATTTCTCTAAGTTATCATTAGACTCTACTAAAATAACACATAAATAAGTTAAGTTGTCTTGAAGACGCAATAGACACAGACAATATATTCTAATTCGTTCCATTAAAATCCTTAAAATCATTTACAATCTGTTAGATGGCAACACACGAGAATCTTTTTAATTATAACAAATCATGAAATAAACGTAAAACGAATAACATAATCAAATCAGAGGCATGCAAAACTTAAAAATTTTTAAAGAAGTTTTAAAAGTTCTTTTTTAAATTCCAATAAAATGAAACTCATTATATTACTTAAAAAAAAAAAATCGCCGATTGTTATTTTCGTCTGCAGAAGAACATTCACATCCAAGGGTTTCTTTAAAATTTTATAATTCTCTACTTTAGTTCTATAAACAAATTTAACTGTTTTAAAAGAATTAATTATTTCTGTTGTATTAAGTTGTCATTAGACTATATTAAAATGAAACACAAACGAGTTTTCTTGAAGACGTAACCGACACGGAGAATATATTCTAATTCTTTCCATTAAATTCATTTATTATCAGTTGAATGGCAACACACGTGAATGCTCTCATTCATTAAAAATCGAGAAACAAACATAAAACGAATAATATAAACAAATCAGAGGTATATAGAGAATTTAAATTTTCTTATAATAAATTTCAAAAATTATTTTAATCCAAATAAAATGAAAGCCACTATATTATTAAAAAAAATCGCCGATTGTTATTTTCGTCTACAAAATAACTCTCCCCTCAAAAGATATCTTTAAAATTTATAATTCTTTACTTCGGTTCTCTAACCAAATTTAATTATTTTAAAAGCATTATTTATTTCTCAAAATTATCACTGAACTACATTTTAAAATGAAAAACAAACAAATTCACATAATGCCTTAAGAGACACGTAGAATATTCTAATTATTTTCATTATGGGGTGGCAACATACGTGAATGCTCTTATTCATTAAAAACCAGGAAACAGATATAAAATGGACAACATAAACAAAATTGTGACATAAAAACTTTTAAATTTTGTAATAAGAATTTTCAAAATTTCTCATTTTTTTTCATTCAAATAAAATTAAACTCATTATATTATTAACAAAATTCCCCGATTGTTATTTTCGTCTGCAAAAGAACACACACATCAAAAGATATCTTAAATTTCATAATTCTCTACTTTTGTTCTCTAAACAAATTTTACTATTTTAAAAGCATTAATTATTTCTCTAAATTATCATTAGACTATATTAAAATGAAACACAAACAAGTTCTCTTGAAGATGTAAACGACACGGAGAATATATTCTAATTCTTTCCATTAAAATCATTTATAATCAGTTGGATGGCAACACACGTGAATGTTCTCATTCATTAAAAATCACGGAACAAAATCGTAAAACGGCGCGAGTGCATAGATTCGAGCGCCAGAAAAGCTATATTTAGATTCTTTTCATCGATTTTGGGGGCTAGCGTACAGATCTCTACACATTCAGGCTGAGAGAGGTGCTTCTTTCGTAAAAGGCTCTTCACTAAAAGTAGAATTAAGAAAATAAACGTTAAGATAATTTTCTTTTTTGTTTATAAGCCATTATAATATAGAAGTCTACTTTGAATTTCGGAAAAATTGTACGCTTTCTTTCTCGTTGTTTTTCAATTGAAAAGTTTTTCATGTTGATTTGATTCAATTTTACATAAAATGGATTTTCTAAGTTTAAATTTTGATTTCAATGACTGAAGTGTATCCAAGAAACGCTTATGAAATAGATCAATAGAAGAACAGGAGAAATAAAATTTTCTCATGCATTTGATTCATTTTCGTTTTGGGTTAAAATTGTATAAAGAATTTTTCAGACATATTGAAATGAGGAGTTATGAATTCAGAAAGTAAATTTTGCATAACATACTATAAAGCAACATGGAATATTTTTATCGTTGTAAATAATATATACATGTATGAACTTATACGTATGTAGTAAACAAATACACTGGAAAATAAAAACAAGTGCTACGATCAATTTACGATCAATCATATAATATAGCCATGAATGTAAATATACAATAACATCTTGAATGAGGAGTTATGAATTCAAAAAGTTAATTTTGGAGTAATTTTTTAATTTAAGATTTAGTAATTTTTTAATTACGATTAATCATATAGTATAGCTATGAATCTAAATATACAATAACTTCTTCCGAGTTACAATGATTCTAAAAACTTTTTTTTTCAGAAACCTCAAAATCTCTCTCTCTAACCTCTATCGAAATACTTTCGATATTTAAAGAAGCATTTACAAACAAAAAGCTTCTTTTGGTACTACAGATTTTTCAAAACGTTTTCGAATGGATTTTTTAGTGCATTAATCCGTTTTCTCAAACAGGAAGCAAGAGTTTTTTTGATGTTAACAATTCTCAAGTAAACATTCTGATATTCCACAAAACTGCTTAAGGGAGACCTGAACCCCATTTTCGACCAAAAATCATCAAAAGTTCAAAATTTTTTTTATCTCAGAAAACGATAAAATACATATTTGCGAATATCCATGCAAAATTTCAGAACTCGGAGACACTTGGAACAGGTAGCAAGTGAGCTTTTTCAATTGTAGTCACTATAGAGTTTAAAGGACTAGCGGCCATTTAAAATGTGTTTTCCTGAAAATGACTTTTTTCATATTTTGCCTAAGTTCAAAGTACTAAGGCTCAGTGGTAAAATGATTTAGAAACAAAGTGTTTATGTTTTTAGGATCTTAAAAAAATTGCAACAAAAGTAAGGAAAGATATATTTTTTTTAACTATTTCTGAAATTTTTACATAAATTGGTAAACATGAAAATTATAACGAATTTAAGGAAATTTACCGTGCGTATTTTTCTTTTTTCTTTTTTTAACTGATTAATATAGAAAATTAAAAATATCTCTCCCTAGGTCTTTTCCATATACTATAACACTATTTAAGAAATTCTAGTAATACCAAAATATTGAAAATTGAATGAGGAGTAGTAATTTTAAAAAGTGTATTTTTCAAAAAAAAAAAAAAAAAAAAAAATCATAAAAAATATACTTTTTAATAAAAAGTGAATTTTTTTGCTAATTATTTCTTACGAAACGATTATTAAATAGTACACCAATAGTATCACTCACCGGTGCTACATAGCGTGGCTCAATACATGTATTTGTTACTTGTATACATATATGGCTGTTCACATGTATTTCATTAAAGAACTTTTTTTTATGTTCTCCTATGTACAGTCGACTCTCGTTAATTCGAAATAGGATAATTCGAATCTTCGCTTAATTCGAACTAAACATGAAGTCCCGAAATTTTCTATGTCAGAATAACGTTTAAAATTTTTCATTAATTCGAACTCATTTTCTTTTGATTTCGTTTAATTCGAAATAACGAGAATTCCAATTTTTCATTTTTCTTTTCTTTCTCACGGATTTCAGATCATTTGAATAATTTTCTTTCTTTAATTTTTTTAAATTGTTCCGTCACGCGTATGCATATAATCCCATGCATTTGATATCCACTTTCTTAGTGCCCCATCTGTCCATCAGTGGTGTTTCAAAATTTTCTTCCATTGTGCTTGTTTCTAATCTTTTAATTAGTTTATGTTTTTATAATTCTAATTTAGTATTAAGTCATATTCTAATGATAACAGATAAAATAAATTAAAAAAAACACTATAACATTAATTCCTTTCTAATAGTACCATATTCAGCATTTTTTCATTTGATATTTTCCATAATTCGAACTTCGGATAATTCGAACATTTCTTGTGGTTCCGATGAGTTCGAATTAACGAGAGCCGACTGTATATATATAAATATATGCGCAATAATTGGATACAATCAAAGCGCTGTAATAGCGATTTTATGTGATTTTCAATATTGAATCATCGAAAAGTGTACGAAGTTATGCATAGAAATGAATCAAACTTCATATGTATGAGGATCCCAGAAATCAAGGCGTATAAATGATTAAATTGATAAAATTGAGCTTTGTTCAAAGACTATTTAGAAATAAGTTTTTTTGTTTGTAGGTATAGAAGTATAAGTGATTTTTTAATTTGTGATGTTCTATAGAGGTCAACAAAGTTTTTAAAACTACTTGACATCTTTAATCACAATTTAAGAATTTAAATATATTGTATTCCACTTTTCTTTCACATTTATTGAAATAAAAGTTCAAAAACCACTAGGAATTAAGCAATAATTTCATGTTTTATTTCCCTCACTATTGATGCTAAATTTTGAATTCTATTTACTCCACTTCTAAATTTTGTCACTTGTATCTCTTGGTTTCTGGCAACCTCATATGTTTTTAATTATGAATTTCAGGTTCCAGCTGAAAAATTGGAATTTTTTTCGGAAGGGAGTAAAACAGTAAATGCTATGAGCTTGGTACGCATATGTTTATATGCATGTAAATAAATGTAATTTTGCATGACATTTTTTATTTTGAAAGTTGGAACGGTTTCTATTAATACAAATTTTCACTATTTTTACCCCCCCCCCCCTCAACGCATGTGGATAATTTTATCTTAAACTGTCTTAAAATAAATCATTTTCTTCACTATTTTTAAATTTTTGAAATTTTAATAAATTTAAGGGGAACCGGCACTTTAATTAAAAAATAAAATGAATAAAAACATATTTTCAAATTTATGAAATTTTCATTCTCATTGTTATTGTCCATATTACGAAAGAGCAGACAAACGAGTTTTCATTCTAAATTTCTTTTTTATCGCAAAACGTCCCTAATTTTGTTTAATTACTTAAGCATTAAATTATTTAAATTATAAACCACATATGTATCTCCCCACAGTTATCAATTTACTTTAATTAAAATTTTCGGTTTTAATTAAGATGAAGCGCGCACTGAAGAGCTAATTGTAAATGAATTTTTTTTTTCAAAATTAACCTCCACTAAAAATTTCTTTTAAAGAAGAATCTTTCAAAATTGGAACTATCTAATTTAATTATAGATTGTATGCATCAAGTTTAGGAGGAGATTTTTCAATTGTGAAATATTTTTATATAAAAAAGGAGTTAGTATGACTTCAAAGTTTGATTTCGAAATAAATTTGGTTTGAAGTATGCAATTAGTCTTAAGTTTTGAAATTAAAAAAAATATGAATCAGTAAAATATGTAATATGTTCTTTATTTTAAAGAGAAAAGTTTTGACAATCATATGTTACATTATATCTTTTGAGAAGAAATTTATTTAAAACACTTGTATTGTAATTTAATCTAATAGAATATTTTTTTCATTTACTTGCTTTGAAGATAAATTTATTTTCACATTTATCTACACCAGAGAATTTTATAACAGTTTTGGAAATATTGATTAGAATAGTCTCCACGCAGTAAATATGAAAGAAAAATCATTCATCAAGCATAGATTGTGAAACAATTCCAGAATAAAATTTTATTAAATCTATTAGATCTTTAAATCAAAAGATTTTAAGGACTTCACCTTTTATATAAACACTTATCGTGTTATTTCTTTCAACTTAATCAAACTACCTGTTAATATATATCAGGCTAAAAAAAAAACTACATTTGTAGTATCACAGCAAAAACTACGTTCGTTTTACACACAATAAATCCAAGGAAACGAAAAAGAAAAATACCTGCTATTCTTTCAACATTTTAATCAACAACTAACATTATTATTCAATAAAATTTTCCACAGAGATATCATGACGTCACAAATTAAATACAAAGGCGTCAATCCGTCGACATTAGAATTAAATTATAAACACAAAAAAGTAATATATCACACTTAATGTTTTAGGAAATGATTACAACATAAATAAATCTTTCTTAATGATAAAGAAAATTATTTTATTTTACTTTTGACTGATTTGTTATGTTAAATGATTATGTTAATGATAACATATAAAACATTTCTGACCACTGGCAGAAAATATTGAATCAAATGTACTTATGTTTTCTAACTAAAATAAATTTTAGCACAGCATGTAAAATTTGCACTGAGCTACTAATAATCACATGAAAAGTTGCACAAAATAATTGATATACGTTCCCAGCTATGGGTTTAGTAGTAGAAATCTGATTTTTAAAAATGTTGTACGTTTTATAAAGTATTCACTTAGATAATTTTTATTGCCTTATTATAGGATAAATTTTAAAAAAAATGTTTTCTGGGGTATTTCAATGGGAGAGGTGTTGCAAAAAATTAAAAACAAATAAAATCATTTAGATCATGATCTATTTTTAATTTAATTTTTTAGATTGCGTGGTTTTTGTTTACATCTCGTTGTCGCCTGTCATTTGTAATTACTGTGATGCAATTTGTATTTTTAGGTGCGTTCGTAATTATGTAAATGCGTAGCACCTATAGTTTTTGCTCAGTCCGTCCGCATATAACAACGCAAAACTACCCAACCGAATCGTTTGAAATTTAAAATACATAATTATTACATAATTTTGTCGAGTTATTTCAAATTTTTTGATAATCGGGTGCATAGATCAAATCAAAAGTATTCAGTTGCATTATGGTCAATGGGGAAAAAGTTTCAAATGTATTTTATACGTTTGAAATTTAAAATACATAATTATTACATAATTTTGTCGAGTCATTTCAAGTTTTATGAAAATCGGATGCATAGATCAATTACAGGGACAATCAAAAGTATTCCGTTACATTACGGTCAATGGGGAAAATGTTTCAAATGCATTTTAATGGTGTTACACTCATTCGAACTTAATGAAATTTATATGCAATTATAAAGTACATATTATAATATACATTTTACATAATTTGTGGTGCAAAGAACATTTGTTATTGATTTACAAGGCCACACAAAAGTATTCCATTACATAATGAGTATAGAGAGAACATTGTTTGTTGCGCGTTTTAATTGTAATTCACTATTTACAATTTTATGGGATTGATATATGAGAGTAATATTTTTAAAACTTCGTTATCGTACGAACGCACCTCATTTGCTACGCTTCACGTGCAATTTCCAACTTTTTATTTTTATTACGATTATGATTCTTCTTAGATTGGAGCCGAAACATGTCATTGTTATTGGTTTTTAATTTTTTGCAACACCTCTCTCTAGTAATATAAATTGTTCATTAAAATACTTCCGGAACACTGTTTAAAAAAATTCTCCTAATAATAAGGTAAAGAAGATATCCAAATGAATATTTTAGAAAACGTATAACATATTTAAAAACCGGATTTATACCAACTAAGCCAATAGCTGGGAAGGTACACCAATTGTTTTGTGCAACTTTTTATGTGATTAATAGCTTAGTGCAGATTCTACATCCTATATTAAAATTTATTTTAGTAAGAAAACACGACACATTTCAGAATTTATTTTCAACACTTTCTGCCAGTAAACAGAAACGTTCTTGAACTGTTTTGTTCAACTCTATATATTGCATATAGATTTTTCTACACGCCACATACTGTAATGAAATTTAGTTAAGGTAAAAACATGTTTAAAAAATATTGAAATCACACTTTAAACTATTACATTCCATAAGCAGCTATATATCTATTTTTTGCATATCCCTGTATCTGATTTTCTTTATGTACTAAAAAGATATACTAAATATACCGGGTGTCCTGAAAAGGACTGAACGATTTTAAAAATCAATAACTTGCAAACTTTTACAGATATTTAAAAAATTCTTGCACGAGAGTCATCTAAAAGGTCAAAAGTTTTTTTCCAGCGATTCTGGATTTTAGTTCGAATTACAAACAACAGATGGCGCTGAGAGCGCTAGGTGCTGTGTTGAGATGGATATTGACGTCACTTGGTACTGAAGCAAAATAAGGAGGTTAAGCCTGTGGAGTAGGTCTCGTTTGACAATGCAATCTTGCTCTTAGGGCGCGATTTTGAACTTTTGTTTATTTGTTTTTATTGAACAACATATATCTGACCTGTGTACTCGACATGAAGCCCGATTTTGGACTCAGTCGGTATGATTTCAATGAAATGTGTTGTTGTCATGGAAATAATAAATCCTTTTATATAATAGCAGCGATTGAAACTGGGCACAGGGGCGGATTTAAAGGGTCGCGATGGTCGCAATCGCGAGGGGCCCCGCATCCCAAGGGCCCCCAAATCTTCTTTTGAGTTAAAAGAAAAATGCGACTTTTTGAAAAATGTATTTTTCCGATTGTATTGAAAAAGTAATTTTTCAGTTAATATTGTACCATTTTCACGTAATAAATAACTTTTTATTTACCACCACCATAGAGGTTTTACCTCCTCCCCACCCCCGTTAAGAATTATGAAGACAATGTCGGTTGTTGAGGAAAGGGGTAGGATTCAAAGAAAATTTGTATCTGAACCGAAAGGGACCATGTTAGAGACGACCTTATGACGATTTATATAGATTGAAGGGCTGGTTAAATCCTGAGACGGCACCATGGGGCCCCACACTTTTTAGGGCCCCCACACTTGGAATGCAGTTATTATAAAACCGATATTTTAAATGTATTTTTACTTTGTTACTGATTATCTATGCTATTAAAAGAAACTTTTGTTCTGTGTGTCAGCGAGTGATCGTTAACAAAATTTACTGCAAGTCGATGTCTGAAAATTCAGGTGACGATAGTCTAAGCCAGTTCCTGGTGCACTTTGGGGATCAGAGTTTTAAATTTTTTAGACCCCTGGACCTTTTCAAGTTTTTATGCTCAAAATTTTTAATAACTTTTCGCCTTTCTATCCGATCTTCTTCCCTTTTGGAACCCTTTCTTCATTTCGTTATTCTCTTTTGTATATTTTAGTTAAGATCTTGGCCCGGTACACTACCAATAAAATTCTTGTGCTCAAAATCTCTACTAATAAAACAAAGTTTCCCTCTCTTTGTGTCGAAATACTAGCGAAATATATCACACATAAAAGTCTGAAAATTAAGGTGAGGATAGTCCAAGACAGACAATGATGCACACTAGGCTCAGCTATTTAAAGGTCGGGGCCCCTTTAAGCTTTTATGCACAAAATTAATATCTTGTAATCTTTATATCCAGTATTCTTTTTTTGAGAGACCTTTCTACATTTAGTTATTCTCGCCTTTTTAACCTTCAGTTAAGATCCTGGCTCCTTGGAGCCCGATAGAGGGCACCTTGAAACTGTTCTGCAAATAAACTGTTAATAAATTGCTTTTTTTTAAAACTCAATCTTCATTTTCGGAATCCCTTTCCCTTTTAGTTATTCGCACGTTTCTACATTCCAGTTTAGATCTTGGGGCCTCCTAGGATGCCGCACTGCCCAGTCCAGGGCTCCTTGAACTTTTTGTACTCCAATCGATTTTCACCCCTTAATTCCCTCACCTTCTCAGTACATAATTTTAAGTTGATTCTTTTAGTTTATTAAAGATGATTTTTGGACTCTTCTTCTCAGACCAACACCCTCATATTTTAAATGGCGCTCTAAGGCCCTTTTTTAAACATTTACCCACTTTTTGTGCATTTCTTTAAAATATTATTTGAACCAATAATTCATACTCTGTGTTAATTTTGAAAAATTGAAGATCTAATGTACAAAGCACCAAGACTGTTTAATATATTTTTAAGTCAGGTCCCAAATTTCAGGTAGCTTTCATTACAAAAAGTAAAAAGGTACCAATTGCAGCCGTCCGGAGGAAAACACTTCCAGAAAATTTTGGTATATTTTCACCGATCATGACCCCCAGAACCCAAAACCACCCTCCGTTCAAATGTTGACATATATATATATACAGGGTGAGTCATAAATATCGAAACAATAGGCTATCTCCTTAAATATTGCTCTTAGACCCATACTTCCAATTACAAAAATTCATAAATTTGAAATTTTTGATAAGATAAATTGCGACTCCATGGGGGGTCTAGTTGAAAAGTTACGAAAATTAAATTTTTATACGGCCCCCGTAGGACAAAAATTCCAGTTAGGAAAACTTTCCTTATTCAGTTCTGAATAAGACACAAAAAGTTGCATCTTCATACCTCCAAAATTCGCAAAGTTATAGCCGTTTAAAAAATTCATCAGGTTTTAAGGGATTAAACACAAATTGAAAAGCCCGAAATTCAAAAAACAATGTTACTTAAACAGTTCTAGAAAACGCGTAAAAAATATATTTCTTGAGTTAGAATTTTGATTTTTTTTTCTTTTTTTGTGATGGTTAGCATTATAATTTTCTAAGAAAATCACTTTCTAAAATTTCTCATACAATTTATAAAAGTTTCATGTGGTTAGTACTGCTTTAAATGGGACAGTTAAAAATCGTTATAACTCGTAACATTATTTATCGGATTTCAATTTCTTTCCATCCATTTAAAGATGAAAATCTGATTTTAGTTTTGTTCCAAGGTTTTTTATATTATTTTTAAAACTATTAAAAATATTTATTGAAAAAATAATATAACTTTAAAAAAAATCATATTTTCAAAAACAAACATTTTTTCAAAAGTAAACGTTTTTTCAAATTTGCCGAAACAAAACTAATGTAAAAAAATCAAAAATGACTTGTTTCAAGCTTTTTTCTTTTAAAAATTCTTAACATTTAATAATTTAAAGACAAAAAGTAGAGAATAAAAAATTCATTATGCAGAAAAACGAAGTGTATTGTTTAAATGTCCGTCAGTTATTTTTAAAAATGCTTTTTCTAAGATGCAGATTAAGTCTTTTTTTTTTCTCTTTAAATTTACCTCTGACAACTTCAGGCGTTTTATCTATAAAAGAATATTTTGGTCAGAACTCCTCCATATGAAACATTTTTTCCCCACGCCGAATTAAAAAACTATGTAGAAATTTGCGACTGAACCGGGCTATGATTTAAACTATTTTCCAGACCGGTTCGGGTTATGATGTTGACATTTTTCCAGGTCACGCCGAACTTTTCCCCCTATGGTTCGGTTTGAGTTCGGTCTAGATATTTTGACCCGGGCAGTCGTCTGGTATACCAATTTAGCGTAAAAACCATACGTAGCTATTTTATGTCCAAAGAAAAAGCGCTATCTTAAACCGATTTTTATCAATTTGCAATTTGTGAATGTTCCCTAACAAGCGTTGAATCACAGAGAAGAAAGCACAGTTTAGAGGCAGGGAAAAGTGGTGTAAGTCAGGAAATTTTGAGGATTTCGGGATTTAATATCTCTATGGGATTTTTAGATACGGAGATGAAATTTGTTTTGTACAATTTAGGAATGGATAAGGAATAATTTCCTAATTGGGAATTTTGACCTACGGGGGCCGTATAAAAATTTAATTTTCGTATTTTTTCAAATAGACCCCCCATGGAGTTGCAACTTATCTTATCAGAAATTTCACCTTTTTTTATGAATTTTTGCAATTGGAAGTATGGGTCTAGGAGCAATATTTGAGGAGGTAGCCTATTGCTTCGATATTTGACTCACCCTGTATATATATATGATCTTTGTCATGCTATAGCTAACGTCTTTATGAACCGATTTGAATGAAACTTGGTATGTACATAGTACATACAAATATCTCGACCGAGTTCGTTGGCCAGCATCATCCGCCATCTTGTTTCAAAATAGCGGCCATTTAAATTTTTAAAAAAAAATTTAAAATTTGAAATTAAATGCGAAAAAATTAAAAGTTGAAAAATATTTTTATTTTATGTGTTAAATCCTAAAACACCGAGAGACTAGAACTATTCTAGAACACTTTTTACTTTGTCCATATCTTAAAAAATGATTGAGTTGTAGCTCTTTGAATTTTTCTTATGGCTGACATTTTTGAAACGATCTGATTTATGTCACGTGATAACACTCGTATTTATAATTCGATTTGGGTGTAACTTGGTGTGTACATAGTACATAATAAAGCCTGGACCGAGTTCATTGGCCAGTTCCAACCGCCGTCTTGTTTCAAAATGGCGGAATATTATTATTATTATTTTTTTTTAATTAGGTACAAAAATGTAAGAAATCGAAAAAGATTTTTCTTTTGTTTTGACCTTGATACAAAGACTCCAGAGCATTTTTTTTGTTTCATCTATATCTTGAAAAATGGCTGGGTTTAAGCACTTTCAATTTCCAGTGTGACTGACTTTTTGAAACGGTCTGAAGTTTGTCACGCGTTATTAGGTAGCTTTCATTACAAAAAGTAAAAAGCTACTTATTGCAGCCGTCCGGAGGAAAGCACTTGCGGAAAATTTTGGTATATTTTCATCGATCATGACCCCCAGACCCCAATACTACCCTCCGTTCAAATTTTGACATATATATCTGATTTTGTCATGCGATAACTATCGTATTTATGGACCGACTTGAATGAAACTTGGTATGTACGTAGCACATACAAATGTTTTGACCGAGTTCGTTGGCCAGCATAATCTGCCATCTACTTTGAAATTAGCGGCTATTTAAATGTTGTAAAAAAATGTAAAATTAAATGTGAAAAGATTACAAGTTAAAAAATATTTTTTTTATGTGTTAGAACATAAAACATCGATTCCAGAACACTTTTTGTTTCGTCTATATCTTAAAAAATGACTAAGTTATAGCACTTTGAATTTCTAGTATGGCTGATATTTTGAAACGATCTGATTTTTGTCATGCGATAACTGTCGTATTTATGAACCGATTTGAATGAAACTTGGTACGTACATAGTACATACAAATGTTTCGACCGAGTTCGTTGGCCAGCATCATACGCCATTTTGTTTCAAAATGGAAGCCATTCAAATTAAAAAAAAATTAAAATTAGGTGTTAAAAAGTGGGAAATTGAAAAACAGTTTTCTTTTGCGTGTTTGATCTTGATACAAAGTTTCCAGAGCTTTTTTTGTTTCATCTATAGCTTAAAAAATGGGTGAGTTATAGCACTTTAAATTTGCAGTGTGTTTGACATTTTAAAACGTTCTGAAATTTGTCACGTGACAATATGCATATTTATAAACTGATTTGGATATAACTCCGTGTGTACATAGTACGTACCAATGTCTTGACCGAGTTCACAGGCCAACTTTATCCGCCATATTGCTTCAAAATGGCGGCGATTTCAGTTTGTCAAAAAACTCTTAAATGTATAATGATGTACAAACAAAAAATTAGAAATTGAAAAAATGGTTCTTTCTAAAGTGTTTGATGTTAATAATGAATTCCAGAATATTTTTTGCTTTGTTTTTACCTTAAAAAATGTCTGGGATATAGCAGTTAAAATTTCTAATATGGGTGACATTTAAAAAAAAAAAAAAATTGCCCGCGACAGCACGCGTATATATTAATCGATTTCAAAATGAGTGTCTATGTGCTTATAAATTAAGATTTCGACCAAGCTCATTGGTTTGTTTTGTCCATCATATTGCTTTAAAATGACATACACTTCAAGATATCGCGGAATTTGGCGACTCTCTAAATCGCTTAAAATAAAATCAGGTTAAATAAAAGATGACTAATTTCTAAAAATTCCTATTAATATTCAGTATTGACAAAAACTAGTATTCATTCTTATATAATCGTCTTTGGTCTTCTAGTTACTATATGAAAAAAAAATCTCAGACTATAGCTATCACTTATTTTGAATATTAATTGCTTTATTGATGTCCTTGTTATAACTTCGTTAAAAATGATCCGAATTGCATGTATTTTTTTTAAATACAGTTCTAGCGTTCTCCGATTAATATAACTTTGATTAATTTTAGATCTAAAGCTTTAAGTACTAAGTCTTTAATATGTTTTTCATGTTAAGACCCTGCTTTTAATTATCAGATGGCCCCTTTTGTGTCACCTATTATAGCTCACTTAAAAATGGTCCAATTCACTAGCTTTTTTTTTTTTTCCTTGCAACTTCTTTGGTCCTCTAACTACTTTATGAATGACAACAACATTTTTTAGACTTTAACTAACACCAATTTTGAATATTAATCGCTTTATGGAAACCTTGGCCAAAAAAAAAAAAAAAAAAAAAAAAAAAAAAAAAAAAAAAAAAAATGCAATTTTCTTTAACATAGTTCTAGCATGTTCCAATTAATTTAAAGACTATTAAAGTATCTTTATATTAGACGGCGTACCAATTAAGTCTCTGGTAACTTGGGGCCCGGTACCAGCCCTCTTTAAGTTGTTGCACCATAAATTATCAAAAAATGCCCCTTCTTAATTCGAACTTAATTTTGGAACCGTTAACTGTTTAGTTATTCTCCTGTTTCTCGATTCCAGTTTAAATCCTGGGCACTCTAGGATCATGAAGGGAGCGATTCAGGACTCCATGAAATTTTTGTGCGGCATGCATTTTTCACCTCTTCATTTTCTCGTATTCTCAATGCAAAATTTTAAAGTTGAGTGTTGGACTCCTCTCTCTGGACCAATAACCTCATATTTTTATTGGCACCCTAAAAGGGCCTCTTTTAAGCTTCCCCCTTTTTTCGCTCATTTCTTCAAAATTTTATTTTAAATGATTAATTTCTAACTGTTCTTAATTTTGACTTATTGAAGATCTAAAGTGCGAAAAATTAAGACCATTTAACAAGTTTTCATGTCAGGGACATGCTTTTAACTATAAGTTACCCCCTTTTGAGCGCTTTCTCTTATAGCTCCCTTAAAAATGGTCCGATTCATCAGCTATTTCACTAAAAATTTCATATGTTCTCCAGCTACTATATTAACAACAAAAGTTTTTGCCAGACTTTAGCTACCACCAGTTTCGAATATTAATAGCCTTCTTGGGGTCCTTAGTGCAGCTTTTTTTTTTTAATGATCCAAATTGCATGCAACATTCTTTAACATAATTCTAGCGCTCCCAGTTGTTATAAAAAATATACTAAAAATATTTTTAAACGGAACAACATGCTTGTTAAAAATCCAAGCACTTTGTGGCCCGGTACCAGCCCTTGAATTTTTTTACACCATAAATTGTTAATAAATTGATCCCTCTTAATTCGATCTTCATTTCTGGAATCCTTTTCCATTTAGTTATTCTCCCGTTTCTACATTTTAGTTAAAGACCTAAGCACGTTAGGATCACGTAGGACCCGATCTGGGATCCCTCCAACTTCTTGTGCGGCATGCCTTTTTCACCTCCTCTCCTAATTTTCTTACATTTTCAATGCGAAATTTTAAAGTTTAGTCTTGGACTTATCTCTCTGAACGAACACCCTCATATTTTTGCTAGGAACCTACCTTGTTTTAAGCAATTCCCCAAATTTTTTGCACTTTTTTTCAAAGTGTGATTCTAATGATTATTTTATAGTTATGCTTAATTTTGGCTAACTGAAGATCTAAAGGGTTGAGAACTATGACCATTTAATATGTTTTCATGTTAGGGCCCTGCTAGTTTTGGCCCTCTTTATGCGCTTTTCTATTTCTTTAAATTCTTCTGCATTATTCCTTAAAAAGGATCTGATTCATCAGCTTTTTTTTTTTTTCTTAAGAACTTCTTATGCTCTTCAGCTACTACATGAAGAATAAAATCTTTCCCAGACTTCAGCTATTCTTTCACCAATTTTGAATATTAATCGCCTCCTTGCAGTTCCTTTAAAAATTATCCTATTCTCTTGCAATTTTCTTTTACCCATTCCCGCGCAGAAAAACTCCGTTTATAAAATGATGAGATGATTGGCTGATACCGAAATTTACAAACGACTTTTTTTAGAAAATTTTCAGTGTAAAAAGGGAACCTTTCAAAAATATTCTTGGTGTCGTTAATAAATTTGAAATTAAAATTAAGTGGTTCCAATGCTGGACCACTGTACCGTAAAAGGCTAACGTATAGTTGTAGGATCCTCCGCTTATTATATAAACTACTAAAAATTACCTTATGCAATTAATACCACCCTTTTTAAATATGAATATTTTTTGGCATCAACTTGGTTTCACTCACTACAGTCTTAAATTAAAAATAATACTACTGTAAAACGTAAGTCCTTAATTCTATACGGGGCGGAGAATTTCATTCATAAAATGCATATCCTGTTAATGTCAAATGCAATTCGTCAAATTTTCTGGAGAAGGGTACCACAGCTTTTTTTCTAAGATTTTTTTCATTAGCTTTTTCTCTTACAGCTTCTTTGGACTTTCAGCTATCCCTCATATTTTTATTGGTGCTCTAGAGAAATTTTTTTAAAGAATTTTTCACTACATTTTATACATTTCTTTAAAATTTTATGCTAATGATTAATTTATAAGCTATGCTTAATTTAGTTTAATTGAAGATGTAAAGCACTAAATGCTAGGACCTTTTAATATGTTTCCTTTTTTCAACTCCGCTCCCAACATCAGCGGGTTTCTTTTGGATTCCTAAAATAGCTCCTTAAAATTATCCTATTCACTATTTTTTTCCTTAACAACTTCTTATATCCTCCTGCCCACCACCATGAATGTCAAAATAAATAAATAAAATTTCTCGGAAATCATCTATTACCAATTTTGAACATTAATGGTCGTCTTGGGACCCTTGGTGCAATTTCTTTAAAAGTTATTCAATTCTCATACTATCTTCTTTTTTCATAGTTCTTGGTTCATCCGGTTATTTTATAAACTAGAAATGTTTTTTTATACAAACTGCATCCAAGTTCAGACTCTCGTCCACTAAAACCTTGGTATAGGACCACTTGAAGTTTTCGTGTCTTAAGTTATTAATAAATTGCCCCCTTTTAATCCAATATCAGTTTTGGGGGAATTTTTCTAGGCCTTGCCTAGTTCGGAGCTCTTTGAACTTTTGTGCACAATATATTTTTCATTACCCTAATTATGTCACACTCTCAATTAATAACTTTAAAGTTGAGTCATAAATTCCTCTCCCCAGATCATATTTTAAATGAGGCACTAGAAAATATTTTTAACACGTTCGCTGCCGCTCACGCGATAGCGCGTGATATGGCGCCAACGTTAAGGGCAACTCACGCGCCAGCGCGTGATGTGGGGTGATGTGCAATAGCCAGTCACGCGCTGGCGCTTGAAAATCTTTCACTGATTCTTTATTATAAAAAGTAAATCAGCTTCTGGGAAAAACCCATTTCTACAGTGCGGCATTAACTATCATCACATCTTCATGTAAGCGGCAGCGAACGTATTAATACATTTCCCTCATCTTTTTGCGCATTTCTTTAAAATTTTATTCAGATCAATAATTTATACTCTATACTTAATTTCAACTAGTTAAAGATCTAAAGTGCTAAGTACTTTAACCTTTTAACAGGTTTTTAACTTAGAGCTCTACTCTGAACTATCAGAAGTTCCTTTCGGGCCCCTTATTATCACTCCTTAAAAATGGTCTAATTCACTAGATTTTTTTTTTCTAACAACGTCTTGGGACCTCTATCTACTCCACATACTTTTATTGGTGCCCTAGGGCTCTTTTTCAGAATTTTCTACTATTTCTTGCAGATTTCTTTAAAATTTGATCCTATTGATTAATTCATACCCTATTTCTTATTTTGACTAATTGAAGATCTAAAGAACTAAGTACTAGGACCTTTTAAGTTGTTTTCATCTTACGGTTCTGATCTCAACTGCCAGCTGACCTTTTGGATCCCCTATTATAGCTCCCTTAAAAATAGCCGAATTCACTAACTTTTTATTTTCTAACAATTTCTTATATCCTTCAGCTACTGACACGAACGACAAAAATTGTCTCTGATTTCAGCTACCATCAATTTTGAATATTAATCGCCTTCTTGCAGCTCTTGGTGTAGTTCTTTTAAAATGATCCTATTCTCTTGCAATTTTCTTTAAAATGGTTCTAGGATCTTCTGTTACTATCCTCTTGCTACCATTTTTTTTCGAATATTAATCTTTTTTCGACATCAACTTACGTCTACTCACCAGACGTAAATTAAAAATAACGCTTCTGTTAAAGGTAAGTCATCGACTTTAAAAAGGGGGGGGGGGGAATTCACCCATAAAATAAATATTTGGTTAATGTTAAAGGTACTGCGGCAAATTTATTAGGGAGGGGCACCTACCATCGATTGGGAGCTCATTCTTTCCTCGAGCTCTATTGGCCTGATTTCAACGGTAATTGGTTCGTTCAAAACGTAGATTACGATTAAAATATTTTCTGCAACATTCAGAACAACACATTTCAACATATTCAGAATAATTTAACAAAACTGCATCACCTAAAAAATTAAAACATGGCGCCTTAAAATATGACGCCTTCCATATGGTAATCTTATTTTACCATATGGAAATGTATAACACATTTCAAAACCGACTTTCAGCTATTCCATCTACAATCGGAAAATTACCCGACCCGATTATTTTAGCAGCCCTGTATGATAGAGATTTTTATCAATTAACAACACCCATTCCAAAATTTAATTCACTTAAGGGATATATATATACTTCAGTTGAAAATCCTCCTTCATCAATTTCTTCTAATAAAGAAAATGGTATGTAAATATACTTTTATCCATCTCTGTATACGATGTATAAAATTTATATTTAAAGAATAATATTCAAAAAACTAATTACATTTAAAAGCGCAAATCGAATTTTAAACTATATTCTCTAGCAATTATTGCGAAAAGTCATTACTGTAACTGATTTCTTTTGTGTGTCCCTGTAAATGAAAAAAAATGCTAAGAATGCTCTGTTTTAACGTGATCATAGTGAAATTCAGTATTTTATATTAATAATATTCAGTATTTTGTGCATTTGAAATAGCGTAATGTCATTAAAATCTCTGCAAACGATTTTTTTTAATATAATGTAATCGAATTCTTTTGAGAGCCCCTTTAAATGAATTATTAATTGTACATTCTTCATATGCAATACCAGACATGATTTGGTGATCATCTTTATCAAATGCATGAAAATCCGAGTATATGGGAGTTGGAGCGTGGACAGAGGACTAGAGGATGGATAAACAAACAGAATGCATAATCACTTTTCGACTTTCTTGGAAAATGCTAAAGGTGAGAAGAATAATAAGATGCATAATTTTATCACATTTATCCGAAGTATCGGAATTACTGTAAAATAATTTGATGTAATTTGAACATGAAATTAATTTTATGGATCTAATCTTTAACGATTTGAATACATTTTAATTAATTTGTAAGTAATTATTGTAATTAAGTTTTTAATATCTATTATTTTTATATTATAAATGTCCCCAATTTTTCAAATTGGAAGGGCCCCAAAAATTTCCAGTGCGAGGGGCCCCTCACTTCATTAATCCGCCGCTGACTGGGCATGAATTTAACGAGCAGCATACGAGTTTTGCAGACGATTTTACATTTAAGAAAGCTGTATTTTTTCGGATTAAATTACTTTTTATCATCTAATTTAAAGAATATTTTGTGCATCATATTTTAAAACTGACAAGGAAGGTCTCCATTGGGGGCATACTCAGAATTTTTTGAAAAAAAATACGAATTAAACTACTCATGTAGGTAATAAAGGATCAGTGGAAATTAGCGGCGGAATTACATTATTAGATATGTAAAAAAATAAAATAGTTTGGAATAATTGGCGTGAAAAGCTGAAAGCGACGCGGGATTTGGCGAGCAGTGCATTTCCTCGCCAAAAGCAGACGATTTTAACGAATCTGAAAATTGATTTTAATTGACTTCACTGTTAAAAATCTGCAGCATTTACTGCAACGTCACTCCACTACTTTTATAGAATATCTCTCTTCTGACCAATGAGAATGCTCCATAGCACGGTGAATTGACCGTGTGATACACTGTTAAAAATCTGCTGCATTTTGTTGCAACGCACCCCACCGCTTGTATATAATATCTCTATTCCAACCAATGAGAAAGCTCCATTTCACGGCCAAGTAACCGTTTTTTATACAAGCAAGGGAGTGCGTTGCAACAAAATGCAGCAGATTTTTAACAGTGTATTTTTCAATTTGGAAGAATTTTATCAATTTAAATTGTGTTTTAAATGATAAAATATATTAATTTCATTTTGTTATAAGTACATATAAACGTATATGACAAAATTACACTTAAAGTCATGTAAAAATGCAAAACTGAAATTACTTAAACTAAACTTATTTAAATAAATTGAACATAGAAAGTTTTTTCTTTAAAAAGTATTCGAAGCGTAAAAGCGTATTTTTCAAAATTTCGTTTTTTCGCCAACCGGAGATAAATCGCCAAATAAACGAAATTTTTATTATTTTTTACGGACGTTATAAGGAGGTTCCGCCGAAATTTCTTTTATAAACATATATAACTATATGAGAAGAACATTCTGTAATTTTTTCAGATTTTTCTGAGTATGCCCGTATGGAGACCTTCCTTGTGAGTGAAACAATTTAATAGTTTTTTATTTTATTTTATTTATTTATTTCTTTTTAATTAATCAATTTTCCTATTTTTAAAAAACTGTTATATTTTAAGAAATACTAGTTCTTTTAAAAAAGTTTTTTAGTAGAGTTTTCTGTATGCTGTAAAAAAATTGCGGAAATGGTTTATTCTTTAGAACAAAGAATATTTACAGTATAAACATTGAAAACTTGGTGCAATAGCTGTTGCACTCTTTCGAATAAATACCTAAATACAAAATTTATTACGTTTATGTATATTAAATTCATGGTAATAGGGAAATAATACTACCTCCATCTTAATGAGCCATAATCATTATGACAATCTAGAATCATCACCTATCATTGGATATCATCTAATTAGTCACGCATGATAGGTTTTAATAGAATGAAGAAAACATTTATTAATATCCTTTTAAGCTTTGATTCGCTTTTCATAAAACTTTAAATGAGTAACGAAAATTCTGCAACGAGTATATATATTATAATTCAAAGCATTCTGTTGGGTAGTTTTTGCACTATTATGTGCGGGCAGATAAAAGAACATTCCAGATGGTAAATATAGGTGCTACATATATAATTATCCTCAAAGAACATAATGTAATGGAATAGTTTTGAGTGTTTGTGTAAATGAAACATGAATTATGCATAGTTTGTTTACGATACCCAACACGGCATAATAAATCTCATTAACATATTATCACTTAGAGACCAATTCAATTATTTCAACGCAAGTTAGAGTTTGGAAAGACAGACAGGCAGATGGCCAACTAAATAGAAATCATAAACACTTTCAACTATGTTTGAAAGCGTTAAAAACACATGTTAAGTTGAAATTTAACATTTAGCAATTTATTTAAATAGACGGAAACATATTTGAACTCTTTTATATACCCTATAGTTTACCTACTATCTTTAAAAACACGCCATTATTTAGCTAAAATCTATTTAAAACCGAAACATGATTTAAACTAATGAAATCACACTTCTAGAGATTACAATCCAGAGCCGGCTATTAATCCAATTTTTGAGTGCCTCTGTATATCATTTCATTTCTATTCTTTAAACATATCGTAATATACTTAAAGCTGTTCAGCGTAAAAAATGCATAACTCATTTACAAACCACCTTTAATATATTTACTTACACACTTTGTAAGGAGTACGAATTCTTTCGTGTAGCCCTGTATATGATTTGAACCAATTATATACGCAGCGTAACATGCAAAAATTTAGTGAAACTTAAAAAAAAAAAATCATATCAAAACTAAAAACTTCAAGCAATTATCGTTAGCGTACAGCATTTCTGATGCAGAATAGTTTCCGAAATCTTTTGTGTGTCCCTGTAAATACTTCGTATTTTCTATTACACAGTAAGTAACTCGTAGTAAACCTAAATAACTTATAACAATTTTATTATATGTGTAACAAAATTGAAATATGCCTGAAAGTATGTTCCCTTCTATACCGTTATGTTACATAATTATTTTGTGTGGCCCTGTAAATGAATAATAACTATTCTTTGTGCAGCATATTCTACATCATTTGTATTTTAATTTAATTCATAAATGCATATTAATTTCATTACGTTCGGACGGGTGTAACATCATCAAAACGCATTTGAAACTTTTTCCCCCGTCGGCCATAATGTAACGCAATACTTTTGACTGTCCCTGTATTGGAAATACACATCCGACTTTCTTAAAATTTGAAATAACTGGACAAAATTCTTCAACAAATATATATTTAAAATTTCAAACGATTCGACAGAGTAATTTTTGCATTGTTATATGCAGACAGACAGACAGACGGACGGACCAGAGACGAGTGTAGGTGATACGCATTTATATAATTACTACCGTATCTAAAAAAACAGTTAAATTTAAAAGCGCATGCCGAAATTGAAAACGCATTTCCAGCAATTATTACTTAAAGAGAGTACAGTAACCGATTTCTTTTTGTGTGCCCCTGTAAATGAACGTTAAATTCTATAAATACCAAATACCCTATTCTATCATAATCATCTTATACTGAAATTCAGTGATTTATATCAGTTTCAATGCATTTGAAATAGTGTATTTCATTAATATACACTGCAAGCGATTTTCCCCCATAGACTATGATGTGATGCAATCTTTTGGGTGTACCTGTAAATAAACTTTTAATCCAACATACATAATATACAATACAGGACATGACTAGGTGACATATAAAAAGGTTTAAAAAATACCCAGATAAATAAACAGATAAATAAGATATCCTGTTCTCAAAAATACTTACATTCTTGGAATGTAAAAAAAAAAAAAAAAAAAAGTCG
Organism: Maratus speculifer; assembly: GCA_964019185.1. NCBI lineage: Eukaryota > Metazoa > Arthropoda > Arachnida > Araneae > Salticidae > Maratus > Maratus speculifer. The sequence goes on along the minus strand of OZ025290.1, from coordinate 363,392,337 downwards.
GTAATTTGAACGTTGTTGTTTCACGCATTTCGATTTCAAAGAAGTTGTACCCATGAAAACAATATTTTTCTCTATTATTGCGCTGACGCCAGCAAAATCAAAATTATATGGATTGCATTCAAAATCGAATGGTAAAAGCAAAAGTCCATTTTCGAAGAAGATCCACTCCACAGTCTTAATCTCCTTATTTTGCTTCAGTGCCAAGTGACGTCAATATCCGTTTCAACACAGCACCTAGCGCTCTCAGCGCCATCTATTATTTGTAATTCGAACTAAAATCCAGAATCGCAGGAAAAAAACTTTTGTCCTTTTAGATGACTCTCGTGCAAGAATTTTTTAAATATCTGTAAAAGTTTGCAAGTTATTGATTTTTAAAATCGTTCAGTCCTTTTCAGGACACCCGGTATATACTAAATGTAGTTATCTAAATGCTATACTAAATGTAGTAATACTAAATATAATTAATATGCATTAAATGTAGTTATATTGACAATGCATAAATCAAATTTACAAAACAAAATAAAAACTAAAACATACAGCAATTCAAGCTCATTCTCAGTAATGAATTCCTTTGTGTATATAGTTTATAAAATTTATGAACATAGTTTGCAAAAAAAATTACTAGTTAAACTTAAAATAACATTCTGCAATTAAAAGCACACTCTGGACAATCATCCTTAGTAGGCAACACTTCGGATACAGTATTGTATCCGAAATATTTTATGTGTCCCTGTAATAGTAAATGAACGATAATGCATATCATACTCAGCTGCAAGCACTTTTTGTAGTAAACTCAGCAGTATGTATATCATTTTCATATTTTTTTAAAAAATTACACAATACAATTGAAATACGTTGCAAAACGTTTTTTCCCCTAGACCAATATACAACGGAACTCATTTGTGTGGCTCTTTAAAAGATAGATATAAATGTTTTACATCCTATATTGCACAGAAAATATGTATTAGCGCTTCTAAGACCGAATACTTTAGCGCATGCCGACTGAACCGTTTGGGATACGGAAAAAAGAAAACATATTCTCAAATTTTGTTCCTTTATGTCTTAAACGCGGTAATCAGTTCGAAAAAAAGCATTCCCTCTCTTGGAAATTTTTTTTCGAAAGGATCGTTTTCGCAATTGAGTTTTTCTAAATTTCAGCAACGTTCCCTCAAAACTCGATTTTAAAAGGAAAGCCGTCTGGACAGAAATCGTCTACAAAAATCTCGAAATATTCGGACGTGAAATAGTTTATGAAAGCAATATATGATAATATATGATAATATGTAATATAAAATATTATAGAAATAGTTTATAAAGAAATAAACTATGAAAACTTTTCGGCAAAAAATTAATCATGTTGGCTCATGTTCTCACTACTAAATATACATATATTTAATGAAATTTAAGGAAGACCTATTATATTTACAAATGGTAAAGCTTTAAGAGATATCTGACAAGAATTTTTGTTTTATTTTATTGAGACTCGATTCGATATTAAAAAGAAAAAGAGAGAGAGGGAAGATAACATATTTATGTTACAGCTAGATGTATTTTTACAAATTGTGTATTATTTCACGGTCTGCTACAAAACAGGTTATGTATTTATAATCGACAGAAATTTCAAAGAGTGACAATAAGAACTATAATTTTATTTATTATTACTAGTTTTATTATTTTTTAAAATTATAAAACGATTTGAAGCGAAAAAATAAAATAAAGTGAAATTTTCATATAGCAATATAAACCCATTCAATTAAAAAACAGGATGATTATAATTAAAGTTTAAGTTTCAAAATGCTCCAAAAAACAAACTACTGATTACAATGACATCAAACTTAAACGGCGTATTATTAAAAAACAGGAAAAAAACATGAACCAAAAATAGATAAATAAATAAATACAGTCAAACTTCGTTAACATGAACACACTTTAACATGAATTGTTTTCACAGTCCCCTATAAAAATCAGTACTGAGATTTTATACTGATAACATGAATTACTGTTAAGATTAACAAAATTTTGAATCCCCTTGAGGTTCATGTTAACGAGGTTCGACTATAAATAGTTCTAAACTTTAGTGACAGATGACGCTGTAAGCGTCAAAAGATTTAAATTAAAATACTTGGCATGCACACGGTCATTTCAGGTGTTATAAAAACATTGGGTAAATGGAGTTTTCTCATTTTGCGTCTCAGACGTTCGCCATGAGTGTCTCAATGAAGGACAACGCTCTGCTTGTAAATCTTTATTACCATAGAGTACGTAACAGAGCCTCAACTCGACTTGAAAAGAACGCCCTCAGTGGATCACTTAAAAACTAAACCATCGCGTTGGCGATTTTTATCCTCGTGATTTCTATTCAACTGTAACCCTATTCTGGTTTGGCGCTTCTTGCTGAATGCTGATTTCATTATCTTTGCACACGTGCTTATGCTATTTGATCTTAGATTTCCGCGCTTATATTGATTCGTAATTATTACTGTTATTATTCTTGAATTTTCAAGTTTAAATTGTTAGGTCGTTATGTTACGAAGAGACACATATATTGTTTGCAAGACGAATACGTCAAAGTTACTTCATATTAAAATAATTCTTTCATAAATTTCAAAACAAGAAGCAGCAAGCCGTCGCTGTATTTTTTTTCTTTTTTCTTTTATCATTTGTCGCCAAGGAAGCGATGTTTCGCCGAATTAGCAACCTCTGTTATGTTAGGATCGTAGTTTCAGAGTGATCCGCTCATCTCGCTACTGTCTATGCGTAATCCCATGTTAAACAAGTTGCCACTACAGTGTATGAAAGTTGATTCTCTGTTACTACTCTGTGTTTATTACAAGAACGGGGGTCTGTACAAATAGCTCTAGCTCTGCAGAAGTTCAGGACCCTCAAGGGTATGAAAAAAGGCGCTGGACAGATGACTATCATGGGTCTCGTGAAAATGATTAAAAAATTCGAAAATACAGGTTCGTTCGATGTGCAGTCTGGTAGAGGAAGGAATAGATGTCAGACGGCGGTAGTTGAAGAAGTGGCCACAGCAGTTCAGGAGGAGTCGAGCGGTGGTGTGCAGCCATGAAGCGCACGGAGATTTGCCCGAACATTGGACAGACCTTTGAGCACGATGCCTAACATTTCACGAAACATCCTGCAATGCTATTCGTGAAAAGTTTGCCATGTGCAGGAGTTGTTTCTTTCTGACCTGCCTGCTAGAGAGGGTTTTGCTTTGGAATTTTTCGCTCGCATGGAAGTGGACAATGATTGGCCGTGGAAAATTCCGTGGACAGACGAAGCCCATTTCCATCTGACAGGATATGTCAATACACAGAATTGTCGAATATGGGCAACAGAAAATCCACTCGTTACGAACCCAGTACCACTTCGTCCTGCAAAGGTCACTGTGTGGTGCGAATTTACGACGTCATTTATCGTAGGGCCATATGTTTTCGAGGAGACGGGTGCTTTCGGTCCTGTTAGCGTTACCGCCAATTGTTATCGCATGAATCTCTTTTGCGTAATGACATCATTCCAGCTCTACAACAGCGTGGATATTTGGATAGAATCATTTTTATGCAAGATGGCGTTTCTCCGCACATTGCAAATTGAGTGAAGCAGTTGTTGAGGCGGCTTTTCGGAAATTCTAGAATTAACAATCAATTTCTTACAGCCTGGCCGGCCCGATGACCTGTTCTTAATTCGTGTGAATTCTGACTGTGGCGTTAGCTGAAAGATGTTGTGTTCAATACTCTGATTCCCAACATAGCTGAAGTAAAGACACAGATTGCGCAACACATTCTGAACTTGACGCCGGTGACACTTCGATCGGTTGTGGAACATTCTGTTTCCCGATTTAATATTGTTGCACACACCGGTGGACAGCATATTGAACATGCTTTTCGCCAGTCTCGCGAAACTTAAAAACCGATTGGATGAATGCTTTATAGGCGTTTTTTGGCCTCCAGAAAACTCGGCTTTGGCCTCGGCTTTAACTGGCCTCGGGACAGTTAAAAACCGATTTTTCCCATCCTATTTGATATGACCTTGCCGTGGAGGATTGGCAGTATCACACCTGTACAGTCATGCACACTGAACAGTACAGTTGGTTTATCGTGTAACTTACGCCTTAGCTGTTGTTTTACGATTTGCCAGTTGTAGTCGAAATTCTGACACTTACAGCGCCATCTGTCGCTAAAATTTGGAATTTTTTTGGGGGAGGGGGTATGTTTCCCCCCCTCCTTCTTCAATAAAACGCCGTTCAATTTTAACATCATTCCAATCAATGATTCGTTTTTTACAGCGTATTGAAACTTAAACTTTAATTATAATTACCCTGTATAAAATCATGAAATCTAAATTTTATTTAAAGTTATTATCACGATTTCGGGCAATGCCGGGCGGGTCAATTAGTTCTGTTATATAAAGGTACCACTTTCAGAAATTAAGATATAAGGATGTGTATGGTTTAAAGTTTTAATATCACGCACTTTTGTTTTTGTTTTATGAGTTGGTATTTTCTTTAATTATTATGGGAACTGGGTAGTCTATATTTTTTCATATTTTTTCACGTAAGTTATATTTTGAACTAAATAAAAAACATTTTTTGGAAATCCCGTCCTTGCTCTTATTGTTCATAATAAGAAAGTTCAGACAAACAAGCATTAATTTTTTTTTCCAAAACTTCCTTAATATTTTATAATTAGTTAAGCACTAAATTATTTGAATTATAAAACACATATGTATTTTCCAACAGTTATAAATTACCTTAATTAAAAATTTCGGATTTAATTAAGATAGAGTGCGCGGTGAACAGCTAATTGTAAATGCAAATTCTTAAAATTAATCTGCACTAAAAATATCTTTTAAGAAAGATTCTTTAAGAATTGGACTTATCTAATTTAATTATGGATCGAATATCTTGACTTTAGGGAAGAAGTTTTCAACTGTAGAACAGTCTTATATGTACCGGGTGATCCAAAAGTTTCGGGAGTTTTGAAATGTTAATAATTTGGAAACTATGTACAATACAAAGGTTCGGTTTTCAGATATATGCTCAGAAACATGTAGGATTTTGTTTAGCATGATTTTTTTACATGTATATAGTTACAATTTTTAGCAACAGGTGGCGCTGCTGTACAACACTGGATGTAACTATAAAATACGCTTTATAGACACAAGAGTATAAGTTTATTGCGAAACATCTTTTATAGACTATTAATGAGATTTCGTTTTAAGGGTGGTTTATGTTCAATTACTTTTTTTAAAGTGGTTGAAATTGCATTGAAAGGGAATTTTGATACAAAATTTGATGAGTAACTGCCATGTTTAGACATGCTTTCTTTGCATGTCGAGTTGTGTTCTTATCGTACAATACGGAAGTAAAAATAGGAAAAGATTCGATGGCCATTAGAAATGTGAAACGCCATGGTAAGAAAGGTTTGAGAAAAAGGCTAATTGAAAGATCGTAATAGAAGCAGGAGATCCCAAATGTCTGTTGCAATCGTAAATGAGGTAGAATTCGATGCCAATACTCGATGGAAATCACCAGCTCATAATGAATCAGTACACTTGTAATATCACGATAAATTTGAAATTTCATCTGGAATTTCTTTCTCCTTTGAAGATACTGTGCAGTGCACGTTGTTTTGCGTCGGCTCACAGCGGTACTTATAAGCTATGGGCGTCATAATGAAAATGTGTAACTCTTGGACACTAATTCTTTCTTTTTAGCGAGCTATATCATACCATAAAAATAATAATGCCAATTTTAGCGCCACCTGTTGGCAAAAAGTGTAACTAACATAATTTGTTTGTTTCATCAAAAATACAAATCCCATAAGTTTCTAAGCATTTCTGTGAAAACCGCATACTTCTGTTGTTCATAGTTTGTTAATTATTAGCATTTGAAAACTCCCTTAACTTCTGGATCACCCGGTATATAGAAAAAATGTATGACCTTAAAGTTTAGTTTTGAAATAAATTTAGTTTGAAGTATGTAATTAAAGTTTTAAGTTTTAAACCCAGTGCTGAATAAGAAAAATGAATTTGTAGGATATATGTTATTTGTTCTAAAAAGAATTTTTCAAAAAATTATATATTACATCTTTTGACTAGTTAAAACACCTGTTTTGTAATTTTATCTAATAGGATAATGATTTGTCAGATTACTTGATTTCGAGAAGAATTAAATATCACAATTATTTATTAGTTATTCAGAATGACAATTATAAAGCGTTAAGATAAATATAACCTGTAATTATTAGTTTTACTGAATTATTGGAGATAATATTGACTAAAATCTCCTGTTCAACTTTTTTTTTATACCAGAAAACTAATTAAAATATTTAAGTACTGGAACTCTTGGTGAAGTTCTAAAAATAGGAACAGGGAGAAAAATCAGTTTAACTTTTTCATTTGTATCGGTCATTGCGCTGGATCTATTAACAAAATTTACACTATCTCCTGATATAATTGTCGTATAGGTTAAAAAAAAAAAAAGGGTGTCAAAATATTCACAATTAGAGAAGCTTTCAGTTAATATAAAAAGAAAAAGAAAATTGAACTTTAGATCAATTTTAAGATAGTATGTACACTTAAGCGGAGAAACATATATATATTTTTTTAATATGGACAATACTATAAAAAATTAGATAATCTTTTGCAGAACAATAGACTATTACAATATTCATTTTAAAGAGATGATTAACTGGAATACTGGAAAATTCGTCAACTCGCATTAGTATCCATGCGTGCTTACATAATAGTATAGTTACACATATGCATTTGACTGCAATTCTGTAGCCTATACTATATCAATGGCGGATCTAAGGGGGAGGGGGGCGATGGGGCGAACCCTCCCCCCCCCCACTTGGTCTAATGAAGGGTTCCCAAAAGGTTTGGCTGTCCGATTCAGTATTTGAACTTATTCGCAACCGCTTTCTGCGTTTGTGGCTCTTTTGGGGAATTTCATCTTCATCTTCTGAATCTTTACTTTCATAGTCTTTTTATTTCACTTTCTTCAATATCTCGCACTTCAATTTCATCTCCAGAATTTTCAGAGTCATTATTATTACTTGAATTAGTGTCCGAACAGTCTTCATTTATACCAGTGAGTTCTTTGTATTCTTCGAATAATTTTTTTTCTTTCCCGAAATCGTTTCATTTTTGACTAGAATTTACAGAAAATAAAAAATGTTTTTCTTTTCATAAAAATATATTCATATTTTTTTCCGAGATTGGACTTTACACAGATTACACTATTCACAGACTGCACTTTTAACTAAGAACGTTATCACAGTAGAAGTACAATTGATAATGATCGCGTCCTAATTTTATTTACCAGTTACTAATACGTTTGATATGAAGCCTGGAATGGACTGCGCATGGGCGAGAAAGGCTAGTCCATGTGGAAAATGGGGAAGTCCGCACCACCTCGGGATGAGGTTGTTAATTGCCGAAGCCGTCAATTTGACGGTTCTTGATATAAATAGGTATACAGTGCCTCACATAAGTGATGGGACACTTGTGCTTTACAAAAGGAAACTAATCAAATAAATTAAAAAAATATGTACACTTTTTTTGTGGGTGTGTTTCATACTTAAATTTAGTAAAGATTTTTACATAACGTACATTTCGTCAAAATATTAAAATATTAATTTAATAAAAATACAAATGTTTAGAACGGAGCAAAAAATAGCTCACATAAGTGATGGGACACCATTATATACGCAACAAAAATCGTCTGAAATAAGCAATAAAAATATTTTTTGGGGTTTTATTTTTACTTAAAAGCAATTGGCAATAATTTATAAAATCGTCTGCAGTATTTCTTTCCAGTTCGTTTTGGAATTTTTGTGTTTTTTAGCTCTGTGTAGCCATGAATGCTAAACGAAAAGAAACTTCGCCTGAAATTCGAAAATTAGTTATTAATTTGCATATTGACCGTGGAAAATCTATTAGAAAAACTGCTGAAACAGTTAACTTGAGTCGTTCAACAGTTTTCAGTATCATTAAACGATATAAAAAGAATCGTATGATTCAGGATAAAAGAAGACCTGGCCGACCATCAAAGCTATCCAATGGAATAAAGCGAATTATCGTTCGAAATATTAAAAAAAATCCAAGAAATAGTGCTTCAAAAGTTGCTGCTGATTTACAAGCAGTATATGGAATAATTGCTAATCCTGAGACTATTAGAAGGGTAATTCGATCTGCTGGATATCACGGTAGAGTAGCCAGGAAAAAATTCTTCGTGAGTGAAAAGAATAGAAAACTCAGACTAGCTTTCGCAAAATCCAACATAAATAAGAATTCTGATTACTGGAATAAAGTTATATATGCTGATGAGAGTAAATTTAATATATTTGGTTCTGATGGTAGAATCTTGGTGTGGAAAAACCCAGGGAAGAATTTCGCAAACAGAACTTGGTACCAACAGTAAAACATGGTGGAGGAGGAGTTATGGTATGGGGGTGTATGTCGTCCGCTGGAGTTGGTAATCTTGTTTTTATTGACAGTATAATGGATCAGTACAAGTATATTGATATTTTAAAGCAAAATTTGAAATCTTCAGCACGAAAATCGAACCTTCATAACGATTTTAAATTCTACCAGGACAATGACCCCAAGTACACTGCTCTGAACGTTAGACTCTGGCTGCTATATAACTGTCCTGAAATAATAAAAACACCACCACAATCTCCAGACTTAAATCCCAAAGAGAATATTTGGCAAGAATTGGAATCAAGAATTCGCAAACACACCATTTCTTCAAAACAACAACTAAAATCGGTGCTTCAAGAAGAATGGGGTAAAATCACTCCAGAAATCACAAAAAATTAGTCGAATCCATCCCAAAAAGATTAAATCATGTTTTAAAAGTAAAAAGGAAATCCAACAAAATATTAAAACCTTTTAAAAAGTAAAATTTTTGGATAAATATTTGATGGAAAAGTAAGTGTCCCATCACTTATGTGAGCCATTTTTTGCTCCGTTCTGAACAATTGTATTTTTACTAAATTAATATTTTAATATTTTGACAAAATGTATGCTATGTAATAATTGTTACTAACTTTAAATATGAAACACACCCAAAAAATTTTTGCACATGTTTGTTTATTTATTTTATTACAGTTTCTTTTTATAAAGCACAAGTGTCCCATCACTTTTGTGAGACACTGTATGTCATACTGATTACGGAAATTAAAATGGGTGAGAGGAAATTGAATAGGAATATTTAAATATTCTTATGTTTCATTAAAAGTCGTATCACAAAATTTTGGAACTCGCCATAAGTTATAGCATGGAATATAGCATTTTTAAGCATAGAATTTGAAAACCGTCAAAATGACGGTCTTGGTCGTTCTAGTATTAATAAGTTTCAAAGCATTCTTTACTAAATCATAGCTGATTTTTGATATAAAGGAAAAAGCAGTCTTTTACCAATTGAGTATTTTTTACATAATTCTGTAGGTTTAAAAGTATTCCTAAATACTTATCTGAGCGTATTCGTTATTGAACTTTTACTGTATATAGCTTTTAACTTCAAAAATATTTAAGACATTTTTTTTTTTTGAAAAATCAGGTCAACCCGAATTTAAAAGTGAAAACCCAATCCGAAACTGACCCAAACCCGAAAATTGTATATGTCAATCTGAATAAAACCCAACACATTGTGCAGCTAAAAAATAGAAGTCGTCAACCTGACCCGCAGCAAAAAGCATAAAGTCAACCCGACCAGCAGAAAAATATAGTAATCAACCGGACCGAAACCCGACCCGCAACAAAAAATTAGAAGTTAACTCCGACACGCAGCAAAAAGCAGCCAACAGGACCCAAACACAATTCATAGCAAAAGCGTAGAAGTTAACCCGACCAACAGCAAAATATAGAAATCAACCGACTCAAACCCGACACCCAGTAAAAAAGTAGAAGTTAACCCTACTTTCAGCAAAAAATAGAAGTCAATCGGACCCGAATGCGATCCACAGCATAAACATTAATTAACCCAACCAGCAGCAAAAAAAAAAAAAAAAAAAAAAAAAAAAAAAAAAAAAAAAAAGAAAGTCAACCGGACCCAAACCCGACTCACAGCAAAAAAAAAGAAATCAACCGGACCCAGACCCGACCCGCAGCAAAAAATAGAAGCAACATGACCCGCGGTGAAAAAATTACTCCGACCCACGCATTAAAGTCGAGTCTCCAAATTTCTAAAATCGCCCCCCCCCCCCCACTGAGGACTCTCTAGATCCGCCCTTGTACTACAGAAATGGGGGGAGAAATAACTCCATTCCCCCCTCTCATTCTATCACAGCAACTATTATGTTGGATGAATGATGGCTGTAAGGTTATGGGGAAGTCTCTTGACGTGGAGTTCTGTCCGGTGATGTAGAGTTTTGGAGAGGTATATTAGGCATAACTGTATCGGCCTTGCAGTGTATGGATATTGAATCAAGCATTGCTCTCGACTCGTGTTTAATGTGTGCTAGATCATAGATTTAATATAATTTCGACTCATAACAGGGTACACTTATGTTTCCTTACACACAATCCATCGGACTGACAATAGAGATTGCCACAGTTCGAACATGTTAAAACATATATATAATATGTTACGAACAGTAGAGGAGGAATTTAAAAGTTAGCTTGCTTCTATCGTGCTTAATAGGAAAAAAATATAATAGGACAAATACGAGTTGAAAACTGGAATCGCAAGGGTTCGATTTTCTTCATCTTATATTACCACTATACAAAAATTCAATTGCAAGGTATTAATTTGGTATTAGTAACGATTATGGAAATTAACGAGTTTGTCGTTTCGCGATTTGAATTGCCTGATCATTTTAAAAACATAAAAATAAAATAAAATAAACTTCTATCCAAATCAGCAAAGAAACCTTACAATGAAGGTCTCCATACGGGCATACTCAGAAAAATCTGAAAAAATTACAGAATGTTCTTCTCATATAGTTATATATGTTTATAAAAAAAATTTCGGCGGAACCTCCTTATAACGTCCGTAAAAAAATAATAAAAATTTCGTTTATTTGGCGGTTTATCTCCGGTTGGCGAAAAAACGAAATTTTGAAAAATACGCTTCTACGCTTCGAATACTTTTTTAAAGAAAAAACTTTCTATGTTCAATTTATTTAAATAAGTTTAGTTTAAGTAATTTTAGTTTTGCATTTTTACTTTACATTAAGTGTAATTTTGTCATATACGTTTATATGTACTTATAACAAAATGAAATTAATATATTTTATCATTTAAAACACAATTTAAATTGATTAAAATTGTTCCAAATTGAAAAATACACTGTTAAAATCTGCTGCATTTTGTTGCAACGCACTCTCTTACTTGTATATAGAAAACGGTTACTTGGCCGTGAAATGGAGCTTTCTCATTGGTTGAAATAGAGATTACAAGTGGTGGAGTGCGTTGCAACAAAATGCAGCAGATTTTTAACAGTGTATGACACGGTCAATTCGCCGTGCTATGGAGCATTCTCATTGGTCAGAAGAGAGATATTCTATAAAAGTAGTGGAGTGACGTTGCAGAAAATGCTGCAGATTTTTAACAGTGAAGTCAATTAAAATCAATTTTCAGATTCGTTAAAATCGTCTGCTTTTGGCGAGGAAATGCACTGCTTGCCAAATCCCGCGTCGCTTTCAGCTTTTCACGCCAATTATTCCAAACTATTTTATTTTTTTACATATGTAATAATGTAATTCCGCCGCTAATTTTCACTGATCCTTTATTACCTACATAAGTAGTTTAATTCGTATTTTTTTCAAAAAATTCTGAGTATGCCCCCAATGGAGACCTTCCTTGTTAGTATTTATCGAACAAGCAAGTTATAAAAATAAGAACAAGGGAGAAAAATCCGTTTAACGTTTTCATTCGTATTGGTAATTACGCTGGATCTATTAACAACATTTAAAATATCTCCGATATAATTGTCGTATAGGTAAAAATGAGGTGTCAAAATAGTTACAATTAAAGAAGCTTTTAGTTAATATTTAAAACAGAAAATCGATGTTTTGATCAATTTCAAGTTAGCGTGTCCCATTAAGTGGCGAATCATATATTTACTTATATATTTAAACCATTTTAAAATAATTATGAAGGATTTACCGCTGACACTTTATTATAAAAAAAAAAAAAAAAAAAAAAAAACTAAATTATCTTTTGCGAAACAACGTGTACTGTTACGATATGTATTTTAAAGCGATGACTAACTAGAATGCTGGAAAATCCGCCTACTCGCATTAGTATCCGTGCGTGTTACATAATGTAGAGGAAGATGGGGATACTTGAGCCACTTTTTAAATTTAAATTTTTTAATTTTTTTTTTATAATATCTTAGAACAAAATAAAATATTGAAAATGAAAATTTGATAATTTCTCTTCAACTGAAAACCACTTTCAATTAATTTTGAACTATTTTTCTATGTCTAATTAATCTTTACTTTTTTTCACATCGTGGCTCATGTGTCCCCATGGAGGGGATACTTGAGCCATGGTGAAGGGATACTTGAGCCAGTACGGAAAAAAACCTACAAAAGTAATTTTTTTTCGCTTTATTTTTGCACAAATATTTTACAGAATGATAAATTATGATACATAAAGTCCGTCAAAACCAATTGAGAAAACAAAACTAGTAATACGATAACTTTTTGTCGTTATAGCTGGTGATCGAAGAATCATTGCAAAATCTTTTTACTTTTAGCTACATGGTAACTCAGTAGGGCCCTCTGTTGGTGGCAATAGTCATTCCTTTGATTAAAAAAACTTACAGTAACAGATGATGTTACAATTTCACTATAAAATATTAATCTTAATATATTATATTAAAAAATAAATATTTTAATATGTTGGACCTGACTAACTGAAGTATTAGAGGTTATGATTTTTAAAATAGTTAATTTTTTAATGTAATAAAAATTAAATTGAAAACTATGTTTACATTTATCTAAACAGGCTATTTTTTTAGTCAAAATGAAAAATAAAATGGATATTTTCATTAAAAAATATACATTTTTAAACATTTTTTTTTCTAAGTCATTATTTTTTAATGAAAAAATATCAGTTAGTGAATATAAGGACGCAATTTTATTTTTTATTTGTTTCATCCATGTCTAATTTCCTAGTGGGGATGGTTGAGCCATGGCTCAAGTATTCCCATTCTCACTGGCTCAAATATCACCATTACCACCATTTTTGTTTATCAGAGCTTTACTAAGTAAAGCATGCAGCTATTTGAACTAGTTTAGATTCAAAATACAATTGAAATTATGCTTATTAAATTTATCCATATGATTGCAACTTTAAACAAAACTTTTAATACAAAAAAATGAAAAAAACATGCACCTAAATATTTACTTTAGATAGGGAAAAACAACTATTAATCGCCATACTTTAAAAATGGTACCAAGGTATGTGATTTCTTTTTTACATGTTCAGAACTATAAATATGTTACCATATTGCCAGTTTTAGAAAGGCAAATTAACCAAATGTAAAAATAATAGGGGTGGCTCAAGTATCCCCTATGCTCAAGTATCCCCACTCTCCCCTATAGTTACGCATATGCATTTGACTGCAATTTTGCAGCATATAATATATGGGGGGGAAAGAACTTCATTCCCCTTTCATTCTATCGCCGTAACTATTATGTTGGGTGAATGATGACTGTAAGGTTTCGGGGAAGCCTCTTGACGTGGAGTTCTGTCCGGTGAGATAGAGTTTTAGAGAAGCATATTAGGTATAACTGTATCGGCCTTGCAGTGTATGGATATTGAATCAACCATTGCTCTCGACTCGTGTTTAATGTGTGCTAGATCATAGATTTAATGCAATTTCCACTCACAACAGGGCACATTTATGTTTCCTTACACACATCTATTGGACTGACAATACGTGATTGGCACAGTTTGTACATGTTAAAATATATGTATGGTATGTTACGAACAGTAAAGGAATTTAAAAGTTATCTCGCGTGTAACATGCTTAATACTAAAAATAATAATAATAGTAATAGTAATAATAAATCAGAATAAGTGATCAGTATCTCTAGATGATCAGGCTCTGATCAGGACCCCTAGGGTTAGAGTTACTTATTTTATATTATCATTATAAAGAAGTTCATTTACAAGTATTTCTTGGAAAAAAATCTTGTAAAACAGCCTTTTTTACTAAAATTTAATTTTTCTTAAAAAAAAAAAAAAACTTTTATGAAAGTTTTACTATTTTTATAAATATGACTATCTTTGTATCCTTTTTTTCGCATATTCATTAGAATATACTATATAAAACTGCGCATGGGTTTTAAGATGTATGGGATTTTACATTTAATTTTTTTTTCTCTCGGGTATAGTAAAAAAGGAAGGAAAATATACAAATTCTCAATTTAAACATGAAAAAAAAATAGGTATAAAATTGAATAATGCTAAATCCATGCACAAAAATATTAAATGCATCATGAAGAACAAGTTAAAAAATTAAATCTTTATCTAAATTAGTAAAAAAGCGTTAGTATTTACCGAACAAGCAAATTATAAAAACATGAGCACGGTGAAAAATCCGTTTAACGTTATAATTTGTATGGAAGTCGCGCTGTATCTATTAATAAAATTTACAATATAATTGTCGTTCAGGTAAACAAGAAGTGTCAATATAGTCATAATTAAAGAAACTTTTAATTGATATTAAAAACAGAAAATCGTATTTTGATTTATTTGAAAATAACGTGTCCCAAAGTGGAGAAATATATATTTACTTACATATTAAAATCGTTTAAAAATAATTATGAGCAATTTACAATTAACACTTAAACATTATAAAAAAAAAAAAAAAAAAAAACTATATCCTCTTTTGCGGAACAACGTACTATAGTATGTTGTTCCGCAAAAGAGGATATATCCTAATATATTAGGATATACATTTTAAAGCGATGATTAACTGGAAAATCCGTCAACTCGCATTTAGTATCCGTGCGTGCTTACATAATAGTATAGTTACACATACGCATTTGACTGCAATTCTGTAGCATATACTACATGAAGAGAAATGGGGCGTGAAAGAACTTTATCCCCCCCCCCCCCCCTTCATTCTATCGCCGTAACTATTATGTTGGATGAATGATGGCTGGCTGTAAGGTTTTGGAGAAGCCTCTTCACGTGGAGTTCTGTCCGGTGATATAGAGTTTCAGACAGGTATATTAGGCAGAACTGTATCGGCCTGCAGCGCATGGATATTGAATCAACCGTTACTCTCGACTCGTGTTTAATGTGTGCCAGATCATAGATTTAATGTGATTTCCACTCATAACAGGGTACACTTATGTTTCCTTACATACAATAAATCGGACTGACAATACGCGATTGGCACAGCTTGAACATGTAGAAACATAAACAGATTACGAACAGTAGAGGAATTTAAAAGTCATCTTGAGTGTATCGTGCTTAATAATAATAATAATAATAAATCAGGACAAGTGAGAGTTGGAAACTCTTACTCCGAGAGTTCGAGTTCCGTTATCTTATATTACCAATACAAAAAAGCTCAGTTACAAAACAGTAAATATGACACGTGTACTGATTATTGAAACTAATGAATTTGTCATTCTGCGATTTGAATCTCCTTGTAATTATGAAAAACATTCTAAAAAAAAAATCTTCTGTTTTTTTCCAATAATACATATTATTGGATACATAATAATACATATATACAACAAATAAATAATGTGTTCATAAAGTTAGGGTGCACTTTTGACCGGTGAAAGGCAGGGTCTAGCTAGCAGTGAATAATAAAGGAGGGGGACAAGAAAATGTAGGGCTCTCTCCCTCTGACGCAAAACGATAAATTAGTACATATTCACACTGTAGGTACTATTTTTCTTATTAAACTGTTGTAATAAAAAAATGTAAATAAAAACGAGGTGTCAAAATATTCTCAATTATAAAGGCTTTCGCCTAATATTAAAAAAAAAAGAGAATCGATATTTTGATTAATTTTAAGGTAGTGTGTTCCATTAAGTGGAGAAACATATATTTAGATATATATATATATATATATATATATTTAAATCGTTTCAAAATAATTGTAGGTAATTTACAATTAACACCAAAACTTTATGAAAAACTATATCTTCTTTTGCGGAACAACGTACTATCAAAATATACATTTTTAAGCGATGATTAACTAGAATACTGGAAAATCCGTCAACTCGCATCAGTATCCGTGCGTGCAACGTAATGGTATAGTTACGCATATGCATTTGACTGCGATTCTGTAGCATATACTATATGAAGAGAAATGAGGGGGGGGGGTGAGAAGGAACTCCCTCCACTTCATTCTATCACCGTAACTATTATGTCCGTTGAATGATGGCTATAAGGAAGCCTCTTGACTTGGAGTTGTGTCCGGTGATGTAGTGTTTCAGAAAAGCACATTATGCATAATATGTATCAGCTTGCAGTGCATGGATATTGAATCAACCATTGCCATCGATTCTTGTTTAATGTGTGCTAGGATCATTGATTTAATATAATTTCAACTCATAACAGGGTACACTCATGTTTCCATACACACAATCCTTTGGACTGACAATACGCGATTGGCACAGTTTTAACATGTTAAAACATATGTATAATATGTTATGAACAGTACAGGAATTAAAAAGTCATCTTCCGTGTATCGAGCTTAAGAATAATAATAATAATAATAAATCAGGACAAGTGTGAGTTGGAAACTCTTACCCCGAGAGTTCGAGTTCCGTTATCTTATATTACCATTACAAAAAAGCTCATTTACAAGGCATTAATATGGCATGAGTAGTGATTATTGAAACTCATGAATTTCTCATTCCGCGATTTCAATCGCCTGGTCATTATGGGAAACATTCTAAAAAAAATTATTTTGTTTTTTTCCAATAGTACATAATGAATATGTTCGTAAAGTCACGGTGCATTTTTGACCGGTCACAGGCAAGGCCGTAGCTAGCAGAGAATAATAAGGTGGGGGGGGGGGGCAAGAAAATCAGATGTTGACTAATATTTTCTATTTATCTCTCGGACGCAGAAAAATGATTTAGTGCATATTCACACTGTAAGACACTATGTTTCTTATTAAACTATTGTAATAAAAAATGTAAGTAAAAAAAAAAAAAAAATGTAAATAAAAACGATATGTATCAAAATATCTACAATTCAAAATGCTTTCGCTTAAAATTAAAAAATCGATATTTTGATCAATTTATAGGTAGTGTGTCCCATTAAGTGGAGAAACATACATTTAAATCGTTTTAAAATAATTAAGAGCATTTTACAATTAACAGTTAAACATTATAAAAATCTTTATCCTCTTTTGCGAAACAACGCACTGTTACGATGTACATTTTAAAGCGATGATTAACTGGAAAATCCGTCAACTCGCATTAGTATCCGTGCGTGCTGACATAATAGTATAGTTACACATATGCATTTGACTGCAATTCTGTAGCATATACTATAGGATGAGAAATGGGAGGGAAAGAACTTCATCCCCCCCTTTTCATTCTATCCCAGTAACTATTATGTTGGGTGAATGATGGCTGTAAGGAAGCCTCTTGACGTGGAGTTCTGTCCGGTGATATAGAGTTTCAGAGAGAGGTATATTAGGCATAACTGTATCGGCCTGCAGCGCATGGATATTGAATCAACCATTGCCCTCGACTCGTGTTTAATGTGGGCTAGATCATAGATTTAATGTCATTTCCACCCATAACAGGGTACACTTATGTTTCCTTACACTCAATCCGTTGGAATGACAATGCGCAATAG
The DNA here is from genome assembly GCA_964019185.1 of Maratus speculifer. Taxonomy (NCBI): domain Eukaryota; kingdom Metazoa; phylum Arthropoda; class Arachnida; order Araneae; family Salticidae; genus Maratus; species Maratus speculifer. Next base: position 363,374,532 of record OZ025290.1, on the reverse strand, counting down.
CACAGTTTGTGCATGTTAAAACATATGTATAATATGTTACGAACAATAGAGGACTTTATAAATTATTTTGTATGTATCGTGCTTAATAGAAAAAAAATCTGAACAGTTGTGGGTTGAAAACTCGTATCCCGAGGGTTCGAGTTCTTTTTTCGTATAATTACCATTATACAAAAATTCAATTACAAGGCATTAATGTGGTGTTGCTACCGATTATTGAAATTAACGAGTTCGTCATTTTGCGATTTGAATCACCTGGCTATTTTAAGATATTAAAAATAAATAAATATTTAAATAAATCTCTAACTAAATTAGAAAAAAGGACTTAGTATTTATCGAACTAGCAAGTTCTTCCAATATGAAGAGGGAGAAAAATTAGTTTAACGTTTTTATTTGTATCGGTCATTGTGCAGGATCTAGTTACAAAATTTACAATATCTCATTATATAACTGTCATCTAGGTAAAAGTGGGGTGTCAAAATATTCTAAAACCGTTTCAGTTAACATTAAAAGAAAGAAAATCGATACTTAGACCAATTTCAAGACAGTGCGTCAACTTAAGTGGAGAAACATTTATATAAATATAAATAAATAAATATATTGTTTTAAAAAAATTATGAGCAATTTACATTATAAAAAACTGTGTCATCTTTTACCGAAAAACTCACTATTATGATATACATTTTAAAGCGATGATTAACTATAGAATACTGGAAAATCCTCCAACTCGCATTAGTATCCGTGTGTGCTACACAATGGTATAGTTACACATATGCATTTGACTGCAATTCTATAGCATATACTGTATGAAGAGAAATGGGGGGGGGAGAAAGAACTTCACCCCTCTTTCATTATATCACCGTAACTATTATGTTTGGTGAATGATGGCTGTAAGGAGGCCTCTTGACGTGGAGTTCTGTCCGGTGATATAGAGTTTCGGAGGAGCATATTAGCCATAACTGTATATCGGCTTGCAGCGCATGGATATTGAATCAACCATTGCTCTCGACTCATGTTTAATGTGTGCTAGATCATAGATTTAATGCAATTTCCACTCATAACAGGGGACACTTATGTTTCCTTACACACAATTCATCGGACTGACAATCACGATTGGCACAGCTTGAAAATGTTGAAACATATGTATAATATATTACCATCAGTAGAGAAATTTAAAAGTTATCTTGTGTGTATCGTGCTTAATAATAATAATAATAATGCTTAATAATAATAATAATAAAATGACAAGTGCGAGTAGGAAACTCTTACTCCGAGAATTTACTTCCGTTTTCTTACATTACTTTTTCAAAAAGTTCAATTACCGAGCATTAATTTGGCATTAGTATCGATTATCGAAATTAGAAAATTTGCCATTCCACGATTTGTATCGCCTGGTGATTACATATATATTAAAAAAAAAATCCTTTTATGTTATCCAATATTTTTGAAAAAATAAAATTCTTTACTTTTCTTTCATTTATTTTTATCGAATCTATTTTCCAACAGATTCGAATACGTTCGAAGAATTTAAAGGTAATATTTGAAAAAAAAAAAATGTATGTATATATAATGTATCCATAAAGTCAAGGTATACTTTTGACTGGTCACAGAGGAAAAAAAAAAAAAAAAAACGAAACAAGATAGAAATGTGAAATTTTCACAAAATAAAAGAAAAACTCTCCTACTTTCTTACATGTTCGGTAAGAAATAAAATATTACATGTTCATGTTACATGTTCAGTTCAGTAAGTACATGTTGCAGTTCAATATAGCCTTCATTTGTTGTCCTACAGACATCTAAATGATATTCAAGTTTTTCCCACACACGGTTAAGGATGTCTGGTTTAGCAGAGTGAGTAACATTTGTGATTCTCTGATTCAAATAGAAACCACATAGAAAAGCATTGAACAGGTATAAAACTTGGAAATTTTGTCCTTTTTTTTTTTTTTTTTTTTTTTTTTTGAAGATTTCATCTTGTTTTGTTGTTTTCCTGTGACCGAGTTAAAAGTATACCATGACTTTACGGGCACACTGTATATACGAATTCTAACTTGTAAACATTTAAACAGAAATCGATTTGTTTAAGTTTTAAATATATGAATCTAAAATTGCAGCTCATTCTGAGAATATCGGAAGTCAAAATTATGATTGAATTTCAGACAAAAAATTATTATTATTTTTTAAATAACGCAGTTTTTTTAATTATCAAAAATTAAAAAAATTGTGCCGGTGATCCTTTGATATATTTTCTTTTTACAAAGGGAAATTAATATATTATTATTATTATTTTATTTTATTTTATTTTATTTATTTATTTATTATTTTTTTTTTGTATATGAAATTAGGATGCTGATCATCTAGCGTGGATATTTTGGTAGAAGCAACGCACCTGCAAATTTCTGACGTAATGTTCTGACTAAATTTAAGAAAAACAAAAACAATTAAATATTTGATGCAATAGAAAATAACGTGGAATTACAGGTTTTTTTTATTAATTTTACTCCCTTCCTGAAACAAATTCCAAACTATATCAATTTTTCGTCACCGAGAATGTATGTGATCTTTTAAAGCTCTTTGAGTGATGTCGGGGATGTTGGTTCACATACAAGATTTTGATGCAACATTGCACAAAATAATCACATGATGTAAGATCTGGGAATCTTGGAGGCCATGTGTCAATAAAAGAACAAATCTTCATTATCCGAACGTACAATCCACTATCGTCAGAAAAAAAGAAAGAAAAAGGCAAAAAGAAAACTTAACATAAATGAATGTCCAAATTGGAATTTATTTTCAATATTTTTACACATATTGTAAAAAGTGATATATGAAAATAAACAATGACATTCCAAGTGTTTCTTTCTTCGCTCAGCTGTGGATTGCGCGAATGGGTAACGATGAATTACTCTTATTCACATGGCCCCCAAAATCCCCGGATCTTACATCATGTAATTTATTTTTGTGCAGTTGCTTCAAAGATCTTGTTCTTAAATACCCAAACAACTTCACGAACGCATCATTACTGCATAAGAGTTGTTGGCAATGCAAAAACTGAAAAAAAAAGAATGTGTGGAATGAAATTATTTATAAATTAGATTTTTGTATTTTGTGATTTAGTATTTCGTGTTATAACAGGTTTATTACATCAAACATTTGCAATTGAAAAAAAAACTTGAAATGATTTTTATTACTTTCATATTTTTTTTTATACATATTCATTATTTTCACTTATTATAATTTGTGCAATAATTTTGAAAATGTGAATCTTTAAAATACGTTTATACATTTATGCAATCGTGTATTATGCATGCATACATTACTTGTGAGTGAGTCTATGAATGTCTGTAATACATACAAGCGCTTCATAATTCATATGTACATTAATAAAGCAATGTAACTGTGTTGTAGTAATATGCGGAGTTTCAACTACGACTATCCAAATAACCACAGGTATAACATTCTAAAGACCTGTAATAAATCTACGACTTTGATATATATCTTAGAGGCGAAAGAGTGATTTAGAACTTCGAGCATTTCAACCTTGGGATCAGCAGTATTAAATCTAGCTGTTATTAAGCTTCTTGAAAGGGTTAGACTAAATCATTTCCTCAGTTATACAGCAACTATAAAGAACCTAGAAAGTTAAACATAAGATTTTCTATCGAAAGTTATTTGGAAGCTCCGAATATTTTCTGTTAAAATCTTTATTGCTTTTCGTTATGTGTTAATCAAGCTCATTTTAATTTGTGTAAAGGATCACTAAAATGATTTTAATACTCAAGACAATTTTCTTTTATAGTTATATTTAAACTGAAATATTTCTCGAAGATATACCGTAACAGAAAATATAGCGAAAAGTGCTTGTTGAATGGTACAACTCACGCACAATATACATATTCTACATTGAGATTCACAAATAATTCAAATACACACATTACATGTTTTTATGGGTAATTGATCTTTAAAGGAATTTATTGTAATTCAAATCATGTCAATTGAAAGAATATTTGGCTAGGTATCACTTGCGGCCAGCTAACATAAAAGTATCGCTATATTTACTAAATCATAAAAACATAACCAGGCAATCAAAGAATCAGAAACCGATATTTTATAATAAATTATCGGCTAACAATGTCTTCAAGATCTTAATTGCTAACATAATATTTAGAAATTGATGATCATGATCACGAATTAAAAGAAAACAGTAAAGTTGTTTTAAATTACACTTGTATACACTTAAAACAAATGTATTATTTCTCAAAAATAAAATAAAGAAAATATAATAGATTTACAAAACAATGTGTTACAATACCGCCCCAACCCTCTTTCAATATATGCTGCAAGTCATTCATGTATATATTTTTTCTAAATATTCGATAGAGAGTCTCAAAATTGCTTTTGAAAGCTCAGAGCGTCATAGATTTTCTTTCGCTTTCTTTCGATGTTAAAAAGATATAAAATTGAACCGGTATGAATATTTAAGCACCTCGCAGAAAAAATAATATCCGAACTACATCTATTCTATTTCGTTTTGAAAGCTTTTATTTTATTCAAAGTATTGTGTTACAGAACCTTTTTTCCCCAAAAATTTAATATTGTAGAACTGTGCTAAAATAATTCCTATTAAATCTTGAGGAAATTTTGAAAACGTTACGCTTTTCACGCAAGATTATCAAACAAATGACATGTCTTAGCCAAGTTTTGTAAATACCATGGTACTTTTAAAAATATCAAAAATACCCAATATTTTGATCTTTTAATGTTTTGATTATCCGATAGTTTTAAAATAGTAAACTTATTGATGATTCTAAATATTTAAAAACCTTATATAAATTTAGAAAATAATAAATCTTGCACTTAAATAATAAAAAAAAATTCTAAATGTCTTTTTACTTTGTTACGTAAAAAATTGAAGATCAGTAATTAAAAAATGACACAAATTGCTTTTCATACTAACACAAAACAAACTATAGGATGTATTATGAATTTTCAAGAAAATTTTATATACTAATCATCCTTAAAAATCTTGGATTCTGCTCATTTTTAAAAAGATAGAAAAATGTAATTTTCTCAAAATGTGGGTTTTTAAGAATCTGTTGTACATTTTCAGGAAACTACACTGTTAAAAAAAATCTGAAATTCACGGATATATTTTTTCTGAATTTCACAGAAAAAATCCTTTTTCGCACCAAAAGGGCTTTTTCCGTTACAAATCTGAAAACTCCACGATATTTCCTGAAACTAACGAAAAGGATGGAAATAAAAACAAAAAACGGAGACAGTCCGTTACCCGGGGATCTCCGTGGCCGAGTGGTTAAAGCACCACGCCATTAAACGTCTGGGAGCATTGATTGTGGGTTCGTATCCCACTATCCCCATAAAATAATGAAAACACGAAAAGTCCCTTTTAATTATTTTTTTCTGTTTATTTTTCTCTTATTTCTTATTAAAAAAATCTTTTAACTAATTAGCCTCCCAATAAATAAATAAATTGCGCGCGATAATTTCAAAAAATTATCTAATTTTTGTAAAAAATGAATAAAAAATATTTTTTTCATACATTCATTCAAAAAAAAAAAAAAAAAAAAAAAAAAAAAATGTGATTTTAAACAATGATTTTTTATTTTATTTACGCTAGTTAATAAAATTTGTTTTAAAAATAATAAGTATTATGCATCATTCTAAAATAAAATAAAATAAACCGCTTACGAATATTCTAACGAATATATTTGAAAGGCAATCTTTGAAGAGCACAACATATTTTCCCAGTAACTCATAAAAGACATACTTTGTACAGACAGGCATCAGCAGCTTTGGCTGAATCAGTAAGGACTTGATCCTCTACGCAAACGTCCCTAGTTCGATCCTCAGGATGGCTTGAAATAAATTATGCAAAAAATAATGATTAAAAATGATTTAAATTAAGTATATGGTCACTCGGAAATTTCGAATTCTTTGACGAATGTCCGGTTCACTAATTTAAATTAAATTATTATCATTACAAAATCAAACTTTGTAACGGAAAGTTACCGCTTTTCCATACGGAAGTTTTCCTTTCTTTTATTTTCCAAACGGAAAATCTACTAACGGAACGGTGAAAGTTCGGCTACATTGCTGCCGGTAGTTTCACCTGGAATTCACAGATTTATTTTTAACAGTGTAACTCATATTAATATTTATCTTATAAATTTATAAATTTGTCATCTTTAAGAACTAATACAAACCGGACAAAGTAACTAGATACTCTATATCTCACAAATTTCCAAATAAAATTCGCCCTGTAACGTATTTCTATGACATTTTGAAAATAATTCCAATCTTCTTTTGTTTTTCTGAGTTTTCTTCAAGATCAAGCTAATAGTCAGAATAGTGAATTGAGTTTCTAAATAAACGAGGGATTTGTATTTTATGAGTCGACGGGAACCATATAATTATAGTGCAGTTTCGTGAAATTCAAGTGCAAAATCTAAGCTGTTTCACGCATGTAGTGTGGAAAATAATAATTAAATAATAAACCAGAATTTTTTCATAAATGTTGCCAAAAAGTAGTAATTAATGTTAATCAACAGATATTACAAATTACTTCGTTCGTTAGTTAATGCTACTGAATTCTGAAAGATCCCAAAATTTTCTTCATAAATTGGGGAAAAAAATTAAATTAATACTTATTCTTTAGACTGCACAATTCATAGTAAAAATATATTCAGGACGACCAATATCAACTGGCTTATTGAAATTGTCCCATAGACAGCTAGAGAATTTTCACTGGTTGTCACAATGTCACACCTAGAGATATCCTGCAAATAACCATTAATGATATTTTTTGGATAATTATAGGATTAAGGATGTATTTCGATTCAAACTGCTTATTTTCCGATTTATTTTTAAATTCATTTTTTTCTCTCACATGTATCAAACTGGCAAATTGTCTTATTTAGAATGTACACAAAGTGCCGTAATTGTCGATTCTTTTATAAATGCAGAAAATATTGCAAAAAAAGCAATCAAAAACGGTACTTTGAACCAATTTTTCCGAAGCGGGAGATTTGGGAACTAAAAAAAAGGTCATACTGAGAAGATAATTGTTTATAAATCAAATTCTAATGAATGGAACGTAAAATGACATTACACGGCACCTTATACGTCTCTTCAAAAATCCTCTCAGCAAGTTTCATGTTTCTACTTTTAAAAATGTGTCTGAAATTGTATCAAAAAATTTTGAGCTGTTGAAGGTGGAAAAGCGTTTTTTCGAATACATTCTTAAGGAAGAGGAAAATGAACAAAAAAAGAATTTTTGTTCTCAGGCATTTCAGAAATTAGAATTTGCTGGTCTTTATAAAGAAAATTAAAACGGACCATTCGATATTCATTTAGTATTCCAGTAGATTGGTTTCATGAAATATGACCAACTTAGTAGAATTACTGTTCGTCATGTTTGGAGGTTGATTGTAGTTTTACAAATCCGTGATGGCTTTGGGAAAATTCATTGATTCCTTAACATCAAAACTTACCAAATCAAATTTTGTAAAACATAATCCATCATAAAATACCGAAAAGTATTGCCAGAAGGGATTGATTTTCCTTGTATTGTTTCTACAATGAAAATTATAAATATTCAAAATACGATAGCATGAGTGAAAATAAAAATGTTACGACTTTATCCTCCTCAGTCCCGATATCGCTTGCAGAAGACACTAAAGACCACATTTTAAAATAATTTAAATCTTTCCAGAATTGTTAAAATTGCTTCTAAACCTTTTTAATTAATAAGTGAGTATCATATCCACCGATATATAGACTTCTACATCTTTGGAGACGCTTCATAATCTTTTTAAATTAGATTTTTTAGTCTCTTGTAAATTTGAGGTTATATCACAAAGATCAACTGAATGTTTTTAAGACCATTGATATATAATTATGCAACATTGTGTTTAGGGTTTAGAAATAGCAAATGTTTTCTCCGAGTTTTGGGCAACATTTTGAAAAACTCTCGGATTACTGTTTCAAAACTGAGATCGCATAATAAATTACATTGTACAGCAATTTGATACTTTTATGTCCTTCAGATGAAACTATTATGTCCTTAAATGAAACTATGTGATTCTGTACAAAGAAAAGGTGCTATCTTCATATATCAAACAACCTAAATAGTCCATAATAGTGCAAAATAGTGACGTCCAAGCTGCTAGCATATTCTTGATATTTCACTTCCTAATGCATCTAGAGTTTTGAAACATCGGGAAGGTAGATGAGGTTTTTGTCACCAAACTTGCCAAAGGAGCCGCCAAGTTGGCGATAGTCTCACTGTTAATAAGTGCTCCTTTTCTTTGCCTGTAAGTTGTTTTTCCGGATCAGAGTGTGTTTGCCACAACAATATAGATTTCCGTGCGTACATCTATAGATACAGTGGAGAAGTTCAACGGAATACATAATTTAATAAATAATTTAATTTAACTAAGAAAGCATTCAAATTTACAGAGAAAAACGTAAAAAAGCTAAAATGCGGATTTTTGGGGGAAATGGTGTGCAGTACAGAAAGATTCGTTATTTTCAGCCACAAATATATAAGAAACAAATATTTTCATCTAGAGGACATTTTTCAGGTTGTTCAGTGTTATATGTCAACACATAATTTGAATGACCTTGATTGATAAAAATATATTTAGAATTTGATTATCTCAAGAAAAAAAAATCTGTAGACATTTAAGTAAAAGGGTTTTCTTCTAAAATAAAAATAATGAAAAAAAAATGACAGTTTTCATGTTCGAAGTAAAATGTGATTTCGCCGACTGCCCCCCCCCCCCCCTGCTCCCGCACAAGGCTTTATTTGTTTTAAATAATCTTTTTTCGAAATAAAGTCTCAAAATTCTTATTGAAAGTTCGCGTCGTCATAGATTTTCTTTCGGAATTATTCGATGTTGCAGATAAATAAAATTGAAGCGATATGAATATTTAAGTACCTCACAGAAAAACGATATCTGAAAAGCATATACATTCAATTTCGTTTTGAAAAGATTTTGTTTTATTCGGTAAGTTGTGTTATCTAACTTTTTCCGTCAAACTTACCTTTATGAAAAAGCACGATTCCTGAAAAAATACTTCTAAAAATTTCAAAAAGTTACGCCTCTTCCATAAAATTTTAATATTAAAAATCCACGAAAATATCAAACAGATCTGAATGTAGTGTGCTTGCAGGAAATTAGTTTCACATTAATTTTATTAATTAATTTTTTTAAAGAAAGAATACTGAAATAGGATGCGCATGAACTTTGATATCTGAGACGATTCTACATTAACTTTCACTGATGTGATAGAAATTGTCACAAAACTAGTGTGAAACGTCTTATGAGACTGCTCTATCTAAAGGTGAATAAAAGGCGCAATTAACTCATAGGATGGTGTTTTTGTACTAATTTTTTCACAGAGAGCTGTTATAAAAAATTCAAACCGAAAAGTCTTTGATGACAGTATTGGAGATCTAAATGAAACAAACTTTTGCTAATGTTTGTAGTTAAAGTTGCAATTTAAACTATAAAAAATGAAAAGCAACGGTCTTTGAAACCGGTAACATCACTTACAGGTTAAAATAGATAGAGTAAAGAATTGTGTTAACCCACTACTGTCACAGAAATTGCTTCTTAGCTGCTGTGCGCGGTCCCAAAAATAGCTGGGTTGAAAGAGAAATAAAAAGCACGATTAATTTATGGGATACTTTTTACATACTGAAATTTAGGTACAGGACATTTATAAACAAAAGTCATCGTGCAGTAATACTGGGATTCTAAACGATAATTAATAGCACTAGTATCTCTAGTTAACTCCTTAAGTTCCTGATACCAGATATGTGGACTTTTCCGTTTTATAGTAAGGCTTTTTTCAAATACAAAGAGACAATATTATGGATAAATTTTAATTCATTTTTCTTCGGAAACGCATGAAACTGGAAGATGTTGTTATTCAGAAACTAGATATAATAGAAAGAAGGTATCCGTTTTCTTCTAACTGAAATAGATCTTTCAGAAAATTGTGTAAAAATTGGCATTTTAAATTGTATTTCTAGATGAAAGCAGAAAAATTAGCCAGAGAAAAACGCCTTAACGCGTGATCAGGGAACTTATAACTCGATAGTAATTTGTTTAAGAAAAAATTGAAAAATAATTTCGATCCCAAATAGCTTCCATAGTCAGGTAAGCCAATTTTAATCTTTACGTATAAAAATGTGTATCTCATTGTGTCAGAAAGTTTCGTTCTCACTGAGCAGCGAACTTGACGGTGTTGAATTCAGACACTTTTCTCCGAGAGGGACTTCTGTGGCTCTGGGGGGAAGGGGGCATTCCGCGGGAGGAATTGCGCTTCTTGATAAATGAAAACACAACTTTTCAAATTTTCCCGGGGGGAGACATTTCATTGCCCCGGTGGTGAATGTCCCCCCCCCCGGACCAGCCCCTGAATTCAACACTGAAACTTAAGAACAGCTTAATAATATTCAAACACAAATGCAAATGACTTTATCATTTCAACATAATCTTAACTTTAAGATTCGAAATAATGCAAACAATTTTTTCTCTGAAGTCAAGCTGGTAAAATACTAATTCAATAATAAACAATAATATTAATTTAATACTCGGCAGCGAATACGTGAAAATGAAAATTACACATTAAACTAATAAAAATTAAAAAACATCAGAGGTGTGTGAGACCACAAGGTTAAGAATTTACTCTCAACATAATATTTAGAAAATGACGACCTCAAAACAAAATAAATTGCTAAAAAGTATTACTTTTTCTCATATACAGTTAAATAAAACGTGTAGCTTCTTAAAAATAAAATAAAGAAAACGTAACAGATGTACGAAATGAAGTAAGAATGTGTTATATCCCACTCTCCTCTTATACGTATGGTCTTTAAAAGCCCTATATCTGTTTTTTTTCTAAATATTCGATACAGAGACTCAAAATTGCTTTTGAAAGCTTAGAGCCTCATACATTTTCTTTCGCATTTTATGTTACAGAGGTATAAAATTGAAGGGATATGAATATTTAAGTACCGCACAGAAAACAATATCTGAACAGAGTACATTCAATTTGGTTTTGAAAGCTTTTATTTTATTCAGGTGTTATATTATGCAACATTTCTTTGACAAATTTAATAAAATTGACTAACTTTATAAAAGTGTATGCCCGGAGTAATGGTTTTTAAAACTTAAGGAAAATTTGAAAAAAGTTGCAATCTGCTGTAAGATATTTTTGATCAAAGTTCCGGAAAATATCAAGGAAATCCGTATATGACGTGCCTGCTGGAAACAACTTACCTACTATTTTTCTGATAAATTTACAATATATTTGTGTTTCGCAAGAAAGAATATTTATAGATAGAATGTTTGTTAAACTATCAAAGGCGCTTCAATAAAATAAACTGTAAAATGTGGCAATATAAATAAATATAATGCACAAAAAAAAAAAAAAAATCAAAATACAATTCAGTTTTTCAGTTGTCTACCCGCCCTTAAAAAAAAAAAAAAAAAAAATTCTACTAAACTTTGAAATTTTAAATACAAAAATTTAATTTTACCATCATATTTGGCTTACACGATAAATGTTACAAAACAATATGTACCAAATGGAAAGTCATTCGATGAAGTAGTTCATAAATTATAAAAGTTTAAGCGTACACTGTGCGAATGTTTGAAGTTAATTCTTAGACGTAACAACTCTATTTAAAATTACGTTGAAATTTTTCATAATTCGCAACGCATCAATCGCAACAAAAATAGCAATGCATGAAGATTTTTTTAGCAATTCAAAGGTATAAGCAACCCTGGCACTTAAAAACTTTCATATTTTTATAATAAAAAATATATTTTTATATCATTGTACAATTTAAAGAACATAAAATATGTTACCATTTGTAAAAACTGAGTAAACATTTAATATTTTACCTCTTTTCTAGATCTTTATTTTGTAGATCGAAAATTTGAATCACTAAATATTTCTTACAAAACAATTAATTTTTCAATAATGTATTTTTCTTTATTTATCGAATTTCCGCTTGTTTCTTTCATTGTGGAAAAAAATATTATTGTATAAACCAGAAGTGTTTTGTATATTTATCTTTGACTTCGGCTACAAAATAACTTTAGGTAGAAAAGCCTTTTTACACATTTTGAATTATTTCTTTTTTCGTATTACTATTTCATAGTCTGCAGGAAATTCTTCCCATTCACAAGTAAAAGAATGAATGACATTTATAACAAAGAGGTACGAGCATCGTCCATTCATGTTTCGCGGAAAGAATTTTGCTATACGTTTTGAAGTGAGTTAGAGATTAAGAATTGAAGGAAAAAGCATTTCTTTGATACTTTTTGACTAATATTTTATTATTGGTCTTTATACTTGACTTTAACGTATTCAACTGCGGTATTTTATTAGCTTATAATTCAAAAACATGTTAAGTTATACTTTTATTGAAAATTTCCTATTATATTTTTTTTGTATATAGATGTAGCAACTAGGTATTTAGAGATAGCAAAATACAAAAATTCGCATTTACACATGAGATTTCAGGGAGGATGATTAGATGGGATTATCTATACTAAGTTCTAATAAAAACGAAACATACTATAACAAAACTATACAAAAACAAAACGAAACTATATACGATATCTGCTAAACGATTTCTTACGAACGCCCACACAGTACTATAGCGCCTAGAAGAAATAGTATGTTAGTTGATCAACCAAAAAGTACTAAGAATCCCATAAATGCTAAACTATGCCGAACGATAAGTGAAGATCATAGCGACATGAATTGTAAACATTGTTTTATCATCAAACTGAAAAGCCTACTTTCGCTGCAATGTAAGCATTATTTAAAGCAATATAAATCTAGTATTAATTTAATGAATTTTTAATACGCTTAACAAGAATTAATAATGCCTATGATTACATTCACATTCGTAACTGAGTTTATATAATATTGAAAGAATAATATTTTTTTAGCCTTTAAAAGAAATTACAGAGAAAACAACATTACAATTTTGTTCTTTTGCAAGAACGTCCACGGGATTTAATGATTAATCTAAGAAAGCATTTTAACTGGTAAATAATGTCACTGAGATCGACATATGTCTTTCAGCATCGTTGAGCATTTATGGGATTCATTTTTTAGCACAGTATTGCTGGAATAGTCGGTTATCAGAATATATCTTCTAGACGCTACAACAGTACCTAATATCTGAATCTATTAACATGCGAGGGGTAGGAGGAAGGGGGGTTCACACTTACTGTCCAACTTACTGAATGCGGAATAAAACTCATTGATTGTCATGGTGCCATCGCGGTCAGTGTCGTCAAAAAGCAGCATGTCCGCTAAAATGCAAGAACCCGATAGCTGCCCGAGGTGGTCTTTTTCAGCAGCTTGCCACAACTCCTCCGCCTCCAGTTGTCCGTTGTTGTTCTGATCATAGTGGGAGAACATGATGCTGACCAAGTATTCATTACCTGAAAGAAAAATAATAGTTTTGTTTAACATACCAGATTCCTTAATATATAAAATTTTTAATAAAAAATGTGAGTAATGTGAGAAATAATGTGAAAAACGTGAATAATGGCGTTTCAAATCATTGGATAAATTAAAAAAATAATTATGAAATAATGTAAAAATTATGAGAGAGAATTAAAAAGAACTGAATGATGGCATTTAGAAATAAAATAAAATAAAATAAATTTAATTTTGTTTTCAATACATCTCATTTTTAAATATATAAAATTTTTAATAAAATAATATGAGTACTGAGTGATGTAACTGATGTAAGTATGTGAGTGATGTAAGATTAATCGAAAATCCTGAATAATAGCGTTTTAAATAATTTGTATAAATTGAAAAAGTAAATAGACCTGCGAATTTTGAAAGAGAATGCGAAAAATGTGAAAGTGCGTTTGAAATCATGTTTAAAAATAAAATAAATTTAGTTTTGTTTTAAACATATCTCATTTATAAATATGTAACTTGTTAAAAAAATAATGCAAATAATCTGACAGATATTGTAAAAAATGGAAATAATAATGTTTCAAATCATTGTATAAATTAAAGTAATAATAACTGAACATGAGTAATCTGAGAGAGGATGTGAAAAACGTGAATAATGGCGTTTGAAAAGATTGCATTATAGATCGTGCATCTGTAGAATATTATCATTTGTCTGGAAAACGTTTCGATGACGTTTCGTTTTCGTTGTCGAAACATGCTTCCAATTTGTGTACATAACTTTTTTGCTTTTTTTATTTCTTTAATTAAAATCTTTTAAAAAGTAATGAAATATAATATGCCGTTCTTGTTAAAGTACATTGGTTCTATTGTACGTTATATATGTATATATATATATAAATATTTCAGTGTCTTCAGTCATATGTCTTCACATATTTTCCTTCATGAACATGGTCATGTTGTTTTGTCATTAACGAAAGAATATTGGTAAAAGGAAATAAGCATTAAGAAATATAAATATAATTAAAAGCATCATATTTCATTATTTTTGGTACCATTTATGAGAGAAAAATCAATTCAGTTGTCTTTTATTCCGATATTAGAAGATCATCGCTCGCTTCGTTGATCGGTTTTTCAAATAAACATCAAGAAGAACGAACTTGGGATAATAAACTGATATGCAGGATAGCCCACTTCGGTTTCAAATAAACCCATCCTTCAATTATCGCTTTTTTTTTTTTTACTCAGATTAAAATGAAAATTATCGCGCATTCAAATATATCGCTTATTTAAGTATATTTTTAGAAAATTATTAAAAAAGAAAAAAACTACATCTATTTCGAAGTTACAAAAAATAGTAAGCATAATTTCGTTAGCTATCAGTTCGCGCTTTTAAAGAAGAAGAAGAAAAATAAAACCCACGCGGTCGTCACGTATATTACAGGTAAAATTCCAAAATATCCATTGATATCATAAAACACAAACTTGTGCTTCAGTAACGTTGACGCTACATCAATGCAGTCAACAATGGAGTTAAAATGTGAGAGTCTCAATTAAGATAATTTTTAAATTAAAAGCTTTATAAGACAGTTATTCTATATGAATAACTAAAAAAAACACATTAAAAATTAATTAAAAATTATCTAATCAAGAAGTACGAATCCAAGTTTCGAAGTGCATTACGTACAGGTATAGAAGTACCTTTCGACCAAATGTTGTAGCTCTGCGCGTATAGGTCTGTTCAAAACCGAATGAACGAAGAATAATTTATGTGTCACATTTATTAAACCATTCATTTAATTATATACAGAGTGTTTCAAAATTATGTGTCAAAAATATAAGAGCAGGTAGGAGGCATCTGAATAAAAAGATTTCGTGTAAGAATGTGGGTGTGGAAATGCAGCGTTGTGAAAGTAGATGGAACTGTTGAGTTATACGTATGAAAGCTCTTTGTTGACTTAAATCGTCATTTACCACACGGATTTCGAGTAACATACATCGTTACTTTAATGCGGAGCTTACCGACATGCATTTCATGCATAGGGCTGCGCAAAGAGATGGCTCACACCTAGCACACGCCAAACAGCTCTCGATCTTGTTGAAGGACTATCCTTTACTGTGCGTTATACTGCTTCCTCCACTGCATTAATTCTGCGATATATTTCAATGCCCGTATCACTCCTTCAAACGTAAAATGATTCACTCACACACAAATTCCGATGAAGGCGTTCAAATGTTTCGAGATCCAGCACATCCCTACACTGGAATCGTTCCTTTAACACCCTTTGAGGACCAGCTTTATTTCCTTGTGCAGTTCCATACATAAAATGTATTCAGGAAGCTCCGTATTGGTGTAACGATGCATTTTGCTCGAAAGCCGATCGGAGAATGACAATTCAAGCCAGCATAATCCTTTAATCCACTGAACTCAGCACCATCATCTGCAGCCTCAAAATTCCATTTCTGCACTCACATTTTAATACGAAATCTGCTTACTCAAGTTTCCTTTATAGGCCTTAACATTTCTGAAACATAATTTTAAAACACTCTGTATTTTCAGTTTAACTTCCATGTTCTTGAACTGTCATTAAAAATCTGCAGCAAACTATCCTGCCACTCAACAGTTTTTTAAAATAACAGTTACTTGAACATATTGAGAAGTAATTTCATGATTAAAATTACGCTTAAGTAGCCGTTATAATATATGAGGACCCCAGAAGCCAAGGGATATAAGTGACAAAATTGTAAAAAATGAGTTAAGTGCACAGGGTATCTGGAAATATGCTTTTTTCATTTCGGGTAAAGAAATATAAGTCATTTTCTTATTATTTGCTGAGTTATAGAGATAAACCACTTTTTTCGAAAAACAAACAATATTGATTAAATATACATTTAAAGAATTTTTTTAACAGTTATTGAAATGAGAGTTCAAAGATTAGAATGCAACAAGCAGATGTTTCCTATTTCAATTTAGTCAATTGTTATTGATGTTCAAATTTAACATCAATTATCTTTAAACTCAATTTACTCCAAATCGACATTTTGTCACTTGTACCCCTTGGCTTCTGAGGTCGTCATATAAGAACGACCAAATGAAGGGACAGTTTGTTACAAATTTTTAATAGCATGTAGTGAACACTACAACAGCCCAAAGATATCGTTTCCCTTACGACTACATATAGCATACTTGAACTCTACGCGCCAATATAGATCGGTATAACATTATTGAGAAAGAAAAAATTGTGCATATTATTCATACGTATTTTTAAATTATAGCGATACAGATTATTAAATAAATTTAGACATGATGGATATTGTAGCTATTCGAGATTTCAGTTAGAAAACTCAGAAAATCTTTTAATTTCCAAAAGTTTTATCACTAAACCTAACACCGTGACATAATTTGGTAAGTAGATTTTTACAAGCATATCCGTATATTAGATTGTGAAAATTCTACGAGCGTTTACCACTACTATTTTAGATAATCAATCTAAATCTTTTTTTAAATTAGTGTTCAAAGTCAATATTTAGCAGGGAATTTTTTTTAAGGAGAAAACTTCGTTTGATAGGGATTTCGTTAGAAGGAAATTCCACAGTATAATGACTATTGGGTCATTCCATGGTAACTTACGTTACATTTAAAACAATTTACTGCAGTAATTTTAGTAATATAACACTAAAAAAATATTCGAATGTAAAATTAACATGATTTGTCAATGAAATGTATCTAAGGATCAATTTGGATGAAACTATACTTATTATGTTATTATATTTACTTTGGATGAAATTATACTTAAAAATTATAATGGGAATTACATTATATATGATAACTTACCTTCCTTTTTCAGTAATGACAATTACCATAGTAAATAAAACTACCAAAATTTAAGAAATAACATTAAAATTAAGTTATTTTCATCTAAATTAGGCTTTGAATAAGTTTAATTGGCAAATCATGTCAAATTTACAATTTTAATAATTTTTTTTGGGGTGTGTTATATTACTAAAATTACTGAAAATAATTCAAAATGTAACGTAAGTTACCATAGAATGACCCTATTATTTTCAGTTATTATAGACATAGTAGATAATCCGATACTCTTGATTTAAGAATACGGAGAAGTCTAATATCATCTGGATGTAATAGCACGGTATACTCGAGAAAGCTTTCAGATGAATAAGGTGAGCGGTTTGAGAATTCTAAAATCGATAATTCTGTTTATCGACGCTTTATAATCTAGCTAACTCTAAGTGAGCTTGGTTACTGGGTCAGATATTTTCTAGGTGATCGTGTTATTCTAGCATATTTCAATCAAAAAAGGTCAGAAAGACGATTTTATTTGGTTACCAAAGAGAGAACTTGTTTTATTGCATAGGGCAGATATGTATCTTCTCAATTTAGCTTTAAAATATTAACGTTTGTATATGTGTATAATATTAATAGAACATCTTAGAGCATCTTCAATTCTTTATTATAAACAACTAATAAATGGGGGACTTTGATTGGATTATATTTAAATATTTTGATATCTTTTTTCTTTATCTATACTCTAGAGGTATTTTCTTATGACTAGAACCGCGGGAAAATTCATTCAGGTTTTATAAAATATTTTCCCACCGGAAATTTCATTTTAAACAGTTTAATTTGTTTATTAAAAACATTTTTGCTCAGCTTATATTTAGCTTATTTTATTAAGAGTTTTCTGGTACGATTCGACATCTCGCCATGTAATACGGGTCAAAATGACCCGTCGCCGCGGTTCTAGTGTTAAAAATAACTTATTTCTCTAAAAAAATTTGTAAATTTATAAATAAAATATGTATGTAAAACTTTCTAAAACTTCTTAAAATCTAGTTTAAATATTCATGCACCATTCCATTTTCCCCCCTGAATAATGAATTTTTTGCGATGTATCTTAAATATTTGAAGTTATAAAAAATGTTCCTGTAGACCCACAGTTTTTGGGCAAACTTAAGGATTCTTCAATCAGTTTGACCAATTTCTACTTAATATTGTAGAAGTGGTGAATAAAAAAGTGTTAAAAAAGATTCAATATCTCTAAAATGTATAAAAAACTTCTCTCTGAAGTATTTAAGATATAGCTTTAGCATTTTACATACTCAAGCATAATTACTATTTATTACTCTCTTAAAACGAAAGAGTGGATTTGGCTGCTCAAGAAAGAGTTCTAATTTATTGGATCGTGAATGAGTTGATTTTTAACCGATTCAGTCATCTTGTTTGATTTTTTCTCTTTCTAATCCACTCATACAGCTTTAAAACTAAACAACTCAACTCAATAATGAAACAGCTCTTTTCCCGCGCTGATTTTCGCCGCTGACTCGTCACGTGACCTTGCAAGATAAGATGGAGACTTCTTCCGCCGTTCGCTAAACAATTTGCTGAAAATGCCTTTTTTACGAAGTAAGTAAGTTTTATATAAGTATTTTATTTTAATTATGCTTTCTTTTAATAAATTTCCCTTCTCTTTTTAACAGACTAAAATTCATAACAGTATCATACCTTGAAATTAAAATGTCGTGTCACGCGGTAATATTGAGGATGTGTTTACTGCATTTCTATATTAATAATTGGTGTTACAGTGCTGCTACAAAACTTGCATGCTTTAATAAAATAAATTAGTATATTTAATCAGAGTAAAAATTGTTAATGCAATGTAAATATCTCGTTATTTAATTGCTTTGTATTAAAGTTTTGTAATTATTATATCTTTATTCATAGAAATTTATCAAAACATTGTATTTACTTCTTGTTTGCAGTGTCTTAGTAAAAACGTGCTCCGGATTACATATATATTTATATAGAGAGGCTACATATATGGCATAATATGTAGTTTTTGAACACATTTCTAAGATTTTTGTTTTCATTCTGGTTTGTTTCATTTTGGTTTCATGGACAAAATTATTGCATGCATGGTCTGTATTATAATAATCTGCTTAATATTTATAAGTTGTTACATAATGCATGCAGAAATAATAGTTTTCTTGTGCCTGCTTCCCAGGTAGCTTTAAATCTAAATGAGAATTTATAAATAAAACGAAAACAGTGGACAAAAGTTTGTCTTTCTATACTAGTAAATGCAAGTATTATTTCCTAAATATTATGCAACGATAACCAAAAAGCAAATCCTCTTTCTCTTTAGAAAATACCTTGTAATATCATTGCTTTCCCTTTCCCTTAACATTTTTTATGCATAGCCCAGTGGTAGAATTGATTTTAAAAAAAGTTACTGGTCCCAAAGACCAGTACGCATGAAAGTTTACTGGTCAGAAATCGTCATCAGTAGTCTGCTACATAAAGTTCAATAAAATACTTTTAACCATCCCCCCCCCCTCTTCACACGCACACTCCTACTAGAATGTAAAATAAACCAAACTTCCTTTGCAGTTATACAAGATTTTTGGCATAATAAAATGGAAAATTACTATTTTATAAAAAGTATGTAGTAAACTAAAACTATAAAATTGCGTATTTTATTTCCGATAATTTATTTAACAGATAGTAAGGATTAATGCAATATTTTCTTATAATTATTTTTTCAAGTAATATTTTATGGTTTGTGTTTGGTACGGTTTTCTCAGGCAGGAAAATTTATTTACTTGTCATAGATGAAGTGGGTGTGCAGTGGTGTAGCTAGGATGGGTGACATCCCGGGACAGATGTAAAAGGTTTCAAGCCCCCCCCCCCTCTTCCTCCTCCTTTCCAATCTGTCATATTTTTTCAATCACAATTCTACATTCTTATAAAAAATAACCTTCCATTCCTTATTTACCTTTTGTCCTTCTGCATAAAAAAAACGCAGCAGTGAATCATCACTCGACCCATAGTCTGCATAAGTCAATGCCGTGTCTATACGTAGAAGAAAATTCTTTCTTTTAAAGTCGTTGAATCGGTTGATTTTTGTTCCCTGGTGCATATCTTATTTAGACACACCATTCTGTATAAAACTTCACTTTAGCAAAGAAAAAAAAAAAAAACTAGCTGTATTGCATCGTGAGCTAAAAATCTCATTTTATTTCCTAATTAGACTCCAAAATCTTATAAAATTGTATTTTTTATTTGCAAATAAAGATTTGGTGCCACCCTTTAGAGGATGACACAAGGGCAGGGCAATCGCTAAGACTTTTAATTGGTGGGGGAGAAGACCTTAAATTGCCAAGTCAAATTTTCATATTTGCCAACTCGTTTTATAATTTTGCCAAGTTACCACACTTAGAAAATGTGATACAGTTCTTATTTGTAAAAAGTTTAATAATATTTCCAATTAGATTTGTAACTTTTGCAAATTCTATCAAAAATAGAAAATGTACTACAATTTTTATTAAAATTTTAATTAAATTTGCCAAGTGTAACAGCATTTACGAATGTTTGGGGGGGAGGCTCCCCCCTGCCCCCCTTAGCGAGGCCCCTGCACCCGGGTAATTTTCCTAATCAAGAAGAATTTCTTTTACAGCTTGACTAAAATCTTAAAGATCAATGAGTTATGTGTCTCTATATTCAAAATCACCATTACATATACATGCATATTTATTGATAAAAATAGACATTGGATTATAAACTGTAACTTCATTTTAAAATGATTTAAATTAAATATTTACAATAAATTTATGTAAAAAGTAAAAGAAATTAAATTTTAATTTAAACAGTATTAGCAAACTGTCTTATGTTCTAAGAATAAAGTGCTGTATACAGTGAAGAATTGATACTCTGAAAATCTTTATAACTAATCTTTTAATTACAGATTACAATATGCTCTTTATGTATTTAATGTAAATTGAAAGTAGTCTGATAAATAAAATATTCTTCTCCATAGCTATCCAAATAATAAATTTCAAATACTTCTTGAGATTTTGTTTCTTGGATGGCAATTTGAAGTCAACATTTTTGGTCATAGATTTAGTAGATAACTAACAGGGGGGAAAAATCACTATTATTAAAATGCTATAAGTGGCATCCAATCTTTGAAAACTCTCTTATTCGACTTCATATTTTGATTTTAATGCTTAAGATAACCTCCCCAACTAAGATTGGGTATTTCCTTTACAGTTTGAAATCTTATGGATTGTGTTATGTTATTGCGTTAAATAATCTGCAGTTATCAAAAAATTAAGATTTTTCTATTAAATATTGAATATTTTTAATCTATTTTATATTAGATCAATTCACATGTTCGAAGCTTTTTCTAAAGAGAAATAAATATATTCACCAATGCAGACTGATTTTAATTCTATACCCAAAAAATGATCTAAACCTGCTACATCCAATGCTTATTGCTGATATAAAGTGTTAAAAAATAGAAGTTATTTATATTCAATAATTTGACATACATAAATTATTAAGAAAAAGAGAAAATGTCATTAGATTTCTTCTGAAAAAAAACCAATTTTCTTTTTTTAGAAAAAAACCAGTTGGTTTAAACTAAACCGTTGTTTAAACCAAAAGGAGTAAACAGTTGTTTAAACCATAGTTAAAACCAATTGGTTTAAACCGTTCCAACCCTGGTCTAATTGTTGTAGGTTCTATCTTTTATTATATGAATATGCAAATATATAGAAAAACAACTAAAAATCCGCAAAAACCTGTATTGGTTGGGTATTTGCCAACGCTGATACATTTTGAAAGTAGCAACAAAGGTGAATTTTCAACAATATTTTATAATGTTGCTTTAAGAACTTTCATTTTAAATTTGTTTTTAAAATGGTGATTTGTTTTAAGATTGTATCAGAAGTAACACCATGATTTAAACAAGCAGATAAGTGTAATCGCACAGGATTTATTTATTCAATTTCCATTTTATTCATGATTGGCTGAATTTTCAGTAGTGTAATATTTATAAAGCTAAAATTTTTAGTGTATGGTTCATTTTTTGTTTAGACTATGGATGGGAAATTTTATAAAACATTTAATCTGAAAACTGCAAAATATTTTAATATGTTCATAATCATTCCTTAACATTATATTTATTGCTATTTAACTTAATTTCAATATTTTCTTTTAAAACAGGAAGATGATTTCATGGAGCAGTAAAATTCTACTGTGAGGAGTCAAATTCAACAATCTTATTTAATCTCAAGGATCTTCAAGAAAGCGCCTATTTTGCCTAAGATTCTAAAAGTTGGACAAACCAGTGGACAGATTACAATATGCTCTTTATGTATTTAATGTTTAATGCAAATGGACTGTTATATTTATAAAGGTCCTGTTAAAGATATTATTCAAACTTGTTTATCTGATGTTGGAAAGAATTATCAATTAATGTTAGGTTTATTTTGTTCTTGCTAAATAAAATGTTTTTGTTGTTAAATAAAATTAGTTTTTTTTCTTTCTTGCAACATTCTAAATTGCACATTTGGCTCTAACTTTTGACATAAAATGCTGCAGTCTTATGCTTTTATATTTATTTAAAAGTTAGTTGATTTAAGAAACATTGAATAAAATAAAAAATTAAAAGATTAATTAAGAAGAAATAAGTTATTCTTGAATATAAATTCAAGTTTTAACAAATGTTTTAAATGATATAAAGAACAATCGCACATGGTCAATAAATCCATTTCTCAGTTATTTCCAGTTAGTACTTTTGTACTACAATATTTAGTTGAAGGTTCTTCATACAATAAAATAATTGTCCATAATCCAAATTTTAGCTATACAAGTTTTTTAATGGCATTCCTCCACATTTCCCAATTGCAATGTGCTTATATAAATGCTATCCCAACAAACACATAACTTGTGGGCCATTCGTGGCATGTTAACGTTGGCCCGAAGTGTTTGATAACGGCCCGCCATCTTTGGCCGTAACGGCTCCATCAAAAAACTGTCACGCCGGCCAGAATGTGGCCACAAGGTCATGCCCACAAACGCGCCATTAATGTTTTACAATAAACATCAGACAGCCTCAAACTGGCCACAGTTATTCTTTTAAGGGCCATTAACAATAAAGGTTGGCCAGAAGTTCGCCCCAGCCCTGCCATTTATGTTTGTAAGAATTAAATTTAGCCAAAAGCTGCCCATAAAAAAGGCCTTTTATAGTGTATTTTAAAATTTAACTAGCCAAAAGCCTGCCAGTTTCATCCCATTAAGCATAAATTCCAAATTTGGTCTATAAACAATATTTCTCGGAAGATTGTTTAGAAGATAAGTGTTTTTGCATGAAAACAATATATTAATAATTATTTACATAATTTTTTCAAAAGAATTATAAATTTATTCATTTTTAAACTTTTTTGAAAATTTTCCAAACCCATTACTTGACAAAATGAATTTATTAATTTTATTTTTTTTTTCCAATTATGTATTTTAAAAATTTATAAGTAATGCCATTTCTAAATAATTGCATTTCATACACATTTTAAAAGTATTAATTGAGAAAAATAAACTTATTAATAATTTCGCTATGCTACGAATTAGATTTAAAATTTTAGAAAGTTTAAAAATAGTAAATTCACAATTCTTTTGAAAAATTGAATTATTAATATAATAATTAATATATTAATTATTAATGTATTGTCTTTCATGCAAAAACATTTATCATATAAAAAATCATATATATATTTATCATATAAAAAATCATTTATCATATAAAAAATCATATATATATATCATATATATATTTTTTTCTTTCATTGAATGTGATTTTTACATTTATTGGTAAGCGTGTTACCAGTATATGCTAATTTATTAAAACTTTATTAAATTATAATCTGAGAAACAATCGTTATATTTGCATCATTTAAATATTTTTAAATTTCACATTTAGATTTTTCTTCCAGAGCTTAAGAAAAAACTTTACTCACACGAAAACACACACTTGTTAATGTTAATAATAAGGTTGGGAGGGGGGGGGGGGGTAAATATTTCGTTCTAATTTGAATTTTAATATTTTTTCTTGCACTGGATAACTGAGGTGGATCTTTACAATTTTTTCTTCTTTACAGTTTTTTATTTTTAGTATGTTTTGCTTTTGAAAAATATAATATCCTAATTTAAAAAAAAAAAAAAAAAAAAAAAAACACTATGAAAAAAGTAACAAATTTGGAAATCTAAACGAGCTCTTTTCAGAAATCAACATCAGCAATCCAATGCAATATACATATATATATATATAAACCGTAATTCTCAGCGTATAATTCCCTAATCAAACAATCACTTTTCGATTCAGAAATATTTTAAATAAACTTTAATTTATTGGATAACAGTAAACATTTAGCTTCATTTACTAAATAAAATTTCTGGGTCAAAACAGAATTGTTTAATCCGCGGATTACATGCCGAAAATTATGGTACATATTATTGAAATGCAAAAGAGATATTTTAATTTTTTGCTTCCATAGGATGAACATTAGCAAGGAGGTGTTTTCGCTTGAGTAAAGTAGCAACAATATTCAAATATTACACCAATAGCCAATACCTCACAAACGTAGTTTAATCTTTTTAATCTTTGCAGTAATTTTAAATGTCATCATTATTTTAACGATTTTACACAATTTTATTGAATTAAATTTTTTTCTGTTTTTAACTTTATTTTATTGTTTAATGAATAAAAATTTCTATGCTAGTCTAAATTTTACGGGTATTAAATAATGCGAAAAATTTTTATCGATTTTTTTAACAATAAAAATAAATTTAAACTACTAAGCTTTCACAATATTTTTATGACATGATCGGAAAATAATATACATTACTGTCAAACGACGAGAAAATTCTAAATTTTGAGAAAAAAGAATAAATAATAAGCTCAATATTTTTTTAATTTACAAAAATATTAATATGATAAAGGCAATCTATATTAAATATTATCTAATATTAACCATGAATGATACCAAATTACCAATCATTATTCTAAAAAATACGGTAACAACAATAAGAATAAATTTTATTTAAATTAAGATTATCAAGCTTTTGTGGTATTTTTTAAACATATGCCCTGTATTACTAATTTAAACTCACGTGTGAAAAAAAAAAAAAAAATGTATGTTTTACCTATTAAAATAAGGATAAACTTTACGTATAATAAACTATTCAAGACTTCACAATATTTTTTATAGTATACGTGTACATGGTCGCAAAATAAAAATAATTACTTCGAAATGATTCAACAATAAGAAAAAACTTTAATTAAATTAAAATTATGACATTTTTGCGATATTTCTTAATCACATGCTTTACACTAGAAATAACATAAGTAAATATTCTACGTTTGGTAAATATTTCACATAGATTTATATTACATTACTCTACAACGATTTAATGCTAAAAACAATGATGCAAAAATAAACTCAGATTCTAATCTATTAAAATTTTAATGAATAAACATATAATACTAGGTAACACTTACTATATTAATCAGGATAATTTTCTTTGGAGAATTTCTGCTTGCGTTATATGCCTGCCAACTGCATACTACAACGACAGTGGAAAGAAGAATGATAATGCAAAATTGAATTGAAAGCTTCAAATCCCTGTCCAGTTTCACTAGCGAACCCCACTTAAATTCCAAGAAATCCCTCCCCCCAGGCAATAGTGACCTTGAGCTCCCTTCTCTACTTCCTCTAATCGCCAAATGTTTTTTAGTGGATATACTGTGAAAAAGAAAATGTTTTAGGGGGATATTTTTACTTGTTATTATTTAACAAAATATATAATTATAGATTAAATAATAATAATAATAATAATAATAATAATAAAACCTGTCTTCATTAATATCTTTTTCAAACTTATTTTTTTGTTACAAGAATTTTTTTTTCTCTGTTTTTGAAAGTTAAAAAAGCTTTTATAAAATTTCATCATCTGCTGAGGAAAGGGGGAGGGGGGAACGAAAATGTCTTTTAACGAAAACGAAAATGTCTTTTAAAAATCACAATTTAATAAAACAAATCTTTTGCTTGAATTCACAGTTATATTCTTAAGAAATCATTATTTTTTAACAAAATAAATGTAACAATACAAATACAGTATATACTCTCTGTATGGCGGACTCCATATTAGACGGAAATTAGTATAAAGTTGAAAGATTTTCAAGTTCCTGTGAATCTATAGACATAGAATAAACTTTTTTCGAGTTTAATAGTTTCGAACCTGTGGATATAACAAAATGTATCAAAAGCATATGTTTAAGCATTGAAATATCAAAACATTTTTGATACAAAATAAACAATTTTTTTTTTTAATGTATTGTTCTACAGAAACATAGGGAGAATTATTAGCACTATAACCTCTCCCTTGTTTCCGCATTTGCAGATGCAAATTAATCAAAATACATTCTTTCTTTTTTTTCTGATAGCAACATTTTTTATATTTTAGAATGATCTTTCCTAGAAAAAAAAATGTTAACCTAACTGTATTTTTAAGCCAATTTTAGAGATACTGAAATCGACAATTTTAGAAATATATTATGCATGTACGACTAAAAATGATTTTATGCATGCATGCGAAAATTTTGCACGACTGGGTAATGGGGAGGAGGGGGGTGGAAATGGACTGCTTTAGGCACAATCTAAAAGCGTTTTTCTGTTTTAATAGTTATTTTAAATTATTTTACTATATTTTAAATATTTATTCATTTTTTTCAACTCTTTTTTATGAATAATGAATGTAAAAGTGTGCCGATGAAGAAAAAACTTGGAATTCTGTATACATTTTGGAGACAATTTTTATTTTTTATAAAAATATTTTCAAACTAAATAAAATATGTCATCTTTTTTATTGTTTTAAATATAAATCTCGTAAAATATGCATATGCTTTATAAAACCCAGATTTAAAATAATTTTTGAAAAAAAAATAAAGACCAAAAATGTATACATTTTCTCTTTTAAAATGAAAATGCTGGTCAGTTTATATTAGCCCTCTGCTTTCTAGATGTTGGAGGGCCATTACTTTTTTGCCCGAAACCGACCTTTAAGAGTTTACCAGCAAAATAAATGCAACAGTTCTTTCATCGCCGAGCCGTTAACGGCTCGCCGATAGCTGCCGCAATTAGCGGCGGCTCACTTGTGGTACAGCATTGTTTTTGTACAAATGGCCTTAACTCCTTTTGGCCGCGACGAAACCAGCTTATGGCCTTAAGTCGAGCGTTTGTGGGGATGGTAACAATTATTTTATCTAAGATTTCAAAGCCATTTCAGATTTCAAACTAAAGAATTAAAATATTTTTTTAAAATTTAGTCAGTTTAAGAAATATAAGATTTTGATTGAGATTTAAATCGAGGAATAATTACAACAAGGTATCATGGGTTGATGTTTAACCATTTAAAATATTTTCAATTTCATTTATTTAAACCCTGCACTGGCCATGTGTGTTGAGGGGGGGGGGGAATACTTTTTTAAATTTAGGTTTTATGTTTCTTAATACATTCTTTTTCAAAACTGGTTCTGAAACTCCTATTAATACAAAAAAAAAACTAACCAAAATTGCAAAAGTAAAAACTAACCCACTTACAGATCATCCTCAAATATTCTATGCCCCCCCCCCCCCCCCAAAAAAAAAAGGTAAAAATTTTAAAATCCAAACAAGATATTTGAAAATAACTTCTGCATAGGATTATCTAAACTCTTAAGGGGAATAATCAGCTTCTGACATTGTGGTGCTGAAGTTGAATCGTTGGGCTGATATCAAGTTTATTTTTTCAATATTTTTTTAGTAAGATGCCTAAGATTTGTTTATTTGATTGAAATCTTAAATTTTTAATAAAAAAAATAATTGTTATTTGCAATTAAATCAGAAGCTAATGAAAAAATTAAAATTGTATATAAGCATATCTGAAGCTATAAGTATCATTGGAAAATATGTAAACTTGAAATTGCCCAAGAAAAGAAAGGAAAAATCCCATTAGCACCACAGCATCAGAAGCTGATATTCTGTTTAATGTTGTTCGGGTGCTGTTGTACAGTTATGCAAATTTAGGCAGTTTGCATGAATAAGGGTTTACAAATTTGCAATTTTGAGATCACCAGTATTTTCAATTTAATGAATATATGTACTTTTAAATTTAACAAAAGAAAATACTGATGTTAAAAATTTCTGATTTGACAGAATAATAAAAAATTCATGTAAGAATTTTGTATAACGATTCAATTGCCTTTTCCCCTAAATTGACATAGGAAACAATTTCATTGAATTAGAAAGAAAAAAAAATGTTTTTATGATTCATTAGAGAACTTTCAGTGATATAAATTAGAATGTTTTAAGTCTTGTTAATTAAAGACTTGGAAGAAATATTGGAGAATCCATGTTACAGTTTTCCAATCTCTCTCTCTCTCTCTTTATATATATATATATATATATATATATATATATATATATATATATATATATATATATATATATATATATATATATATATATATATATATATATATATATATATATATATATATATATACCTTTGTAATGTCAATAAACAGAAATTTAAATCCGAAATGAGAATTTAATTGCAACACTTTAAAATGTGGCAATAATTCCATGTTATATTGAATTTCATTGATAAAAATTAATCGAGGATTACTGAATTTAGTTTTAAATGATGTGATTTTATTTAGACGATTTAGAAATCGCTTGAAGATTTTTGTAATTTTAAGCAATTTTGCTTTTCTTAAGAGTGAATTTATTCAATTCTTCAAATTCAAGGAGTTTTGGATTAACTCTTAAATGAGTTGATTTCATTCATGTGTGAATTGGTTACAAATCGCCTAAGTGCTACTGGATTAAATAAAAAATGAGAACATTTCACTCCAACTTGAATTGATAACAAATCGCTCAAGTGCAACTGGATTTGCCTTAAATTATTTCGCTTCACTCAAATACGAGTTGGCTGCAGCTAACTCAAGTGCTACTCGATTTAATCCTAAAGACTTCATTTCACTCAAGTATGATTTGGTTACAAATCGCTCAAGTGCTACGAGATTCTGTCTTAAATGACTTCATTTCACTCAAGTATGACTTGATTACAAATCACTCAAGTACTACTGGATTTAACCTTTATTGATTTGATTTCACTCAAGTATGAGTAAAATAGAGATCACTCAATCATGAGTTGATTAAAAACAGCTCATTCACTTGAGTTGTTTCAGCTCTTCTTGAGAAGGTTCCTTTCAACATGGGAAAAGAGTGGATTTCAGCTCAACTTGAGTTAATTCAGCTTTTTCGTTTTAAGAGAGTATAATATAGAGCAAATTAGGTATTATGGAATGTTTCCGACAATATTGAGTACTTCAGTATCTGACACATACACTTTTGCCGTCAGGTGTAGATCCGTCATATGACTTTCTACACTGTAAAAAAAGACAGAGATACTTTTTAATCTACACTGGTTTCCAAAAATTAAGAAAAAATTACAAAAATAGAGATAACTCGTTCAAAAAGAAAGCAATCCGTATGAAATTTGCATATATTTTTAAATAAAAGATGCTGAATAAAAATACCAAACGCAAATTAGTGGCGCTGCAATCGCATTGTGTCATCCGTGAGGCATATAAAAATGCACGTTAGAGAGTAAGGCTGCAGTTGTCGCTGTGATAGTGGTATTATAAATCTAGGATAGTAAATTCATTACAATGACCTCGAGGCATCATTTGCCCGCAGAACTGCGATTTAGAGCTATTGGGAGATTGGAGGCAGGACAAAGTCAGGCAGAGGTGGATAGATGGCTAAATATGAGTCCTTCGGTGGTTCATAGGCTTTGGCAACAATTTCAAGCCACTGATTCGGGTTCAAGAAGGTTCAGCCAAGGGCGGCCAAGGGTTTCGACAAGTGCCGATGACCGATATTTGCGGTTATGTGTATGAAGGAATAGAACCGCAACCCCATCTCACCTTATATCCTGCCTTGCTGCAGCCACTGGAGGGTTGGTGTCAAAGTCTACTGCGCGTAGAAGGCTTCACGAAGGTGGCCTTTACGCGAGGCAACCAGCAATTTGTGTACCGCTCACCTCACGTTACCGGAGGGAACGTTTGATGTGGGCACGTCAACATATCCACTGGACGGTTGATCAATGGAGGCGTGTTCTCTTCACGGATGTGTTCCGGTTTAGCCTCTAAAGCGATAATAGGCGTTGTTTGATTTGGAGAGAACAGGGAACAGGCTATCATCCATCAAACATTCGTGAAAGAGATTCATATAAGGAGGCAGTATGTCTGCGTTTGGGGTAGTATCTATTTGGGTGGACGCATAGACCTCCAAGTCTTTTCACATGGAACCATGAATGCTCACGTCTATAGAGATGACATCCTTGATGCTTATGTGCGACCTTATGTCGGTGCAATAGGTAATGATTTTCTGTTACAGGACGACAACGCCAGACCGCACAGGGCTCGCATCGTGGAAGATTATCTTCAGCACCAGACAATTCAGCGCATAGAATGGCCAGCTCGATCACCGGACTTGAATCCCATCGAGCATGTTTGGGATGCTTTAAGGAAACGTGTCGCTGCTCTCAATCCCCCTTCTCTGACCCTTGCCACGCTTACAACTGCTTTGGAAGAGCAATGGCTCTTACTTCCCAGCGAACTCATCGACCGCATAATTGACAGTATGACACATCGCTGTATGTGTTGTATTGCTACTAGAATTGATCATACGGCATATTAAAGGTACTTTTCCTATACCAAACTGGCAAACTGATTTTGTTAATTTTATAATTATGCTATTTTTTGAAACACCATAATTGTCTGGTAATTTCTTTTCATGTTATTTTATACCTTACAATGCGTTGTATATTGTGGCTGAGTTTCATTAAAATCTACATGTAATATTTTGAATTATCGCTATTTTTGTGATTTTTCCTTAATTTTTGGAAACCAGTGTGCAAAAATGTTTTGTAATCAAGACTGAAAATATACAATAATATCTTCTGGGACACCAAAGATTGCAAAAGCGTTCTTTCACCTTTTGAAAACCTCTGAAAACTATTCAATTTCGAAATTGAAAGAAGAATTTATAAAAATAAATTTTACTAGCTACTCATTTTCTTAAGTGTTTCTGAGTTAGTTTCTATAGTGCAATAATCAGTTTTATCGAATCGGAATATCACTTTTGCGGAAGCTGATGCACACATTTAATTATGCAGCCGAAAGTGTTTACTTAAGAATTGATAGAATCCGAAAAAGTGAACACACACCGGCCACACTGAATTGATTAACACATTGTAAAAGCTATTAGGAAATGTTTTTTAAAAAATGACGGACAGTTAATAAACATTTATTTTTATAAATCCTTCTTTAAATTATGAAAATGATTTCCGAAGTTTCTAAAGATAAAAGAACCCTTCTACAAATCTTGAATGAGTCGGAAAATCTTATTATAGTTGCTTTCGTAATTATTGTACATTTTCGTAAACTGTGAAACATGTATCTTATTTTTACAGTGATAGTACACTTATAAGCAACTGTGCTCAGTTCAGTTTCAATACCTGTAGTGGGAGTAACGTATAAATAAAACCTTACTCTAAATTTTTGTAGGTAAATTTTACAAATTTAGCCTTAATAAAATATCATTATCAGTGATGTTAACCTTTTACATGCCGAATTCAGATTCAGGTACATATTAAATTATTATTATTATTTTTTTGCACATTATACCTTCTAATGCTTTAGTTAAGAGATGTTTGTCATTAAAATGATAGAAAAAATTTATATATAACTTTCAGAATGTTCCCAATTGGGAACATTGGTCACTTCCAGTGGTTATTGGTCATTTTTATGATTTTCTATACATTTCCCCATTAATTATGGGAATGTAACTTCTATTTCAAAAATCAAATCATCATTTTAGTATTTCAGCTAATTTTTTAAAGTCAATTTTGATGAAATTTAATTTTTACTACTTTTTTTAATGTTCTTAATGGGAACATTAGCCTGTAAAAAGTTAACCAAGTTAAAAAAAAAATCGCTTTTTACATTTTAAATTTATCGTTTTTTACCGAGTCCTACCGTAAATGATCAACTAAAAGTGTTAGACTTTAACAACCCATTTTTTAGGTGCGTTCGTAAATATGCAAATACGTAGCACCTATTGTTGTCGCTCAGTCCGTCCGTCTGTCTGTCTGTCCGTCTGTCCGCATGTAACAACACAAAAACTAACCAACCGAATCGTTTGAAATTTAAAATACATAATTATAACATAATTTTGTCGAGTCATTTCAAATTTTATGAAAATCGGATGCATAGATCAATTACAGGGACAATCAAAAGGATTCCGTTACATTACGGTCAATGGGGAAAAAAGTTTCAAATGCATTTTAATCGTTTGAAAATTAAAACATATAATTATTGCGTAGTTTTATCGAGTCATTTCAAATGTTATGACACTCGGATGTATAGATCAACTACAGGGACACTCAAAAGGATTCCGTTACATTACGGTCAATGGAGAAAAAAGTTTCAAATGCATTTTAATCGTCTGAAATTTAAAACATAATTATTACGTAATTTTGTCGAGTCATTTAAAATGTTATGAAAGTCGGATGCATAGATCATTTACAGGGACAATCAAAAGTATTCCATTACGTTATGGTCAATGGGAAAATTTTTCAAATGCATTTTAATGATGTTACACTCATTCGAGCATAATAGAATTGGTATGAATCTATCAAGTTTATACTAAAATATGCATTCTGTACAATCTGTGATGCAAAGAATTTTTATTATTAAATTACAGGGCCACACAAAAGTATTCCACTACATAATGCTATAAAGGGGAAACATTGTTTGGGGCATGTTTTAATTATATTCAACTATTTCACATTTATGAATAAGATATACGTTGCTGAGGTGCAATAAAAATTACTTCCTGAATATTTACAGAAAAACAAAGATTTCGACTATTATACTGTATCTGAAGTACGCTCTACTATATCACCAAGATCTGAATATTTTTAAAACTTCGTTATCGTACGAACGCACCTCATTTGCTACGCTTCACGTGCAATTTCCAACTTGTTATGTTACGCATTAGAAAACATAATAGAGCAATACCTTTCGTGTAGATTTGATCAATGTGGAAATATATTCTAGGTTCTGGTCCATATTGCTATAAAACTAAGTGCCAAATTTACGGATATATCTCGTTTGAATTATGATTCGTTTTCAGAAACCAACTAGCATATCGGGCAAAACTACTAATGCACTGGGAAAAAAAATCACTACATTTTTAAGTTACTAAAATTTTTCTCGGAAACTGGGATTTGTGGAACACTTTATGTGACGGCAACAATTAAAATTCTTGTAGCAGATACACGTTTGCACTGTATGTATATAAAAAATTATTTTATGTTTATTTAAAAGATATTTTTGTGTACTATTAAAAATAATTAGAAGAATAGCACCTACCTTCGATTAATAATGAATTTTGATTAACAAAAGTATTCTTCCCAAAATTCTTGATTTAAAAAATAACAAGATCATTCACATTCTTAGTGTTTTAAACATAACAAAAAAGAAAAATAATAATTTGCATGCATTATGTATATATTATTTAAAACTTATTTAGTGATTTCATATCGAAAAAACTTTTTTCAATGCAGTCTTTTACAACAGTAATTAAAATAAATTAAGACAATTTCCCCAAATTTTGATATATTTTTTTTTTATTTTAACAAATATTTTACTCAGAATTAAAAATTAATGGTGATTTTGTCTTAAAATGAGCTATAAACATACTCAGGATCGTTGAAATTTGTGAATTGGATTGAATGGCTTTTGGGAAGTGACGTGGAATGACTCTGCTTGATTTGTTTTTGGAGTGTCCCTCAACATATTTTAAAATAAGAAATATTATTAAAAACACCCAAAATCTCAATATTTTTATTTCATAATCCGATAAAGTATACCCATTAAAAATGCTTTGCTCCCATTACAGCCGCTTTAAAATACTCCCATTAAAAACGCTTTAAAATATTAAAAAATGCACAATAACAATGTTGCTTTTTTTAAATACATCATTTTTCATAAAAAATTAACGGTTTCAAAATTTCAATTTGTTTTAGACACACTTAAAAATGTTATAAGTATAATTGTGATTATTTTCATAATTTGGGTACTTTAATTATGAAGCATAAATTATGTGAAGATGATTTGTAGAGTAGATTTTGAAATATAAATATATTTATGACATGCTGCATTTGAAAACCGAGCAGTCAAGAATGTCAAGTGATGACAATTTCTCAAAATTTTGATAATTTATTTTCTCAGAAACTATTTTACCAAGTAATAACGAAAAATTACCAATGATCATATCTTAATAGTAAGAACAAACGCATGCAGTTTCAGCAAAATCTGTGATGGTGGTTTACATGCCTGCCTGAACTAACTTGAAGTGATTCGAAAACTAGTTTTATAAATTTACATGTTTTTTTTAATGCAATGTACAGATAAAATGTTAGAAAGTATACAGATTTCTCTAACTTTACACCTGTAGAATTTCAGATTTTTTTTACAGTGTATAGTCAGAATAAACAAATTCCATGTTAAAAAAAACTCAGATTTTTCATATCTTCGATTATACAACGAATGTATACGCACATCTGATCACACGCGTATTTCAAAAAACTTTCTAGCTCAGATCAAGAAGTGATAAGATACAATAGAAAAATAAATCTAAAAATACCCTTTTTATCAAAAAATTATGTATCTTCTTTTTATCTACAGAAATACGTTTAAGGAAGAAAAAAACATACAGTAAGAAATCTCTGTGACAAGAGTAAAGATAGGAGCGTTAGAATACTTACATTTACATATAGTGCACATAAGTGTATTCTAACGCATATATGCATACAAAAGCGTAACATTTTCTGGCTGAATTCGGAAAGAAACAAAGTCAAATTGACAACCAATGCATTCCTCTTCAATAGGAAAAGAAGAAAAAAATTCTTAAGGCACAGTTATCGTGTCAAAGAGATTTCCATATTTCTGAAGTTTTCTCTTTGTGTAAAAAGGATTTCCGCTGTCAGACATTTATCTGAAAAACTGTTACAGCACTCAAATAGATAGAGAATATTTCAGTAACAAACTAGCTTGGGTATACAAATTTAGAATGGAAAAAACACCCGTGTTAGCAAAATTTTATTCAGTCATTTCTGTAACAAACAGACTGTACGATAAAAAGAAAAAAAAATCTGATAAAAGCGGTGGGGGTGGGGCAAAGCCAAAATATACCAAGTAAATATAAGAATTATCAGACTCATCTGAAACTATTTTGTATGCCTAGTTTTCTACAAACAAATCGGAAATTGTATGTAAAACATGATAAATGAGGTTCGTTCGTAACATTTAACAATTTTCTAAATATTCAGATGTTGGTGGAATAGCTGTTGCCTGACAATATTGCAATGAGTGATATTGATAGTTTTTTGTCAGTAAATCAATTCATGTTTACGAGCTTTATTCTATATTTTTGTAGTTTTTACCTATATCAGAAAGACCATTTATTTTTTACTTTTTATTTTTATTTAAAGAAATCCCATATACAGTTGACTCTCGTTAATTCGAAATCGGATAATTCGAATCTTCGCTTAATTCGAACTAAACATGAAGTCCCAAAATTTTCAATGATAGGATAACGTTAAAATTTTTCATTAATTCGAACTCAATTTCTCTTGACTTCGCTTAATTCGAACTAACGATAATTCCGATTTTTCAATTTTCTTTTCTTTTTCACGGATTTCAGATCATTTGAATAACTTTCTTTCTTTTATTTTTGTGAAACTTGTTCCGAACGAGTATACATATAATCCAATGAATTTGATATACACTTTTTTAGTACCCCGTCTGTCCACCAGTGACGCTTAAATTTTTCTTCCATCGTGCTTGTTTTTAATCCTTTTATTAGTTTATGTATTTATCCATTCTAATTTAATGTTAAGTCATATTCTAATGATAATAGACGAAATAAAGTTAAAAAGCACTATAATATTAATTCCTTTGTAATAATACCATATTAAGCATGTTTTCATTTCATATTTTCCATAATTCGAACTTCAAATAATTCGAACATTTCTTGTGGTCCCGACGAGTTCCGATTAACGAGAGCCGACTGTATTTATGTATAAAAAGAAACTTTTGACTTGTTAATGAATTGTTATATTTATTGGAAGAAGTTTATTTAATAATTTTCCAAGTCACAATTAATATTTGATCGTCTATCCAATTCATAACGGATTCATTAGCAACTTTAAATTTATTTTTTATGAATATCACCAGCATCACAAGCTTTTCAGAGTATTAAAATGGAATCGGAATAGCCTTTTGTCTTGTAGTAAATCAAATCTGTATTTGTCTCTTTTTTTCTATAATTTTATATTTTTTAATTACACCAGAAAGAGCAATTCTGTTTTGCTTTGGTTTTATTTGTAAAAAAAAATAAAACATAATTATAAATAAAAAGAAACTTTGGTACTACTAGGTTATCCCGTCGACCAAAAAATTGCCGCCAACCTTTAAGATTAAATGCCAATAATGGATGATTGTGAATGGCACATTCAATGACATTAAATGCGATTCACGTGTTTAAAATGTCATTAAGTGATTTTTATTTCAACTTTTTATTAATATTTTTATTAACATTCTACTAATTATTTGTTTTTTTTTTCGTTATTTAGAATAAAAATTATGTCAATATCTATAATTTGACTATTAGTTTGGCGATTTGTATAATTTAACGGCAAAATTGGTCGACGGGATAACAGAGTAGGACAGAAACTTTTTATTTGATCACTAAATTGTTACATTCATGGAAAGAAATATGTAATATTTTTTTAGTTCATAATTAACTGTTTATCTTCTATCCCATCTATAAAGGGTTCGTTGATATACGGTAACTTCAAGAGTTTATTATTTTTATGAATATGACCAATATCATAAGTTTTGCAGAATAATAATAAAATGGAGCATTCGGATTTTTGTCTTGTGGTAAATCAAACTAGTTTTTGATTTTGTTTTTCTATAATTTAAAAATTTTTAACTACACCAGAACAAGTAATTCTTTTTTATATTGCTTTTATTCCTAAGGAAAATGAAACATATTTATATACAACAAGTTGGAAATTGCACGTGAAGCGTAGCAAATGAGGTGCGTTCTTACGATAAAGGGGTTTTAAAAATATTCAGATCTTGCTGTTATAGTAGACAGTATAGTGGTCGAAATCTTCTGTGTGTTCCGGTAAATATACAAGAAGTAACTTTTATTACACCGCAGCAACGTATATCAATCTCATAAAATATTAAATAGTTAATTACAATTAAAACGAGCACCAAACAATGTTCTCCCTATACCATTATGTAATGGAATACTTTTGTGTGGCCTTGTAAATCAATAACAAATGTTCTTTGCACCACAGATTGTGCAGAATATATATTATAATGTGTACGTCATAGGGGCGTATACATTTATTATGTTCGAACGAATGTAACACCATTAAAATGCATTTCAAACTTTTTTTTTCCATTGACCGTAATGTAACGGAATTCTTTTGATTGTCCCTGTAATTGATCTATGCATCTGATTTTCATAACATTTAAAATAACTCGACAAAATTATGTAATAATCATATATTTTAAATTTCAAATGATTCGGTTGGGTAGTTTTTGCGTTGTTATATGTGGACAAACGGACAGACGGACGGACTGAACGACAGCTTTGGGTGCTACGTTTTACATAATTGCGAACGAGCAAGAAACTTTTGAATTGATCAATGAATTATTACATCCATCAAAAGAAATATCGATAATATTTTTCTATTTCATAATTAACTGTTAATCTTCTATCCAGTCCAGATCGCGTTCATCGAAATCAGATATATTGAACATTTTTTATAAATACCACCACCATCATTTGAGGTGCATAAGCTTTGAAAGATCATAAAACGGAGTCATATTTTAGTCTTTTAAAAGCGATCTTGGGAGTTCTTTATCGCAAATCACCCTTCACTCGATTTCCTTAAAGGATGTCAGAGAAACGTGCTATGGGATACCTTTAGACGACAGAGCGGAAGCAGCGCGTTTTTTATATTCCACTTTAAGTTTCCTTTAACTGAAAGTATTTTATTGAAACCTTAAGGATAAGATTGCTTCAGATATATATATAAAAAAAAGGCGCATTCATAATTCAATATTAAATAATTCTGAATAAAAGTAGAGATTTAAGGGGGCGAGGGACCTTTGA
Organism: Maratus speculifer; assembly: GCA_964019185.1. NCBI lineage: Eukaryota > Metazoa > Arthropoda > Arachnida > Araneae > Salticidae > Maratus > Maratus speculifer. The sequence continues at coordinate 363,335,880 of OZ025290.1, read as the reverse complement.
AATCCTTTTTTTATAATTTTAAAATTGCAGTTTAAATATTAATCAAAGGGTATATTATGTGCACTATAGCATATATCTATCACAAAAAATGTAAAAAAAATTTTTTTTTAGAAAAATAGGTTAATTTTTTAAATATTTTTGATTTAACGGGAATTTTTCAAAATGTTCCATGCGCATTCCATATCAATAAAAATCTCCAATAATATTTATAAAAGTTTGATTTACATATGTAAATAAAACTGTGCATTGAATTTTATATATCTGAATATAAAGGTAAGAAAAAATATTTTCTCAATTTTTCTGAATTTTTGAGCATTTTTGAACCTATTTTTACAATTAACTACCTATATTTTTTACAATTATTTTTATTTTCAAATCATGCACAGATTTATGACATATATTGTGATAAATAACTATAAAAAATTTGAAAGCATTCGGAGAAAAAACAATGCGCATGGAGCATTTTGAAAATTTTTCGTTAAATCTAAAATATTACAAAAATTTCCCTATTTTTTTCAAAAAAACATTTTTTTTTTACATTTTTTTGTGATAAAAATATGATAAAATGCAATAATGTACCCTTAAAAAATATTTAAAGTGCAATTTTAAAAATATAAAAAAAAATTAATTTAAAGGTCCCTTGAGAATATAACTATCGCAATGTAAATGAAAATCAAATTTCAACCTATTAGGCGTTTTAATTCTTAATAACATAAGGTGTTCTGGTGTAATAACGTCAGGTTGGGTAACAACGCCAAGTGCTAATATTAAGCATAATTGTGAAATAATACGGTAAATGGTACATATGGGCCGTGCTCAGAAGGGTTCTGAGTCATATAAAACTCAAATAATAGATTAAAGTTAATTTGTTCCATTTGTAGGCTTTATCACTTTTAGAAGCTACTAAAATTAATGCTTGATCTAAAATTTGCGAGGTAAGTTCTGTGATCTAAAAACTATATATTTATCAGGAAATACTTTGTTTATTACATAAATTTGTAGTGCTTTTCATGTAGTTTCAAAATGTTGTAAAAGATTTTGGATATGTTCGCAAGATAGTTTGTAGTTTAAAATGTACTGCGCAATAATTATATCGGGGTAATAACGCTGTTTGTACTGCTTCTTTAACTGAAAGTATTTTCTCTATATCCTGAGGATAAGATTGCTTCAGATATAAAAAAACGGCGAATTTACAATTTAATATTAAATAGGTCTGAATAAAAGTAGAGATTTAATGGGAATATAACTATTGTATTGCTTTTTATAACACTTTCCGACATATTTGAAAAGTGCTTATAAATTCGATCGGGCTGGCCATCTGTCTGTCTGTACCGGCTCTAACTCGTTTAAAGATTTCGCATGGTCATGGAATTGATATGTGTTATTCAGGTTTAGTACGGCCTATTGAAAATGAAGTGCGTTTATTGTTCGTTTACAGGGACTGTCAAAATAATTCTCTTACATTATAGGCTATGGGAAAATATAATAAAATGGAGTTTTATTACAATTTTCCATATTTTTCCATTAATTAATGGAGAGTCTAAGCTTTGCAAAATAATAAAATGGAATCGCAATTTAGTCTTTTGTCCTATAGTAAATCAGTTACCATTTTTTAATTTTTTTTCAAATTTCATATTCTTTAACTACATTAAAACGAACAATTATTTTATACTTTGATATAATTTCCAAAGAAAATTAAACATTTTTATAGATAAAAGTAAATATTTGAATTGATCATTGAAATATTACATTTATGGAAAGAAATACAGTCAAATCTCGTTAACATAAGCACACTTAACATGAATTACATTTAACATGAACTGTTTTCCCAGTCCCCTATAAAGAGAAATACAAAGAATTGATACTGATAACATGAATTACTGTTAACATGGACAAATTTTGATTCCCCTTGAGGTTCATGTTAACGAGGTTTGACTGTATATAGATAATATTTTTCCATTTCATAATTATGTGTTAATCTTCTATCCAGTCCAGATCGCGTTCGTCGAAATCGGATATATTTGACATTTTTTATGCATACTAGCACCATCATTTCAGGTGTATATTACAAAATTAAAAATTTTTCGCCAAAACTAAGCTTTATACTATCTTAATTTTCTTATAATAATGTTCCGTACTTACTTCAAATTATTAAATTAAAATCTTATTTCTAGATCTAATCTGTTAATCTGTATGCAGACGATATAAATTCTTAATTTGCCTTAAAAAACATTATTCCAGTATGCGTAAATTTAAAAAGATGGCTCTAAATTAAAAATATTCTTAATTAAAACTTTATTTCTTAATATTCCAAATAAAACTGATTTCTTCTATGTTTTTATCAACCCTTTTTAAGAAAATCTTATTAAATTTATTCCAAAACCATACCTTTCAAAAAATATCATTATTTTATTTTATCTATTTATTTATTTTTCCGCCGTCAACCTTTGATGTGTGCATTAATAAATTCATTTCTTTTCTTTTTCTCTTAAAATTAATCATTGATAAAAATCGTCTGCCTAAGAAATTATGAGTCGATTATAAATTGGTTAAATAATATCTTTTTTTAAATAAATTTATCGTCTGTGTAAAATAGCCTCGTATCTGGACAAGAATTCTGTTTACATAAAAGGATGATGGTTTGAGATTACAGAAAGTTCTAGAATTTTCTTTTTAGTTTTAAAAGGGGGAAGTCTCGAGAGGAGAAGGAGAGAGATTCTGGAGTTCTTTCGTCGATGAGTACGGCTGATTGAAGTAAATGATGGAATATTTTTTGGACATTTCGGTAAAAGATCGTTTGCAAAAAGGAGTTTTTCCCTCTATAATGACTACAGTTGAATAAATAAACTTACAGCCACCAATGAGTGATTTATTGGATATTCTACATTTATTTATTTTTTATTTTTTCCCTCGCTGGCCATGACTTCTGTGCAAAGAACGGGGACCCTGGCGATGATGATTCTGGCTCCTAACTTTAAAATGTCACAGTCTTTTCTAGAGCCGACAGGATGTTTTATGCCTGCGCTGCCTTTTTTGGTTTTTAAAGAAACTTGCTATGGAACGAAGTGATAATAAAAACTGTGGATCGCTGAGTAATTTGCCCGTCATTATTGGATGTGTTCTTAAACATGAACTGCCATAGTCTCATGATTTCTGGAGTGACAAAAACAGAGGAATTGTTCCTGTAAAGTGCTTTGGTCGAGAAAAAGTAGTCCTCTTATGATGAAAAAGAAGAAAAAAATAATAATAATTACAAGACCATTTCTTGTTAATTGGTGAAAATAAAAATATTTTTTCGAGATAGTTGAGACCCATAGGATTTCGGTGAGATTTTTTTTTTTTTTCGTAGTGTTTTGATTATTATTATTTGTATACTTTTTATGTATTTATTTAAATTAATTATTCTCTGTTTGTCAGGTTTATTTATTTGATTATTTGTCTGTGAATTTTATTTACTTGCCTATTTATGAGTATTATTATTATCATTATTATGTGTTGGAGATAGAAACATTTTTGTTCTTAAGAATTAAATTGAAGAGTATGGTATTCTTAGACAATTACTATTGCATATTAAAGATTATTATGATATTTTTATGCACGTTTAAAGATAAGTTTGTAATAATAATGAAGTATAAAAGAATTTAGAAGCTCAAGTTTATTTCAAAAAAGTACATTTTCTAATTTATTGATATTTGTTTGTTATCAAGAACTATTCTCAGAATGCAGTATTTTCATGATAATGTTCCTACAACTAGACATTTGAGCTGAAAATTAAGTTAACATTTATGTTTTTCATTTTATTTGTTAGAATTTCTGGTTACAGTGAGCTTTGGTTCCCGGATTCTTATAATTTATTTAAATTCAGTAAGAAAGATGGAACTGTGCAAGGCTGTTGCTAGAATTTTGACTGATAAATATGATTAATTTTTTCAGTAAATTTTGTGATTTTAAGTAAGAAATTACCTATAATTAAAATTTTTGAATCTGTTTATGATCTATAAAATAATAGAATTAAAAGTTGATCCCAATTTAAGGTATATCTATGATATTTACAATTCCTATTTTATTAGATAAAATTTCTGGTTAAAGTTAGCAGCTAAATATAGTTATAATTTTCACAATAATTTTGATTCAGATTTTTAAAATGGAGGGTAATGGTTTTGTGTGAGGCAGTGAAAATGTATACAACTCCAGTAGACAAAGCCCTCAAAATTGCGAAAGCGCGAACTCAGGAATTTCACCTTAAAAGTAAAAGGCTCTATGATCGAAATTTTGTCGAATGCCCATTAAAAATACAAGACTCTGTAATTTATGAAGAATTTAAATACCCTAACACTCGAAAATTAGAACCTACTATCTCTGGACCATACAAAATTATAAATAAACTTTCTGATGTAACTTATGAAATAGATAAATTTAATTATGAGACAGGACAGAATTCCGTTATTGTGCATGCTTCTAAATTAAGACCCTATTTTTCACCAGAAGATTTTAAACTGTTTCTTGAGCAACCCAAAAAACAAACAAAACCTCAAATACAATCACAATCACTAGATCAAACTAAAGTCAAGACAGTAGATTAAATTTTAATTCTTATTCTTTAAATATTTTATCACCATAATTTTCAAAATTAGCAGGTATGTTCTTGGTGCGCAACAAGAATATTACTTGTTTTTGGGAGTTTTTGGGATTAAATTGGGCTCCTTATGCAGGCATAAGGTGTGCACTTTGATTGTAAAGGCTTTCAAATTGATGTTGATAAATTAATTTTAAGTGTATTTAAGTCTAACTATATTTACTCATTTATTGACATTAGTATTATTCTACTTATTCAGCAGATATTTATGTTATAACAGTTATAAAATCTGATGATTCTACTCAAACCTATAACATAATATGTGATTTTCAGTGATTGTGAAAACTACAGATATTAAAAGTTTTTCAAAAAAGCACACTATTTTTATTTCCATTTCTCAATTAAGAATGACACCTTTTATTCCTATTTGTATTTTATTATTAAAGTTTATAAACCATGTGTAGATACTACATTATTCTACATTTGGCATTGAAAACTTATAACCAAATTTGACAATTTTGTAAAAGAGTATCAGAGAGGAATTATTGTAAGGAAATACTGGTTGAGAGTCCATTTTCTAAATAGTTAGATTTAATTTTATTTGGATTGTGGAATTATTATGATTTTTTTTAATTTATACTTTCGGCTAGCAAAAAATACTTTCTTATGCTATTAGAAGATAAGAAAATTATTTAGTTGCTATGTAATTATTTTTATCCTCAACCAATATTTTCCCTATCAATAATAAACAAATAGTGATATTTTCTTTTGATTATACTCTTGTATTACTATTATTATTATTATTATGATTTCTATAATGAAGTTTAGTATTAATTATACTCTTATTGAGAAATATTAGGATATGGAGTCTTATTATACTATCACTTATTATTGTTGTTATTGTTATTATTTAAATTTTTCTATATTATTTATTATTGATATTGAGAGTGATGCTATTTATTATTAAAAAAATTGATATATTATTGAAGGAAAAATTTGATTGATTGTTAAAAGATGTTGGATCCAACATAACATAAAAAACAAAGATTAAACTAGATTTGGAGATCTTTAATTAAAGAGACTGTATTCAGTGAACACTGGAAAAGACTTTTATACACAATGGAAAGACTTTTTTCATTTGAAGAACTTTATTTAAAATAACCTATGCATTAAGTTATTATAATTATTTAAACTTTCCATGAGAACGAATTGTTATTGTTTTTATTATATTTTTTATCTCTTGCTTATTTATATTTATAACTTATTTACTGTTATTGTATGTATTATCTCCTATGCACTTACAAATAGTAAGTGATATTGTAACAGCATTGTATCTCTTTCAGGGAAATGCTCCTACCTAAATTTAATTCAGATTAATTTTCTCTTAAATATATTATTTTAATCGCTAATATTTTTATATTGCGTTAATTTTCTTTTCTTCCATCTTTTGGCTTCCTGGGTTTGACAGTTTTATTCCAAAATTTGACTTTTCTAAAATATTATATTTCTGTTGTCTGAACTTGTAGTTTTATTTAACTATCAATTTCATACAAATTTTCGGGGAGGGGGGATAATATTACAAAATTAAAATTTTTTCGCCAAAACTAAGCTTTATACTATCTTAATTTTCTTATAATAATGTTCCGTACTTACTTCAAATTATTAAATTAAAATCTTATTTCTAGATCTAATCTGTTAATCTGTATGCAGACGATATGAATTCTTAATTTGCCTTAAAAAACATTATTCCAGTATGCGTAAATTTAAAAAGATGGCTCTAAATTAAAAATATTCTTAATTAAAACTTTATTTCTTAATATTCCAAATAAAACTGATTTCTTCTATGTTTTTATCAACCCTTTTTAAGAAAATCTTATTAAATTTATTCCAAAACCATACCTTTCAAAAAATATCATTATTTTATTTTATCTATTTATTTATTTTTCCGCCGTCAACCTTTGATGTGTGCATTAATAAATTTATTTCTTTTCTTTTTCTCTTAAAATTAATCATTGATAAAAATCGTCTGCCTAAGAAATTATGAGTCGATTATAAATTGGTTAAATAATATCTTTTTTTAAATAAATTTATCGTCTGTGTAAAATAGCCTCGTATCTGGACAAGAATTCTGTTTACATAAAAGGATGATGGTTTGAGATTACAGAAAGTTCTAGAATTTTCTTTTTAGTTTTAAAAGGGGGAAGTCTCGAGAGGAGAAGGAGAGAGATTCTGGAGTTCTTTCGTCGATGAGTACGGCTGATTGAAGTAAATGATTGAATATTTTTTGGACATTTCGGTAAAAGATCGTTTGCAAAAAGGAGTTTTTCCCTCTATAATGACTACAGTTGAATAAATAAACTTACAGCCACCAATGAGTGATTTATTGGATATTCTACATTTATTTATTTTTTATTTTTTCCCTCGCTGGCCATGACTTCTGTGCAAAGAACGGGGACCCTGGCGATGATGATTCTGGCTCCTAACTTTAAAATGTCACATGTATAAGCTTTGCAGGATCATAAAACAGAGTCGTATTTTAGTCTTTTAAAAGCGATCTTGGGAGTTCTTTATCGCAAATCACCCTTCACTCGATTTTTTTTAAAGGATGTCAGACAAACGTGCTATGGGATATCTTTAGTCGACAGAGTGGAAAAAGTGCGTTTTTATATTCCATTTTAAGTTTTCTTTAACTGAAAATATTTTTCTCTATATCCTAAGACAAGATTGCTTCGGATATTAAAAAACGGCGCATTTACAATTTAATATTAAGTAGTTCTATATAACAGTAGAGATTAAATGGGAATGTACCTTAGAGGTCTGCACGGGCCGAAATTTCCAGGCCCGGGCCCGGCTCGGCCCGAACGAAAGAAATATTGGCCCGACCCGGCGCGGCCCGAAAGTAAATTTTCGGCCCGAGCCCGGCCCGGCCCGAACGAAAAAAATAATGGCCCGACCCGGCCCGGCCCGAAAGTTAAAATTTCGGCCCGAGCTCGGCCCGGTCCAGAAAAAAGTTTAAAATTCGGCCCGAACCCGGCCCGGCTCGAGTGAATTTTTACAAAACATTGATCTTTAATCTTATGGAAGAGTTCTGACCAAAAAAAATTATATTAGTCTTTTTTTTTCAATGTTTATAATCTCCATTTATGCAGAAGTGCCGTAGGCTGCGATATTTATGCTTTTAAATGAATCTTTGTTTGTTGTATGTAAATGTTTCAGTTATCACTAGTATTATTAATCCATATTCCCTGTAATGGAGACAAAAAATCGAAAAAGCGGTATATGGTAAAATTTCCAAAGAAGAAATTGCTTTGGAACGAAAAAAAATGCTTTCCCTTCTTAACAGATGTAAATGTTTAATATATTTTTTTCTCCCATATTGTTGTATTAATTTTGCATGGATGAACATTTTAAAAGAAACTTTCAGTTTTCAGTTAAAAAAAAAAAAAAAAAAAATCCGTCATAATCATCATGTTTTCTTTTTGTGTGTGTGTGCGTGTGTTTAATTCTATTTTAAAACGCCTAGTAATCTACGACTCTTTAAAAGGAATAAATTCTAATGTTTGATTGTAGAATAATGACGGCTTAAAAGTATATGCTTTTTTTGCAGAAATTTTTGGACAAAGCGAAATATTACTGATTTATAAAAAGTCGAGAAAAGGATTTTCATATAGGAAGATTCAATAGGAACTGATTATTTTGGTCCATGAAAACTAGGAAGAATGGAATCAGTCTCGGCTTCGTACGAAAAAAAAGTTAGGCCCGGCCCGATACTCCAGCAAAAAAAATTAAGGCCAGAGCCCAGCCCGGCCCGGCCCGAGTCTTCAGAAGTAAGGCCCGAGCCCGGCCCAGCCCGAATGCCATTATTGGAAATCGGGCCGAGGCCCGGCCCGTGCAGACCTCTAATGTACCTATCGTATTGCTTTTTTAACACTTTCCGACATATTTGAAAAGTGCTTGTAAATTCGATCTGGCTAGCCATTTGTCTGTCTGTGCGGTCTCTAACTCGTGTAAATATTCTCGCGTTTGTCGCGGAATTGATATATTTTATTGAGGTTTAGTATGGTCTGTTCGTTATTGAAAATGAAGTGTAAGCAGTTTGTGTTCGTTTACAGGGACAGTCAAAATAATTCCCTTACATTATAACCTATGAGGAAATATAATAAAATGAAGTTTTATAATAAGTCTTCATATTTCCCCCTTAATTAATGGAGAGTCTAAGCTTTGCAGAATAATAAAATGGAGTCGCAATTTAGTCTTTTGTCCTATAGTATTTCAGCTACCATTTTTTTTCTTTATTTTTTTTTAAATTTCTATTCTTTAATTACACCAGAACGAGAAATTATTTTTTACTTTGGTTTAATTCCCAAAGAAAATAAAACATATTTATGCATAAAAAGAAACTTTTGAATGGATCAATGAATTATTATATCCATCTAAAGAAACATCGATAATATTTTTCCATTTCATAATTAAATGCTAATCTTCTATCCAATCCAGATCGCGCTCATCGAAATACGGTATATTTAACTTTTTACTTATAAATACTACCACCATCATTTGAGGTGCATAAGCTTTCCAGGATCATAAAACGAAGTCATATTTTAGTCTTTTGAAAATGATCTTGGGAGTTCTTTATCGCAAATCACCCTTCACTCGATTTCTTAAAGGACGTCAAAGAAACGTGCTATGGGGTATCTTTAGTCGACAGAGGGGAAGCAGTGCGTTTTTATATTCCATTTTAAAATTTCTTTAACTGAAAGTATTTTTCCCGAAATCCCGAGTATAAGATTGCTTCAGATACAAAAAAAAAAAAAAAAAAAAAAAAAAAAAAAAAATGGCGCATTTACAATTTAATATTAAGTGGTTCTGAATAAAAATAGAAATTTAACTAGGAATATAACTATCGCAATGCATTTTTAACACTTTCCGACATATTTGAAAAATGTTTATAAATACGATCTGGCTGGCCATGTGTATGTCTGTACGGGCTCTAACTTGCGTAAATATTCTGTCAATGTCATGGAATTGATATGCGTTATTGAGGTTTAGTATGGATTATCGAAAATGAAGTGTAAGCGTTTGTTGTTCGTTTACAGGGACTGTCAAAATAATTCCCTTACATTATAGTCTATGGGAAAGTATAATAAAATGGAGTTTTTTTTTAATTCCCCATATTTTCCCATTAATTAATAGAGAGTCTAAGCTTTGCAGAATAATAAAATGGAGTCGCAATTTAGTCTTTTGTCCAACAGTAAATCAACTACATTTTATTATTTTTTTTTTTTTTTTTCTAAATTTATATTCTACATCAGAACGGAAAATTATTTTTTACTTTGGTTTAGTTCTTAAAGAAAATAAAACATATTTATATATAAAGAGATACTATTGAATTGATCAATAAATTATTTCATCGATGGAAAGAAATATAGATAATATTTTTCCATTTCAAATTGAGTTTTATTACAATTTCCCATATTTTCCTCTTAATTAGTGGGGAGTCTAAGCTGCGCAGAATAATAAAATGAAGTCGCAATTTAGTTTTTGTCTTATACTAAATCAGCTAATATTTTAAAATTTTCATCAAATTTATACTCGTTCATTAAATCAAACCGAACAATTATTTTATACTTTGGTTTAATTAACAAAGAAAATAAAACATATTTATATATAAAAGGGAACTTTTGATTGGATTAAGGAATTATTACATTCATGGAAAGAAATATCGATAACATTTTTCCATTTCGTAATTAACCGTTAATCTTCTATCATGTCCAGAATGCATTCATCGAAATACATACCTTTAATGTTTTTTATAAATGCCACCACCATCATTTGAGGTGCATAAGCTTTGCAGGATCATAAAACGGAGTCATATTTTAGTCTTTTAAAAGCGATCTCGGAGTTCTTTATCGCAAATCACCCCTTCACTCGATTTCTTAAAGACGTCAGAGAAACGTGCTATGGGATATCTTTAGTCGACAGAGCGGAAGCAGTGAGTTTTTTATATTCCATTTTAAGTTCTTTTTAACTGAAAGTATTTTTCTCAAAATCCAACCGATAAGATTTCTTCAGATATGAAAAAATGGCGCATTCATAATTTAATATTAAATAGTTCTGAATAAAAGTCGAGATTTAATGGAAATGTAACTACCGCAATCCATTTTTAACATTTTCCGACATATTTGGAAAATGTTTATAAATTCGATCTGGCTGGACATTTGTCTGTCTGTACGTGCTCGAACTCGCGTATATTTTCTCGCTTTGGCATGAAATTGTCATATGTTATCGAGGTTTAGTATGGCCTGTTCGTTATTGAAACTAAAATATAAGCATTTATTGTTCGTTTAAAGGGGCAGTCAAAATAATTATCTTATATTATAGTCAAAGGTGAAATATTGTTTTTAATGTGTTTAAATGATGTTACATGATTTGAGATATATTTAAATTCTTATATACTTTTGAGGGGTCTTTCAACATCCTTCTATCTATTATAACGGCATAATATATATCATTCATTTAGAGGCAGGCACAAAAATGTTCAATTAAAATACAATAGATGATAAAAAATTACAAAAATTCGTTTTCTATTCTGTAAACGCTTTAAAAACTAATTAATTTTCACACATTACTGGCTGTGTGTAAATCTCAATAATCATACACAGGGTTGTATAAGAGATCTTGAGTACAATTCCATTTATTGATAGAAAATTTTGAAATGTGCTATTCGTTTACTAATTGAACTGAAATTTAGTATACTATCTCGTATACATACAAATCTCTTTGCATCAAAATCATTATATATAAATCTTATTTGACAAAACCCAATTCAAGGCTGCAGAAAACTGTTTGATAAATTTTTCTACTATTTCTGGTAATGTCTGAAATTTGATTCACAAAGATGTTATGTGTTTTTTTAGACATCATTAAAGACGCTTTATCAAACATACTGAAATTGATATACACTATGTGGCCAAAGGTGACCGGCCACTTGCAATTTTGGACATTTTGTTAAATATCTAGAAAAATACATGAGGAATTATTCTGAAACTCCAGGTATGTAAACAGAATAGTACAAAGCTCAAAATCCGTTATTAGCATAATGAAGCCAAAAGATGAGGGATTGTATTCATATATTCATTGATTAATGTAAATAACACTAGTTAGTGTGGATACACAATATTGCACGTTACTTAGATATAACTCCGCATCTTTTTGCTTCATTTTGGGAATAACGGATTTTGAGCTTATTCTATCGACGATCACTTTCAGAATTTGTTTTTGAGATTTTCACAAAAGTTGCTCTATAAATTTACACAGCAGCTAACACAATAATTTGGAACTGTTTTAAAAACTCTAATTTTTTTTACGAGTATATATGTTATCCTCGTAAAAAGGAACTCGGTTTACTTCAATAAGCCACTTAATCATAATCTGCAATTCGAACGCTTTTGCTACCTCAGTTTTAACAGGGTTATCCGAAAGATATTCGTTCATTTTCAATTTGGTGATGGTTCCTTATGGGATTATGGGGACAATCTTGAGTAGAAATATATGATCCATACTATTTTGTTTACACACCTGGAGTTTCAGGATATCTCCTCTTGTATTTTTCTAGATACTTAACAAAATGTCTAAAACCGCAAGTAGCCGGTCATTTTTGGCCATATAGTGTATATAATTGAGGTGCATTACAAGATGATTGTCATAGAATATGGTGTACATAGAATTCATTGTTCATTTACAGGGCTAAATAAAAGAATTCGATCACAGTACTGCCTATGAACAATAATTGTTGGAAATGCATTATCAGTCTCAGTACGCGTTTTGAAATGTAACTTTTTTGCATTTTCTTGCATACTACGCTGCGTGTATAGATTTTATTAGAGCTCCTGTAATAGAGGCAGACGCATATCCATTTTGTTTCGGATTATTAATAGTCTGTTCAGCATCAATCTACCGTGCCAGATCTAGAGTTGTCTTTATAATCATATACATAATAGCACAAAAGATATAGATTATATTATTGATAGAATTTGCTGAAGGAGAATTTACAATTGTGCTATGCATTTCCTAACTGAACTAAATTTTAGAATACTATGTATTATTTATACAGGGTGTCCACTCTCAACGGTGGCCAATGGCTAATTTCTAAACCGTTAGTCATAGACATATAGTTCCAATTGCAAAAATGCTTTAAAAAAGTTAAAGAATTGTTTTTCAAGCGATTTAGGGCAAAGAAAATTTTTATAAAAAAATTATGAAAATTAAATTTTTATACGGTCCTCTGATCCTATAAGTGATATTTAGTAAATTTTTACCACTACTCTAACAAGTAATACAAAAAAGTCCCATTCCTCTGCGATTAAAACTAACCGAGTAAAAGCTGTTTAAAGTTGAAGCATATTTTTGGTGCAAATTAGGGGTCAGTCACAAATTTACTGGAAATAAAAATAAACGCAAGATATAAAATTTAACATTAAACATTGAAAGTAAAACAATATTTACAATATTATTTTTAAATTTATGTTGACGATTACATATTAAAGCAAAATTTGTACTAAAAATATAAGTAAAAAAAAAACGGAAAGTTTATTAAATTAAATTATGAAAAGCAACAGTCACGATTCGTTACAAAATGACATATATTTAAAATTCTATTAGATTACTTAACCTAACAGAATTTGGTGTAGTCCTACAAAATAAATAAATGGTACGCACCTAAAATTCTATTAATATTACGTTGTTATTAAATATAAATAAGTGTGCAAATTGAACCTCAATCGGATTTTTGGAAGTGTGTTAAAATTTGAATAGAAATTTTGAACTAGGGAAACATGCGTACGAACGTTTTAAGCCAAATAAAAGCTTATCAAAATAGCACACTTTTTAAAAAATAAAATCGCGATTTCCCAAAGTTGATTAGAATTTTATAACTCACGTCTTCAATTAATTTAACCAATCTAGAAGTTCATTAATAAAAATTAACACTACCTTCAGTTAAATTGCTTTAAAAATATTTCTTTATCTCATTTAAAACATTTTTGTAATTGGAACTATATGTCTGTGGCAAATGGTTTAGCAATTAGCTATACGACAGCGTTGGAAATGGACGCCCTTTATAATAATTTAAGCACTTAGTATACGTTCCCTGAAAACTTAGTCCAACTCATTCGTTTTCATCTACAGAAAAATGGTTTAAGTCATGAAATTGAAAGTTTCATAACTCGGTCAATTTTAATGTTAGATGAATGGGACCCATTTTGTATTACTTCATAGGGTGATGAGAATTTTTCACTAAATATCATTAATAGGACCGGGGGACCGTATAAAAAGTTAATTTTCGTATTTTTTTTGATAAAACATTTTTTTGACCTAAATCGCTTGAAAAAAAATTCTTTGCCTTTTTTAAAGCATTTTTGCAATTGGAACTATATGTCTATGACTAACGGTTTAGAAATTAGTCATTGGCCACCGTTGAGAGTTGACACCCTGTATGTACACATCTATAGATCATATGCAGGACAGCAGAAAAAAGTTCCAATTTTTGGGCACTTCATGGCTCTCATAATTGCACAAATGGATTTTCAATGTGTAATGCGTTTTCCAAATTGCTTACTTTAGATAAGATCTTCCGTCTTATTAAGTTTTTTTAATAGTATTTTGAATATGTTAGAAAGTCTTTCATGATTTACGCTTGACATTTTTTGTTTGTTTGTTCTTTTTACTTACCCATCGTACGAAGTATAGGATAAATTTTAAAATCGTTTTAACAATCGATCTTTTTTATGGTTGTGCATGTTTTTAACACTGGAGATTTCGAAAAACATATTTTTAGAAAAAAAAATTTGTCGTCCGTCTGTCTGTGTACCTGCAAACGCTCTGTATCCCAAAAAATTGAAATACAGACTTGAAATTTGGTGTGTACTTAGTATATAATTATGGAAAGAATCCTATTGAATATCGGTAACCTCGATTATCCGAAACTGTTTCTTTCGGACTCTCGAAATATTCGATGTCATGAAAAGTATACAAAAATTTTCGATTTTTTTTTATTTTAAGGAGTGAATATAAAAGATAATAAAAAACATAAATTTTGCATAAAGAATGAAGTTGATCGGGTAATTAATTACTGAGATATTTGTCATCATATTTTCCATACTCTTGATTTTTTATGACCCTGTATTTAATTCAAATTTTAATTCAAATATACACTTTAATTGGAAATGAGAGGCATATCCGACGCTGTAAACTGTTAGTTAAGGATGTTTCTTTTACGCACTTCGGTACTACTTAATTATTCCGTTGACCAAAAAACTATCGCTAAACTATAAGATTAAATGCTAATCATGGTTTTTCGTAAATGTTACATTCGCTTGACATTAAACACGTTACACGTGTTTGTTACGCAGTCAAGTGATATATAATTCGACGTTGTACTTGTATTTTTATTAATCTTTTACTAATTTATTTGTTTTTTCGTTGTTCAAAATAAAAATTATGTCAAATTGTATAATTTACGAGTAGTTGGCGGTTTATATAATTTCTCAAAGTTGGTCGAAAGGATAATTAAGTAATACCCGCAATTCAGTAATAGAGCATTAAAGAATATCCTAATATCTGTTTAAATTTTATTTTGGAATTGCGATGCATTTTCTAAATAGTTTACACATGTTTTATTTTCATATTTTATATTACGTATATACATGATGGGCAAGTATTACGGTGGCCCTCAACGATTATTACTTACCCATCATACCTCATACGTAGTATAGGGTAAATTTTGCAATCGTTTTGAAAATCGAAAAATTTTTTTTGGCGGATTTACACGTTTCAGATATTGGAGATTCCGAAAAACACATTTTTTTAAATTTTTTTTTGCCTTCCGTCTGTCTCTCTGTCTGTGAACGCTCTATCTCCCGTACAAATTAAGATAGAGACTTGAAATTTTCGAAATTTTATTTTGGAATTGCAGAGCATTTTATAAATAGTTTACACATGTTTTATTTTCATATTTTATATTATGCATAGCCCATGATGGGTAAATATTACGGTGGCCCTCAACGATTATTTTATTCATGAATCCAACTTACCTGGCTTTTTAGAATCCGTGAGTTTTGCATTGTTGAAGAGCAACAAGTTTTCTTTCATGAAATCGTATTCTTGTTGGCTGCATTCCCTCTGGGGTGGAATGTCGGACTCGCCATGTTCTGGTAGTGTGGTGATGGGCTCTGGTGAGATGGAAGGCATTACCGTTCGTGGTTCGGGTTGAGGCAAGTGCGTCCAAGGAGAATAGTTCGTGCTGGCGGAGGGTGTGGTTTGCACCATCGGCGTCGATAGGTCATCAGGCGTGTCCGTTACTGGTGTTGTCGTTGTGGTTTCGTATGCTGTTAAAAAGAAAACTCCATTAATTGCCAAGAAATTCCTGAATATTTTTCAAGTAGAAATTTTTATATTTAAATACTAACAAATGTATGTGTTTTCATTTTTATACAAAAAGATAAAATTGATATAGTGAGGGATGATAATTCTCTGTCCCAACTGACTAATCGCTATTACTAACTTTTTATGGTATTTCCCGCCTTATTTATTGACAGAATTTCTGATATTTAATAAAGTAAGGAATACTATTAAAATTTAGTGGTGAAAATCAACCATTTGGGACGAAAAATTCTCATTTCTGCATAGTTGTCGACTATTTTCTATAACTGTATTAACATATGTATTATTTTTTTTTTCATTTCAGATATTAGTCAGGTTAGAGTTGAAGTACATACATTGTGTTTCGGTTAACAAGTTTTATTTTGGTTTACTGGGTTTCGTGTTGACTGTAAGCAAAAAATTCTGTTTCGGTTCGAGTACAACTCGAAGAGTGCAGGACTTGTGTTGTTTAACTCTAGAACCCAGGGAAATTTTACGCAAATTGAATAAAAATATTTAAAAACCAGATTTTTTAAAAATTATTTAGTTTAATTGTTTAACTTATTTCAGTGTAATCTGTATTTAATTTATTTTTATTTTGAAGATTTTTCTGATTCGAATCGACAATTCGTCCACTGGTCGGTGTCGAATTGAGACCTGCTCAGCATTCTAGTGTTAATACTAAGCATTAAAAATACAGGATTCTTAAAATTAAACGACCTTATTTCATAGTTGTCTGCACAAGAAACTATTGTTTAGAAAATTGTGAAATTTTATGGAAGACATAATTAAGAGATGAAAATTCGTTTAAAGAGAAAAAAAATAGTTGAAAATTTCGACGCCAGATGGCATTTTTAATTAATTGCACATTTAGCACATGTTTACAATAGTTTTAAAAAGTTTATTAAGTTTACCTGATATTACAGGTAACATTCCACGAGATTTGCATTTCACACTATTTGCATTTCACAGTATAAACTACAGCCAACTGTGGAACATGCTACCTTATGTTTAAAGAGAGTACATGAAAATGATGTCCGTCGTGTGGAATATGTTTCGCTGCAATAAAATTTGTAAAATATCATAAATGTATGCTAAATGTGTAATTTATCAGATAACGCCCTCTGGAGTTTTGAACATTTTTTGTTCAAACAAATTTCTACGTTTTCATAATGCCCGTCACAAAATATCATAATTTGCGGAAGAAAAATTTTGTTTTTCGACATCTTCAAAGTAGGGTTGTTTAATCAATGACATCTTGTATGTTTGACAACATTTTAACAACACCTTTTTCCGCTCCATAAAAGTGAAATAGCCCATTCCAGGTTAAAAAAGAAGTTTTTTAGATATTACTTTTTTCCATTCAAATAAATTACATTTACTTTCAGCGGAAAAAAATACGCAATAGAAATCATTTTATTATTTAAATTGGAAATAAGTTCTTGGTATTTGAATAAACACATATTTGTTCTTTCTCATACTGTAAAAACCAAAGAGCTTAATCACTTTTTAATATCCGTAACTGAATTTTTTTCTGTGCACATTTTTATAAATGCTATTGAACTTAGTATAGCACAAAATTTGTGAGCCATTATTTCACCATTATAATAAGTCAAAAATTTGTCAAAACTATTATCCTGTGTTGTTTTATCAACTATTTAAGAAATAAAAATGTATCATAATGGCTGAAAATTTGGAAAATTACAATTACATCTCCCATTTGAAATCGCGGTGAATGTATTTTGGACTTTTTGCATAATTAAATAAAATGACCAATAAATCCAGAAAGCATTAAAATTTTTTTTTCAATAGGTATAATTGCTGTTATAATGTCGTAAGAATGTCCTTTTTTATACTTGCACAATAAATACTACTAATGTCGTTTTTCCTTCAGTCTAGCTAGATTTTATTATGAATGAAAATATAAGATTAAAAATAAATTTAAAGCAAAATACTTTATAATAATTTTAACTTTTATAAAATATTTTGAAATTTGGAAATAAATTCTATATTAACTAATATTATTTAAAAAAGATTTCATTTGAAAATAAGAAAGATGTACTTGTAGCGGAGATTATCGCTACATATCTTTTCCGCTTCATAAATGCAATAATTATTTCCCTTTAATAAATTCTTTGTTTTATTTTAGTTTCCCTTTTTACTATTAAGCCCATTAGTTAAATTAATCCTACATTTAATAGTTAAGTTCTAGCTTTCATCCTCCCACTATTAGAAGTTCAGCTTTTCATCTTTTGGAGCTCTCTGTAGAAAATTAATAAGAGAACTTCCTTTCCCACAAATTTTCTGTTGTGTCTGGAAAAACATCTGCCCATAGATACCGCACTTATTAACAAAATAAAGAAAGCTCTGGGCTTTGTTCATCATAATCTTTTATCCGTTACATTTTATTAACATCTGCCTTCCACACCCTGTTTTCATTCTCACAATTAATGCTTAAAACTAGAAATACTTTTATCTCTGTTTATCCTGACTGTGCTTTCTTTCTGTTCAATTTCGCATCTGGGTAATATAATTGTGGTCAGCAAAACTCCAATTTAAGTAACGGCCTGCTTTGCCCTTGTCTACTTCCCAAGCTTAAAATATTTCTGTAACCCTATAAAATATTCGCAGATGTGAAAATAATCCGTGGGTTCCCAGACCGCAAATGTAGTCACTGATACTGAACGTGTGGTTTATCAAAGGTCGCCAAAGTTCTTTGTATGAAAGACTTCTGATGCCTTTTGGCGATAAGGGCTGTGACGTTGTATCGTCACTCCACTGATTGCCATCATTCAGACAACATGTAGCTCACTAGAGCTCTGAGAATTCTCCCCTTATGGGGAACCTACAGTCTGTTATCTCTGACTAAATAAATGTCTCGTCGTGAAATGTAACTCTCTTTTCGGAGTTTTTTTTTTGTGTGTGCTTCTTTTGGTAAATCACCTGGGCCTATGAACTAAAAATAATTTAACAAAAAAACAAAAAGTACCAGGAACAATTATTGTCGCTTTTGACTTTGAATTTCAATTGCGAATGCAGTCTACAATACATTGTAAAATGTTTAAAAATTCCCAGTAATATGTGATAAAATTATTTGCTTTGTTAAGTTTAAAAAGTCGTACAGCTTAGTATGATAGATCTACGATAAGTCATTGTCTTTCAAAAGCTTTGTGCAGCGATAAACTTTGGAGCATATCATATAAATGTGTATCCATCCATTTTAAATGAATTTGCAGAATGTTAGTTTTGCCTGTGAGCAAAAGAAAAATGGCAGATAAAGACCATCGCCTCTCTCTAGATTTTGTCATTGAATTTAACACTTTAAGTGTCCTAACCATGTTTTTCTGCCACATAATCTTAGAATTCAAAGGGTTATTTAACACAAAATTCATATTAATGTTATTTATTATTATTATTATTATTATCATTATTATTATTATTATTATTATTATTATTATTATTATTATTATTATTATTTTGCAATGCATTAGACAGATGTGTAAAGTAATCATAAGTAAATTTTCATACAAATACATTTCGTAGCTATTATTTCTTGAATCATTAAACATACATGACAATTCAGCAGGACGCTTAAAGATTAAAATTTCTTTATGAACGACGATTAAAAAAAGAAGGGGGGGTGGGTCTTAAAAATGATTTGATTATTTCTAAGTGAACTAAAACATACTATGGCTTATCTGAAGTGGTTTTTTTTTTTATGAGAGTACTTTTGTACATTACCTAAATCACGCGTCCAAAGCAATTTTTTATTTTCATTTTTATTGTTATCTATTTTTACATTCATGTATGGGAAATTTTTCTGAGAGGAAAGAAAAAAAAACTATTTCAAATTTATAGTTTAAAAAAAAGTCGTTCTATCTATTTATTTTTTAACTTTAAATATTTCTTAATCATTATATTTCAGCGATTTTTTTTCATACTTTCATATATTTTAAAAGTACCTCGCTCGGGATAGGAGGGGGGGGGGGGAGGTTACTTAAAAGAAATTCCTACTTTAACTTATTTGATGTTTAGAGTGTCCATATTTTAAGCGCTTGTCATGTGACTACCCGAAAATACCGTCCAGGATGGACGGTGACTGGTAAATCATAATAATAAAGCAAACGAAAGAAAAAGAATCAGTTTCCAAGACCCGTGTTAACTCGGCTGAGTTAAGCAAGGGATTAAGAAAGATATGAACTGAAAGAAAATTAATTTAGCCTGAGAGATAAAATTGAAAATTTAAAAACGATTATAATTTATTTGTGAACAGTTTTTCAAATTGTTTCTTGAGGAATCCCATATGGTTTCAAAGTCTAGACAATAAAATACAAAAAGAATGTAAACTGTATTATTTAAATTAGCTGCATGGGAACACATTGTGTTGTGTTTAAGATTTATCCAGTTTCTTTCGATTGTTTGAAAAGAAAAGAAATATGATTTTATCAAATCGTACTTTAGGATGTTTTAAGAAAGTTTTTCGCTCTTTTCAAACTTTTTAGGAACCAATTTTAGACAATATCTACATCTTAAAAGAAGCCACTATGAGAGATTACGATATTTTAACCACAGTATAGCATTACAGAAATCGCAATCGTTTTTTGTTCCTGCACTCTTTTACATTTGGAATTCTTTAGAAATCGTTCCTTTTAAATATTTACTTCCCAAAAGTAACAGACATGTCTTGATCAAGTTAATTTTAACAGCTCCAAATAAATTGTAATATAAAAATTTTTAAAACATTTCTCATCCATTTCATTAATTTAAATTTTCAATTTTTTTAGAAATTATTCATGGCAAGTATTTACAGCTTAAAAGTAAACACCACAGAGGTCTGCATGGGCCCGACAAAATGAAGGGGAAATTTACAACGAGCCGAACCGATTAAAATCACCGGTTTGATATAAAAATTAAAAAAAAATAATAATAAAAAAAAAAATAAAAAAAAAATTTATGAACAGTTTTTTATGGTGGTTATGACTGGTGCGAGAGGATAAATATAAATTTACTATATGAGCTGATGAAAGATTGACATTATCGGTACTAGAAGGGGAAGGGGTAGCACAGACAATCACGTCATCGAGTTCACGAATGAAAATCTAGGATTAGTTAAATCTCGTTTCGCATATTAAAACGCAATCGGTTTGCCAAGTCATATCTTGGTGGAAAACACCTAAAAACCTGATTTTAGCGGTTGACTCATAGATTTACCATTATGTTTTCCTGCTACCAATCATCTATGTTTTCATACTTTTAATGTGCAGGAAAGCACAATGGTAATCCTACGAGTCGACTGCTAAAATAGGTTTTTTAGATATAAAAAAATTTCATATTTATTTACTTAGAAGGTGTCACAAATAAAAATTAAATTAAAGAGTTGACATGTTTCGGTTCATTAATAAGAACCGTATTCATAACATATAAAATCAGTAAAAAATTAAATGACACTGGATATAAATATAATTTAAAAATCTCTTAATTTAATTTTTATTTGTGACACCTTCTAAGTAAATAAATATGAAATGTTTTTATACGTGAATGAAAAAAGGTGAAGTGATTTTGTTTTAGGTTTTTTAGATGTTTTCCACCAAGATATCACTTGGCAGACTGATTGCATTTTATTAGGCGAATCGAGATTTAACTAATCCTAGATTTTCATCCGTGAACTCGATGACGTGATTGTCTGTGTTGCCGCCTCGATATCGATAGATATCGATATTGGCTGTTGCATCATGTCTAAACCAGAGCTTAACTATTTGCCAAGTTCGGTCCGGGACAAGATCAAGCATACATTTTCTTTCTATATACTGGGCCTATATGGCGGACCAGTACTGATGCTAATCTGCGCTCTATGGATTATGAATATATATTTATTTAAAACAGATAGTTAATTTATAATGTTGAATTTTGTCTTAAACATGCATGCAATATTCTAAAAAAATCTTCATTGAAAAAAGAAGAAAAATCTTTAAAATGTAAGAAAAAAAATTGGTATTTTCTCTGGAAATTCATTTTATTGATTTATGCACGGGCCGGGCCGTGAACCGCTAAAACAGAAACCGGTCAAGACAGAGCTGAGTTTTTAGTTTTTTTGCAACAAAGTTGGCTCGGGTCAAGATAAGTTTCGTTCGGACCTTGATCTGAAAATTCCGGCCCACGCAGACTTCTAAACCATCACGCCGAATTTCAAGTTTTTACAGAAACAAACAATTTCACAGAAACCAGAATTTTAGAACTTTTTTGCTCGTGCACCATCTTGGAGATTATTTCTCTGACATAAACTATAGCCTTTGTTGAAGCAGAGATAGTAACCAGATTTTTCCGCCATTGTTTTTTACATTGGTTCCGTAGTTCCAGAAACTAGATCCTAAACAAACGCATATACATTTGTTCTTTTTTTATAATATTAATATAGAATTATACATAACTTACACATGATATTCGCAACATGATTAAGTATAACAAAACAAATTCCTTTTCTTGTTTTTAATTTAAAAAATAAAATAAGAATTGACACTAGTGCTATTACAGTGCTCAGCAAAAGTTTAGACACTGGTGTTATTTAACTTTTAAATAAAAAATATGAACTCTTCTGTTAAACAAATGGCTATACTTATTTTAAATATAGTTTAAATATTTTAGGACTAAAATAATATTTTTAATATAAGGTAACATTTAATTTAACTAAAAAAATGAAATTCGCATATTGCAAAAGTTTAGACACTTTCTTGATTTTTGACAACTGTTCGCAGAAAAATGCAAATTTCAAACTTAACACGTCAGATCTAAGTGTTTCTTTCAATAGCATTGATTTGTGAAGATGCTGCGAACTCGAAATATTCAGTCAGATGAAGTAATTGAACTATGAAAGCTGAAATCGAATAGGAATACTATTGCAGAAATTTCAGCAAATTTGAATCGTCCAAAAAAGTCTGTTTATCAAGTATTGTTTAAGGGTTACTCTTTCAAAGCAAAACATAGATCTGGAAGGTCTTGTGTGACCAGAAAACGAGTTGGTAGCAAGATCTATAATCTGGCATATACACAAATGATGGTTTCAAGTCACATTAAAAATGAGTCAGGACTTCCTGTGTGAGAAAGTACAGAAATGATTCGTAGATGACTTAAAGAAAGAGAAAATTTAATTTACACGAAAATGATAAAAAAATAAGATTTGAAATCTCACTACAAATTGATGAGAATACAGTGGGCTCGCAAGCATATATCATATGGACCCAAGTGGTGTACAGTGACACTCAGTGAGGTAAACAAAGCCCAGTTTGGATGGTTCAGATGGTTGCGCATGCTATTGGTGCGACTTGTGTAAAGAGCCTTGGATTTTATTTTATTATCAACAAGGAGATATGATTTGAGTATCAGTTTACTTTAATGCTCAAGCGTCTCTGCAGTTCCTCGATGGTTGTCAAACAGCACAAGGCTACATACATACATTGGAGAACAATTTAGAGCCATTTGGTGAACTTTTAGCTGCCCCAAAGTATTATTTGAACAATAAAATACGTTTATTCATGTCGCATACAAAAAAACTTGGTTTAACTCTCAAAATATTACTTTTTTTGATTGGCCGGCGTATATCAATGATCTGAAAACAGTCGAAAATATTTGTGACATCATATCTTGCAAGCTTTATACTAATTTTTGACAATACTCTTCTGACTTTTCTGTTAATGAGCTCCGCGCTGCTGTTGAACGTGTTTGATACAAAATAGACTCTTAAGTGATGCAAGATTTAGTGTTTTCGATGAAAAATCACATTCTTTCACTAATTGCAAACAATGTGGTTTCAGTTCGATTTCAATTTATGGCTATTTTTCCTGTAAATATATAGATTGTCTATACTTTTGCAACAATGTTAAATTTATTTTTTTGTCGTTATATATTATGTAACGTGTATAATTTAAAATTTATTGTTTATGATTAAAGGATAAGTCACAAGTAATATGTGACAGCTGAGTTGAAACAATTCGTTGCATATTTCTCAGTATAGATGCGTAATCGATCATTGTCTAAAATTTTGCTGAACTCTGTAGATCTGTTTATTGATATAACTCTTAATAAATTTTACGTTATGTAAACATAGATCTTTTTAATTAAATACACCGCTAACACAGTTGTAATTATTTAATGCTTCTGAAAAATTATACTAGAAAAAGAAAAGTTTGCCAATTAAAGATTACTAACAAAGAATAAAACTTAGAAATTCCTTTAAAAAATGAACAATTAAATGCAACTACAAAAAATCTCGATATTAAAAAATCATTTATTATTCCGTCTTTAAAAATTGCTAAAAGTCATGCTTTTAGCTTAGAAAATAACTTAATTTAGAATGATGTGGTAATAACTGATTAAACAACTAAGTTTTTTTTCACCGTATAAGGCTTTTTTCAAAGCAAAATAAGGATTTTTCCAAGCTAAAATACTTTTAAATACGAATTCACATTTCTTTGTACTTTTTTTTCTTTGGAAGTAGTTTTTTATTTCGATACAGACATATTTTTTTTCAGACAATTTCCACAGTTAGATTATTTATACTCAGAAATAAATAAAACAATATATTCCGTTTTTTTCCAAACTGCTGTTCGAAGATTACATTTTTTTTAAAAAATAAAAAAGCACTTTTTTTCGAAGATCTTTAATTATTATTATTAATTTCGTCTTTTTAGTACACAAATTAAATAATATTCTGCAATTAATGTAATAAATAAATCAGTCTAATGAAATAATTAACTAATCTTCAAAACTGATAATAGTGGAAAATTCTTTTGAGTGTATTTTAATTAGAAAAGGATAAAAATTATTGTGGGAACAAACTCTAAAAAAATTCAGCGTTTATATGGTGAAGCCAGAATGAACTACAGGAAATTTATGCTTATTAAAGACTAGGTGTATTTTTATGTAATTGTATTTATATATTATTTATATAATTATTTTAATTATATTTTATTTAAATTCTAAAACTGCCCAGCATTGTCTTCAAACGAAGCACATTTTGCAGTTTGCTAACGCCAGTACTTTAAAATCTGGTTGTAACAGTTGTCACGGTAGATTACTCCTCGAAGGTTGGTTCACGTATTTGCTATCGCCGACTCTGAATGAGGCTCGTTTTATCCCTAGTTAATATTGTCTATTTCTAAAAAATAATTAACTGTAACTGTTCTTGATTTGTTCCACTGTTTGTTGCGAAAATTTTTTTCCAAGCACCTTCGTCGTTCCAAGCCCAAGCTCGCACTCTGATTGGTTGTTGCTCTCGGCACTGTTTTCACGTAACTTGGCGATAACCATACTTGGCGAAAAACACTTCGCTCGTAAGTGAACGAGTAAACCTAAAATCTAACCTACTCATTCTTATTCTTCCTTCATTCTTATCCTCGTGGTCTTGTGCTCTTGTGTGTAAAAACTTTTAAAGAGTACAGCTTTCAGTAAGACACGTTCATTCCAATCCAATGCTGCAAGAGAAAAGTTACTTTGTACTCGATTCGGAAGGAAATCAAACTCGACGGAAGCATCTATCGCTACGCCAAGTATGATTATCGCAAAGTTACATGAAAACAGTGCCTAAAGCAACAACCAATCAGAGTGCGAGCTTAGGCTTGGAACGACGAAGGTGCTTGAAAAAAAATATTACGCCTGTTTGTTTTGCATTGGATATTTGTAATGATGATGCCTTGCGAGTAGCTTGACGAAACGTTTACTTCTTGTATTTTTAAATGTTTTTTAGTATTTTTATTTTTTGTATATAAATTTTAATTTTTTAGATGTATTCAAATCTGTCTTAGTCTATTTTATTCAATTTTTTATTCAACTTTTAAGAAAACTGAAAATTTCTTTATGATGAATAATTTTAAAATTTTATCTCTTTCAGTAGCTTTTAAAATCCTTCACAGATTAAAAACAAAATTCTACATCGCATCGACTTATTTATTGGATTTATTCGGCGTTCCGCCTCCTGCGTTTCATCCTCATCAATATATTTTCTCATTTTACTAAGGTACATCAATATTGCAGTCTTAATTATTTAAGGCTTCTAAAAGTCGATTTCGGAAAGAAATGTTCTCCGATTAAAGATCGATAAACCAAGAGCAAAAATTGGAAAATCACTTTAGTGAAAGAGGATAAAAAAAGCAACTAGAGCAACTAGAAGGAACACAAAATACTCGTATAGAATTAAGAAAAACATCCCATTTTTCTTCTTTAAAAAAGGCTAAAGGTAAGAGCTAGGCAACGAAAACGTTACCTAATTCAGGATGATGCAGTGACAACTGATTAGAAGAGAAAGGTCTTTTTTTTTACCGTAAATTGTCTTTTCGAAGCTGTAAAAACAATTTTTAGAATAAAATTTTTCTTTTAGTATAATTTTCAACTAAAAAATAGCTTCTAAACAATTCAAAAATTCTTTTAAAAAGTAGAAATTTTCCAGAGCAATAAATATAATGCGTTATTCATTGGACGAAAATTATGTATAGAGATCTGCCATTTACATGTTTGGTAATTACAAGCATTATTACATTTATCATCAGCAGTTGTTTTCTAGTGGTTAGAGTTTTGTCTATATTGTTCAGTCTTAAATGCTCATAGTCAATCAACTAGATTAGAGGTCTACACATGGCTGGACTCACTTATTTTTCAGCAAAATCGGGTTGCACTCGACCTGAACTTACAAATATTACCACGGGTATAATTTAGTATTGTTTTGCGGTGATTAAGTCTTTGGCTACACAGTCCGAACTTGGACAAACAAAGAGAATCGAATTAGAGAAAAAAACTATATGGGACAGGGCTTACTTATTTTTCTGCAGACACAGGTCGGCCCGCACTTATTCTTTTCAGACTAACAATCACTATACAGCGCTCTTTATCAGGCGAAAATTACGTATAAAGACAGACCTGCCGTCTACATATCTAGTAACTACAGTTAGTGCCATAAGTAAAAAAAAAAATAATCACATGAGGTTGTTTTCCAATTTTTCGGGTATTGGCTAAATGGTAAGGGCTTGGACACTCATAGTAAATAGGATTTGAGAGATAAACTATATGGAGCCAAACATATTTATTTTTCATCAGACTCGAACCGGGTCGGATCTAGATTTATTATTTTTGGATTCACTTTATTTTTATTTTCTTTTTTTCTTTTTCTTTTCTTTTCTTTTTTTTTAAAGTAAAATGTTGCATTTTTTAAACGGCGCCTTACGAATTATATTTTAATTTGATAAATTGCAGAGTTTATATTGCTAAAAATATCTTTATTGAACTACAAAATTACGATTAATTCTTTTGGGTAATCGTTTTATTTGTATAGTAATTTTTCAACGAGTCTTTGAATATAATTATTGATTAATTGATCATTAATGTTATGATTTCATATACTTTATTTCTTGAAGATATATAATCTGAAAAACACTGTAGTTAAATTTTCACATATGCATGCAATATTATTTCTATAAAAAATAACTATTGAATAATATTAATTAAAAAGTGCCGGCATTATTTGTAGAAATTGAGTCAAGTCGGGTGTCGTACATGAATTCATTAAATTTCTTCTTGAGCGACACCGGACCGCGCCAATATTGCTTTAAGCCAAACCAGAACGGAATAGAATATGAAAATTTCTATCCTTACTGATCTCTAATTCGGAATACGGCAATTCCATTAAACCAATTCTAATCGCAGTAGAATTTGTGCGCGATTAAGGCAAAAGCAATTCAAATACTTATATTACAATTATCTGTTAATCAAAATAATAGGACAACTCCTCTGAAATTTCATAAATATATTGTTGATTTGCTAGAATTCATCATTTGTTAAATAGTAGGGAAAGAACTTAAAATTTTAATCTAGTGCTCGTTCCTTAAAACTTCCGATTTTACATATTTTCTGTTGTCAATTAATGCTAAGATGTGAACGGAATTTTATATTAGCGGGGAGGGATGTCGATCATATGAAATCTAATAGACAAAAAAAAAGTACAGTCGAACCGCGTTACCATGAAACTCAAGGCGAATCGAAATGTTGTTCATGTTATCAGTATCGAATCTTTGTATTCGTTTTTATAGGGGA
Organism: Maratus speculifer; assembly: GCA_964019185.1. Taxonomy (NCBI): domain Eukaryota; kingdom Metazoa; phylum Arthropoda; class Arachnida; order Araneae; family Salticidae; genus Maratus; species Maratus speculifer. Next base: position 363,307,811 of record OZ025290.1, on the reverse strand, counting down.
CTGTGAAAACAGTTCATGTTAAAAGTAATTCACTTTAAGAGTATTAATGTTAACGAGGTTTGACTGTACATGTTTCTGTTTATGAATGCTTAATTAATGCACAATTAATTATCATTTAATATTTCAAAAACACGTTAATCCAAAATGGGCATGTGCGTTGCAGAGGGCGACATAAAAAAGCACAACGAACACTAGAAATAAGTACACGGTTGATAAATTTGATTGTACTCGTTTCTCAGAGTTATTTTACTTATTAATCTTTATTCTAACTACTATATATTTTTAATAGGATGGCAAACAAACGAAACGCGATTTTGGAACTTCATCGTCAGATAAAGCGTGTATGTGAGATTTGCTTGATTGCTTCAAGTGCCTCATTCAACTGTTTCCGATGCAATCAAAAGATTTAAGAAGCTTGACAATAAAGGAGACCTACCAGGAATAAGCAGGAAAAGAACTGTGATATACTTCCAGAAACCGACAATTGATAACAAAAAGGCGTATCCCGAAATCCCCGAGTGTCGATGAGAAAAATGTCGAGGCAGACTGGGATTGGCAGGTAATGAGTTCGACTTATGGCCAAAGAGGAGCTGAACCGTCATCTTTACAAGCTCAAACGAATGAAATTTCTCACCGAAGGAAACATACGAGTACGGCTTGAAAGATGCAGGAAGCTGCAGAAGCGAGCTGCAAGTCCAAGCGAATCTTGTTTTCTGACGATAAACTATTATCGCTAGAGCAATCATTCAATCATTAAAATGATCGCATTTAGTAAAGAACTGCCCCAGACTCCATGGTTCAACTGTTCAACATCGTCAAAATCTTAAATCTGTCATGGTGTGGGCCGGAATTTGCGGAACAGGCAAAACTCTTCTCATTTTCATCGATTCTGGGGATGTGCACCAAAAAGAGACTGATGGAAATGTGGCACTTTTCTGGACACAAAAACACTTTGAAAACGGGATTTGGACTTTTCAACAAAATAGCATGCCTTCTCATCGATCGAAATTCACAAAGGACTGGTGTCGACCCAATTTTCCAAACACCATTTCGGCTCAAGAATGGCCTCCACACTTGTGTGACTTTAATATATTGGATTACAGTTTGTGGTCGATTTTAGAGGCAAGAGTGTGTCCATATCCTCATAAAGTTTTGGAATCTCTAAAGGGTTCAATGATTCGAGAATAGAAGTTAATTACTCTGGCACTACGGCGAATTGCTGAGAATTTCACCAAACGTTTGCGTCTCTATATCAAATCAAAAAGGAGGACACTTTGAAGAAAAATGTCTTTTTAAATATTTTTCTAATACATTGTTTAAAAAAAAAAAAAAGCATTTATTAGTGCAAAAGTTTATGCATTTTCTTTAACCGAGTCAAACTAAACCGCTACGTTATTTCTAGTCACCCTATATTTAATCTTATAAAAAGTACGTTATGTGTAAAAAAATAACCGGAATTAATCATTTAAAAGATATCACGGCAATGTTTTTTCTGTAGTTTGAGACCAATGTACTGAGTTGCGACGTGGAGTGTGAACGTCCTCTGTACACTGTGCAGCAGCAGCAGTACGAACGATTTCTCGAGGAGCCTGGGACCAGGGCCCCACATCCCTGACACATAATATGAATACCACTAATGGGAATTTTACTCCTGGCAAACGAGTGGTGTACATTGTGTACTAACAATATCTGTTTTTGTCAAATATACTTTAGAGTGCTATGTGATTTTATAAAATTAAAAAATTAGTTAAAAAAGAGTTTTCTTTAAATTTTATGCTTTAAACTAAGTTTCATGCGACGAATTACTTATCTTGCAAAAGATCTACGGTGAATGTGAATCGTGCATATCAAAAACGCAGACATATGACTGGTTCAAAACATTTAAAGAGGGTCGAGAAGTGGTATGTTTATTTTCCTTGTTCTGGTCAATCTTTAACGTCTACGAACGACTCAAATATCGATGAAATGAAGTACCTGATGCTTGAAAATCATCATTTGAATCATAGCGAGTTGACTCACGAGTCACTTTCAAGTCCATTCATAACATTATAACTTATATTTTGGAAATGAAACGCGTCGCCACAAGATTGATTTCCAAAAAGCTCAATTTTGTTAAGCGTTGTGCAAAAAATTTATACCAGAAGTACAAAGAATGTTATAGACCAAGCTCCGTTCTCATCAGATATGACTCTTTGTTACTTTTTTCTGTTACTGAATCCAAAATTACTACTTTGAGAAAAGCGAGTTGACTTGATTAATGACGTAAAAGGAAATTCGCTGAATCAGCCAAAATTGAGCAAAGCTTTAGCTCATCTTTGCTTTTTCTAGCACACTGACAAGGAAGGTCTCCATACGGGCATACTCAGAAAAATCTGAAAAAATTACAGAATGTTCTTCTCATATAGTTATATATGTTTATAAAAAAAATTTCGGCGGAACCTCCTTATAACGTCCGTAAAAAAATAATAAAAATTTCGTTTATTTGGCGATTTATCTCCGGTTGGCGAAAAAACGAAATTTTGAAAATACGCTTTTACGCTTCGAATACTTTTTAAAGAAAAAACTTTCTATGTTCAATTTATTTAAATAAGTTTAGTTTAAGTAATTTTAGTTTTGCATTTTTACTTTACTTTAAGTGTAATTTTGTCATATACGTTTATATGTACTTATAACAAAATGAAATTAATATATTTTATCATTTAAAACACAATTTAAATTGATTAAAATTGTTCCAAATTGAAAAATACACTGTTAAAAATCTGCTGCATTTTGTTGCAACGCATTCCCTTGCTTGTATAGAAAACGGTTACTTGGCCGTGAAATGGAGCTTTCTCATTCGTTGGAATAGAGATATTATATACAAGTGGTGGAGTGCGTTGCAACAAAATGCAGCAGATTTTTAACTGTGTATGACACGGTCAATTCACCGTGCGATGGAGCATTCTCATTGGTCAGAAGAGAGACATTCTATAAAAGTAGTGGAGTGACGTTGCAGTAAATGCTGCAGATTTTTAACAGTGAAGTCAATTAAAATCAATTTTCAGATTCGTTAAAATCGTCTGCTTTTGGCGAGAAAATGCACTGCTCGCAAAATCCCGCGTCGCTTTCAGCTTTTCACGCCAATTATTCCAAACTATTTTATATTTTTACATATCTAATAATGTAATTCCGCCGCTAATTTTCACTGATCCTTTATTACCTACATGAGTAGTTTAATTCGTATTTTTTTCAAAAAATTCTGGGTATGCCCCCAATGGAGACCTTCCTTGTGAGTCTTGCACTGATGAAGAATCTTGATAGTAGATTCGGAACGGCTCTTTGCCACCTTTTCATGCATTATTTGTGCATTTCTTGGTTTTTATAATTATAAATTTTTGTCCAAAGGCTTCATTTGCTATTTTAATGGTCGTTAAGGAAACGACTTTTTGTAAAAATGCTTTTTTCTCCATGATGGGTTAAAAAATCATTACGAAATCTAAAGCCATAATAGGTGATATTGTCAATAAGACATAAAAACATGAATGTTTCACTTCAAACGAAAAAAAATATTCCAAATATGTACAAAAGCAGGGGCGTTCCGACCCAGTGTGCAAAGTGTGCGGCACACACAGGCGCCGAAGTAATAAAGGCGCCAAAAGATTTCAGTTGAGGAGCAAACATTGAAAAAAAATCCTTAATTTAATCAAACTAAAATGAATTACACTTTCTTGGCATCTGAATTATTATTAGTAGATTTATCTTATACAAACTTATTTATAAATATTCATTTCTTTCTTTAAAATTTTATTTTATTCTACTTATGAGTCCTCTAATAAATCATTTAGACAAGACCTGTCCATTGTCCAACCTTTATAAACAGAGGCGCACCTCATATAGTTATAAATAATGAAAGGTGCCGTAATTCACACAGCTGAAAATATGCAACACTATTATCTCCCTGCGGTGGAAAAGCATAATATACAGTTTTATTACCACAAGAGCTAAATATCACCTATTTTATTATTATTATTTTTAAGTAGCAAAGTAAGAAGAAAATTACTATTCAGAAATACTGGTAAAAGTTTCCCCTACAATATTCCACGAATAGAGGTAGACTTATATATGGTAGAAACGTCTTATATGATACGCGTATATCTTACGCTGATAGCTATAAGTCTCCTGTGATTCAGAAACTATTTTAAAATAATTTGCAGCAATAATTTCATTCAGAATAAATTTAAAATTAGATTTTCAGAGGGCAATCTATCTTCAAAAGTTTCATAGATGAGGAAACTATCGAAACCTTAATTACAGAATAACAACTTAATAGCATTAAATAATTAAAACTTATTTAAGGTCATCGATAACTATTAAAAGAAAACTTTTCAAATATTTTTTTATTTTTAAAAATGTATCCCTTAAAATGGATTTTTAATCTTAAAAATAGCTAGTAACAGAATACATTCGAATGGGCGCCAAGAAAGCCTAAGGGCGTAATCGTGGCGTCCGCGGGGGACGCTTTGGAGAATCCTGAAGAGAGAAACAATATAAAACCAGAACTTGGAGTCTATGCACAAGGCCGTGGCTAAGGGCATTCGCGCCACTTATATGAGCCCGTGGGGACTGAGCCTACCCAATAATTTTGAATTCTAGCATGCCCAATTTTCATTGTTCTATTCATTTTTCACCTTAGAAAAATATTTATTTTGCCAATTCTCCGACTGGCACTCAAAAATCCAAAATGACTGAAATATAAATGTTTATTTATTTATTTATTTACTTTTTTTTTTTCAATTTGTAGTCATGTTTATGATTTATGATATGTTGACATTACAATAAATATTAGTGTCTTTATAACTAAAAACGCATGAGGATGTAATTTTAAAAATTTGCAATCTTAAAACATGATAGCATGATTTAAAAGTCTCATCTTGTACCAACTTCACAGAAAAACAAACTGGTTGTACCATTTTTCCAAAATATCTTTGAACCCACAAAATATTTTTCACAAGTTGGCGCCGCTGGCTAAGGGAGTGCTATGGGCGGCTCAGTCAGCTTCCCCTAAAACATTTTGAGCCTCTCTGTAAAAGATTCCAAGGTCACTAAATTAATTTCTATTCCAAAAATTCAAATAAAATTCTGTTTAAAAATCTAATTTAGTTTTGAGGACCTTTCACAGCTTTTGCAAAAATACTAAATTGTAACTAAAATAAATATTTCAACACTTGCTCATCCTATTTTTTCACATAGGAAGCTAACAAGATGTTTAAGATTTCACTCGTTTTACACTCGAATTTTTCATCTTTCTATTCTTTTCTTAGCGTAAAATGAAGCTTACAATAGTTTAATGAGAAACATAGTAACTACAGTGTGAATATGTACTAATTTATCTTTCTGCGTCACAGAGAGAAAGAGAGAAAATATGACCCCCCTCCCCTCCTCCCATTATTCACTTCTAACTACGGCACTGGCTATGCATACATAACGTTATCACTTTAGGGGGGAAGGGAGGGGAATCTGGCATATGACATCGGAATATATCTCTAGTTAGGGGTCTTGATATATTTATCATTTTTGAATGATCCAACCAAAATTTTCTCTTTCTGTTTCCAATTTATCTTGTTTGTTCCATCAAAATAGTATGCAATATATATATAGCCAAAGTAACTCAGATATTACCATAACAATAAGCCAATGAAACCAATATTTATACTGTCATCCTGTTAAAATATATTGAAGTTTGAAGTGATATAGAAGGCAAATTACCAAAATTATGAAAGGCAACTGTAAAGAAACAAGACACAATTTATTAAATAAATTTTCTGGTTCAAAAAACTTTATGTGATCTGGTAAAAAACTCCAAAAGAATGGCAATTATACAGGGTGTTTCGCTACCAGACCGACAAACTTCGAGGGATGATAGTACACATGAAGACGAATATTATTAAATAGGAAACCATGGGCCGCAAACGTCTTCTTTAGGAGCTAGGGGCCATTAAAGTTTAGGATCCAAAACTTTATACGATGATAGAAAACGGAAAAAAGGGTCGATTCGTTTGCGGTTTTCACTAAAATCATTCTTTATATTAAGTTTTCTTTAGGAAAAAATTTTAAAAGTTACTTTCAAAAATTATCGATAGGGGGCGCTTTAGACTTTAGAGTAACGAACAACTACTTTTTACCGTTATTTTCTGTATGGGGTTGAAATTGTTCTAAAGTTTAGAATTTAACTTAAATTTTAAGTTCAAAATCGGAAACATTCGGATCGGGTAACTAGTGAAAATTTAAGTGTGAACAAAGGGGTATTTTTTAAACGCTCATAAACATTGGACAAACAAACCGATTTTATTGCGGTTTGCGTGTAGATCATTCCCTTGGTAACTATTTTATTCAAAAAGACGTACAGCTTTGGTGTCTTCATTTTTTGATACAGGGCGCTTCCGACACATCGCCGACATTTCAATGGCATTACTCCTGGGTGTTTTACTACCAGACCAACATACTTCCAGGAAGTGTTAGGGGTGCAAAGATGATCCGGAATTACAAAGGAATGTAACGTTGAAAATGTCTCTTTTGCGAGTACGGTTAAAGTAAGCAGAGAAAAAAAAGGCAACAGAAACAGCAGAGAAAGAGCAACACGTTAATGTGACAGAAAACAGATTATTTAAATGTTTTACAACATTAGGTGTTCGAAATTACGATCAGAAGTAGTTCGGCATGCTTGTCAGCGGCGTCGCATGGAATTCCTCACTCTTTGAAAGATTCCTGGCATCTCTGATAGCTTTCTGGCAAGCTACAGAAATACCAGATTCGAGGTCTTTAACTCATGGTACGGGAGTCTCATACACCCAACTTTTCATTTGACCCCAGCAGAAGAAGTCGATACATGATAGGTCCGGCGATCCGGCAGGCCACCACGACCTATCCACCGTTGCCCAGATGTTACTTTGAAGTGTCGGCAAACGTCATTGGTAAAATGTGGAGGAGGGCTGCTCATCTTTCAAGTACTTTATTCTGCTACCTTTGGAGTCGGTTCGCGAATGATCACTTCAAAGTGATCGCTGTTCACATCCATTACCGTTTAGAGCCATCTACCGCAAGGAAACCGCAGCGACATCTACCGTCGCTGTTAAACTTGCCGGACTACTTCTGGTCGTAATTTCGAACACCTTTTGTGGTAAAACCTTTAAATAAACTGTTTTCTGTCACATTAACGTGTTGCTCTTTCTCAGCTGTTACTGTTGCTATCTTTTCTGCTTCCTTTAACCTTAACTCTCAAAAAAGGCATTTCCAACGTTACATTCCTATGTGATTCCGAGTCATCTTTGTGTCCCTAACACTTCCTGAAAGTAAGTTGCTCTGGTAGTAAAACACACAGGAGTAATGCCATTGAAATGTCGGATAAGTGTCGGAAGCGCCCTCTATCAAAAAATGAGGACTCCAAAGCTGTACGTCATTTTGAATAAAATAATTACCAAGGAAATGATTTTCACGCAAACCGCAATAAAATCGATTGGTTTGTCTAATGTATATGAGCGCTTAAAATCTCCCCCTCTGTTCACAGTTCAATTTTCCTAAGTTACCCCACCCCAATGTTTTCGATTTCGGGCTTAAAATTTAATTTAAAGTCTAAACTTTAGAATAATTTCAACCCCATGCAAAAAATAACGGCAAAAAGTAGTTGTTCATTACTCTAAAGTCTAAAGCACCCTCTATCGATAATTTTTGAAAGTAACTTTAAAAAAAATTTCTAAAGATATCGTAATATAAAGAATGATTTTAGTGAAAACCGCAAACGAATCGACCCTTTTTTCCGTTTTCTATCATTGTTTAAAGTTTTGGACCCTAAACTTTAATGGCCCCTAGCTCCTACAGAAGACGTTTGCGCCCCATGGTTTCCTATTTAATAATGTTTGTCTTCATGTGTACTATCATCCCTCAAAGTTTGTCGGTCTGGTAGCGAAACACCCTGTATATTCATAGTTTTTTTTTTTTTTTTGATAAAGTTTTATTTTTACGGGCGAGGGGATGGGGTGGGGGTAGGGCGCCAAATGCAGTTCTGCACACAGGCGCCGAATACTGCTGGCACGCCCCTGTACAAAAGAAGGAGTTCTTAGAATATTGCAAAGGTTAACTTTTATGGCAAAATAGAATCCTCAAATAAAAGGACATTTTCTAACACGTTAATATGCTCAGTGTCAACTGTCATCAAAATCATCAACACTGATTTCAGTTTTTAAAAGGCCAAAATACACAATGTCGATCGTCTTTTTCCACGACATATCGAACATAGAATATCACCGATGCATAATTCTTTATGAGAAATATTTATCCAGAAGTATGAAGAAAATGTTGTTGCAATAGATAAAATGTTGGTTTATTTAAAGGATTTTTATAAAATAGATTAACTGATTATCATCAAAGAAGAGGACTGGTTCAATGTATTTAAAGAAAATATTAACAAATGATTTATGATTGTTGTTGACTTTGCACTTAACGACAAATTGAAAATAAAAAGGATGAAAAAAGTGTTAAGATCAACGCCACATGCTAACAGAAATATATTTTACCCCCAATCTTGAAAGATTGAGTTCCATATTTTTCGCCCAGTGTCACCTATCTGTTGAGATGCATCAAGTCAAAACAAGCAGACATGGAACGAGAATGGAACAAGAAAATGGAACGAGAAACGAGCATCAGTACCGTATTTTTCGCTGATGTACTTGCTAAATCTTTTAATGGATTATGGACTTTGGAAAGCTGTTTATAATGATTGAAACCTTTTCGAAACTATCAAAAGGTATCATTACACACGTTAATTACGATGAAGAAAGGTAGTTCACAGAAAGAGAATAAATTGAATATTTAAAACAAATGTTTTATGCAAAGTATTTCTTTATGTACCAGAAAAACTGACTAAACGATAAATAAATAGATAACTGTTATTTTGACAACATGGAGAACTTTGAGATAGACATAGAATCATAAATACAGGAAAAACAAAAACAAAAACAAAAACAAACAAACAAAAAAAAATAATAATCATGAATGTTTCTTTCAGAGCCGTAGCTAGGGGAAAAGTGAACCCTCCCCCCCCTCCAAAAAAGAGCCTTTTTTGGAAAAGATTTCAAGGTCACTAAATGAGTTTCTGTTATGAAAATCCAAATGAAATTCTGTTAAAAAATCAAATTTAGTTTTGAGGCCCGCAGTTTTGCAGAAGTACTAAATTGTAGCATTTGTACAAAAAGTGCAAATAAGTGTTTCAATATTCGCACATCCTCTTTGCACATATGAAACTAATAGTACGTATAATTTTGCACTAGATATGCACTCAAATTTTTCATTATGCATCTTATTCTTTTCTCAGCGTAAAATGAAGTTATTACAAACAATTTAATAAGAAACAAAGTGTCTGCAATGTGTTTGTTTGTGCGTGATTGTATCAGAGAAAGAGATAGCTAGATAGAAAGAGTGAAAGAGAGAAATATGAGCCTTCGCCACATTTTCTTGAGCCTCTCCCTATTACTCACTTCTAGCTACAGCCTGATTTCTCTTATTATTTTTAGACAATAGAAATACCATTTTTATGCAAAAACAAATAATAAAATTATGTCTTCACTTAAATGCAATATGAACAGCGAATGTTGAGACTATGTCTCTTAGATACTAATTATAAAAAAATCACAGGAAAATAATATGGTTATTGAAAAATTTTATGATTATTTATATTAAATTTCATTAAAGAAGTAAAAAAAAAAATAAAGTAACAGTTTTCTCAGAATTTATCGTAAATTTTATAACTTAAATGTCAGCTTAGTTATTTGTTAGGGAAATTTTTCTTTTACTTACAGTGGAAGCTTCCGAAATTACATTAACTTTTATATTTATTCGTATTATAAATAAGCAAATTAGCCCGATAAGTTTATTTTCTTACTAAGTAGTAAATGGGGAGCAATTTGATGTTGTTCATCAATGCATGTTATTTCTAATGATTTTTTTTCGTCAATGTCAAAAGAAATTGCTTTTTCTTATTTTAATTAACTTCCGTATATTTAATTTTCCGGTTAGGTTAAAAAAAATCAAAGGATCTACATAAAAAATGCTAGATTATTTTGAGCGACAGTTTTCAGAAAAAGTAATATGTGAAAGGTTCTCAAAGGTTTTTTAATTACTCATAGAAAACTAATCATGTGGAATTCCTCTTTTGATTTTCCTAATTCTTTTACCTTTTTCAGGAGCGGAATACTTCTTTTCATACGATATTCATAACGGTATATCGATTTACACCAAAATTTACAAACAAATTTATCAGAAAATAAGTAAAAGCTTTCTTTTATGTAGTTAATAAAAGAAAATTTTCCATAGAAAAAAACGGTGCCACTATAGCATTTAGAGATACAAAAGTGGTAAAGAGATAAAGTAGTACAGAGATTAAAATAAAATGGTACTTCGCTCTTCAAGGGGTTAACAAACTAGGAAGAAAAAAGAGCTTAAAATATATGGTAATACATATTTTTGCAGATAAAAAAATGTTTAAAACAGACGAACTACCCATTTTTTGTAGATTTGGTAACATAAAATCGATGAATATCTTATATATAATCGTGACTACCAACCAGTACTCTTTGTAGCCGAAATAGTTGTACGCTCTTCCAGAGAAATAAGTAAATTTTGACTGGAATCAAAATATAAGCATGGTATTTTTCGAAGTGTGTACAAATTTTATTCCTAGTAAAATCACAATAAACCAAAAATTATTTATAATTAATAAAATGCTTGAATTATGTGTTTTTTTGCACGAAATTTCTGGTGTAAATATTTACTTTTGTTGCATTTTGTTGCTACGTTTTTTATATACAGCGTGTTAAAACCCTCTGACAGTCTTACAAGAGGACAAATTTATAATGTTGTTTTCCCTGCATCTTATTTTAAGGGAGACCCGTAAGAAAAAACCCAAAATTTTTATTATTGATTTTAAAGTAATGAATTTTGGTGTACTACTTAAGAATCTTTTTGTAGAGAATAATTAGCAAAAAAATTCACTTTTTATTAAAAAGTATATTTTTTATGGGGATTTTTATATTTTTTTGTTGAAAAATACACTTTTTAAAATTACTACTCCTCATTCAATTTTCAGTATTTTGGTATTACTAAAATTTCTTAAATAGTGTTATAGTATATAGAAAAGAACTAAGGAGAGATATTTTTAATTTTCTATTTTAATCGGCTAAAAATAAATAAATAAATAAATAAAAATAAAAATACGCATGGTAAATTTCCTTAAATTCCTTATAATTTTCATGTTTACCAATTTATGTAAAATTTTCAGAAATAGTTAAAAAAAATCTCTCCTTACTTTTCTTGCAAATTTTTTTAAGATTCTAAAATCATGAACACTTTGTTTCTAAAACATTTTACCACTGAGCCTTAGTACTTTGAACTTAGGCAAAATATGAAAAAAATCATTTTCAGGAAAACACGTTTTAAATGGCCGCTAGTCCTTTAAAATCTATAGTGAGTACAATTAAAACAGCTCATTTTCTACCTGTTCCAAGTGTCCTCGAGTTCTGAAATTTTGCATGGATATTCGTAAATATGTATTTTATTGTTTTCTGAGATAATTTTTTTTTTTTTTTAACTTTTGATGATTTTTGGCCGAAAATAGGGTACGGGTCGCCCTTAAATGCTAACAAAATATGATTCTTTCAAGATTATGTAAAAATACAAGATCACACATATGAATGTGCAGCTTGAGAGTATTAATCATTGTAGAATGTATTAAAAATCCATTAAATCATTAGTTTCATATTATTTGAAATATTGTTCATATTGCAGGGGAACCTAGAGCTTAGTGAAAGTATTAACACAGACCTGCCAGTGAGAGAGTTAAATATAGAGAATCAAACACTACGTTCACAATAAAGAAGAGAAAAGATGCATTAAGAATGGAAGTTTTCCAAGTTGATTTTCGCACATTTCTAACAGAACTTCTAGGTCTACATGCTTCCACTTACCACTAAAATTTGTGAAGTATGAGAATAAGATTTACGTACAACGATATTATTTTCTAAGCATGATTGAGACAAGGCAGTAGGATAAATACTTTTGAATAAACTATATAATGTTAATAGAAATATTATAAATGTTATTTAAATACCGTATTGACAGGAGTAAGTAGTGGTCAGCATCAATGTCATTTTTTGTAAAGTGTTAAACAGATGCTTCATGTTTCTAGGTAATGAAATGTCATCTTAAGGGAAATTGTACCGATTCAAATGAAATTGGCTGATTTTTTCCAAAAAGAAGGACAAGAACTTCTTTATCTCAAAGATGACTATAACAACACTTGCTTAAAGTTACAAAAAGTACCAGAAGTTTCATAGATAAGTTTCTGAATGACTCAAAGACTGTTATTAATCTTGATTATTATAAAGTCAATGATTACGGTCATATGTTTTAAAATAAATGATTAGTTTTTAGTTTTCAGTATTTCTTTTTAAAAATAATAAAATTAATTGACAAATTAGCGATAGGCTTATGGGCATAAAAGAAAAAAAAAATACTTTGTGTCCTCTAATGTAAAATTCGTGCGACCAATGGATTAATCGATTGACGTTGCTGAAAAAGAGGTTTTACGAGTATTTTTCGTTACTTCCATTCACAAAGCTGTCAGTGAGGATTTACTTAGCAGTTCGCTCTAAATCAACATATCAGGGGATGAAAGATTTAACTTTAAGGTAAATTCTTATCATCAAATAAAACATGAAATATAATATCCATGATCATTAGTAAGTAAAACCATGAATAAAACGTTTAGATGTATGCACCATTGCGTTCGCAGTATTTCCAGTTATACGAAGGCAATGATGGGTCAAAATTCTGGAGCTATTGCCAAAATTTAATAAAAATCCCTGTGGGCTTGGTCTACCGCGCAGGTAGATTTCGAAGTTAAGTGTTAATTTCACTAACAAAAAGTAAAGTGTGATTAGAGATAAACTGAGTAAAACAAATTTAATTGGGTGCTTTTGAAAAGTTTTTAATTTCATTTTTCTGTAAGAGCTGGTTCTATCAGAATCATCTCAAGGGAAATTTATTGGAACTTCAAATAACCTTCGATTTATTCTGTTGAGCTGATCCAAGATATCAGGCCATATTGTGTGATCGTTAAGTTGGGGGAATTAGTCCTCGTGTATTCGTCCGGGATGACTCATCTGGAAGAGCATTGGCGGCTTCAGCCAATACATCCCTGACTCGAATTCTTGCCCGGACTTTTTTCACCCATAACAAAACTTACGTCTGTTATGATTTATTTACCAATGGAATAATTGCATTATAAATTAATCTAATATATATTCCAATGCCGTTGAGAAAACTGTGCAATAACTAGATTTTTAACGCTTTTATGTATCAAATGTATCTTAAAATTCACATTCGGTAATTTCTGGTACATTCATGAAATCATTTTATTACAATCCCCCCCCCTCTCCATAAAAAAATTATGTAAAAGTTTGGACATTGTATTGACAATCAAATATTTCTGACAGTGAAAGTATTGTAGTATATGACATACTGGCATCATACACAGTTACTATAAAAGAATCATTCACTTTCAAAACCCAATTTATTCAAAACTATTATACTTACAAATGTTATTGATAGATGAAAATAACCACAAAATATACTATTTTTATGCTCACTCTACAAATGTGCTACGTGTGCTCACTTGGTCAAATGACACACGTCCAGGTGGTAGTTCAATTTAATCCACACATTAATCTAGCATGATATCAGGCGGTTCTTTTCCGTACTGCCTTCAGAAAGAATGTTGCACAGCTTTGACAGACGAACATTTCGCATATTCCAGGACGGAGAAACTTTTTTCTCGCTTTGCCTCCATTTCGGGACAGATTGACCTGAACTCGTTACAGAACTAGTGCTGCCACGCCACCTGGTGTACAAACATGAACTAGTGCTGAACGTCAGCTGGTGTGCAAAGTTCGACATTTTGTGGTTCGTCATATCAATCATATTTGTAAATGTAATACTTTTGAATAAAATGGATTTTGAAAGTGAATGATTCTTTCATATTAATCTTGGAGAAAAAGTAATGTTTTTCTTTAAAATCTAGATCAGATGTATTTTAAGTGTTTAGTATATTATGGTATGGAGTTACACAGTTTTAAGTAAATAAGTATGTGTTTTTAATTTTAAATATAAACGGTCCCTAGTTTTGAATCTTTTTTTTTTATGATTCAACTACCCTCTTATCTGCCAAAATATTCTGTATTCAAAAGTGCCCTGCAAGCGTGTTTTCATTGTCTTTTCAGCCTTTTTAAAAACATTTTTTGACTAAATTTCATAAACAGAAAACTTCTAATCACTGAAAAATTCTTTTTAACTGGTATTTGTTTTTAAAACCTGCAATTTAAAAATGTTTTCTTTTTCTTTTAATGCAATGTTTATTCAATTTCTATACCTTTTTAAATTCAAATCGAGATTAAATAACACAAAGACATCCATTTCTTAAATATTCTCTAATTATCTCTATTCATACTTTTAATAAAAAAAAACTTTTATTGTTTGTCGACGCCGATAAAACATACAATATATTCATGACGTTACGATAAAAATTCTCTTTTCAGAATCTTTATTATTTTATCCAAGTTAACAGCAGATGACAACAAAATACAGCACTTTATGCATACAAAATTCAAACATTGTTACAAATTTAAATTAAAAGGGAGCTTGAAGCGTTAAGAAGATGCGAACAAAATGTTGAAGAAGGTGGAAACAAACAATGCTTTCACGGTGAACGACTTGGACGATGATACACAAACTCAATTTTCTCTGAAATTACATATTTTATATGCATTAGAAAGTGTAAAACTTAATCTTGATAAAGCGTATCACACTCTCTATTTGGTAAAGAATAAAACAAAATCCAGATATTTGAGAAAACATGTGACGTTAGAAGGTATACATTAACAACTTTAATATTCATTCGTTGTCAAAACTTATTTTTTGATTTTATAATGGGATATTCGTTTCAAAAGTTTTAGTTATTTAGTTAGTATTTGCTGGTTTTTAAAGTTAAGGTGAAATAAATGTGACAGATGAAAGATTTTAAAAATATGTATTGAAACGAGTTGTTTGAACGCGTTTATGCGGTCAAACTCAGTATTATGAGTTTGAAAATAAATTTCACAGATAATGCTAATTTTTTATTTTTGTAATAGATGCTGGATTTATTTTTATTGTTGTGCTACAAAAGAAAAAAGGCCGTAACACTACAAAACTCAAAATAGTAAAAAATGATTTTTTTTTCTTTTTTTTTTGTACATAATAATATATCACAATGACCTATAGAAAAAGATGATTAACTAGACTTTTAGCTCGATTATTTGTGGATGATATTCTTAAGTTCATCTAATATATGCTCAAAATCATTTTATCTATTTATATTTGTCTAAACAGCGAATAGTGTATTTTCAATCAAATGACTTTTTTTTTTTTTTTTTTTTTTTTTCACAGTGAAGATTGAGTATAAGACGTACTAACGTAATGGAAACAACAATGTTTTTCCTTATGTCTAAATGAGTTTAATTTTATATGTTTAGTTTTTATAACATATAAAAATAAACTCATTTATGTATATTATATGATGTGATTTTATAGAATTTTAAATATAAAGTGTTTTTTTTTTTTTTATATTTCAACTATAAGCGATTCGTAGTTTTAAATAAGTGTCTTTATGATTAAATTACCCTCTTATCTGCCGGCATATAATGTATTCAAAAGGGACTTCAAAAATAAGTTCAATGCCTTTTCAGTACTATTTTAATTTCTTTTAAAAATTATTATTTGAGTAAATTTCATGAATTGTAAGATTCTAATCACTGAAAAATTCTTTTTAATTGGTATTTGTTTTTAAAATTTGCTATTTGAAAATGTTTTTTCCTTTTAGTTCAATGTTTATTCGATTTCTATAACCTTTTTAAATAATTCAAATCGAGATTAAATAACACAAAGACATCCACTTTTTAAATATTCTCTAATTATCCCTATTGATACTTTTAATAAAAAACTGCTAGTTTGTCGACGCCGATAAAACAAAAACATATTCACGACGTTGCGATAAAAAATTTCTTTGCAGAATCTTTATTATTTTATTCAAGTTATCAGCTCGGATGACACAAAATACAGCACTTTATGCATATAAAATTCAAACATTGTTACAACTTTAAATTAAAAGGGAGCTTGAAGCGTTAAGAAGATGCAAAACAAAATGTTGAAGAAGATGGAAACAAACAATGTTTTCACGGTGAACGACTTAGGCAACGATACACAAACTCAATTTTCTCTGAAATTACATATTCTAATGTATTAGAAAGTGTAAAACTTAATTTGATAATGAAAGGCGTATCGGGCTCTCTTTATGGTAAAGAATAAAACAAAATCCAGATATTTGAGAAAACATGTGACGTTAGAAGCTAAACATTAACAACTTTAATAATCATTCGTTGTCAAAATTTATTTTTTGATTTTATAATGGGATATTTGTTTCAAAATTTTTTAGTTATTTTGTTAGTATTTGTAGGTTATTACAGTTAAGATGCAGTAAATCTGACAGGTTGTTAGAAATATTTATATCAGAGTATTTTCAAAAATTATTATACTGATCGCATGTAGTTTATGACTTTTATGTGTTAATAAATCAAATTGTTCTCATTTCTGATAATTTTAGGAGTTCTTAGTCATAATTTTATGTTGGCATACAAAATGTTTGAGGAATTATGATTTCAATTAATTAGCTCAGAAATGGTAAGCTTGATGAATTATCTTTTAAAAGTTATGTTAACTAATTAAATCTAAAGTTTTATAAAAATCCGTTCATTAGTTCTTGACATGTGCAGGGTTCGCACAGTTCTACCAGTAAATTTTAAGAACATTTTCGAAGTGTTTCACTGCAGAAAAATATCGTAAAATCTGTGAATGAAGGTGGGGATTACAAATGTTGTGGTTTAAAAATTAAATGTAAATTTTTTTATTTTTAATAGTGATGCCAGAGTCCTTGGAAATGCCAAGGAGTGTGCGAACCTTGTATGTGGGAATTGTGAATAAGGCAGCATAGAAGCGCCACTTGTTGAGCAATACACACCAAAAGCTAATCACTTCAAGTTCACATCAAGTTCTGAGTAATTATGAAGCTTTGTGAAATTCCGTAGATTAGTTCTTGAGATAGAGTGCCTGCAAAATTTTTGCCACAGACAGAATCACAGAGTGAAAGACAGACTCACAGACAGACATTTTATAAAACTCATCAAATTATTTTCAGGACCTTCTAAAATGTATAAATTCATTGAAAACAAGAATTCGAATTTTTTCACCAATCAAGTACTTTCTTCTTGTAAAGATAGAAGAAAGTAAAAAAAAAGTGCTGTTTAGGTATGAAAATATAACCATGTATGGAAATGTACAAAACATTCTTCCGATTTACTCAGAAATCCGAAAAGCTTTCTTTATTTTTTAAAATCACAGAACGCAATATATTTGAAAGATGTAAAGACATTACGATAAAAATTATCTTTTCAGAATCTTTATTATTTTATTCAAGTTATCAGCAGATGACACAAAATACAGCACTTTATGCATACAAAATTCAAACATTGTTACGATTTTAAATTAAAGGGGAGCTTGAAGCGTTAAGAAGATGCGAAACAAAATGTTGAAGAAGGTGGAAACAAACAATGCCTTCACGGTGAACGACTTGGATGATGATACACAAACTCAATTTTCTCTGAAATTACATATTCTATATGCATTAGAAAGTGTAAAACTTAATCTTGATTATGAAAGAAGTATCACACTCTCTGTATGGTAAAGAATAAAACAATATCCAGATATTTGAGAAAACATGTGACGTTAGAAACTAAACATTAACAACTTTAATATTCATTCGTTGTCAAAACTTATTTTTTGATTTCATAATGGGATATTTCTTTAAAAATTTTTAGCTATTTAATTATGTTAGCATTTGATGCTTTTAAAAGTTAAGGTGAAATAAATCTGACAGATGATTAGAAATATTTATTGAAACGAGTTGTTGGAACGTTTTTATGCGATCAAACTCACTATTAGGAGTTTGAAAATAAATTTCACAAATAATGCTAATTTTTTATTTTCGTAATAGCTGCAAGATTTATTTTTATTGACGTACTATAAAAGTAAAAAAGCCGTAACAATGCAGAAATCGAAATGGTAAAAAATTAATTTTTTATTTAAAGTACAAGAATGTATAAAAAATATCCAAATGCGTTACAGAAAAGGATGATTAACTAGAATTTTAGCTCTATTATCTGTGGATGACATTCTTAAATTCATCTTACATATTCACAAAATCGTTTTTTCGAATATTTTTTAACTGAAGATATTGTGCTTTCAATCAAATGAATTTTTTTTTTAGATTGAAAACAGAGCATATAACTTAGGGGAAGATGGGGATACTTGAGCCATTTTTTAAATTTTGATTTTTTTAAATTTTTTATAATTTCTTAGAACAAAATAAAATATTGAAAATGAAAATTTGATATTTTTTCTTCAATTGATAACCACTTTCAATTAGTTTTGAACTATTTTTCTATGTCTAATAAATTTTTACTTTTTCTTTTACAACGTGGCTCAAGTATCCTCATGGAGGGGATACTTGAGCCAGATGTCACATTCGCACCAGTATTTTGCAAAGAAAAAAACCGATTTACAATATACGAGAAAAAATGCATTAAACCTTTTTCAAATAAATTTGGTCGAATTTTCTGGTGTCGTTGTGACATTTCAGAATTAAAATTATGTGGTAGAAAATTCTACCAGCAGAGCTCAAAGGGTTAATCACCATACTTTCAACATGGTACCAAGGTATGTGATTTCTTTTTCACATGTTCAGAACTATAAATATGTTACCATGTTGCCAGTTTTAGAAAGAAAAATTGACCAACTGTAGAGATAATAGGGGTGGCTCAAGTATCCCCTATGCTCAAGTATCCCCACTCTCCCCTACTAACGTAATGGAAGCAACACTGTTTTCTTAAAAATCTAAATTAGTTTAATTTTATTTTTAGTTTTTATAACATAATATACTATATGTTGTGATTTTATAGAATTTTAAATATAGAAGTGCGTGCATTTTATTTTAACTATCAGAGATTCGTAGTCTTGGATTAGGTTTGTTTATGATTCAACTACTCTCTTATCTGCCGAAATATAATGTATTCAGAAGTGGCTTCAATGCATTTTCACTACTATTTTATTTTATTATTATTTTTTTTTTTGAGTAAATTTCATGAACTTAAAACTACTTTTTAATTGGTATTTGTTTTCTAAATCTGCAATTTGAGAATGATTTTTTTTCTTTTACTGCAATGTTTATTCAATTTATATACCCTTTTTAAACAATTCAAATCGAGATTACATAACACAAAGACATCCATTTCTTAAATATTCTCTAATTATCTCTATTCATACTTTTAATAAAAAAAACTTTTATTGTTTGTCGACGCCGATAAAACATACAATATATTCATGACGTTGCGATAAAAATTCTCGTTTCAGAATCTTTATTATTTTATCCAAGTTATCAGCAGATGACAACAAAATACAGCACTTTATGCATACAAAATTCAAACATTGTTACAAATTTAAATTAAAAGGGAACTTGAAGCGTTAAGAAGATGCGAAACAAAATGTTGAAGAAGGTGGAAACAAACAATGCTTTCACGGTGAACGACTTGGACGATGATACACAAACTCAATTTTCTCTGAAATTACATATTTTATATGCATTAGAAAGTGTAAAACTTAATCTTGATAATGAAAGGCGTATCACACCCTATATATAGTAAAGAATAAAACAAGATCCAGATATTTGAGAAAACATGTGACGTTAGAAACTAAACATTAACAACTTTAATATTCATTCGTTGTCAAAACTTATTTTTTGATTTTATAATGGGATATTCGTTTCAAAAGTTTCAGTTATTTAGTTAGTATTTGCTGGTTTTTAAAGTTAAGGTGAAATAAATGTGACAGATGGTTAAAAATATTTATTGAAACGAGTTGTTGGAACGAGTTTATGCAATAACCAAACTTACTATTATGAGTTTGAAAATATCTTTCACAGATAAATCTATTTTTTATTTTCGTAATATCTGCAAGATTTATTTATTTATTTATTCATTTATTTTTTGTACAACAAAAGAAAAAAATTCATAATAATAAAGAAATCTAAATCGTAAAAAAATAACATTTTTAGTGCAAAAATATATAAAAAAATATCCCAATACCTTAGAGAAAATGATGATTAACTAGACTTTCAGCACTATTACCTGTGAATGATATTATTAAATACACGTAACATACTCACGAAATAATTTTATCAAATTTTAATTGAGGATATTGTACTTTCAATCAAAGGAAATCTTTCATTACAGTGAAGACGGAGTATATGACATACTAACGTAATGGAAACAATAATGTTTTCCTTAAAAATCTAAATTAATTTAATTTTATATATTTAGTTTTTATAAAATAATATATTATGTGATGTGATTTTATAGAATTTTAAGTATAAAAGTGTGTGTCTTTTTTATTTCAATTGTAAGCGATGTGTCGTTTTGGATAGGTCTATTTATGGTTCAAGTATATTATTATCTGCCGGAATATAATTTATTCAAAAGTGACTTCAAAAATGAGTGCAATGTCTTTTCAGTACTATTTTTATTTTTTAAAAATAATTACTTGAGTAAATTTCATGAGCTGTAAACTTCTAATCACAGAAAAATTCTTTTCAATTAGTATTTATTTTTAAAATTTGCAATTTGAAAATGTTTTTTTTCTTTTAGTTCAATGTTTATTCAATTTCTATGCACTTTTTTAAATAATTCATACCGAGATTAAAGTCATCCATTTCTTAAATATTCTCTAATTATCCCTAGTCATTCTTTTAATAAAAAAACTTTTATTGTTTGTCGACGCCGATAAAACATACAATATATTCATGACACTACGATAAAAATTCTCTTTTCAGAATCTTTGTATTTTATTCAAGTTATCAGCAGATGACACAAAATATAGCACTTTATGCATACAAAATTCAAACATTGTTACAACTTTAAATTAAAGAGGAGCTTGAAGCGTTAAGAAGATGCGAACAAAATGTTGAAGAAGGGGGGAACAAACAATGCTTTCACGGTGAACGACTGGGACGACGGTATATAAACTTAATTTTCTCTAAAATTACATATTCTATATGCATTAGAAAGTGTAAAACTTAATCTTGATTATGAAAGGCGTAACGCACTCTCTATATGGTAAAGAATAAAACAAGATCTAGATATTTGAGAAAACATGTGACGTTAGAAGCTAAACATTAACAACTTTAATATTCTTTCTTTCTCAAAACTTATTTTTTGATTTTATAATGGGATATTTGTTTCAAAATTTTCAGTTATTTTGTTAGCTTTTGTTGGTTTTTAATGTTAAGATGCATTAAATCTGACAGGTAGTTTGAAATATTTTTACCAGAGCACCCTCAAAAAATATTCAATGATTGTATATAGTTTATCATTTTTATGTATTAACAAAAAAATTATTCTAATTTTTGGTAATTTTAATAGTTGTTAGTCATATTTTATGTGGGTATGCAAAATTTATAGAACAATTATGATTTCTATTAAATAGCTCAGAAATGGTGTGGTTGATGAATTACCTTTTATACGTCATGTTGACTAACTAAATCTAAAATTTTATTGAAAAAAATTATTAGTTTTTGAGATAGAGCTATTGTGGAACGTGGGAGTAAGGCAGCATAGCAGCGTCACCTGTTGAGTAATACACACCAAAAACTAATCATATCCGGTTTACATCAAGGTCTAACTAAATATAAAGTTTTGTGAAATTCCATGGCTTAGTTCTTGAGACAGAGAACCCACAAAATTTTTGAATTGAAATTTTTCACGAATCCAGTACTTCTTCTTGTAAAAAGAAGAAGAAAAAAAATGCTGTTTATCTATGAAAATATAGCCATATACGGAAATGTGCAAAACCCTCTTCCGAATTCCCATGATTCCAAAAAGCTTTCTTTATTTTTGAAATTCACAGAACGCAATATATTTGCAAGATGTAAGGAAGAAATAACAAAAACAAAGTTACTTTTGTTATTACTTTTGTAGATTTTCGGAAATATTTCCAAATAGTTTTTTTAATGTATTAAACAGTTTTCTAGAACCGACTTTTAATAAAAAATTTTTATCGTTTGTCTTTGATGATAAAACATACAATATATTCATGACGTTGCGATAAAAAACCTCTTTTCAGAATCTTTATTATTTTATTCAAGTTATCAGCAGATGACACAAAATACAGCACATTATGGATACAAAATTCAAACATTGTAGCAACTTCAAATTAAAGGGGAGCTTGAAGCGTTAAGAAGATGCGAACAAAATGTTGAAGAAGGTGGAAACAAACAATGCTTTCACGGTGAACGACTTGGACGACGGTACACAAACTCAATTTTCTCTGAAATTACATATTCTATATGCATTAGAAAGTGTAAAACTTAATCTTGATAATGAAAGGCGTATCACACTCTCTATTTGGTAAAGAATAAAACAAAATCCAGATATTGGAGAAAACATGTGACGTTAGGAGCTAAACATTAACAACTTTAACATTCATTCGTTGTCAAAACTCATTTTTTGATTTTATTATGGGATATTTGTTTCAGAATTTTTAGTTATTTAGTTAGCTTTTATTGGCTTTTAAAATTAAGATGCACTAAATCTGACAGGTGATTAGAAATATTTATACCGGAGCACCCCCAAAAAATATTATAATGATAGTTTATGATTTTTATGTATTAACAAAACAAATTATTCTAACTTCTGATAATTTTAGTAGTTATTAGTCATAATTTTATGTTGGCGTGCAAAATTTATAGAACAATTATGATTTATTTTGTTTAGCTCAGAAATTGTGTGGATAATACATTAACTTTTATACGTTATATTGAATAATTGAATCTAAAATTTTAGAAAAATTCGTTCATTAGTTCTCGAGATAGAGTGTTTGTGGAAATTGTGAATAAGGCAGTATTGCAGCGCCACCTCTTGAGCAATAAACACCAAAAGCTAGTCAGCTCCAGTTTACAACGGGTCTAATCATCGGTTTAATTAAATATAAAGTTTGTGAAATTCCGTGCATTAGTTCTTGAGATATAGAGCCCACAAAATTTTTGTCACAACAGAATCACAGAGCGACAGAGAGACAGTGAGACTCGCAGACAGACATTTTCTAAAAGTCATTAGATAGTGTTCTTGACCTTCTAAAATACATAAATCCACTGAAAACCGGAATTCGAATTTTTCCACGAATCCAATACTTTTTTCTTGTAAAGATAGAAGAATGTATAAATATGCTTTTTATCTATGAAAATATAACAATGTACGGAAATGTAGAAATCCTCTACCGATTCACCCAAGAATCCGAAAAACTTTCTTTATTTTTGAAAATTTCAGAAGCCAATAAATTTGCAAAATATAAGGAAGAACTTATAAAAACAAAGTTACTTTTGTTATCACTGATTTTTGGAAATGTTTCCGAAAAATTTTTAAGGCATCAAGAAGTTTTCCCGAACCTATTTTTAAGAAAAAACTTTTATTGTTTGTCTTAAACGATAAAACAAAGAATATATTCATGACGTTGCGATAAAAATTCTCTTTTCAGAATCTTTATTATTTTATTCAAGTTATCAGCAGATGACACAAAGTACAGCACTTTATGCATACAAAATTCAAACATTGTTACAACTTCAAATTAAAGGGGAGCTTGAAGCGTTAAGAAGATGCGAACAAAATGTTGAAGAAGGTGGAAACAAACAATGCTTTCACGGTGAACGACGATACACAAACTCAATTTTCTTTGAAATTACATATTTTATATACATTAGAAAGTGTAAAACTTAATCTTGATAATGAAAAGCGTATCACACTCGATATATGGTAAAGAATAAAACAATATCCAGATATCTGAGAAAACATGTAACTTTCAAGATAGGGAGAGAAGTTAAACATTAACAACTTTAATATTCATTCGATGTCAAAATTTATTTTTTGATTTTATAATGGGATATTTGTTTCAAAATTTTCAGTTATTTAGTTAGTATTTGTTGGTTTTTAAAGTTAAGGTGAAATAAATCTGCACATGGTTAGAAATATTTATACTCGAGCACTCTCAAAATATATTCTAATGATCGTATAGTTTATGATTTTTATGCATTAACTAAACAAATTATTCGAATCTTTGATAATCATAGTAGTTGCGCAGATGTACAGATTAATTAGATGTCTTTAGACTTTGAAGATCTAACAAGAAAGATCTCCATATTTTATGTTTAAATTCATTAAATACCATTTACACGCATTTTAAAAATCCAACAGTTTTCAATTGCATTTAAATCGTTTGCTTGTTGCAAGGAAAAGTGCTGCTCGCCAAATCGGGTGACGGGTTCGTCTTTTAACGCCAGATATTAAAAAGTATTTTTTTTTTTTTTTTTTTTTTTTTTTTTTTTTTTACAGATTTTCCACTGCAATTCCGCCGATAAATTTGATTGATCCTTTATTACATACATAAGTAGTTTAATTAGTATTTTTTTTCAAAAAATTCTGAGTATTCCCAATATGGAGACCTTCCTTTTAAGACCGATCTATAATTCGAGGACTACATTTTTTATTTATTTAGTAACGAGGTTAATAAAGAATTAAGTACTAATAATTGAAAACGCTGAATGTCCAAAAGATTATTTTTTGAACAGAGGGAAAAAAAAGAAAACTCTACTACTTCTTGAACTTACAGCGTTTTCTTCTTTGTTCCTTTTTGGTTCTTAATTCAACACTTTAAAATATAGGTACCTTGGTTTAGTGTTTAAATAACCAGTACTATCAATTTTAAACATTTCTTTTATTTATTGATTTAATATTTTTCACTTTTTTTAAACAATACCGTTGAATTAAACATTAACAACAGGATCGAGTTTTGTAATAACCAACAGTCGCCGCGCATCTTATGACTGCCACATTCAGTGTTCTCCACTTCTCTTGGTGTGGCACATTGAGCAAGCAACATTTTTCTACTCTTTTTTTTTTTTTTTTTCAACTATTTCTATTAGGGTTATCATTTCAAGGGTTCTTTTGTAAATTTTGGCATTTAAAACATTTTTTCGTAAAAGAAAAAAAATGGTATTTTCAGTGTCTTTTATCTTTAGACCACAGTTGTTGGCGTAAAAAAAAAAAAAATGATTTCAATTTTTTTAAATGATGAAAGTAGTTCAGAGATAAAGTAAATAAGTTTTTACAAAAAAGTCTGCGTTAATCTGTAAAAAAAAAAAAAATCATGTGATTATTATTAATAGTTCCGGGAAGACCGCTTCACTTTTTATACACTAGGCGGCCATTTCGCTATTTTTACGTTAGCTGGGCGTTGACGATAAAATCGCCAAATAAGAGATCCATCACCATCATTTAATTAAAAATATAAATCTATCATTAATTTCATTTAGCCCTTTGCACTTGAGAGATGATTCTTACTTACCGCTAGTAATAAGATAACTTGACCTCAAAAGTTGTTTTTCTCTTAAAGTTAAAAAAGGTGCTTCAAAATTAAGAAACACGATTTTAGCCAAAAAATTTTATCGGTTCTCTAAATCTGATCAACAAGAGCTATAAAATGCACCAGGTCTTAATGTTACACGCGAGTTTCTACAAAAGTGGTTTACTTGTTAATAACTAATGGGACCGGTTGGCGGTAATTTCTGGTTACCTGCCGAATTAATAAAGAGTCATCATTAATCATAGTTTCTATTTATTTATCTTTCCTACCCACAGCATCTTAATGGTTACCCATTTGTTTACTAGGTGAGAAAAACTGGAGTAGAATATTAGTTGCAGCTTGCTAGTGGTTTATATTAAACTATTGATTGATATAAACCACTAGCTTGATGAGTGGTTTATATCAAGTATTGTTGTTTTGAGTTTTAGTGGTTTAGAAGTAAAAGTTTTAGATTAGCTGTTTAATTATCGTATGCAAAGAATGGCAGTAGGGCCACTAAACCAAGCTGAAAACAGACTTAAACCAATTTTTGGCTAATTTTGCGCATTGTCGTCAACGTTGACCATGTTCTTGAAATGTAACAGAAGCAACACTTAATTCGATAGCCATATACTACCTCTGACAATAAAGTTCGGTGAATAGTCCTGTAACATTAATGTAGATGAAATACTAATGAAAGTTACCGTACCATCCTTTGAGATAGTCATCTCCCATAACTATGAACCACTGACATCTGCTATACATGTCCTGGGAAATTCACAAGAAGTCTTCTTTTGGGATGGAGTTCAAAAGCTTCGTCACATTTCGTTGGATGTCAGCAATGTGGTCAAATCTCTTTTAAAGAGAGTTTGAGTCGTGAAAATAGGAATAAGTCTGGAGGATTGAGATCTGGCGAGTATGGTGGATGTTCAATTTGCACAACCCTTCATGAATTTCTTTCGGTGTCTTGCAAATCTTAAAACCAAACTTTAAACTTATATTTTGTTCGTTCATTTCCCTGTTCTCAGTTAAGGACCAACACACTGAACAAACACTTTGTAAAGCACGTCTTACACAGAACATAAACGACGCTCAACTGAACAACAGTGGGGGAAGATGGTCAACACTTGCCTCTATGCAGGTGCAGCGTTTTGTTTTCCCAGTGTTGCCAGATCGGTCGTTCTGAATTCATTCACCGAACTTTATTGTCAAAGGTAGTATCTTAAAGTACCCATCTGTTTTATAAAAAAGACATTATCATAGATTTAAATACTTAAATATTTAAATGATAAGTGTTTTAAATGCTTGAAATATATTTTCTTGACAACTAATAGTATACGACTGAGAACAAAGATATTAAATATTTTAAACTAGTTTCGTGAATAATATAATTTTTTTTATATGTAACAAATACAAATATTTCTTTGAAAAGAGCAGTTTTATGAGGAGAAAGAAATCTTCGATAAAGTCGAGATGTAAAGGTTTATTCGAAAAGAGCACAGCTGCCTGTCAAAAAATATGATAAAGTCGAAAGGTAAATATTTATTTGAGAAGATTATAGTTATTTCTACTAAAAATACAATAAAGTTTTCCTCTAAATGGAAACATGGAATCTTTAATAAAAGCATATTTTCGAATATGTATTTGCGTTTATTATTATTCCTGCAACTTTTTATCACCAAAATGTTTTCACAAGTCTTAGATTTCAAACAATAGCTTCTTAAACATTTAAGGGATAAAATAAAGCGCTAGAAATATTGATCTTTTGATATTGATCCATATATACCATTAGAAAATAAGCATTTTAAAAATAAGTTTAGTAACTATTTCACTGCGTATTTATTTGTATGAAAAATGGTTCCTAATTAGTTGTATTAAAGATAATATCCGAATAGTATATGTATTAATGAAAAAAAAAATTAGCAACTGTGTTATTGCTGTTTAGTTTGTTTGAAAGGCAAATAAGATATAAGGCAAGGGTACATACGGTTATGCTTTAGCAAAATAGGATCCAAGTTTGTTCTAATGAGACAATGTTTGGTTTAGGAAATCGAGTTCGATATAAACTTATTTAGTAAAGAATACAGCATCTCACGAAACCCGAAATTTCATTCATACCTTTAACAAAAACGAAATTATTTTAACGAAATTTTTAGACAAACTAATTTTGTTTTCTGTGGAATATCCTGACATTCTGGAATTGTACTGCAATTCTGTCAGTAACACCGTATATGTTGTCTATTATTTGCTAAATTGCTGAGCGACAAGTCTGATATTCTTGATGAAGGCAGAGTAATAAATTTCGGTAAATTAATCATTATTTATCCATTTTATTGTTAAATTAATAACACCACTTGACTTTTTATCAACTGGGAACCCTACAGAGATGAAAAATTTCAGATATACTGGATGGTCATAATGTAAGTATCTCTATTTGGAACCGTCTGTAATTTGAATTAATAACCGGAATGAAATCAAAGTCGGTACACTTACTATTCAAAAAGGGGGAAGAAGAATGAAAAAATAAAAATAAACAGTTGGAATAACCGTTAACAGATGGCGCAACGGGGTCTGACAGAGCAATTACCATTATAATCATCAGAAAAATGAATATTTCATAAGGGAAATGTAGTTCATTTTCGTATAAATGAAACAGTCATACACAGAACTACAGAATATGGGCTTCGAAGCCATCAGAAGTTATTCACAAAATAATCTTCCTCTGTTTAAAAAATTATTGTGCGGTGTGATTTTACTGAAGATTTCGTTTTTAATCCTTTTTTTAGGATTTACAGCCAACAGTCTTTATCAAGTAATCGGTTACTACAGTAAGATATTTGCTCATGTTGCAAACTTTCATAGTTCCTCATCTGCAGCAAAGACGGTGCCTTTCTGAAACGCTTTTCATAGAAGACGGATCCCGAACCATATTGGGAGATAAGTAAAACTGTTCTTACGGCCGTATTTCACAGATGATACAGAAAAAATCCTTTATTTTCGTATGGCGTGGCCTGCTCATCCGACGCTATGTGGTTTTTGGCTTCGGAGTCACTTAAAATTTATTATGTACTGTAGTGGTGACATAAACCTCAATTATTTAAAAGATCGCATGTCGCAACACGTGCGTAACATCACTCCTTATGTATTATATTCCGAACTTGAGCACGTCGTGCACCACCTGAATTGTGACCTGCAGTGCAATAGCCACGTGGAACCTGAACTTTATTAGCACCGTCATGAGAAAACGTAACCACATTCACTGTGACAGTTTCCAATAAATTAGGTATGCTATCTGGTTTAAAGTCTTAATTATTTGTTCATTCACGTTGAAAAACGCTATCCGCCGGCGACTATTGCTACGTTTTTTTTTCATTGTTTTCTTCTTAAGAGCACCGATTTTAGTTTCAATCGGGTTAATATTTCAAGCTACAAACAGCTTCCAAACAGAGATACTTATATTATTATAATCATCCTGTACTTCTACGCCATTTGCTGTGTAGAGTCTATTCTATTGTCAGCTATAAATATGATTGCTATATCTTTATTATTTAAATAAAATTTATATTAGTAAAGTCAATTGCAGTGAATTCTGTCGTCTCTTTAAAATATGACACACACACACATATATATAGTAGAACTTCGATTAATCGAAGTTTCTTTTAACCAAACCAATAACAAAATCTTTTTTCTTCTTCTTCTGTCTGTGTGTGTGTGAAGGAGCCTTGAAAAAGACCACACTTTTTAGTTCTTTCTCCGTGACCCTAAAATTTTTGGTGCAAAAAACAATGTCACGTTGATAGATCTTCTGTTGTTCAAAAATGAGCGTGAGCGGGCAGCCACTGCCGGAAAAGCTGGGTTTTTTCAATAAAGAGTAACATACGTTTTTAAAAAAATAATGTAAGGTACCCTGGGGTAATAACGCCACGTTAAGGTTCTACCAATTTTCAAGGCTTAATTTTAGATTGTATTTTTCAAACAAATATAGGATCTGATACAGCAACTCATTGACTATCTATATAAAATAAAATAATTTAACAGATATGTATTCATAAAATGTAATGGCGTTTTTACTTGACCAATTCTATTTGGCGTTAATACCCACCTATATGGGTAATAACGCCAAGCAAACAAAACTATAAAATAAGATGGAATAATGGCATGTAGATTACCCAATTCTAAAAATACAAACTCCACAGCTCTAGAAATTGACAAATTGCAATCTAAGCTATTGAAAATGTACAATTTTTTGTGACTCTGAAAGAAAAAGAAAGGTGTGGTGGTGGCGGGGGAGGAGGCAAAAGAATATCAGATTCTAAGCTACGTTTTGCTTAAAAATGACCATTTAAATAGAATTATTAGAAACATTGCACGGATTATTTGAATCAGTATTTATATTCCCATGTATGCATTCTATGCGATAAAAAATATTGATTTTTTTGTGAAAGTGAAAGAAAAAGGAGTGAGGGGGAGCTTCAACAGAATACAACACCCTGTGTCTCTCTTTGCTTAAAAAGTACCGCTTAAATATGATTATAAGAAACATTGCATGGTTTTAACCATACATAGTGTAATATTTTAATCATGTGAAGTTTTATAATAACTAGAGTTATATGTAATAAATATTTTTGTTAAACCTAAACTGCTGTTAGCGTCTCACATACCGCTGAGTTTTTCAAATTTCAGAGTTTAACTTGCAATTTTTAGTTTAACTATAGATACCGGGAAAATTTTGTTTCATTTGGAGTCCCATTACTATCTCTAGAGAATTTTGAATAGCTGAATTTTATTTATAATAGTCCTGTATATAAGGTTCAATACAAAAATAATATTCTAAAAGTTAATTTAACATTTTATTCATCGTTAGATTAAGCGGTCTGGCAGGCCGCTCACAGTAAGTTATGCGACAATTTTTTTCACAGCAGTTAAGGGTTAATATTATTATAGTAATCTAGTAAATAGTTTTTAACCCATAACTCCACACTAATGCGGATTCTCCAAACCTGCAGTTAAATTGTCGACGTTTTAAAGAACATGCTTTAGTAAATTTTTAATAAACTGAATAAAATTTTTGATTAAAAAATATTATCCCAAAGAGATCTCTTATTCAATTTTATACATAATACATATGGTTATATATCATTATCTCTATATTAGCAACAAAATTAACCTTTAACTGCTGTTAGCAATCTGACTGAACACTGTACCCCCTCCCCTCCCCCCCAAAAATAGCGTTTAACTTGTATTTTCAGTTTAACTATAGTTACAACTGTAATTCTTTTTCGTTTGGAGTTCTCGTAATATTGTTAGAAATATTTGAATAGATTAAATTTAATTAGAATTAATTCTGTACAAAAAGTTTAGCGCAGGAACAGTATTCTATGATTTTTAATCATGGATTGCTTTTTAACCTTTAACTAATGTTACCGGTCTCGTAGACCACTATTTTTTAGTTTTTTATTTTAGTTAGTATTTTTTAGTTTAACTTGTATTTTTCCGTTTAACTGAAAACACTACCGAAATTTTGCTTCATTTGGAATTTTAGTACTATCACCAGAGACTAAATAGGTGAATATTAAGTATAATATTCTTGTATAAAAAGTTTAGTGCAAAAACACAATCCTATGAGTTATTCCCGCCTTTTATTCATCTTTCAATTTTGCGGTCTCACAAACCGCATCACATTCATACAGTTGGCAAAAAAAGTATTTGTACACTCTAAAATTTTTAATTTTTAACTAAATAAAAACAGATATTTTGTCAAAAATAGTTTTAATACAGTCTGTTTACCGTGCGTTTTAAATTACACAACAGAAAATTTCGATAAAGATGTAAAATAATTTTCTAATAGGAAAAGTTTAAAAATTACTTGCAAAAAAAGTATTTGTACATTTCTCCATCCTGATATGTACTGTGTTTTATAGTGTTTATGGTTCAAAGGACTACTTTTACAGAAGCTGTTAATAATTTTTAAGTTCATATTATGTTTGTCTGACATTTAAACTAATTTGCTCTTGAAATAATTGAGTATAGAACCTAATACTAGAGAGGCACCTCTAGATATATGAAATCCTATGATTGAGCATTATAAAAATTTAAATTCGCAACAACAATTTGTTAAAGCTATTAAATTACCATTTACAACTATTGGATGTATAGTGAGAAACTATGAATAAATTAAAAGCATCGTAATTCAATGAAAACCAGGACTTCTTAGCAAACTAACAATGAGGGA
This sequence comes from Maratus speculifer, assembly GCA_964019185.1. Classification (NCBI taxonomy): domain Eukaryota; kingdom Metazoa; phylum Arthropoda; class Arachnida; order Araneae; family Salticidae; genus Maratus; species Maratus speculifer. Next base: position 363,275,962 of record OZ025290.1, on the reverse strand, counting down.
AAAAAGGAGTGTTGTTAAAAAAGCTTTAAAAAATCCTATGCGTTCGGTTCAAAAATTTGCTGGAGACCTTGCAACATCTTCTCGCATCAGAGTAATACCTCAAACAATAAAAAATATTCTTCTCAATGCAGATTTAAAAGGAAGAACCTCAAGGAAAAATCTATTCATCAGCGAAACAAATAGGCGAAAACGCATAGTATTCGCTTTCGCATACAGAAGTAAATCATTGGATTTTTGGAAAAGAGTAATTTTTTCTGATGGGGGAAAATTCGGAATTTTCTTACTATCAAGCATTCGAAAAAATTGGCGTAAAAATAAAACTGTTCTAGATCCAAAACGTATACTTCAAACTATCAAGCATGTTGAAGGGGGGATATTACACTTTTGGGGTGCATAGCTTCTAATGGAGCAGGACATTTAAAATTTATTGACAATGGAAGGACAGGTTTAACATACATTGATGTGTCGCGCCATAATTTATTAAACTGTGCCAAGAAATTATGCATAGAGGAAGCTTTTCACTTTCTGCAGGATAACGACCAAAGCATACTGCTGTGATCACCAGCACATGCTTACGACAATACTCGAAGACGACTGGTAACTCCTCTAAAATCTCTAGACTTGAATCCAATAGAAAATTTGCAGATGCTATTGGATGAAAAAATCCGAAAAAAATATGTATTGGTAAAAAACAGTTTTAAAGAAGCTCTTATTGTGTCATGGAATAACTTTAACCAGACCGATACAAAAAAGTTGGTGGAATCAATGTCACACCATCTAGAAGTAGTCATAAACGCTAAATGAATTCACTCAAAATATTAATTTGTATAATTTTACTAAATTTTCATTAATTATATTACATTAATATAGTGTACAAATACTTTTTTTGCATTATATTTTTGTATATTTGTTTATTATAATGTAAAAAATCGATTCGTTTAATTTTGTTTTTGTTTCTATAATATTATAATGCACTAAATTAATGTATTACAGTATTTCTTGCTTAAATCTTTTGTTTAATTTCATTATAATTTTAAAAAATGAAGTGTACAAATACTTTTTTTGCCAACTGTATGTTACAATTCCTGTCACATCAGTTAAAGGTTAAATTTATAAAGTTTTGAAAAACCGAACGCTGAGAAAGCGGACAGGTAAAATTTCGAACTCAATTGAACAATCCATTGGAAATTTAATAGAAACCTGATTGTGAAGATGTTCGAATTTGAATCTCGAAAACATTTTGATATAGTTTTATTTACAAGAGTTAAAAATTATTTTTTACATTAGTAAAAAAAAATAATAATATAATAAAAAATAAAATAGAGAGATTATTTTTAAGTATTGGGCACCCCCCTTAATCTTACCATTTCAACAATGATGATAATGCTGCCCCATATTAATATATAAACCCCCTTCGGATATAGTTCGGCCACTGTTGGGAATCAACCGGGGTAATAACGCCAATCCCTGGCGTTATTACCCCGGGATACTTATTGCGCAGTAAATCTTAAACTACAAATTATCTCGAGAAGATATCCAAAATCTTCTACAACATTTTGAAAGTACATGAAATACACTACAAATTTATGTAATAAACAAAGTATTTCCGGATAAAAAATATAGTCTTCACATCAAAAACCCTATTTCGCAAATTTTAGATCAAGCGTTCATTTTAGTTGCTCGTAAAATCAATAAGACCTAAAAATGAAACAAATTAACTTGAAGCTGTTTTTTGCGATTTATATGACTGAAAACCCTTCTGCGCAGAGCACATGTGTGTCATTTACCTGATTATTTCATAATTATGCAAAATATAAGCACTTGGCGTTATTACCCCGCCTGGCGTTATTACCCCAGGGTACCTTAAATTTAACAAATTAATGTAATAAAATTTTTAAAACCTATATTCTTGAAATTCACTTTATTTTTCAAAATGCATTTTTCAATATTTAATTTAGTATAGTTAAAAAACTTTCAATTTGTTTTTTAAAATTTTCTTTTAGTAGTTGATTTTCTGTTTTAAATTTGTTGAGCTGTTAAACTATAAATATGTTTACTTTTATAATTTAAAAATGTTCTGTTGTTTATTATTCTAAGATATGTTAAATTCGCGAGCATGACGAGTTTTTATACAGAATTTCTGTTTACAGAGATTTCCGATGTCCGAAGTACCAGCGCAGTCGGATCCAACTAGATCAGATAATCGAGGTTGCACTATACATAATTCTATATATGATTCTGTGTCAACAGAATTATATATTTCCAGTTCTTGTGTTTGATTTCATAAAGTTTTTTATTCGTACTTTAAAAGATATTCATTTAAGAATTCTTCAAATAAATTAATCATCAAAGATTTGTAACAAAAATTTAGGAGTAATATAAATTTAACTTTTTCAAAAAAATGTATAACCGACTCCAAAAAAAGCGCTAAAAAGAATTAAATAATTCTATAAAATTCTCTAATGACAAATCGTTATCCAATAATCACACATTGACTATCATGTACCGGTATAAAACGGTTAAATTTAATATATAGAATTTAATATCCACCAAACATAGGTTTTCCAGAGAATATTTTTTACAAGAGATTAATTTACATATTTTTGATTTAATTTTTGAATATATACATAAAAAAGTAAGGAATTACTTTTTGAAGTTGGTGCCAAACAATCATAATCGATAATGATTTCACCATTTTATTTATGGTACTAGACATAATATATCCACAATTCTTACTATACTTAAGATAGTTTGGCACCAACTTCAAAAAGTAATTCCTTACTTTTTTATGTATATATTCAAAAATTAAATCAAAAATATGTAAATTAATCTCTTGTAAAAAATATTCTCTGGAAAACCTATGTTTGGTGGATATTAAATTCTATATATTAAATTTAACCGTTTTATACCGGTACATGATAGTCAATGTGTGATTATTGGATAACGATTTGTCATTAGAGAATTTTATAGAATTATTTAATTCTTTTTAGCGCTTTTTTTGGAGTCGGTTATACATTTTTTTGAAAAAGTTAAATTTATTTCCTACTTTTTAGTTATTTATACCGTAATACATAATTATGTGTACTGACATATGATGGCTCTTTGCAACGCATTACTAATGAACGCACTTTGCTGACTTCTGATGTATTCTCTTTTCTTGTCACTGTTTGATTGTCAACTTTTCAAAAGACACTTACAATATCGGTTAGTATCGTTGTGAATCTTTAGGTTTTCTGGATGTGGTAACTTCTTCAGATCTGGAACGACGAAAAGCTGCCGCATTCATGAAATCTTAAAGTCAACATCTAATCGTACGGACATCGGAAGTGGTTATCGAAAGGTGCCAATGCCTCAATGCCTTACAGATAAGCGCGCGGCAAAGCGCTTCCATATATGAGTAAACAGCAAAATCACTCCATGTATCAATGTATAGTAAAATGCTTTTTCAGTGTAGTCAAAAGTACTCCCTCCTTCAGTCAGAAAAAGCAAAAAGAAAGATTTTAACAAAAATCGCTCTATGATTCAATAGATAAACAACAACAATCTAATTCATATAAATGCAGTAAAGGCATCGGAAATGAGCGGTGATGATTCGACGAGGAATCCGAAAATAATAACCTGTACTTGGCTGCATCTGTAAGAGAGTGACAGCATTCGACGCCCAAATAATTTTTTCACGGACGCTTTTGGCCCAACTAAAAATTTAAAGCTAAAGTAAAAAGCCCAAGCAAAAGTTAAATTTTTAACAATGTATCGCAATGCTAGGCATTTTCTATTATAAAATTTGATGATGATGATTTCCTGGAAGAATTCGATTGTACGCCGAATGATCCTTTATTTCTACACAGACATAAATACATAATCCATATTATTCTAAAATTTGTGGACATACAAGGACAAGATAGCACAAGGAAATATTAAGACACAAGAAAAGTACAACCGGGAGCTACACATAAAGAGTGTGTGCAACGGAGCCAGTGGGATTCGAACCCACAATCTCCTACGCTCTCAAGAGATTAGCAGCGTGGTGTCTTAACCACTCGGCCACAAGGACCCCCTTGATGACTCACTTTTGTCCAGAATCTTTTCAATCAATCGTATACTATGCTCCATGTGTCGTGATATTCGCATCGAGGAATCCTACATGAACAAAATCTGAAATTATTCTGGTGTCTAATCCAGTAACCAAATCTGAATCTAAAGATAATTTTGCTACACATATCTATGCACTTTATTTTGCATTGATATGTAGAGATAATTTTTTCCTCCGGAGCAAAATATATACTAAAGGATTTTCATCTTTTCAACAACTTAACGATGTCGATTGGTATCGATGTCTATTTCCGCTTTAGTGGATGCGAGAACTTGTCCATTTAAGCTTTAACATTTCGGAAATTTATCGCATCCAGCAAACTTTAAGGAAGCACACTAGGCACAGAAAAAGAACCGGATGATAATGTGAAGTTTATGGGGGCGTTCTTTTAAAATATCTCGCTCAAATTTTAAAAATTTTACGTGATTTTTTTTGCATAGGATAGCTGAGGATATTCCACAACCGACCTAGTTTTTACTTTTTCAATTTTGGTTTCAGATTTTTTTTTAATTATTTTAAATTTCAAATCCGGTTTAAACGGTTCTGAAATTGAAACTATCATTATATAGAACATACGTAAGCAAAATCGAAGAAGTAAAAACTAGGCCGGTTGTAGATCATCCTCGGCTATCCTATGCAAAAAAAAATCATGTAAATATATTAAAATTTGAGCGAGATATTTGAAAAGAACATACCCATAGTCTTTACACTAACATCCGGGTCTTTTTCTGAGACTACACTGTTAAAAAGCTGAAACTTTTGCTGCATCATCACTCCACCGCTTTTATAGAATATCTCTATTTTGACCAATGGAAATGCTCCATAATACAGTGAAGTAATCGTTTTCTATAAAAGCGGTGGAGTGACGTTGCAGCAAAAGTTTCAAATTTTTAACAGTGTAGTGTAGTGCCTTAAGATCCACATTGAAATCTACAGACTTCGTAAATGGGCATTGAAAAGCTGACAATCCATCAGTATACGTTAAAATTATTGTGAAAAATTACCTTTGTTTTTAAAGACTATCTATTTTCTGACTAATGAGAGCGATCTAAAAACGTCTATGGAGCGTTTTCATTGGTCAGAAAATAGATAGTCTTTAAAAACAGAGGTAATTTTTCAAAATATTTTAAACAGGGTACACTGTTAAAAATTTTACACTTTTGCTGCATCGTCCCTCCACCGCTAATATAGAAAACGATTACTTCAGCCTATTATGTAGCATTCTCATGGATCAAAAGTGAGATATTCTATAAAAGCGGGGTAGTCACGATGCAGCAAAAGGGTCAGATTTTTTACCGTTTAAAGTACGCGTACACAATCAGAGCTCGTCAAGTTGTTTCTATGATTCAATGTATAGCAAAGTAATTCTAAATGTTCGTATGTATTAAAATACCCTTTTCAGTCATAAAAACTAAAAAGGAAGATATTATCAAAATCACACCATGATTCAACATGCGTCTATAAGAAAAAAGTAATATTTGAAGTTAAGAATGTTCTTTGATAAACGCAGTTTTCCAAATTGCAGAAAATTTAAGAATTTTTATTCCAGAACTTGGCGGTAGTCGCCTGAACAAGTTTGTTTTATGGGTGAAAGAAGTTAACTAGATTAACTTTAATGGTAAACTTATCAAAATTTTTCGTCATTTATATTTGTCCAAATGTAAATCTAGCACATAGCAATGTATTTTAATCACTTTGTGAATCCGGCATAACAAGCACCCTGATACACAGACACTCTTGCTTTAAAGGCTCTTTAGAGATGAATTTTCAGCTTTTCAATATCGAATTCTCATGTCTGGATCGATGTGGATCTTTCACTCTGGTGGATACGATAATGGTTCCAGCTAAGATTTCGTACTTTAAAAAAAACTAGCATCTCTGCAACAGTGGTTAGGATCCAGAAGGATTATTCGCTGTTAAGCAAAACAAGATTGACCAATCATAAGCCTTCATTTTTGAGAATTTTTATTGTTCGATGGAGAGAGTCTGGAATACATGGAGTAAAAATCTGCTATCGATACTGTAAAAAATTTGACCCTTTTGCTGCATCGTTACTCCATCGATTTTATAGAATTTCTTTGTTTTGACCAATGAGAATGCTCCATAATAGAGCGAAGTAATCGTTTCCTGCAAAAGCGATGGAGTCACGATGCAGCAAAAGGGTTCAGTTTTTCACAATGCAAGCAGTGTTAAAAATTTGTATCCTTTAAATGTGCAACGATGCTACTGAATTACAAATTGTCGATCGCAGCGACATCTGCGGCATTTTCTTGATACATTATCTAGACTAGCAATAACTCTTTTTTAGAAATATGAGAATATTTTTAGAAATATGAGAATATTTTTAGAAAATGTCCTGCAGATGTCGCTTCTATCTTTAAATTTCATTAGCATTGTTGCACATTTAAATAACAGAACATTTTAGCACTTTTTTTTAAGTATTACAGAGGGCGTGTTCAGCACAACTTACTGGTTACTTACCGACCACTTACCGATTGTAGACAAGTACGAAATGAAAATCAAAGCGAAGTGTGACGTCAGCTACAATTCAACAGAATAGTTTTCATTGATGCCACAATTTGCTTTCGTACTGCCCTACAATCGGTCGGTAATATTGGTTACTTTTGTAAGTTGCTCTGAACACGCCCTGAGATAGCCGATTTCCACACTATATCCCATAGATGCTATATTTCCGGTTTCTTCCATAAGAGAACTTGTCCGGAATCCAGGTCGAATTTGCCCTGTTAGCGAAACCAGATTAACGAATCAGGAGCCTGAATTTTAGCAAATTTTTCAATGTTTTAAATAAATTTTCTTGTTAATAAATCTCGTTTCGCAAACAGCGCAAAATTTATGTGAATCCTGGCCCTCGTCCAGTTAGGATTTTGCACTTTGAACACAGTTAAAAATTTGAAACTTTTACTTTATCGTCTATCCATCGCTTTTATAGAAAATGATTACTTCATTGTATTATGGTGAATTCTCATTGGTCAAAATAGAGATATTCCATAAAAGCGGTGGAGTGACAATGCAGCAAAAACTTCAAACTTTTAGCAGTGAAAAGATCGTGTGTCTATGTAAGTGTAACATAAAAGCATGCAAAAGGAACACTTCTAATTGGTCGATTGCTTCAAAATGAATTTGAAATTTAAATTTTTTATTTTTAAAAAAGTTCTAATTATCAGATTTTTATGAAATTCAAATGGGACCACATGGATCTCATACGCTTTCAAACAAAAAAAGAATTATCAAAATCGGTTCATATTTGCAAAAGTTATGCGTGAACAACAAATACATACAGGTCGAAATCATAACCTCCTCTTTGAAGTCGGTTAAAAATTGAAGTTTGCCATTGAACGTTACAGATGTAGACATTATACAGTTGGCAAAAAAAGTATTTGTACACCCTAAAATTTTTAATTTTTAACTAAATAAAAACAGATATTTTGTCAAAAATAGTTTTAATACAGTCTGCTTACCGTCCGTTTTAAACTACACAACAGAAAATATTGATAAAGATGTAAAATAATTTTCTAATAGGAAAAGTTTGAAAATTTCTTGCAAAAAAAGTATTTGTACATTTCTCCATCCTGATATGTACTGTGTTTTATTGTGTTTATGGTTCAAAGGACTACTTTTACAGAAGCTGTTAATAATTTTTAAGTTCATATTATATTTGTCTGACATTTAATCTAATTTGCTCTTGAAGTAATTGAGTATAGAACCTAAAACTAGAGAGGCACCTCCAGATATATGAAATCCTATGATTGAGCATAATGAAAATTTAAATTCGCAACAAGAATTTGTAAAAGCTATTAAATTACCATTTACAACTATTGGATGTATAGTGAGAAACTCTGAATAAATTAAAAGCATCGAAATTCAATGGAAACCAGGACTTCTTAGCAAACTAACAATGAGGGAAAAAGGGAGTGTTGTTAAAAAAGCTTTAAAAAATCCTATGCGTTCGGTTCAAAAATTTGCTGGAGACCTTGCGACATCTTCTTGCATCATAGTAATACCTCAAACAATAAAAAATATTCTTCTCAATGCAGATTTAAAAGGAAGAACCTCAAGGAAAAATCCATTCATCAGCGAAACAAATAGGCGAAAACGCATAGTATTCGCTTTCGCATACAGAAATAAATCATTGGATTTTTGGAAAACAGTAATTTTTTCTGATGAGGGAAAATTCGGAATTTTCTTACCATCAAGCATTCGAAAAAATTGGCGTAAAAATAAAACTGTTCTAGATCCAAAACGTATACTTCAAACTATCAAGCATGTTGGGGGGAATGTTATAGTTTTGGAGTGTATAGCTTCTAATGGAGCAGGACATTTAAAATTTATTGACAATGGAAGGACAGGTTTAACATACATTGATGTGTCGCGCCATAATTTATTAAACTGTGCCAAGAAATTATGCATAGAGGAAGCTTTTCACTTTCTGCAGGATAACGATTAAAGCATACTGCTGTGATCACCAGCACATGCTTACGACAATACTCGAAGACGACTGGTAACTCCTCTAAAATCTCTAGAATTGAATCCAATAGAAAATTTGCAAATGCTATTGGATGCAAAAATCCGAAAAAAAATATATGTATCAGTAAAAAACAGTTTTAAAGAAGCTCTTATTGTGTCATCGAATAACATTAACCAAACCGCTACAAAAAAGTTGATGGAATCTATGTCACACCATCTAGAATAGTCATAAACTCTAAATGAATTCGCACAAAATAATAATTTGTATCATTTTACTAAATTTGCATTAATTATATTACATTAATATAGTGTACAAATACTTTTTTTGCATTAAATTTTAGTATATTTGTTTATTATAATGTAAAAAATGGATTCGTTTAATTTTGTTTTTCCTTCTATAATATTATAATGCATTAAATTAATGTATTACAGTATTTTTTGCTTAAATATTTTGTTTAATTTCATTATAATTAAAAAAAATGAAGTGTACAAATACTTTTTTTGCCAACTGTATTTAAAAAATTCACAAGAGTTTTTGAGTTGAGACATTTTTATCCCAACTGCATATCTTTCAACAATTCGATTATAAAAACCAGAATTTTGATGATGAAGATGATAATTTATTTATCAAATCGACAAGATAGGTATAGCTAAAATATAATGGGTAAAGTAATTTCATTTTACTTGCTGAAAGCTCTTCAAATTCGTGCTCAGATCTTAAATATTTAAAGAAAATTTCAAAATGAGACAGACACGAATTTTATTAGTTAAAATCTCTTTTCAAAATATGTTAAAATATTTGAATAAAACTGCCTATGAATCTTCATTTTTAAGACGCTTTAATTTGCATCTGATGATATAATTGGAGATGGTGAGTATACATATCTTTAATGACACGTCCTTAACTTTTATAGTTTTTTTGCTCTAAGCTATTTGGCTATAATTATAACTGTAGAAAATATGTAACATTACCCCCAAAAAATTTACGGCAGCATGCTATATCTAATTTTATGTAGTAATTTATTTTAAGTAATAGTGTAAATTTAACTGACATATTTAGCGTAATACATATACACATGTATATACATTAGTATACCGTATTACCAGTTATCTCGGTTAAATTACTCCATACAATGGAGTTAGCAAGACTGCCACCAGTATACACATTAGTGTACCGTATTACCAATTATCTAGGTTAAATTACTCCATACAATGGAGTTAGCAAGACTTCCACCAGTTTTATGGTGTAAAAAGATGCATAAATTTTATTTAAAGTGTAGCAGAATACAAATAAATTCTCAATAATGTGGAAAGATCCAATAACAAAGAAATTTATTATAAAAGGTGCTTTGATTTATCGTTGGTAACCAAAAAGTTTTTATATGTTTAAAAAAAAGAAAATAATAATCGCGAAAAACGAAAGAGTTGTGGAATAAGAGTGCAGTTTTAGCTAAAAATCTACGTTATCATTTCAGAACTTTTTGTGACACAAAAAAAGTTTACATTGTTGCTACAGCTCCTCATGTATCCTATGCTATTTACAAACATTTAATAAGAGCTCTTTTTAAAAGAGACATTGCAAGAAAATAAACAATGGATGTTAGAGCAATGCCTACAGTTACATAAATATAATATAATTATTACAAAACATCTCCTTTACTATGAAGATGAATGGAAATTACATGCATTCAATGTAGTCGTAAAAAAGTGTTGTAGTCGTAAAAAAGCAAAGAGTATACGTTAAAAACAGAGAGTATACGCTGACATCATCAACCTTTATATGTAGGGTATACGCTAATGCTTAGTTTGAGAAACAGAGGGTATACGAAGCTTCTTAAAAATCCAGAAAGTACACGGTATATACCCCCGTATACCTTCTACTACATTTTACTATTATTGTAAACTTGTTTACAATTATTCTCCTGATTTTACTATTATTGTAAACTCCAGAAACTGCTTAATAATCACAAAAATTAAAAATATTAAAGATGCAACCAAAGGAGGGGTTTATTCCAAATTTTTCACTTCTCGTTCAAAAAGATTTTTTTTTCCAAGTTGAAGTTTTGGCCATCGTACTACAGATGAAAGTCGACAGAACATGGGAAATACACTCCTATGGCCTTAATGCTTGGAGCTATAGTTCATATACCCATGTATTTTAGCTTGTATGAAAACATATTGCGGCTGAAAATGTTCTGTCTGATAAATGAATGCAAATCGATATATTTTTAATTTTCTTAATAAAAAGTGCAGTATCATCTACCGGCAAAGTTTTCAATTTTAATTAATGGTGCAGTAAAAAACGTACAATTATAACACGGATTTAAAGAAGCTGTTGCCTATCAATATAAAAAAAAAATCCTATTTCTATTCTTTTAGTCAAGTGATTTTTGATTCATAGAATATTATAATAAATTTCATTAATTTTAACACTGTTATTCTAATTGGTAGATAAATCCTATTAGCTGTAATTTTCCAACTGAGTAAAAAATAGAGTTCCTATGACTGCAATTCATTTCGGTAAATTGATTGAGATAACAGACCAGGTATCGTGATCAAAAAGTTGTCTGAGTGAATTGTTTCCTTTGGATTTATATAAGATGACTCAGTTGGGGCAGATTTTTCAGCTCATGTTAAGGTCCTGGTTCAAATCCCGAAATGAACATTTTTTCACTCAACTAATTGCAACTAGTGTTATTATTATAGTGTTACAACTTTTTTTAAAAATTCACAAGTATTGGCTTTTTAATAGTCTATGACTCACCTTTTTTTCTGAGGCACAATCTTTTGTGATCAATAGCGATGTTAGTGTTGGTGACGCAGGCTTGTCTGTGTAATTCGCAATGGTTTGGATAGTATCGACCGTCTGTGCCACATGCTGGTTTTCTCCGCCTCGGACAAGACTTATGGCAAGTGCAGATTGGCTCACCCTGAGCATTCTCCGAGCATTCCCTCCAACGACCACATGTCGTATGACTACAGCCAACCGCCACTTCTATAAATACAAATGAAACAGGTTGGAATTTAATACTTTGATGTTGTTTAATGTGTACATATTTGTTACATTGTTTTAAAGACATACATTTTTTAAGAAGATAAAATATTTATAAATATTATTCGAAGATTTTAAACACTAGAAATAAACATTCATCATGTAACCATAAATAGAATAATTTTTGCATATAAATTATTTCTCATCGAGTATTTATTATTTTAACAAAGAAAAGAAACAATTTTCATAAGATTATTAAAGGTCTCTATTCTGTGGTCTATAGTAACCATAACATTATCCTTATTTTATTGTTATAAAAAATGCACAGGTTTTGTTCATGAGTGTACTATTTATATACATTTCATAAATATTAGATAAAAATTAATGGCATAAACGGATGGATATTTAGTACTGATTATTGACAGGTTACTACTACTATAAGAGCAAGATTTCAATTCTTTGCTTCTTGTAGAGTAGTTTATACTGTTTCAACTTATATATAAATCAAAAAGTAAATTTGATTGAAAGCGAACAGATACAATATTATACGGCAAGATAATCTTTAATCAAGAATTACTAGTAGATTATCTAAAGATATATTTCACTAGTAGTAAATTGAATTCAGCAATAAATAAATCTGAATCACCTAGTTACTCTAAGCTTATCTAATGCTATACCAAGATACTATGACACCTTTATCGGGCATCACTTTTAGCCAATAAACTTGAATGTTTTGAGCGTTTTCATTTTTTCACACAGTAAATTTTCACGTATCACCTAAAATATTTACATGTTAAAAATGCCGATACCAAGTTAAATCCATCCTCTCCAAAAGAAAATTTACATTGACTTGTCAAATAATAATAATCTGATGATATGAAATTCACAATGCAAATAAAATTTTTGCTGTTTTTCTACCTGGCATTTTAATTACTTCCCTTGTATTTTAATGACGCATGAATTATACTGTAATAACCCTTACAATACGTTATTGTTGTGAATATATATTGGGTGTTGCGATTCTTATTTCTTTTTTTACCTTTTTATCGTTATTTTAAAAAATACTGAAAAAATGAAAAAAAAAATTAGATAAAAAAAAAGAAATTAAAATAAAAAGAAAGTTAAATAAAACAAGAAAGAAATAATGATGCGTTAAGCATAGATTATAAAGCACTTTCCAACACACTCAGAATAATGTAACAAAATGGCATCGTTAAAAAAAAAATATTACCCTTCATTTCACCATATGGAAATATGTATCGCAATTCAAAACCAAATTTCAGCTGTTCCTATCTACAATCGGAAAATTATCCAATTTTTTTAGCATTCCTGTACATGGTATAGAAATTTGTATCTATTAACAACATGCATTCAAAATTTAGTTCATTTAAACGATACATATATTTTCAGTCGAAAATCCTCCTTCAATAATTTCCTCTAATAAGGATAACGGTATGCGAATACTTTTGTGGAGCCCTGTATATGGGTTATAGAATTTATATTTAAGGAGCAATATGCATAAAAAATAATTAAATTTAAAAGCGCATACCAAATTTTAAAAAGCAGTTATTACGCAAAGACAATACTATAACCGATTTCATGTGTGTGTGTCTGTAAATTGATAAAAAAATGCCATTTAAATGTGATCGTAGTGAAATTCAGTGTTTAGTTTCAATTCATTTGAAATTACGTAATGTCATCAAAATACTCTCCAAATAATTTTTCTCCATGTAACATAATGTACTCGTATTTTTTTTTAGTGTCCCTGTAAATGAATCATTAATCGTACATTCTTCATATGCAATGCCATTGCCAAACATGCTTCGATGACCCTAAATAAACCTTATGAATTGCATGAAAATCCGAGTATATTTACCAGTGTTAGAGCGTGGACAGACGGACACACGGACAAACAAATCGAATGCATAAGCACTTTTCAACTTTGTTGGAAAGTGCTAAAAAAGAAAATCTTTTTTACCATTCGGTTCAAGCATTTACGCACAGTCCTAACATTTTACGATATTTATGTATGAAGTTCCTTTATTATAAAATAATTATTTTGAGGAAATCTATTATCACAAATTATATATCAAATAGTGTAAGAGTTTTAAGTGCTAATGTATTTTAATTTTGTCGATTTTCATTTTAAAGTCACGTGAATAATAATAGTAAATAATAATGCTGAAAAATATGAAATCAGGCAAAGACTTTTACAAAGCTGTTATAGTGAAAATAACTTGAACGTTAATCACCTTCTAAATTAATGAATTATTAAAAGGTTTTAGAAAAACTCAAAAACTTTAAAAGCGTGGTTTAAACTTAGTTAGAATCTTAAATTACATCATTAATTACATTTATGAATTAAAATTCGTAAATGGATGAAGCAACAAAGAACGTTTCACAATTGAAATATAAAAGTATACCTGAAAATTTGTTTCAAAAATGTCAATATATAATTTTACAGCTTACACTGTAAATAAAAACTGTTTGTTTTTTACATTACAAAAAAAAAAAAAAAAAAAAGTCTGCAATTCTACAGATGTAGCACAGAAGTCTACTACAAAAATCTATATGTTTATTAACATTTTATCAACACACTCAACAGAAAAATATGTTAATCTACATCTACAAAATTAGTTTTTGTAAATCTATAGAAATCTGTAGAAAAACTAAATAATAATAATTAAAAAAAAAACTGTTACTGCTAAAAAAAATCAATTAACAGAAAATAACGATCCTTTTTTGAAACAGTTTAAAACTATTTAATTTACATAAAATGTCTGTAATTTTCCATTAAAACAGATTTTTACTGAAAGAAATTAGTTTTTTTATGTAGAAATAACAAAATTCCATTTTTTACAGTAAAAAACTGTTTTTCTTCAAAACAGTTTTTTCTGTAAAAAAATAAAATTACTGTAAAAATTACAGATTTTTTTTCTTAGAGAGTATATTTTAATATTAGGATGGCTATTTTAATTTGAGAATTTAATACCATTGTTAAAACAGCAGAAATATGTAGAAAAGTTGCCCCACACTTCGCATGGTATGACCCTGTTTGAGAAAAGGCTACAGTAAAATCTGAGAAAATCTCTCTATAACGAAATTAGATTTTAAAAGAAAAAAATTATTGTTGCCGTAATCAAGAATACATTACAAAAATACGATGGAGGAAACAAGTGTTTCAAATCCGTTAAAATCAAATATTCAGAAATTTTAAACGAAAGAAACTTTCTCGAAACTAACATCAGGATTTTACAAAATTATTCGTTTAACACGATTCTGAAATTAAAGACAATAATAATAATAATAAAAAAATACAGCAACTAAGATGAATAATGTAAAGAATATTAATTATGCGTTAAAACATTAATAATAAATAGAACGCATGAGCATCTAATAGTTTTTTTTTTTAATTTATTACATTAAACGTCACAAAAAATAAATTTTAAAAATTTCCTATAAATTATTAAAAAATAAATAAATAAATAAATAAAATAGAGGGAGGATAACACTTTTGGAAGAATGCCAAGTCACGAAACACAATTTCTGGATTATCTATGCGTGTTTGGTTACTAACACTTTTCTATAACACTTACTAAATAATTTATCATCGCTTAGTTTTTAGATTAAAAAGAAAGCATAAGTGGATAGCACATTGAAAAAAAAAAAAAAAAAAAAAAAAACTTCATCAGCGTTTTAATATTTTTTAATGCACTCATAAAACTAGTAGGGTATAAATTTCTATGCGACTTTTTTTAAATACATGCGCTTGAATTTTAACAATATAAAAACGTGGTACAAATTGTTTAAAATTAAAATAAGTTTAATTTAAAAGCTGTAGGTACAAAAGAAAAATAATAAAAAATAGTGCTTTTAGACTGAAATTATATTGGCTTTAAAATTACTTTTCTCATATAGCGTTGCAAATTAATGCTTTTGTGGTTTCTGATAAATTTTCATCAATATTTGATTAACATAATTTATTTATCAAGGTATATGCCACAATTTTTACGAACATGAAGAAAGAATATTTCTTACTTTGAAATCGTTTTAAATATTTAAAAATAGTAAGTCAAACAGATAGCTGGAAATTTATTCTAATGTAATAATAATAATAATAATAATAATAATAATAATAATAATAATAATAATAAAATCATTCAATAATGTACTGTTCTTGTTTTGTTTTACATTTAGACGTTTTCGAATACAAAGGATCAGGATACATCCGGATTAAAAAAAATATATATTAGATTAATACAGTCACCGCCAAAAAAATCTTGACACTTTCGATTTTTGATGTTTTGTTAAATATCTAGAAATGTACACAAGGAATCATTCTGAAACTACTGGTGTGTAAACAAAATAGTACACGTCATAAATTTTGATAAATATTTTCCCCCGAAATCTAACAGGGGACCGTCAATAAATTGAAAAAGAACGAAGATCTTTTGTATCACCCTGTCAAAACTAATGAAGCAAAACAGTTTAAACTGCAGATAATGATTAAGTGTCTTATTGTGATAAGTTGTGTCGATTTGTATGAATATAGCTTGAAAACTCGTAGAGAAATTAAAATTTTTATAAAAACGGTCCAAAATTTTTCCAAGTTTTTTGCTTATAATTTTCAGAGCTCTTCATAAAACACAATAATCTTTTCAGAAAACATGACAAACAACATTGCACATAACACCCTGTAATCAGAATTAAAAAATAATAAAAAATGCATGAAAAATGAACGGGTTTACTAAATAATTTTTTACTGCGCATGCGTCAACGCTATAAAAATTTCTTTTGCATATTATGTTAGTTAAATGTATAGAGCAACTTTTGTGAAAGTCTCAAAAACATAGCTTAAAAACTTTAAAAGTTATCGTCAATACAATATGGTCAAAATCCGTTATTTCCAAAATAAGGCAAAAAGATAAGGAGTTGTATCCAAATATAGTAGTACGTGCAATACTGTGTAGGTACTAATCAATGGAATATGGATACAGTCCCTCATCTTTTTGCTTCATTTTGGGAATAATGGATTTTGACAATATTTTATTAACGATAATTTTCAGAGTTTTCAAGCTATGTTTTTGAGATTTTCACAAAAATTGCTCTATACATTTAACTAACATAATATGCAAATGAAATTTTTATAGCGTTGACGCATGCGCAGTAAAAAATTATTTAGTAAACCTGTTCATTTTTCATGCATTTTTTATTATTTTTAAATTCTGATTACAGGGTGTTATGTGCAATGTTGTTTGTCATATTTTCTGAAAAGATTATTGTGTTTTATGAAGAGCTCTGAAAATTATAACCAAAAAACTTGGAAAAATTTTGGACCGTTTTTATAAAAACTTTAATTTCTCTACGATTTTTCAAGCTATATTCATAAAAATTGTCACAACTTATCACAATAAGCCACTTAATCATTATCTGCAGTTTAAACTGTTTTGCTTCATTAGTTTTGACAGGGTAATCCAAAAGATCTTCCTTCTTTTTCAATTTATTGACGGTCCCCTGTTAGATTTCGGGGAAATATATTTGTCAAAATATATGACGTGTACTATTTTGTTTACACACCAGGAGTTTCAGAATAATTCCTTGTGTATATTTCTAGATATTTAACAAAACATCAAAAATCGAAAGTGTCAAGATTTTTTTGGCGGTGACTGTAGTATTCTGAAATTAAAGACAATTTTTTTAAAGCTTAGTTTTTTTTTTCTCCCTTCAAATTATATATTTTCATCACACGCCCATTTTTTGTGTTACAAGTAAAAAAAATATTAATTACGCGCTGAAACATTAATAATAAGTAAAATGCATGAGCATCTAATAGTTTTTTTCTTTTTATTTATTACATTAAACATCGCATGAGAAAATAAATTTTAAAAATCTCCGATAAATTATTTAAAAAAATAGAAGGGGGAGAACATTTTTGGAAAAATGCCAAGTCACGAAATATAATTTCTGGATTATCTATGTTATCTATGGATTATCTATGTTATTCTATGTTACCAACATTTTTCTATAAAACTTACTAGATAATTTATCACCGCTTAATTTTTAGATTAAAAAGAAGGCATAAATGGATAGCGTATTTAAAAAGAAAACTTCATCAGCGTTTTAATACTTTTTATTGCGTTAATAAAACTAATGCGGTATAAATTTCTATGGGTGAGAAAAAATACATGCGCTAGAATTTTTAGAATATAAAAATGTAGTACAAATTGTTTAAAAATAAAAATAAGTTTTAACTCAAAATCTATACATACAACAGAAAAATAATAAAGGATAGTGCATTTTGTCTGAAATTACATCGGTATTAAAATAATTTTTTCTATATAGCGTTGCAAATTAATACTTTTGTAGGTTTTTGCGGTTTCTGATAAACTTTCATCAATATTTCAATAACATTATTTATTCATCAAGGTATAATACACAATTTTTACGAATATGAAGAAAGAATTTCTGTCATTTTCAATCATTTTAAATATTTATAAATAGTAAGCCAAGCAGGTAGCTGAAAATTTATTCTAACGTAATAATAATAATAGTAATAGTAATTACAACAATATAAAAAAAAAATCAACAAATAATGAATTGTTCTGGTTTTGTTTTACTTTGAGGTTGTTTTCAAATCCAAAGGAGCTACTTTCAGACACATTCTGGAATACATTTTTGTACGGAAATGCATGAAATTGGCAGATGTTATGTTTCAGAAACTAAGTAATCGAAAGGAGCTTTACATTTTCTCGTAAACGAAAAAGTTCTTTCGGAAAATATTCTCAAATTGGGCGCTGTGAACCGAACTCCCGAACCTAATAAAATCAAACTCTCAGAAATTTTAAACAAACTTTCGCAAACTAACATTAGCATTTTACGAAATTATTAGTTTAACACAATTCTGAAATTAAAGACAAATTTTTTAAATGCTTAGTTTTGTTCTGTTAAAACTATATATTTGCTGCACACGCCCATTTCCTAGATTACAAGTAAAAAAAATACAGCAGCTGAGATGATTAATGTAAAAAAATATTAATTAAGCGCTAAAACATTAATAATAAATAAAAAAGCATGAACATCTAATCGTTTTTCTTTTAATTTATTACATTAAACATCGCACAAGAAATTAAATAAATAAAAAAAAAACTCCCGATAAATTATTTAAAAAAATAGAGGGAGGATAATAATTTTGAAAGAATGCCAAGTCACGAAATGTAATTTCTGGATTATCTATGTGTGTTTTGTTACTAACATTTTTCTATAAATTGTACTAGATAATTTATCATCGCTTAATTTTTAGATTAAAAAGAAAGCATAAATGGATAGCACATTTAAAAAGAAAAATTCATCAGCATTTTAATACTTTTTATTGCGACCATAAAACTAATGCGGTATTAATTTCTGTGCGTTTAAATAATAACAATAATGCATGCGCTAGAATTTTAACAATATAAAAAAACGTAGAACAAATTGTCTAAAATAAAAATTAGCTTAATTTAAAGCTATACATACAGCAGAAAAATAGTAAAGGATAGTTTTTTTTAGCTTGAAATTATATCGGCATTAAAAATATTTTTTTCTATATAGCTTTACAAGTTAATGCTTTTAAAGGTTATTATGGTTTGTGATAAATTTTCAATATTTCTATGACACAACTTATTCATCAAAGTATAATCCACAATTTTTACGAACATGAAGAGAGAATTTCTGTTACTTTTCAATCGTTTTAAATAAATTTAAATAGTAAGTGAAGCAAGTAGTTTTAACTGTATTTAATAATAATAATAATAATAATAATAATGTGGGAGCGATTCTTTCTCCAACAGCCAAGTATCATGTCTTGTCAAATAATGCATCGTTCTTATTTTGTTTTACATTTAGATAGTTTTCGAATCCGAAGGTTACATCAGGATTTCATAAAATTATTAGTTTAGCACGAGTCTGAAATTAAAGACAATTTTTTTTAATGCTTAGATTTGTTCCCTGCAAACTATATACTTTTTCCGCACACGCCCATTTTCTGTGTTACAAGTGAAAAAAAATACAGCAGTTAAGAAGATTAATGTAAAAAAATATTAATTGCGCGCTAAATCATTAATAATAAATAAAACTCATGACCATCTAATAGTTTTTTTTAATTTATTAAATTAAACATCGCATGAGAAAATTAATTTTACAAATCTCCAATAAATTACTTAAAAAAAAGAGAGAGAGAGGGGTTAACAGTTTTAGAAGAATGCCAAGTCACGAAATATAATTTCTGGATTATCTATGTGTGTTTTGTTGCTAACATTTTTCTATAAAATTTGCTAGATAATTTATCATCGCATAATTTTTAGATTAAAAAGAAAGCATAAATGGATATCACATTGAAAAAATAAACTTCATCAGCGTTTTAATACTTTTTATTGCGTTCATAAAGCTAATGCAGTATAAATTTCTGTGCGATTTTTTTTAAATACACCCGCTAGAATTTTAACAATATAAAAACGTAGTGCAAATTATTTAAAATAAAAATAAGTTTAATTTAAAAGCTGTAGGTACAAAGAAAAATAATAAAGTGCATAGATTTTAATCTGAAATTGTATCGGGTTTAAAATTATTTTTCTTACATAGTGCTACAAATTAATACTTTTGTGAATTCTGATAAATTTTCATTAATATTTGAATAACATAATTTATTTATCAAGGTATATTCTACGATTTTTACGATCGTGCAGATTTTCTCTTACATTTCAATCGTTTTAAGTATTTATAAATAGTAAGTCAAGCAGGTTAATGGAATAATAATAATAAATTATAATAACATAATGATAATATTATAGTTACATAATAATAACATAATAATAAATAAACATTAATAGTAAAAAAAATTAATAAATAATGCATTGTCTTCTTTTGTTTTACATTTAGTTGGTTTTCGAATACAAAAGATCAGGAAATATCAAGATTTCACAAAATTATCAGCTTAACGCAATTCTAAAATTAAAGACTTTTTTTTATGCTTAGTTTTGTTCTCTTCAAACTATGTATTTTCCAAACGCATCCATTTACTGTGTTACAAGTAAAAAATAAGCAACTAAGATGACTAATGTAAAAAAATATTAATTACGCGCTAAAACATTAATAATACATAAAACGTATGAGCATCTAATAGTTTTTTTTAATTTATTATATACATTAAACATCTCATGGGAAAATAAATTAAAAAAAGCCCCAATAAATTATTTAAAAAATAGAGGGAGGATAACAGTTTTGGAAGAAAGCCAAGTCACGAATTTATGGATTATCTATGTGTGTTTTGTTACTAACATTTTTCTATAAAACTTACCAGATAATTTATCATCGCTTAATTTTTAGATTAAAAGAAAAGCATAAATAAACAGAAAATTTAAAAAGGAAACTTCAGCGTTTTAATACTTTTTATTGCGTTCATAAAACTAATGCGGTATAAATTTCTGTGCGTTTTTTCTTTAAAAAAAATACATGCGCTAGAATTCAATATAAAAACGTAGTACAAATTGGTTGAAATAAAAATAAATTTAGTTTAAAATCTATAGATAAAAAAGAAAAACAGTAAAGGATAGTGCTTTTAGCCTTAAATTATATCGGCTTTAAAATTATGTTCCCTATATAGCGTTACGAAAGAATGCTTTTAAAGGTTATTGGGGTTTCTGGTAAATTTTCATGAATATTTAAATAACATAATTTATGCAACAAGGTACGATACAAAATTTTTTACTGACATGAAGAGAGAATTTCTGTTACTTTTAATCGTTTTAAATAAAATTCAAGCAGGTAGTTGGAAATTTATTCTAATGTAATAATAATAATAATAATAGTAATAGTAATAGTAATAGTAATAGTAATAACAATAACAATAAGAAATTCACAAGTAATGCATTGCTCTTACTTTGATTTACATTAAGGCTATTTTCAAATCCAAAGGGACTACTCTCAGGCACATTCTCGATTATATTTTTGAATGGAAATGCATGAAACTGGCGAGTGTTATGTATTAGAAACTAAGTAATCGCAAGAGATTTCCCTTCATTTTCGTAAACGCAAAAATCCTTTCAAAAATATTGTAAAAATGGACGTTTTGAACTGAACTTCCGAACATAATAAAATCAAACCCTCAGAAAATTTAAACGAAATAATCTTTCGCCAAACTAACATTAGGATTTTACAAAATTATTAGTTTAACACGATTCTGAAATTAAAGACAATTTTTTTAAATGTTACTTTTCCTCCCTTCAAATTATATTTTTTCCGCACAAGCCCATTTTCTGTGTTACGGGTAAAAAAATACAGCAACTAAGATGATTAATGTAAAAAGATATTAATTACGCGCTGAAACATTAATAATAAGTAAAACGCATGAGCATCTAATAGTTTTTTTCAATTTATTAAATTAAACGTCGCATGAAAAAATAAATTTAAAAAATCCTCAATAAATTATTTAAAAAATAGAGAGAGGATAACAGTTTTGGAAGAATACCAGGTCACGAAATATAATTTCTGGATTATCTATGTGTGTTTTGTTACCAACATTTTTCTATAAAACTTACTAGATAATTTATCATCGCTTAATTTTTAGATTAAAAAAAGCAAAAATGGATAGCACAGTAAAAAAGGAAACTTCATCAGTGTTTTAATACTTTTTATTGCGTTCGTAAAACTAATGCGGTGTAAATTTCTTTGCGTTAAAAAAATACGTTCTCCAGAATTTAAACAATATGAAAACATAGTACAAATTATTTTAAATAAAAATAAGTTTAATTTAAAAGCTATAGGTTCAACAGAAAAATAGCAAAAGATAATGATTTTAGCATGAAATTATATCAGTTTTAAAATAATTTTTTTCGTATAGCGTTACAAATTAATGCTTTTGCGGTTTCTGATATATTTTCATCATTATTTGAATAATATAATTTATCTATCAAAGTATAGTCCATAATTTTTACGAACATGAAGAGAGAATTTCTGTTACTTTTCAACCATTTGAAAAATTTATAAATAGTAAGTCAAGCAAATAACTGGAAATGTATTCGAATGTAATAATAATAATAATAATAATAATAATAATAATAATAATAATAATAATAATAATAATAATAATAATAATAATAATAATAATAACAAATTCAATAAATAATGCATTGTTCTTGTTTTGTTTTACATTTAGATAGTTTTCGAATCGAAAGGATCAGGATACATCAGGATTTCACAAAATTATTAGTTTAACACAATACTGAAATTAAAGACAATTTTTTTTTTAATGTTAGTTTTCCTCCCTTCAAATTATATTTTTTCCGCACAAACCCATTTTCTGTGTTACAGGTAAAAAAATACAGCAACTGAGATGATTAATGAAAAAAAATATTACGCGCTAAAATATTAATAATAAATAAAACGCATGAACATTTAATAGTTTTTTTTTTATTTATTAAATTAAACATCACAAGAAAAAATAAATTAAAAAAATTCGCAATAAATTATAATAAAAAAAAAAAAAAAAAAAAAAAAAAAAAAAAAAAAAAAAAATAGAGAGAGGATAGCAGTTTTGGAAGAATGCCAAAGTCACGAAATATAATTTCAGGATTATCTATGTGTGTTTTGTTACCAACATTTTTCTATAAAACTTACTAGAAAATTTATCATCGCTTCATTTTTAGATTAAAAAGAAAGCATAAATGGATAACACATTTAAAAAGGAAACTTCATCAGCGTTTTAAAACCTTTTATTGCGACCATAAAGCTAATGCGGTATTAATTTCTGTGCGTTTAAATAATAATAATAATGCATGCGCTAGAATTTTAACAATATAAAAAAACTTAGAACAAATTGTCTAAAATAAAAAATAAGCTTAATATAAAAGCTATAGGTACAACAAAAAAAAAGTAAAATATAGTTTTTTTTTTTTTTTTTTTTTTTTTTTTTTTTTTTTTTTTTTAACATGACATTATATCGGCATTAAAAATATTTTTTTCCTATATAGTTTTACAAGTTAATGCTTTTAAAGGTTATTATGGTTTGTGATAAATTTTCAATATTTCTATGACACAACTTATTTATCAAAGTACAGTCACATAATAGCACATTTAAAAGGGAAACTTCATCAGCATTTTAATACTTTTTATTGCGATCATAAAACTAATGCGGTATAAATTTGTGAGCGATTTGTTTTAAAGCATGCGCTAGAATTTTAACAATGTGAAAACGTAGTACAAATTGTTTAAAATTAAAATAAGTTTAATTTAAAAGCTGTAGGTACAAAAGAAAAATAATAAAGGATAATGCTTTTAGAGACTGAAATTATATTGGCTTTAAAATTACTTTTCTTATATAGTATTGCAAATTAATGCTTTTGTGGTGTCTGATAAATTTTCATCAATATTTGAATAACATAATTTATTTATCAAAATATATGCCACAATTTTTTACGAACATGAAGAGAGAATTTCTGTTACTTTTCAATCGTTTTAAATATTTATATATAGTTATTCAAGCAGGTAGATAGAAATTTATTCTAATGTAATAATAATAATAATACTATAAAAACATTTTTAAAATATATATATAATGCATTGTTCTTGTTTTGTTTTACATTTAGACGATTTTCGAATCCAAACGATCGGAATACATCAGGATTTCACAAAATTATTAGTTCAACAAAATACTGAAATTTAAGACAGGTTTTTTTAAATTGTTAGTTTTTCTCCCTTCAAACTATACATATTTCAGCACGCACCCATTTTCTGTGTTACAAGTAAAGAATACAGCAACATGGGTGATTAATGTAAAAAATATTAATTAAGCGCTGAAACATTAATAATAAATAAAACGCATGAGCATCTAATAGTTTTTTTTTATTTATTACATTAAACATCGCATGAGAATTTAAAAAATCCTCAATAAATTACTTAAAAAAATAGAGGGAGGATAACAGTTTTGGAAGAATGCCAGGTCACGAAATTTAATTTCTGGATTATCTATGTGTGTTTTGCTACCAACATTTTTCTATAAAACTTACAAGATAATTTATCATCGCTTAATTTTTAGATTAAAAAGAAAGTATAAATGAATAGCACGTTTTAAAAAAGAAACTTCATCAGCATTTTAATACTTTTTATTGCTCTCATAAAAGTAATGCGGTATAAATTTCTGTGCGTTAAAAAAAATAATAATAATAACACATTGGCTAGAAGTTTAACAGTAAAATAAATAGTAAAAATTGTTTAAAAATAAAAATAAGTTTAATTTAAAGTTATACATACAACAAAAAAATAGTAAAGGATAGTTTTTTTAGTCTGAAATTATACCCGCATAAACAATATGTTTTCCTATATAGCGTTACAAATTAATGCTTTTAAAGGTTATTGTGGTTTGTGATAAATTTTCACCAATATTTGAATGACATTTTACGAACATGAAGAGAGATTTTCTGTTACTTTTCAATCGTTTTAAATATTTATAAATGGTAAGTCAAGCAGGTATCTGGAAATTTATTTTAATGTAATAATAATAATATTATTAATATTAATAATAATCTTAATATTAATAATAATAGTAATTATTATTATTATTATTATTATTATTATTATTATTATTATTATTATTATTATTATTATTATTATATATTCAACAAATAATGCATTGTTCTCATTTTGTTTTACATTAAGGCTGTTTTCAAATCTAAAGGTGCTTCTTTCAAACAAAATTATCTAATGCATTTTTGTATGAAATTAGAAGGTATAATAAAATAATAATTAAATTATATATACAATAATTAAACTATACATCCGATTTTCATAAAGTTTGAAATGACTCGAAAAAATTATGTGACAATTATTTACTTTAAATTTCAACTTGAGTTTTTTGTGACTGACTTTTTAAGAGAGTTCCTTTTTCAGGTATTTTACAATCTTTTCTAAGATTCTATGAATTACGAATTTTCGAAAGCCGTTAAAAACAAACGCTCAGAAATTTTAAACGAAAGGAACTTTTTCGAAACTAATATTAGGATTTTACAAAATTTTAAGTTTAACACGATTCTGAAATTAAAGACAATTTTTTTTTAATGCTTAGCTTTCTTCTCTTCAAACTATATATTTTCCGCACACGCCCATTTTCTGCGTTACAAGTAAAAAAATGCAGCAACTAACATGATTAATGTTAAAAAATATTAATTACTTAGTAAAACATTAATAATAAATAAAATGCATGAGCATTTAATAGTTTTTTTTAAATTTATTACGTTAAACATCGCATAAGAAAATAAATTAAAAAAATTCCCAATGAATTAAAAAAAATAATAATAAAAATAAAGGGAGGATAGCAGATTTGGAAGAATGCCAAGTCACGAAGCATAATTTCTGGATTATCTAAGTGTGTTTTATTACTAACATTTTTCTATAATACTTACTAGATAATTTATCATCGCTTAATTTTTAGATTAAAAAGAAAGTATAAATGGGTAGCACGTTTAAAAAGAAAACTTCATCAGTGTTTTAATCTTTAACTAATGCGGTGTAAATTTTGGTGTTTTTTTTTTTTTTTTTTTTTTTTTTAAATACATGCGCTAGAATTCTAAAAATATAAAGATGTCGAACAAATTGTTTAAAATAAATATAAGTTTAATTTAAAAGCTATAGGTACAAAAAAATAGTAAAGGATAGTGCTTTTAACCTGAAATTATATTTGCATTAAAATTATTTTTCCTACACAGCGTTACAAATTAATACTTTTAAAGGTTGTTGTAGTTTGTCAACATTTTCATCAATATTTAAATAACATATTTTATGCAACAAGATATAATCCACAATTTTTGCGAACATGAAGAGAGAACTTCTGTTACTGTAATCGTTTTAAATATTTATAAATGGTAAGTGAATCAGGTAGCTGGAAATTTAATTTAATGTAATAATAATAATAACAATAATAATAATAATTTCAACAAATAATGCATTGTTCTTGTTTTGTTTTACATTAATGCCGTTTTCAAATCCAAAGGGGCCACTTTTAGACATATTCAACAATACCTTTCTGTACGGAAAAGCATGAAATTGGCAGGTACAATTAAATAACAATTAAACTATACATCGGATTTTCATAAAGTTTGAAATGACGCGTGTATGTAGCAATCATATGCTTTAATTTTCAAACGATTCGGTTGGGTAGTTTTTGCTCTGTTATATGTGGACGGACGGACAATCTGAACGACAATTATAGGTGCGACGTATTTACAGAAGCAAAACGCACCTAACAATACTTCTGAAGGTGGTAACCTGTGTAAAACAGGATTATTATTTTAGCTTAGCGATTCCTTTTTCACGTATTTTACTACATTTTATTATTAATTACGTATTTTTGAAAGCTGCTAAAATAAACCCTCAGAAATTTTCTTTAAACTGACAACAGGATTTCACAAAATTATTAGTTTAACACGATTCTGAAATTAAAGACAATTTATTTTAATACTTTGTTTTGTTCCCTCCAAACTATATATTTTTCACATACGCCCATTTTCTGTGCTAAAAGTAAAAAAATACAGCAACTGAGATGATTTATGTAAAAAAATATTAATTACGCGCTAAAACATTAATAATACATAAAACGTATGGGCATTTAATAGTTTTATTTAAATTTATTACATTAAACATCGCATGGGAAAATAAATTAAAAAAATCCCCGATGAATTATTTAAAAAAATAGAGGGAGGATAACAGTTTTGGAAGAATGCCAAGTCACGAAAGATAATTTCTGGATTATCTATGTGTGTTTTGTTGCTAACATTTTTCTATAAATTGTACTAGATAATTTATCTTTGCTTGGTTTTTAGATTAAAAAGAAAGCATAAATGGATAGCACATTTAAAAAGGAAACTTCATCCGCTTTTTAATACTTTTTATTGCGTTTATAAAACTAATGCGGTATAAATTTCTGAGCGTTAAAAAAAAAAAAAAAAAAAAAAAAAAAAAAAACTAGTCCACCATAATACTTACCCATCATGGATATGCATAATATAATATATGAAAATAAAACATGTGAAAACTATTTATACTGTGCATTGCAATTCCAAAACAAAATTTAAACGTATATTTAAATATTATTAATATACATAGTAATGCTCTATTAATGAATTGCTGATGAAATATTTTGACAAATTTTGTAAAAGGCCAAACTACTCAAGTAGTACCGAACTGCGTAAAAGAAACATCCTTATAACTGCAAAAATAATAATCATATTAACTAACAGTTTACTGCGTCGGATTAAGCGCCTCATTTCCAATTAATATATATCTCTGAATTGAAATTTGAAAGAAATACAGGGTCATGAAAAATCGAAGAATGTGGAAAACAGGATTACAAATATCTCGGCAACTAATAATCTGATCGACTTTGTTCTTTATGCAAAATTTATGCTATTTTATTGCATTTTACCCCCACTCCTTAAAATAAAAAAATTAGAAAATTTTTATACACCTTTCATCAGAATGAATTTTTCAAGAATCCGAAAAAAATAGTTCCGGATAATCGAGGTTACTGATATTAAATAGGCTTCGTCCCATTCTTAATACTAATCACATGCAAAATTTCAAGTCTCTATCTCACTTTGTTCGTGAGATAGAGCGTTTACAGACAGATAGACAGACGGACGGGAATTTTTTTTTTTTTCTAAAAATATGTTTTTCGGAATCTCCACTATCTGAAACGTGTAAATCAGTCAAATTTTTTTTTCGATTTTCAAAACGATTGCAAGACTTACCCTATATTACGTATGATGGGTATGTAATAATACGTGCGCTAGAATTTCAACAGTATAAAAAAGTAGTACAAATTGTTTAAACATAAAAATATTTTTAATTTAAAAGCTGTAGGTACAACAGAAAAATAGTAAAGGCTAGTGCTCTTAGCCTGAAATTATATCAGCATTAATTTTATATATATATATATATATATAACAAAACCAAAAGAAATTCCAAATCCCCAAAATGCATGGAAGTCTTCATCAGGGAGGCCCCTCCATGTAGGGGTAAATAAAGAGAAGTTTCTGAAAGGATGTAGGCTCATAAGCTAAATTACATCCTTAGCCCCCAACTTCTCAGATTTCATAAATCAAACTCAAACCTTCAAAAATATTATAAATATATACAAAATTTTTTTTAAAAAATACCAAAGGACAAGACCAAAAATTACACAAACAAAAAAGGAAAATTACCTACAAAACTAAATATAAAAAATAAAATTGTAAAATACAAACCCCCAGGAATACAAAACCCTCTTCAGCTAGTGGGGCCATTCACTAGCGCTTCAATCTCGCCCTAAATTGAAATCAAGCATCCGCAAGTAAAGAAACACTGAGACTCAGAAACTTTCAGTTAACATATAAGATCATAACATATCTTATATGTTAACTGAAAGTTTCTGAGTCTCAGTGTTTCTTTACTTGCGGATGCTTGATTTCAATTTAGGGCGAGATTGAAGCGCTAGTGAATGGCCCCACTAGCTGAAGAGGGTTTTGTATTCCTGGGGGTTTGTATTTTACAATTTTATTTTTTATATTTAGTTTTGTAGGTAATTTTCCTTTTTTGTTTGTGTAATTTTTGGTCTTGTCCTTTGGTATTTTTAAAAAATTTTTTTGTATATATTTATAATATTTTTGAAGGTTTGAGTTTGATTTCTGAAATCTGAGAAGTTGGGGGCTAAGGATGTAATTTAGCTTATGAGCCTACATCCTTTCAGAAACTTCTCTTTATTTACCCCTACATGGAGGGGCCTCCCTGATGAAGACTTCCATGTATTTTGGGGATTTGGAATTTCTTTTGGTTTTGTTATATACATTTTTTACATTTCTTTTTGTAGCATTTTGCGCATTGGTCTGTAAAAAACTGTTTATTTGTTTCTTCATTTTTTAAAAATTAATTGAATGGTTTTAATAAAATTGTGTATATATATATATATATATATATATATATATAGCGTTACAGATTAATGCTTTTAAAGGTAATTGTGGTTTCTGAAACATTTTCATCGATATTTAAATAACATAATCTATGCAACAAGGTATAATTCACAATTTTTACTAACATGAATAGAGAATATCTGTTTTATTTTAATTGTTTTAAATATTTATAAATAGTAAGTCAAGCAGGTAGTTGGGAATTTATTCTAATGTAATAATAATAATAATAATAATAATAATAATAATAATAATAATAATAATAATAATAATAATAATAATAAATCAACCAATAATGCCTTGTTCTTATTTTGTTTTACATTAAGGCTGTTTTCAAATCCAAAGCGACTACTTTCAGACATATTCTCTAATACATTTTTGCACATGCATGAAATTGGCAGGTGTTATGTTTTAGAAACTAAGTAATTGGAAGACATTACTTAATAACAATAATCATAATAAACTCTGGTGTAAAAAATTTACTATGCTTTTTTTATTTAATATATACATATAATATATTTTTTTAATTTTTACTTGGTGTTTGATTGCAAATCTTATATAAAATAAATTTCGTTCGAAGATGAAACTCAAACTTAAAAAATTTTATAGATTCGATCATTTGTTAATGCAAATAACTGGTACAAACTGGCAATATCAAAATAATCTAAGTTGTTGTGGGGTAATATCGTCAAGTGATAATATTAAGCATAACTATGGGGAAAAAAAAGGGGGAAGTGCTATTTGCGAGTTTTGCGCAAAAGGTCTCTGAGTCATCTGAATCTCAAACAATAGCTAAAAATTCGTTCGTTTCCTGGAAGAAGCATGTAAGAATGAACGACCGATCTAAAATGTGAGAGGTAAATTCTGAGATTTAAAGACTGAGATCTAAGGTACCCTGGGGTAATAACGCCACATTAAGATTCTACCAATTTTCACGGCTCAGTTTTAGTTTGTATTTTTCAAACAAATATATGATTTGATACAGCAACTCATTGACTATCTATATAAAAAAAATAATTTAGCAGATATGAATTCATAAAATGTAATGACGTGATTTCTTGACCAATGCTATTTGGCGTTATTACCCACCTATATGGGTAATAAGGCCATGCAAACAAAACTATGAAATAAGATGAAATAATTGCATGTAGATTGCCCAATTCTAAAAATACAAACTCTACAAACTTAGAAATTGACAAATTGCATTCTAAGCTATTGAAAATGTTCAATTTTTTGTGAAAGTGTAAGAACAATAAAGGTGTGGTGTGTATGTGTGGGGGGGAGGATGAGGCAAAATAATATCAGACCGTGAGCTTTTTTTTTTTTTTTTTTTTTTTTTGCTTAAAAAGGACCGCTTAAATAGAATTATTAGAAACATTGCACAGTTTTAACTGTGTTTGTTTGAATCAGTATTTAGGATGTAGCTCGGCCACTGTAGGGAATCAACCGGGGTATTAATGCCAAGGATTGGCGTTATTACCCCGTTATAGTTATTGCGCTGTACATTTTAAATTACAAATTATCTCGAGAAGATATCCAAAATCTTCAACAATATTTTGAAAGTCCATGAAATGTACTACAAATTTATGTAATTAACAAAGTATTTCCGGATAAAAAAAAATAGTCTTCACACCACAAAACGTATCTCGCAAATTTTAGATCAAGCGTTAATTTTAGTTGTTTGTAAAAACAATAAGACCAAAAATGAAACAAATTAACTTGAAGCTGTTTTTTGCGATTTATATGACTCAAAACCCTTCTGAGCAGAGACATGGGTGTCATTTACCAGATTATTTCATAAATATGCAAAATATTAGCACTTGACGTTATTACCCCGCCTGGCGTTATTACACCAGACCACCTTTTAATAGGAAATACTTGTTTATTAGATAAATTTGTTGAGTATTTCGTGTACTTTCGAAATGTTGTTAAATTTTTTGGATGTGTTCCGGAGATTGTTTGTAGTTTAAAATAGACTGCGCAATAAATATATCGGGATAATAATGCCACCTATTGCGGTTATTCTTGTTGATTCCTTTCAGTGCTGGAACTACATCAGGAGAGGCTTTTTTTTATATATGAGAGGAAATTATTGTCATTCTTGGAAACCAAAAAGGATAGAAAGAAATTTGTATGCTTTAAGTGCTGTTAAATTTTTCTTGTAAGAAGAATAAAATACCAAATTATTACTGCATCCTGATAACGCAATTAATGGTAAGTAAGAGGAATTTGTCAATTTCTAGGACTGTAGAGTTCGTATCTTTAGAACTGGACAATTTACGAGCATTTTTCTATCGTATTTTATAATTTTGTTTGCATGGCGTTTTTACCCACCAGTGTGGGCTATAACGCCAAATAGTGCTGGTTAAGAAATCACGCCATTGCATTTTATGAATACATATTTGCTAAAATATTCTTTCTTGTATACATAGTCAATAGGTTTCTGTATCAAATCCTATGTTTGTTTGAAAAAAAAATCTCAAAATAAGCCATGAAAATTGGTAGAACCTTAATGTGGCGTTATTACACCAAGACACCTTATTTTAATTTACTATTGATAATATACACTAGACTTCCGCAAATCCACAACCCTAAAATTCGCACATAATTTACGGATGTAAACAATGCAGCATTCAGTTCAGATATAGGGACAAAATTTGACTTTTTAAGCTTTATATCAATTCCATATATATTTTATTTTGTAATTCTTGTTAGTATTACTGAATAGATGTTTTTTGTAGAAGGAAGAATAAATTTATTTTTGAAAAAAATCAAGAAATTGCTGGTATTACAATCTTGTTACAAAATATATATTTTTGTATTAATCAAGTGTGGCTAAACCAGAAATAAAAACTTCCTTATTTTATGATTTTGATGTGAATTAGTAATGCACCTTTATGAGGCAAGTTTCATTAATAATTTAAGAAAATTACATTTCATGTTTATAATAAATATTTAATCATACATTGATTATTAACTTGACTTTTGCTTTTAATATTTTATTCATTTTAAAATTTATCTAAATTTTTATTTTTTTTAGTTTAAAACTAATTTTAATATTTTATTACATTGTAAACATTCCTTATAGTTTCTATTGCATTATTAATTGCAATTAAATTATTGTTTAAAAAATTTAAACAATTCAATGACTAAAAATCCACGAAATTCTAAAATCCACACAATCTCTGGTCCCAAGCTGTGGGGATTTGAGAGAGTCTAAATTATTGCATACCGATCTTAAGATTTGCAAACTCATTCTTCGAAAAATTATTTAATCTTACTGATTTACTCGTACATTTTTTTTAGAAACCCATTAAATCTGAATATTAAAAATTCATAGGAGATGAACTTTTGCGAAACTAATCTCAAAATTTTATGAAATTTATAGACTAATACATATCTGAAACTAGAGACAAATTTCCTAAAAACGCATTGTTTTTCATCCCTTCAAACAATTCAATCTCATCCGCAGGAATAAATTTTCGGTTACAAATAAAATTACCACAACTAAAATTATTAATGTAAAAAATATTAATTACACACTAAAACGTTAATAATAAATATAAAATATGCGCATCTAATAGTTTTTCTAATAAATTTATTACAATAACCATTGTACGAAAAAATGAATTTTAAAAATTCTCGAAAAATTATTATTTTTTTAAAAATGAGCCACAATTTTGAAAGAATGCCAATGCACGAAATATTATATTCGGGCTTATATGTTTTGTTAACCACTTTTTTCAATAAAAGTTGGTAGATAATTGATTAAAGCTTAATTTTTAAATTTAAAAAGCATAAATGGATAGTATAATTTAAAAAGGATGCTTCATTAATGTTTTAGCATTTTTATTGCGTTTGTAAAGTTAATGTGGTATCTTTTCATTAAATCTTTGCGCTTAAAAAAAGATTATGTGCATTAGAGTTTTGAAAATATTAAAAACGTGGCAAAAAATATTTAATTTGAAAATGAGAATACTTCAAAAGGGATTTCTACAACAATAAAAATAGTAAACGATATTACTTTCTGTTTGAAATTATATCAGAATTAATAGTAAGTAAGACAATTTTGTCAATTTCTGGGGATGTAGAGTTCGCATCGTTAGAATTGGACAATTTACATGCCATTATTTCATCTTATTTTCTAGTTTTTGCTTGAATGGCATTTTAAGCCATTTTAGAAAATAACACCAAGTAGCACTGTTCAAGAAATCACGACATTGCATTTTATGAATACATACCTGCTAAATTATTCTTTCTTGTTTACATAGCCTATAGCCAATACGTTACTGTAGCAAATCCTATATTTGTTTGAAAAAGAAGAAAAAAAATATCGAAGATAGCTGTAAAAATTGGTAGAACCTTAACGTGACCTCAAGACACCTCATTTAAATTTACTATTGATAATATACTTGTATACCGATCTTAAAATTTGCTAACTTATTTTTCGAAAAATTTCTTCCTCTTACTGATTTATTCGTACATTTATTTTAGAAATTCATCAAGCTAAATATTCAAACATAATAGGAAATGAACTTTCGTGAAACTAATCTCAAAATTTTAAGAATTTTTTAGCCTAACACGCATCTGAAACTAAAGACAAATTTCCTAAAAAACGCGTAGTTTTTCATCCATTCAAACAATGCAATCTCATCAGCACGAATCCATTTTTGGTTACAAACAAAAATTACCACGACTAAAATTATTAATATAAAAAATATTAATTATAAACTGAAAAATTAATAATAAATAAAAAGCATGAACATCTAATAATTTTTATAATAAGTTTATTAAAATACACATTGCACGAAAAAATAAATTTTAAAATTTCTCAATAAATTATTAAAAAAGAGCCTAAACAAATTTGGAAGAATGCCAATGCACGAAATATTATATTCTGGATTGTCTATGTATGTTTTGTTAACCACATTTTTCTATAAAAGTTGGTAAATAGTTCCTCACAGCTTAATTTTTAGATAAATGGATAGTATAATTTAAAAAAAAAATGCTTCATTAATGTTTTAATGTTTTTTATTGCGTTCATAAAGTTAATGCGATATCTTTTCATTAAATTTTTGCGCTTAAAAAAGATTATGTGCATTAGAGTTTTGAAAATATTACAAACGTGACAAAAAATATTTAATTTAAAAAATGAGAATATTTAAAAAGGGATTTTAAACAACAACAAAAATAGTAAACGATATTGTTTACAGATTGATATTAAATCGCATTTAATGGTAAGTAAGAGAAATTTATTAATTTCTGGGGCTGTAGAGTTCGTATCTTTAGAATTGGACGAATTACATGCCATTATTTCATCTTATTTTATAGTTTTTGCTTGCATGGCGTTTTAAACTATCTTGGATAATAACGCCAAATAGCCAATGGTCAAGAAATCACGTCATTGCATTTTAGGAAAACATATCTGCTTAAATATTCTTTCTTGTATAAATAGTCAATAAGTTGCTGTATCAACTCCTATATTTGTTTGAAAAAAAATCCATGACAATTATTAGGATTTTAACGCAGCGTTATTAGTTCAAGACCTTTATTCTAATTTATTATTAATAATATACGTGCATACCGATCTTAAAATTTGCAAACTTATTCTTCGAAAAATTATTTCCTTTTACTGATTTTATTCGTACCTTTATTTAAGAAATTCAGTAAATCTATATATTCAAAATTCATAGGAGATCTTCATCAAAACTTTCGTGAAACTGATCTCAAAATTTAAGAATTTCTTGGTCTAAATACATATTTGAAACTAAAGACAAATACAAATTTCCTAAAAACGCATAATTTTTCATCCCGTTAAACAATGCAATCTCATCAGCAAGAATCCATTTTCGGTTACAAATAAAAATTACCACAATGAAAATGATTAATGTAAAAAATATTAATTACACACTAAAACATTAATAATAAATAAAATGTATGAGCATCTAAAAGTTTTTATAATAAATTTATTACAATAAACATTGCAAGAAAAGCTAAATTTTAAAAATTCTCAATAAATTATTTAAAAAAAAAAAATTAACGTAAACAATTTTGGAAGAATGCCAATACACGAAATATTATATTCAGGATTATCTATGCATGTTTTGTTAACCACATTTTTCTATAAAAGTTGGTAGATAATTAATCATAGCATAATTTTTAGATTAAAAAAGCATAAATGGATGGTATAATTTAAAAAGGATGCTTCATTAATGTTTTAATTTTTTACTTACTCATCATACGTAGTATAGGGTAAGTCTTGCAATCGTTTTAAAAATCGAAAAATTTTTTTTGACGGATTTACACGTTTTAGATAGTGGAGATTCCGAAAAACATATTTTCAGAAAAAAAAAAAAATTGCCGTCCGTCTGTCTGTCTGTCTGTCTGTAAACGCTCTATCTCCCGAACAAATTGAGATAGACACTTGAAATTTTGTATGTAGTTAGTATGTAAGAATGGGATGAAGCCTATTTAATATCAGCAACCTCGATTATCCGGAACTATTTTTTTCGGACCCTCGAAAAATTCGTTCTGATGAAAGGTATATAAAAATTTTCGAATTTTTTTGTTTTAAGGAATGGACGTAAAAGGCAATAAAATAACACACATTTTGCATATAGAACGAAGTCGATCGGATTATTAGTTGCCGAGATATTTGTAATCCTGTTTTCCACATTCTTCGATTTTTCATGACCCTGTATTTCATTCAAATTCAGAGGTATATTTTAATTGGAAATGAGACGCTTAATCCGACACAGTTAATTGTTAGTTAATAGAAAGATTATTTTTGGAGTTATAAGGATGTTTCCTTTACGCAGTTCGGTACTACTTGAGTAGTTTGGCGTTTTATATAATTTGTCGAATTTGGTACTTCAGCAGTTCTTTAATAAAGCATTACTATGTATATTAACAATATTTAAATTTTGTTTATGAATTGCAATGCATTGTATAAATAGTTTTCACATGTTTTATTTTCATATACACATCCATGATGGGTAAGTATTACGGTGGCCTCCAACGACTAGTTTTATTGC
This sequence comes from Maratus speculifer, assembly GCA_964019185.1. NCBI lineage: Eukaryota > Metazoa > Arthropoda > Arachnida > Araneae > Salticidae > Maratus > Maratus speculifer. The sequence continues at coordinate 363,239,392 of OZ025290.1, read as the reverse complement.
GTTCATAAATTTAATGCGGTACCTTTTCATTAAATTTTTGCGCTTAAAAAACATTACGTGTATTAGAGATTTGGAAATATTAGAAAAGGTGACAAAAATTATTTAATTTAAAAATGCGAATAATTCAAAAGGAATTTTTACAACAATAAAAAATAGCAAACGATATTATTTTCAGATTGAAATTACATCAACATTAAAATTAGTCATTGGGGAGGGGGGGGGGTCACCGTATACTTACCCATCATGGATATGCATACTGTAAAATATCAAAATAAATATATATGAAAACTCTTTATATAATGCATCGCAATTCCAAAATATAATTTAAACGTATATTTAAATATCTTTAATACATAGTAATGCTCTATTACGGAACTGCAGGTACTACATGATTCTCCAATCAATCCATTTCGACAAATTGTATAAATCGTATAAAACTACTCGAAAATTACACAAATTGGCCTAATTTTTATTTTAAATAACGAAAAAACAAATAACTCAGTAAAAGATTAATAATACTACAAATAAAACATCGATTTAAAAATCGCTTGATGACGACATGACGTAACAAACACGTGCAATGTGTTTAATGTCAAAGGAATGCGATATTTACTATAAGCCATTATTTGCATTTAATCTTATAGTTTGGCGATAGTTTTGTGGTTGACGAAATAATCAAATAATACTGATTGCATAAAAGAAACATCCTTATAACGCAAACTAACTAACAAAAAAAATAATAATCACATGAACTAACTCTTTACTGTGCTGGATTAAGCGTGTCATTTCCAATTAAAATATATGTTTGAATCGAAATTTCAATGAAATGCAGAATCATGAAAAATCGGAGAGTGTGGAAAGTAGCATTAAAAATATCTCAACAACTAATTATCCGATTGACTTTATTCTTTATGCAAATTTATATATTTTTAAAATTGATTTTTTTGTCCATTTCTTAAAATAAAAATATTAGAAAATTTTCATAGACCTTTCATCAGAACGAAAATTTCGAGAGATAATCGATGTTATTGATATTACATAAGCCTTTTTCCATTGTTACATACTGAGTGTTTATAGATAGACAGACGGTCGGTAATTTTTTTTTGCCTAAAAATATGTTTTTCGGAAACTCCACTGTCTGAAACATGTAAATCCGTTTATTTTTTTTTCTATTTTCAAAATTATTGCAAGATTTACCCTATGCTACGTATGATGGGTAAGTAAAATGTATTTCTTTTACAGTGTAAAGTGTTATAAGCTAATGTTAATAAATATTATTGTGATTGCTGATTAAAGTTATTGAGTGAATGTGTATGTAGTTTCTTTATGCATAATATTTTTTATTAACAAAGATTTATACTTTGTTTCTATAGTTAAAAAGAATCTATCTTTACTTGAGTATTTTTATTGATTAATATTTCATATTTATAAATTACAATCGTTTTCACGAATGTTCTTTACATTTTCAACATGCTTATTTATTAACAAATGCTAATCTCCCAGAATCTATACTTTTTTACGTACAAGAAACGATGAAATTTCATCTATTTATTATTTATAACCAATCCTTTTTAATGTCGGCCCGCACAAAGAATTTCAATTGAATATCAACTAAATAACTGCAGAGTCAGTCAGTCTTAAAAAATTATTACCATTAATACCTTCTATTATACACATTTTTCTTAACTACATTTCAAGGCAGAAGTCCCGTGAGAAATACTTCTCGGAAAAATCGAAAGAAACTATACTTAATAAAATCAGAAAATGCTATAAATTTAGAATATCCGAGCAACCACAAAGATATAAATTCAGGATTAATAGATCAAATACATACATATATTCCCTCATAAATTTATCTTACATCGAATATTAAAATAATAAAATTTTTTTCTTCCTTACTATCGCGTCGAAGAAAAAAGGGGTTATGCGTTCAACTTATGAATCTCTCGGGAAATCAAAGGATAGAATAACGAAATGAGTTTCTTAAACGGTGTACTTAAGTTTCACGCTGAAGAAAATAAAGATTCCTATCTGCTTCAGAAGAATTAAGGTTTCGAAGCAAACTTCTCTGTAATTCATATTTGTTAAGGTTGTTTTTAAATTTCTTGATCAACTAATGTGAAACTTTCGGACACATTTTCTGAATTAATGTTAAATGTAGAGGTATAAAAGTGGCAAATATGATCCTTAAAGCTATTTGGAATCAAATGGCATTTTCAATTCATTGATAAATAAATTAGTTGTCGAGTTACAAACCATTTTTGACACGTGACGACAAGTTTTTCTCATTTTCCGAAAACGCGCGTTTAGAAATTCGGTTCAGAATCGACCACTTTCACATTTTCTGAAGCAGTTTTTGCTTTTAATAAAAAATAGAAAAGGCAATATATAGGTCCTTTATGAGGGAACCTACAGAAGTTAGTCTAAGGAAAGGCGAAGTTTGTAATGGCAATATCTCAATTCAAATATCTAATGTTTAGTTAAATATTTAAAAAGAAAAGTACATTTGTAAAGTTGAATGAGGGAACCTATAGAAATTAGTCTAAGAAAAGGCGAAGTTTCTAATGACAATATCTCAATTCAAATATCTAATGTTTAGTTAAATATTTAAAAAGAAAAGTACATTTGTAAAGTTGAATGAGAGAACCTATAGAAATTAGTCTAAAAAAAGGCGAAGTTTATAATGACAATATCTCAATTCAAATTTCTAATGTTTGGTTAAATATTTAAAGAAAAAAATACATTTGTAAAGTTGGATTCTCTTTTTTTACCTAACTACGCTATTAATGTTTTGTGATCTTTTACAGATAAGTTTCAGTTTACTGTTTGTGACAATGGATGTGTTGTGTGTTATCTAAGCTCCGTAGAGATCAAGAATCCCTTGAGGCTCGCTTGTTAGAATAAGTTCGAAACTTTGAAAATGTATTTTTAATGTGTGTTTAGTATTATTTTTGATGAGTATCGTAAATGCTTTGAATCAATATAAACAACTACTCGGAAAATAAGTGGCAACAATTTTTTTTTATTTAATAGATTGAAAAAATTATATGCTATATTATTCACTTTTTCTTCGCGATATTTTCTTTTATTTCCTTTTTATTATCCTAAATTACCGGTCTATTGACTAATTTCCCAATTTTTAATAATATCAATCATTAATCCTATTAAATTCTCCTTAAATTAATTATTATTTTACTCGATTTACTTAAATATAAAGCTTTTAGTTTATTCTGAATTGCATCATCATTTTTGACCAATTTCTATTATTTACTGTGAATTCGAATGTTTCTAACAGAGCCATTTCTTTCTTTTTCTTTTCTTTCTTTCTTTTTTTTTTTTTTTTTTTTACTCATTTTTACCAAGATCCTTCGCATAATGAAATATTTTTTACTCCAAATGTTCTTACCATCCTTTTGAGAGAATTCTTTGCAGAATTACTCTCATTGGTCCTTCTCAATATTCCTGATTGATCAGAGACTTGCAACGTCATGACTGGATTATTGCAAGGTTGCCACCCCAAAAAAGTTGCACTCGGTGAAAACTCAGATTTTGTTCGATTTTCCGCCGACTAACACTTTTGCTGTCTGGTAGCTTTCTAATGACGGTAACTTTTTAATAACACCAACTATGATTCGTAACATCAGACCTAAGCTTCATAATGAATGGTGGGAACTGTTTTAGATGACATGTTGCCAATAAAAGTATAAAAACTAACGATAACTACTTATTTTTTTTATGGAGAAACTCTTAGTAAAATTTATTCTATTGGCAGTATGTGTACACTTCACGATCTGCGCTAAACGTTGGCAAAATGTCGGATATTCATCGACATAAACGAGTTCACGCACGACTCAAAGGAATTACAATGCATTTGATTGAATGATTACACGCCAGATGTTCCGCAATTTTACGTATGAGAACCCCAGAAGTCAAGGGATATAAGTGACAAAATTGAAAAATTTAACTAAATGCACAGACGACCTGTAAATATGCTTTATCCATTTCAAGTAATGAAATATAAGTGATTTTCTAATTATATGCTGCGTTCTAGAGATCAGCCACTTTTGCCGAATGATAATCAATATTGATTAATTATAAATTTAAAGAAAATAGATTATTGAAATAAGAATTCACAGACCACAATGAAACAAGCGTCAGTTTCCTATTTTTTAATTCAGTCAATTATTATTGCTATTCAAATTTAACATCAATTATCTTTTAACTCAATTTACACCAAAACGAATATCTGTGCTTCTGAGGTCGTCATATATAATTTTGATGAAAATAGCTTTCAAATTTATAGATAACAATATTTCGTAAAATTTTCCAACTGGCACTTTATTTCTAAAATTAATGGTTTGGGAATTAGCCGTTCGTCAACTATACGAAGGGATAACACACGCACACTAGTGCGGCCATTTTTCAGCCATTTAAATATCATTTTCACTCTTTCTCCATAAAACACTTTTCTAGAAATTGAACGGAGATAGGAAAGGCACACACATAATTTGAGATAGAAATGAAGTTTTTATCTAGGAATGAATTTCGGAATCAGATATATATCTTCAATTTAAAAAAAAGGGGAAATTCTTCATCAACAATGATGAAAATATTCTTAAAAAGAATAACTTCAATCTGCATTAAACTTATACATATAATAATAAAGATTATAATACAATGAGCGATTCCAAGTTATACGATTAGAAGAAATAAGAAAATAAGAAATAAAAAACTAAAATCGTGCTTTGCAGTGACAACTTCGAAGTTCATGATCTGTAGAGTCATTAGTTAAAAAAAAACAAAAACAAAAAAAACAAAAAACAAGTCATTGACATAATTTAGATTTGAGTAGTGGATTTTAATGTATTTCATGGATAGAATGGATTGTTTTACGATACGTTTGATTTCTAGCTCATTACAGAACATCAAAAGAAAGAGAAATAGTTGATTTAAGACGATGAGATCCCATAATTGACTTTAAATTTACCAAAGCGTATCAGCGGAATGAAAAACATTTGGTAAAGAGAATCTCGTATTCCTATTTATTGTCTTTCGCCTTATTAATCCCACTAGCAATAGAAAGAAAACTAGTTGATATATGTTTCTTATTTTGTTATTTGTTTTAAACTAAATAAGTTTTTCCAGTAAAAAGAAAGTATTTTTTAAATTTTGAAAGAATGAAAAACTAAAAACTTTCTTGTTGTTTTGTCAGTATATTTTCCATTCTTCATTGATTTAATGGCTTATTAATACAGGACATGGAAAATTATTGGTGCATTCTGTAAAGAACTCGACAAATATCATCATAATCATCACCCCCCCCCCCACCATCCCCCCAAAAAAGGAAACTGTTTTAAATTATTGTGCAAAAAGACAAAATATTAATAAGCTGCAATCTTTTTCTGACGATTCGCACTAAATGTCATTATTAACACAATTTATTTCAAATCATCTTTCACTAATGCAGAAAGTATCTCATTTCTCCATAAAATTCATGTTATTAATATTACGCAAGATAAGACATTCTTATTTTATTATAAAATTCTTTTTCTGATATTTTCTTATAACCAAATTAAGAAATTAGATTTTACCTTACCGTATCCGACTAATAAAAGTTATTCATTGTGTCTTCGAGAAAAAAAATTATAAATTACAGAAGTTTTTGAAAATCTGCATACATGTTCAAATAAATAAATAAAACCGCATGACTAAATGTAGCTGCGATCTACTATTTGCAGTTTGAGTAACATGAAGCTTTTGCTACGAACATTTAGCAGCATTGTACTCTTTCTGCAGTTCTCAAATAAAATTATTTGTTGGATTGATATAATGATGTGCTTTCTATGTCACGATACTTGCAAATATCGATTAAAAATGTATGGAATACACGGAGCCAACCGGAACATAGCTCCCAGGGCCGTAGCTAAGGGGGCGCTATGGGCGGCTCAGCTCCCCTAAAATATTTTGAGCCCCTCCCCCCCCCCTGGAAAAAGTTTCAAGGTTTTCACTAAATTTTCCGAAAATTCAAATGAAATTCTGTTCAAAAATCTAATTTAGTTTTGAGACCCTTTCACAGTTTTGAAGAGTTACTAAATTGTATCTAAATAAGTGTTTCAACACTCCCTCATCCTATTTGTAAAGATGAAGCTAACATGATGTTTAATTAAGCACCAGTTATACACTGAAAATTTTCATCATCCTATTCTATTCATAGCATAAAATAAATTTATTACAACAGTTTAATGAGAAACATTGTACCGACAATGTGAATATGCACTAATTTATCTTTCTGCGTTAGAGAGAGAGAGAAAAAATTATGACCCCCCCCCTACATTCTCTTGAGCCCCCCCCCCCCTATCATTCACTTCTAGCTACGGCCCTGATAGCTCCGATTCGTGAAATTATGAAATATATTGTTCCGGCTCTTGAAATTATCGTAAATATCGTACCATTATGATAATATACTGTTATTGCTCCTGAAAAACAATAATATTTTTGTTCCGATTCAGGTTCAGCTGAAAAACAAAAGAATGTGTAATGATGTACTTAACATTAGATCCGTTTCAACTGACATTGTTTTTTTGTTTTTTTGTTTTTTTTTTTGTTTTTTTTTTTCGAAATGGTTAAAATTAAAATTTTTCAAAACCAATTAGGCTATCGAAGAAATGGACATTTAAGCTTTTAATAGATATTTTTTGCGAATTCGTACATCTAAAATAGGTTCCTAAGATGAGAGACGCCGAAAAGGGGGAAAAGTCAACTTACAAAACGAATTTTTTGGAAGACTTTTTTCAGAGAAGAAAAACAGTATTTTTTCGAACTAACAGTGGCATTTAAGACGTTAAGTACGAGCTTTGAAATTATATTGTCCGTGTTCCCGTATTTTTAAATTGTTTTTTATATACAGTAATCCCTTAATATTCGAGAGGATTAGGTTCACACATGTCTCCGCCATTGTTAAAATCGAGAATATTGAGGCTTTTAATGCATAATCTTTTAGTGCATAAAAGGGGGGTTATAGGTTTTAGATATTTTTAAAATTAAAAAAAGCAACTGAAATATAAAAATATATTTACTAAGTACTTTAAAAGGTACATGCAGTAAATAAATTTGAATGATTATAAATATATTGTACATTTAGTTGCTAGTTGATGACTAAAAAAAAATTATATTGATATATACGATTGTTTGTAAGAACAGACATGATCGCAGCTAAGGGGGAGTAATGAATAACAATCACTTAATGAATTTATGTTCCAAAAAATCCAGATGAAATTCTGTTCAAAAATCAAATTTAGTTTTGAGTATCTTTCACAGCTTTGCAGAAATACTAAATTGTAACTAAAATAAGTGTTTCAACACTCGCTCGTCCTACTTGCACATTTGAAGCTAACATGATGTTAACATATTGCACTGGTGAAACACTTAAACTTTTCAACATCCTATTCTATTCTTGACAAAAAATGAAGTCATTACAAGAATTTAATAAGAAACATAGTAATTACAGTGTGAATATGCACTAATTTATCTTTCTGCGCCTGAGAGAAAGATAGAAAGTATAAGCTCCTTACATTTTTTGAGCTCCCCCCCCCCCCTATTATTCACTTCTAGTTACGACCCGGAGGACAGATATGTTGTTTATGAATTTTCATGTAAGGAAAAATTGCGGCTTCTATTCCTCATTTAAATTTAAGAACCCTCACCAGTGAAGGAAGGATATTGTTCTTTTGGTTTTTAAGCAGTTTGTTGTATAAAAATATGAAATTTCCCATACAATTTTTGCTGAAAATATTTCATATCTCATAAAAATTTTGAACTTTTAAGCTTAGGATTCTTTTATTTTTAGCATTAAGTCCAGTTTTAAGTTTCTCAGAATTACTGCTATATCTTTTCCTTTAAAATGCTATATCTTTTTTCTTATTTTTATACAGTACAATGCAAATGTACACTGTAAAAAATATGAAACATATTTTACCAAGTGAGTTTACTTTGTAGAAAAACGATTTTTTATAAAACAAAATTCGCGAACAATCAAGTTAGGTATTCGCGAATTTCATAATATTCCTCGTCTTTTATTTCGCGCATAATTAAAACTAGCGAATGTTGAGGGATCACTGTGGTTAAAAATAAATTTGTCTTACTTTTAAAAAAATAAAATAAAATAAAATAAACTATAATTTTGAAATAGCGTTCCGGTTTGTGAATTTTTCTATTTCGAGTTAAAAAATTCATAGGTTTTTATAATCCGTAATAACTTTTAAACTAGATTTGTCAATTCTCTAGCAATCGTACTCATTATTATTTAAAAGTTCACTGGAAGGTTAAAATAATATGCAAAGTGTTTATGAAAATGCAACCATGCATACCAGGCGGAAGCCTCACAAAAGTTTAAGAAACAGTTCGATGAAAATTTAATCGATTAAAAAATCAATTTATAAGAATTGAATTGTAGGGCATCTTTCAGTTTAAACTAGCATTCAATTCATGTAGAATGTTACAGAAGGGGAAGCGCGACTGATTTTATATTGGTGCACAAAATATGCAGCCTAAAACGCAATTTTTTTTTTTTTTTTTTTACCTGTGAATACGCAAAATGTTTGTGAAAATGCAACCATGCGTACCAAGCGGAAGTCCGGCAAAATTTTGAGAAAATGTAAGATGAAAGGTTAATCGATTAAAAAGACATTTATAAGATAATTTTTATTAAACCAAACCTATGGTTTTATTTATTTATTTGTTTTCTTCATATATACAGATTTTGCAAAAAAATAAGCAATTGAAGGAACATTTTTTGTCGAAAATACAATAAACAACTTTTATTAGTTGGATAAAGTAAAATAAAATCAAAAATTGTATTTTAGTTTAATATACCGATCAATTAATGTAAACCGTGAGGCGGCAGCACAGACAGTCACTTCATTGAGTTCACGGCTAAAATTCCAGAATTAGTTAAATTTATATTCGCATATTAAAACACAATCGGTCTGCCAAGTCATATTTTGGTGGAAAACACCTAAAAACTCTATTTTAGCAGTTGACGCGTAGGGTTTTTCATGGTGCTTTCCTGCTTTCACTCTTTCATGTTTTCATACCCTTAAGTACAGAAAAACACAATAGTTGCCGCTGAATTTGACACATTTTTAATTCCGTTTTATTGGGTCGTTCGGAAAGTCGTGTCCGTTTGGGAAAATCAATTCGTACCGGAAAATTTTGTCCATTGATATCTAAGTATTAGATATCGGAAACAATGTCTAATAATTAAATAACAAAATTTTCCGATACGAATTGATTTTCCCAAACGGAAAGGACTTTCCGAACAACCCAATATAAAGGTTGCTTTGCGATTCGGAGATTTGCTCACAGAATGAACACCTTCTGACGGAATTTTAATGAAGAATAAGCGTTGGGTAACAGTTCATCAGGGAATCGAGATAAGAAGAAAAAATACAAACTTAATCCAACATTACAAAAAAAAAAAAAAAAAAAAAAAAAAAAAATGTACTTTATATTCTGATTTCGAAAACAATGAGTATAAGTCTAATAAAAAATTAAAATCAATATTTTCATGTGTTGAATACGTACCTTTTAAAATCTTTTGGCTAAAAAATATATCCTTCTCTCTTATCTGGTTTTTGTCTGTAAATAATGTAATAAAAATACGCTTATTTATGCAAATTATTACAAACCACACATTTTTTACAATGTCCCAAGGTACAACATAGTCTACTGTCCCAAGGTATCATCACGTGGTTTAAATAGAATCAAAATTATGGTAAATCTAAAAGCATTATCATTATTTTCTCATAGCCAAAACATTTAAAAATCTTCTCTTTTATAAAAAAAAAAATAAGTTACAATTGACTTCTTGCAAAAATACATAGTCAAAAAATTAAATTTGAAAGGAGGAAAATATTTACTTTGAACTAGTGAAATTTTCTTTTATTCTCCAAGCTGTTTATTTATTGCTTCTGATGTTGTCTATTACTATAATGAGATCAGTTGGTTATAGGTCACTATTAGACATAAACAAAAGTTCATTGTTGCCAATAGTTTTTTAGAAATTGGCAATGTCCCGAGGTACAAGTGTCCCAAAGTACAACACTTTCCCCTATACCAGATATTCTAGCCCGAAGTAGTATAGTTATGAGAAAGTCAAATGTAAAAATTTTCACGCTTTTTGTGAGTATATATATATATATATATATATAAATACTTTTATAAATACATCCAAAGTTATTCAGACAATACCAATAAAAGAACCAATGAAACCAGTATTTTTACATTCATATTATTAAAAACAGTTGAAGTTTGAAGAGAAATAGAAGGCAGATTACCAAATTACTAAGAAATATGTGGATAAATGGACATTATATAACCAGAGTAATTCATATATTACCATACAATAAACCAATGAAACCAATATTTTTACAATCATCTTATTGAAAACAGTTGAAGTTTGAAGTGAAATAGAAGGCAGATTACTAAAATAGTGAAAAATAAATGGATAAAAAGGCAGTAGAAGGCTTTTCCATTAAACTACGTCATCAGGGGTGTATAGTTTAACAAAAAAGCAAAAACATCCAACCAGTTTCTGTTATGAGTCGTGCTGAAAGCTAAGAATTCGACTCACAATACACCCGACTGGCTGGAAGCTATTCAGATGACAAATTAGTAGAAAGATACACATAGAAGAAAATAAAATCAATATGACAAAATAACAATAATAAATTATTCCATAAAAAAAGATATATATACTAAGATATTTACCATTACCCATATCCTAGCAAGATTTGTAGTGCAATCAGATACAAACTACATGTGACTTACTAACAGTCACGGTTATGGTCATAGTATAAATCACATTGATAATAAAATAAAGTTGTAACAATAATTATAAAAATTAGTAAAACATATATTATACTATATAATTCATAATATATTTAGAAAAAAATAGATGCTACTATTAGAAATTATTTTTAATCAATTATTAATATTACTATATTAATTAATTAACTAGAATATATTACTACAACTTCTAGCTGAAAATTATTTTAGTGCTGCCATCTAAAGGATTAATATATTAATTAAATTATATGCTTATGGTGCTGCCCTCTATTATAGGAAAAAAATAAATTATTTATTAGCTAAGAATTTCCAAGAATAATTTCTATTCTATTATTTTACAAATAATTTCTTTAAGACAAATACAATAGACAACCACAGCTTATCTCAATAACTTGATCATTTTTAAGTTATGCATATTAGTTTTTAGGTAAACATAAACTTTAATACTATGTGTAAAGTTTTTTTTTTTTAATTAAATATATAATAATTAACCATTGCGTATTATCCAGACAACACCGCCCTCCTCCATAATGTAACATCTAACCCACCCAACCATCCTATAATTCATATTATTTTATTTTATTTTTTTATTTTTTTTTTTGTATTTTTTATTTTTTTGTATTATTTTTTTTTATAGTTTTTTTAAACATTTTGTTACGCAATGTGTTAATTATTTTTAAGATCATGTAATAACTTATTATATATTAAAGACTATAGGATGAAGAGAAAATAGACAGTTAATACTAAATAAATGTTTATACAGATAATATTTTTTTAACCAAATGTAAAGGATAACCATATCCTATATAGCAGTTTCTTGTACAGTTTTTAAATTATGCATTTTAAAATTATGTGAACAAATATTTTTAATTCTATGGGCAAAATTAAGTAATATATTGACATAGACAGATTTATGTAGGCAAGAATTATAATGAGTAAAGAGGTTTACTTTAAAAGGAAAGTCATTACGTTTGTCATAAATATCAAATAGAATTTTATTATCAGAAAGCGTAATATTAAGATCAAGAAAGTTAATTGTATTATTATGCATATCATTATAACTGTATTTTAAATTTTTGTGGTATTTGATTGGTAGCGAATAGTTAGATGACTTTTTAAAATATAAAATTATTATATCATCAAGATACCTGTATAGAAAACAATTAACAATAGAAGTATTACGTTCATAATAATGTAAGTAGAGATCAGCACAGATGGATGATACAATCCCACCTTGTGGAAGACCAACTATTTGTTTGAATATTGTATTATTAAATAATATATAATTATGATAAAGAATAAATTTGGTTAAAGATTTGAAGTAAGATAAAGATACATGTATGTTTAGAGAATTCCTATATTCCTTGAATAATAAATTTATGATCCTGAACATATCTGCAATATCAATTGTATTAAATAAATCATTAAAGTCATATGTTTTGATGTACTTAATGTTTTGTAAATTTTTGATATTATTTACAAGATGTAAACTATTTTTTATACTATAGAATTTATTATTAGTTTTTGCAATATCTAGCATTTTTGTAAGTATTGTTAATAATTCTTTACCTGCATTATTGTTATAAGTATTACACCCAATAGTTATAGTACGAAACTTTATAGGAATTTTATGGAATTTTGGAATAACCACAATGTAATATTAAATGAAAAGTAGAGTGGAAACTTATTAGTTTCCTCGTTTGCAAGTCCTCTTCACAAAATCAAAAAGATGTCGTGAATTCTTGAAAGAAAAAAAGGATAAATACGCTTCAAACACAACCAGTTTGTATGACTTTTATCTGAGCCATGGAAAAATGAAGCACAGAAGAAAATCTTTGCTTTTTTAAATTTAAATGAGGACTATGAGTTATAGATTAGACACCTTTTTTATGTTTCTTATTGCATTTTTACAATGTAAAAGCTATATGAATTCAATATTTCGAAAGTTGCAGTGATTATTACAATGCCAGCCGAGCTTTATTGTGAAACTTCTTAATATTATGTTAATTTTAGCACTGGGATAGTTAGAATAATTGAGAAGTAGTATTTTTCATGTATGTGTGTGTTTAAGATTTTTATTATATGTAAGTGTATTACGAGTAACAGTTAAAACGAGGACATTTTTAATTACCGTACTTATCTCTTTCTAATCAAGTTCGACTGCATTTTGAACTATTAAAGCACTTAAAACAACACATGAAATATTATGGCATTTTATATTTAAAAATAAAAATCCCGGAAAATAAATGTATTTTTTTTTTTTTTTTTTGTAATGCGTTAAGTATTTGAGAATAATAAAAAAAAATTCTTTTTCATTCATAAATTCAAATTGAAAAAATAAATAAAGTAGCTTCCATTCAATGTCATTATTTTGCTTAAATGGACTTTTCAAGTATGTTTTCTTCTTTGCATTTTTTTTTTCAAGTATGTTTTGTTCTTTACATTTTTTTTCAAGCACATTATGCTCACACGCCTTTATTGATCATTTTATCGAGCTGTTGTTTTAATTCGCTAAAAGAAATTTTTTACTAAAGTGTTGTAAGAAAAACTCATCAAGAACAATTGGAATATTATGCATGCTTTGAGACTTTTTAAATCACCCCCTACCAACCCCCTCTTTTTTTTTTCTTTTTGATAAAGAGAAACTTAATATTCATGTAATTAACGAAAATAAAAAAAGAAAGAAATTACCAAAGATAATCTTTTAAAAAGCTTAAAAAAATTATACTGTGATGAAGTCAAGGTATACACTTCTAAATTGCGTGAAAGGAAATTAAGTACTCCAAATATAGAACAATGGAAAACGAAAATTCAAATTCATTCCTAATGTTCTTTTAATCACAAAATCGATGCCAACTGTTGAAAGAGAAAAACCAACTCTATGAAAATTACAAAAGTAGTGAAGCAGACGATAGTAGTAAAAGTACAAGTTTATGTCTCAATCATTTGCCTTCTTTATTATTAGAATGGTCGTGCAGCGTGTGATCTTACTTATTTTTATGCAGCGTTTAATGAAGAATAATGTGTCAGATCCCTGGCAAAGAACCAAAAGATACCTCATGTACTACATGAATTAATATATCGTGTGTCAATAAATATGTTACATGTTTTATGTTACAAGGCTATAGACTTCAGAAAAAAATATTGTTGATGAAAATTACAAGCTAAATCGAAGTTATTTACATAAAAAGCTAAAAGAATGAATGAAAAATAAGACAGGGAGTATTGTAAGTTTCATTTTAATTATTATTAATGTATGGCAACTGAAAGTAAACAATAACAAGTAAAGAAAAATAAATTGCATTCTTGTAAGGAGATTACGTAAAATATTTTATTTTCTAATTAAGGTACTAGTTGGTATAGCAACCTGATGCGTTGCATTTGCATTGCATGAGATTTTTCGAATTTTACAGAAAAAAAGGAAATCTGTTTCAATTTTACATTCAGAAAATATTTATGATAATAATTTTATTAAATTACTCAAAAATTAACAGTGTCCGAAATACCCATGTCCTTGCTTGATAAAAATGATTAATACACTATAGAAAAGTCTCGGACGTGCTTCGAATCGAAAATCGGTGGTAGCGAAACAAACTTTGCTTTTATAAAAGCTTCTTTAAATATTGAATATATATATTTTTCTATACTTCTGAAGATAAAAAAAACTTTTTTGAAACATGAGTAACATGGTTATTTTTTTTAATTTAATTTAATTTAAATTTATTTATTTATTTGCTTGTAGTTAAATACATTTTTCTTAAATAAAAATATTTCTCTTTTGCGGATATCTTTATTGTAACTTTATTGTATCCATGCCAGTTTATAGAAATCACGATGAATAATTATTCACACAATAAATGATTCCATAATAGTATAACTGTCCTCATCGTTAGTTTAAAGACTTTTAAGTAATCTTTAAGTGAATTTTCAAACTTTTAATTTCTAAATTGTTTAATTTCAGTAGTTTTTATCAAAGAAATTGCATAGTTTTAAAATTATACCTATGATTCTTTTGGTGATTTTTTGAATTTTTCATAGGTACAAGATACATAAAATATTATAATAAAATCAAATTTTAAGTTACAGAATAAAATAACTGATGCATATAAGTTTATAAATAACTTTTACATTTCAAATACAAGAAACTTAAGTATCATACGACGTTTCATCTTAAAAACAGATGAGGAAAAACTTGAACAAAGAAAGTCGTAGAAATTTCGAAGTTTTGTAATTTAATCATAAGGTTGAAGTTAACCTTAAAGTTTGCTTTTAAGCAAACCATTTATTTTTTGAAAATAAAAACATATAATAAAATACGACCTGCCTTTTTCATTGATAAATCATATATTCTCTTGTGTATTCATACTTAGTGTATTTGCTCTTTCTTATTTAAAAGGATTTTACCGAAATATAAAGCATCTACAAAAGCTTTCAACATCACAACATTTTCATCCCCTACAATATCCTGAAAGATATGAAATTTCTATACCTCAAATTAGAATTACTGGAATACTCTATTCTGCGTTCTATTATTAGGCGGATTCCATTTTCATGAACTTTATCCAGTTTAATATAAGGAAACTGAATTTCGAATAGACCCGTTTTCATTACTTAAATTCACCCAATCGGCCGGCTCTTTCATTCGAAATGATCCAATCAGGCCGCATTACTCTCTCTATCCCACACATGCGAAAGTCAATTTGCTAATTAATTTGATTCAATCTTAAACAAATTCATGACGTAACGTGATTAATGAAATGCCATGTCCGTGACAAATTGCGGATGAAATAGATTACTTTGTACAAGGATAAACGCTGTTAAAACTAAAGGTTGCATACGGCACTTTTAGGGGTGAAACGCTTGTCCCGTCAGCGACACCCCTATAGGAGCCAGAATTGCGCCCCTAGAGGTGCCCTAAGGCACTCCATGGTACCACATGGCGCCCTATGAGGTGCCATGGGGTGCCCTAGGGTAGCTCTAGGGGCGCAATTCTGTCTCCTTTAGGGGTGTCGCTGACGGGACAAGCGTTTCACCCCCAAAAGTGCCGTATGCAACCTTTAGTTTTAACAGTGAAGGGCAAATAATGTAATACGCAGGAATTATGCGATATCCACGGGTTTGCAACAAGCATTGTATAATCCACTTCGAATCTTTTTTATAAAACTTATCAGATTTTTTATAAAATCAAATTATAATATAAAATCATTTATAATATCAAATTTTTTTATAAAACTTATCAGCAGGAGAAAACTAAAACCGGCATTGTTTTCAATTTCCTGTTCGCTGCTGAATAAGTTATAGAAACCGCTAAAAATGTTTCCGAAATTCGGTGGTAGTAAAACAAACTTAACTTTTATGAACTCTTCTTTAATATAGAAAATATATTGGTTTCTGAAATTTCTAAGAGTAAAGAGAATTTTTCTGAATCATTTGTAACTCGGAAGAGATTATTATTTTTTTTAATTTAATTATTTTTTTTGCTCGATGTTAATTATATTTTCCTGGATTAACATGTGTCTTTTTTGTGGATAATTTTATTGTAGTCACACTACTTTACGGAAATTAGGATTAATAATTATTCATACAATAAATGACTCTATAATAGTATAATAATAGTATAATTGTCTTTATCGTTAAATTTCAGATGTTTAAGGGATTTTTAAAGTTTTATTCTTCATTAATTGTTTAATAGCTGCAGTTCTTATTGAAAAAAATTGCATTTTCTTATTATACTTAGGATTCTTTTGATGATTTTTTGAATTTGTGATGGGTACAAGATACATAATATGCTATAATAAAATCAGATTTGAAGTTATAGAATAAAATAACTGATGCGTATAGTTTATAAATAAATTTCACATTTAATTTCATACGAAATTTCTTTTTTAAAAAAGGAGGAAAATTTAGAACAACAACAAAAGATATATAGTCGGAGAAAATTTTAAACTTTGTAATTTGATCATAAGGTTGAAGTTAACCTTAAAGATTGCTTTTAAGGTAATCCATTTATTTTTTGAAAATAAAAACGTATAATAAAATACGACTTGCCTTTTTTCATTGATAAATCACATATTCTCTTACGTATTCATGCCTCATGCATTTGCTCTTTCTTATTTAAAAGGATTTTGCCGAAATATAAAGCATCCACAAAAGCTTTTTAGCATTCCCTTATATTACTCTGGAAGATATGAAATTTCTATACCTCAAATTAGAATTACTGAAATGCTCCATTCTGCATTCTATTATCAGGCGGATTCCATTTCATGAACTTTATCCAGTTTAATATTAGGAAACTGAATTTCGAATAGGCCCGTTTTCATTACTTAAATTCGCCCAATCGGCCGCCTCTTTTCATTCGAAATGATCCAATCAGACCGCATTACTCTCGCTCCAACATGCGAAGGTCAATTTGCTAATTAATTTGATTCACTCTTAAGCAAATTCATGATGTAACGTGATTAATGAAATGCCGCGTCCGTGACAAATTGCGGATGAAATAGATTACTTGGCAACAAGGATAAAGAGCAAATAATATAATATGCAGGAATTATGCGGTATACACGGGTTTGCAAGAAGCATATTTAGGTGGGTTTAATCCGCTTCGCAAATTTTTTTATAAAACTTATCAGATTGGCAGGTGAGAACTGAAACCGGTATTATTTACAATTCCTTGTTCGTCGCCATTTAGTGAATTTAAAGAATACTGAAATACTGGTATTTATTTTTATCACCGAAGGTTAAATAAATGGCTATAAAACTCCGGTGCTTTTTCAGCATTAAAGCGTTAGCGGGACAGATAAAATCAGTGTTGAATTCAGACACTTTTTTTCGTGATTGATTTTTGTAGCTCAACGGGGGGGGGGGGAGGGGGGAGAAGAAATTGCAATTTTTGAACATTGGAAACTCAAAACTTTATATTTTCATGGGGTACATTTCATTGCTTCGGAGTGGAATGTATCCCCCCCCCCCCTTGGACCACCGTCTGAAATAAACATTGGATAAAAAAAACCTTGACGAATATATATATATATTTGACAATAGATTTTCTGGAAATTTTTTCATTGCATCATGCAGGCAATGAGCTATTTTCTATATTTATACAGTTTATAAAGAAGCCATTTATCTATCTTGATATACAAATAGAAGTAAAAGAGGTGGGTCAATAAGGGCTATTTTTCGCCCATCATATACCCGGAAAAAAAGTTTCGAATTCAGATGATTGTTCTGTAGTTTTGTAAAGTTGAAGATATGTATTTTTGTTTAATATAAGTTTTACGTGATAAATAAAATAGTAAGTCATGGAAATTATAGCCCGAAAGTAGAGTGTTTTGGCTTTTTTCTGCATTTTTGACGTTTTTTGTGCCTTTGAATTAATTTTTTATTAAGAAGTGCTCGATGAACCCAATTAATTTTGACATGCAATGATTCTGCTCCTTATAAGCTTTTATGTGAGCATTTTTTTTTTTTTTTTTGGGTTCAGTGTGCGCTTCTACCTATTAAAGAAAAAATGTATTATGTGAGAGAATCAAATGCACTACTATCGGAGCGCTTTCAGACTTCTTTTGCCGTACTTAAAAAGTATTAACGTTGTTCAAATGTCAATGTTGTTTTCTAAAATTGTTTTCATAAATATTTATTGAGGAAATTACTAATAAATAATGCTTGGATGCCAATGTCATTGTTGTAAAGTCTTGTAGAAAACTTTTCGTATCTGTTCTAAAAGAAAAGTTACATAGATACTTAGATATTCGAAAAACTGAGATTTACAGAATGATTTTAAGTAGTGCTCTAAGTACAAATAATATGTATTTCGTGCTCTCCAGGTTCTAAATACTTTTATTTCTTCTTCTGATGTAACAATAAGAGATTAGGCGTCAACGATTATTGTCGATGAGACCATAAATAAGAAACCTAATATACATTTATCAATATCTCATTTTCACAACTCTAATACTTGTTGTTTAATATGTAAAGGTAAGAACTGCTTCGTTATTGTAGCAAAAGCTATTGAAAATCAAGTCTTTATAGAAACTAGAATCTAGATTTCGTCACGAAAACGATACTGTAAAACTCATATTGCTTGATCGGTAAATTGACTCTGCAAGATTAATGTCCTGTAAGTGAGAATACATCGAAGTATGAAATACGATGCATGAAAATATTTAAAACAATATCAGAAATGTAGAAAAGAAGGCATCAATTTCGATACATGGGGACACTTTTCTGAAATCTATTATTATATTCTCATGAGTATATATATGCCTGATTTTAACTATATCTTTAAACTTGTAAAGTCCAAAATACGTTTCTCAAAAAAGAGTCATCTCGTACTTGCTTTGCAGTGTTACTTGTAAAACTTAGAATTGGTCTCTATCATGGTGTTCTGTCTACATTATTCAATATAAGAAAAATAATAATATCTTCTGTAAAATATGAAAACCAGGCTGTGATTGAGAACGTTGATCCAAAACACCATAGAATGGAACACATCACCAGAACACAAGTTATTGAAAAATATACGAGGCCTTCAGCAGGAAGATTGTTTATTCCGGATGATGACAATGATACTATGATGATTGCTTTCGATAGCACATAAATTTATATCTAGAAGAATGTGAACTATTCCTTTCAGACATTCCTTCTGGATATACAGAGGAAGACCTTTTGTTGAGCTTATGTTATTCGTCATTACTTCAAATTACATTTTGGATGTCTTCGTTCTTTACTTCGCGGAAACAAAGAACAAGTACGCTAACATACTTATAAACACATTAAAAAATATTCATATAGCATCAGAGAGTGGCTGAAGCCAAACGATGTTGAGAGTATTGATATATTTTACCGGGATTGTTTGGAACTTCTGCACGAAATGGATATTGAACATAAAATGCCAAGGTTCTTAAATAAGTAGCAACAGTTTTCCACAGAGGATGCTAAAAGACACCTCTCGTAGCCAAAATTTGATTTTTCAGCGCACAATTTCTAAAACATTTAATATTTGGATAAAAACAGCGGAACATCATAACATAATGGTACTGTCAGTGTAAAGTACGCGAAAGTGTCGTAGAGTGCTGGGTGCATGTTGTTTTAATATTATGATTTCTGGCTTACAATACTACTGTAATGTGCCATAGCTCAATTAAAAAATCAAAATTAAAAAATCAAATATTGAATATGTTCATATACTATACAAGATGCGGCCACTGGATGGTCCATTAGTGATTCTGGTGAAGCAATCAATAAGGGAAATAATCTAAAACACATTGTACAAAAGGTCTGGAACTGTATGACTATTATTAATATTTTTTTGTTATTTATCATTTCCGATATTTCATATATTGAAATAATAATCTTAGTAAGCTCCATTTATCTTAAATTTACAGTTATTGTTGTATTTACTATTGAATATATGGATTAAAACTAATGACAATAGTGTTTATGTTCATTAATACACATAATTTTTACTTAAATCTATATCTCATTTTTTCATCAATTATTAAACTTTCATTCAAGATATTATTATTTTCTTGCTTGTTATGAGGTATACTAATGAAAAAAATGTATGACACGTCTAGGTGCTGATCGGCGAAGAATGGCCCTTATTAGCCCACCTCTTTTTAAATAAAAAACAATAATCTCTCAATATATTTCTGTTAGAAATGTAAAGAACAGAAGAATGAAGCTGATTTTACAGCTTACTTTTGGGCAAAAAACACAATGACGATTCTCACTGGTTTATTTCCGCTCACATGACCCGACCCATTCATTAAGAGCCCACACTACTGATTGAAAAGACCCGGATGATAATGTAAAATCTATGGGGGGGGGGGCGTTCTTTTGACATATCTCGCTCAAATTTTAATAATTTGACGTGATTTTTTTTTTTTTTGCATAGGATAGTTGGGAACGATCCACAACCGGCCTAGTTTTTACTTTTTTTATTTTGCCAATATTCTTTTTATACTACGATAGTTTCGGTTTCATAACCAGTTTAAACCGGCTCTGAAAGTTAAAGCATTATTTAAAAAAATTTGAGGCCAAAATCGAAAAAGTAAAAACTAGGCCGATTGTGGATCGTCTTTAACTATCCTATGGAAAAAAATCACGTCAAAATATTAAAGTTTGAACGAGATATTTGAAAAGAACGCCCCCCCCCCCCATAGACTTTACATAATCCTTCGGGTCTTTTTCAGTTAGTCTGTAACGGTTGGATGCTCGTGCTGGGAGTTAAATGCAGACATACTCATGAATTAAGATAAAAAACACACTTTATTAAAAACTATATAGGCTCAAGGGAAGTTGAGCAAGTCTAATTTTCACAACTGAGACTACTACGAAAAGACTAAACGCATACTCACAGGCTCCGGAAACTAGCTCATTCGGGGCAACTCTGATTACTTCTCACTATCTCTCGGCTAAGCTGCTAGATAAAAGTTAATTAGACAGCCCGTGGCTGTAGATATCCTTTATTTACCTTGAGATAATCAAATGCAATTACTATTAAATTTCTTACCACGGCCAACTTCTCTATTCGAGTACCGAAACTCCTTCACAACTTACTGGAGGCTCGATGCTACTTTCAATCTGCTAGATACCAGCGGAAAACACACTTCGCTTACTAATATCTCCAGAACACTCGGCTGGATATCGCCAGGGATTCACTTCGCTATCTAATGTCGCTAGTCACACTCAGTCTTGGCTGGCTAATGCCAGAGACACCCACACACTCTCAAACTCCACGCTTTTATATGCTGCAAACTGAGATACTTCACATTTACATATTACTACTAACCGCGAGCCATAACTGTAGAATCCGAAAGAGACACACACACTCTAGAAAGTTAAAGTAAAAGAGAGGATAGATGTCGCTTTTACGCTTACACATGTTAAATTATTGACGTCACGATCTCAGAAATACTAAAGTGCCTTTGTGACAAAGGTCACTCCCTCACAAGTCTTAAATCAAAATTTAAAGATTCTGAGCTCATGCCTTTCAAAATCGTGTACCACGCAAAATATTTATCTGCAAATCACGTCTCTCCGACCCACATTTTTTTTTCTTTAATCGCATTTTATTTTTTCACCGAATTTTTGAAACACCCGGTATATATAATAATCGTATTGGAATCACTTTGTACTTAAAGCTAATTATACACTGTCGTTTGAAGTACAGAGTATAAAATATCTGCTGATTGAAACATGACTTTTAGTTAAACCTGTTTAAAAAGCAAATAAATAAAATAATCTATCGATATATTTATCGAATATTGTTTCAACGCTTTGTAAGAGAAATAAAAGTCTCCTGAATTACCATGTAAAAATTATCATTTAAACCTCAAGTATAGTTAAACTGAATATGATAAATTTATAACCGTAACAAAAAATCTATAATCCAAATAAAAATAGCAGCTTCCCATTGAGAAAGAATTGTTTAAAAAAACAGAATTACTGTTAAATAGTTTCTTTTTCATATAACCATCATGCAATACTACATGGTAACAATTTTTTTTTTTTTTTTTTTTTTTTTTTTTGTAAGTTATTATGTAATCCTCAAAAGAAAAAAAAAATCTAGACAATAACTACCTTAATAAATGGCAAAAACTCGTAAAAAGTTTTATTTATTGCCTGTATTGCAGTTATTCGTTTAAAAATATAATTGTAAGATCTCTAGTGAGAAACAAAGTATCTCATACTAAAATCTGAGTTTCTGTATTTCACAATTGCTTCTCCTAATATTCCAAGAGCCCATTGCTCAAAACCCTATGTCATCGAGCACACGAAAAAAATCCTTTATTTTATGAAAGAGTAGTAATAGGGGAATCTAATCATCCATGTGCGCCGGAAGCGAGCTGGTGCATAAGCCAAAAATTGGTACCACCAGTGGTTGACTCGTATGCTTAGCATTGTGTTTTCCTGCACCAGTTTTCCATATTTTCATACTTTTGATTGTACGGCAAACACAATCTAAGCCTACGAGTCAACCACTAGTGGTATCAATTTTTGGCTTATGCACCACTTCACTTCAGGCAGACATGGATCATTAAAGTGCTATTACACGTAAAAATTGCAAGCGACAAAAATCGCCTGCGTTTTTTCGTTTTCTAGAATTTCATTGGCTGTTCGAGAAGAGTCTTTACCATCATTTGGATTTCCAAGCATTTGATTGGCTCTTACTGGCGAGTCGCTTCGCTCCAGGCGTCAAAGACTCTTCGACACAAGAGAATCGCGCGCTAACCAAGCGACTCCTCTGGTCCCATAGGATAACATGGAGACGCCTGCGATTTGACACCTGCAGCAGCGCACGTGTAATAGCACCTTTAGATTCCCCTATAACTAGTCTTAAATAAAATAAAGGATTTTGCTTGTGCTCGATGACATAGGGTTTTGTGCAGACGACTCTTGGACTATAATATATGAAACATAAAGTGATGAAATTGACGCCAGTTATTCACATGGATCCGATGATGCCATTTATAAGATCTTACAATTTTAAAATTTTATTAGTTTCCAAGATATTATTTTTTAAAAACTTTAAACATAATCTCTAAATATG
This sequence comes from Maratus speculifer, assembly GCA_964019185.1. NCBI lineage: Eukaryota > Metazoa > Arthropoda > Arachnida > Araneae > Salticidae > Maratus > Maratus speculifer. Next base: position 363,215,994 of record OZ025290.1, on the reverse strand, counting down.
ACAACAAAATTATTCCGTTTTTGTGGGGAAAAAAAGTTTAGAAAAGGGTTAAATAATTCGATATCGTTTGCCAACCCAAAACGGTGGACAAATAACTTATTTTTGTTTTGTATGAGTAAATCGATATGATGATTTTTTAATGACATTCCTTTTAAAAATGTAATGCAATCTGTAGAAGGAAAATTTCAAAGAAAATCTTATTACTTTTTTTCTTTATCATAAAAAAAGAAAGCAGTGTAATGTATTGATAAAATACAAAAAAAAAAAAAAAAAAAAAACCCTTACCAAGAAAACGTTTTAGAAATTTTTTTCTACTTACCAGGCGAATTTTAAATCCGACATTATAATTGCATTAGCTTTAAAAATCAGTATAAATATTTATTTTTAATCTGAAATGCAATGTGACAAGTTAAAAGTTCCCGACATATCTTTATACCCTCAAGATATTATCTTCTTTATTCTTGGTAAAATTCAATTAGACCATACTTTAGAAAAATATTTATTTTAAAAAGCCATAATAAAATCTAATATTATATTACAAAAAAATATATCAATTTATGAAAAAAACCCTTTTTGTTTCATAATTTTGCGACGTTTATTGTTTTTTTTTAACATATAGAACAAGTAATCGTCTAAATATTTTAATGTGTTTATTTAGCCTTATGTATTTTGTAATATTTTTTCTGTTTATATTAACCTGTTATATTTACAATATTGGTTCAACCCTCGCGCATTTTCAGCTTGTGCGGTTAGGAATTCCCTAGATGCAAGTGCGTATAGTGATTTGTTATTTATTATTTGGAGGGGGGGGGGGGGTATTTGAGATCTATAAAAGCAAGGCTGTTGTCTCAAATGATCCAATGCTCAAGAGAAAAATCAAACAAGTCAGGACGAGAAATTAGAACCAATCAGTACTATGGAAAAATTTTAGAGTTGATAGCTGAAATGTAAATATAACTAGTATTTAATATAGTTTTACATAATTATTACAAAATATAAATGTATATAACATCATTGTATGCTACTAATTAATGAATCTACTTAATTGCAGTTCTTATAATTTATGTAATTACTAACTAATGATTACAATTTTATTAATTAAAGTGTAAAAACACAGATTATGTTTGCAATTAGAGGTTTAATTGTTTGAAAACTTAAAAATCGTTGTAGCTATTGAGTATTTGAACGCTGGAAAAAAAAATAGTAAAAAATGATTTAAATCGAAAAATATCCAATTTAAATAAGAAAATCCCGTTTTTTGTAATATTACATTTTTTAAAATCATGATTTTTTACACCCTAGGTTGCAGCAAAATAAACTTGATGTCATATCAGTAATTCATACAACAAAAGATAATTCGGGAAAAAAATTGCAGAAAATAAACTTGATGTGTTGTTATTCATGTTACCGCAAACCTCTAGAACTCTTAGAACTGAAGTTAATATTTTATCTGGTCACTATATATTTTCTAGTGTAGAATTAAAATAGATTTCGATAAAAAGTTAATTAAATCAAATTGATTTTTTAAATCATCAGATTTTAAAACATTCACCTTTTATATAAACATTTTAATAAAAATTTTAATTTTTCTTAATGAAAAATTAAAATTTTTAAATAAAGTAAATTATGTTTCATTTCAAATTGTAATCGTAAATCTATTATAAGAGAGTCCAGTGAAATTTATACGCGTAATAATCTGGTTTGCAATGATACCGTTTCTTTTATTATTCCTAAGTTATGGTTAGAATTAATGAATAAATTCCTCGTGAGGGCTTGAATGGGATGAATCAGGTTGGAATTTCTTTTAGATCATGGTCTTTTTTTAATTTTTTTACAATAGCGCGCGTGTTTTTTGGTGTTTTTATATCCCATTGTCGCGTGTCATTTGTATTGACAGTGAAATATTTTGAAATTTTATTTTTATTTATGTTTTAGATCATGGTTTATATTTTAATTTAATTTTTTGCAACAGAGCGCGTGTTTTTTGTTATTTATATCTCAGTCGCGTGTCATTTGCATTGACCGAGAAATATTTTGAAATTTTTTTATTTATATTATGACTATGGAACTCATTTGACGGTTCCGAAACATGTCAATGTATTTTATTTTTATAACACCTTTCTTAAGAAAAATTAAAAATTTTATTAAAATGTTTAAAATAGATTTCTTTTCCCCAAAAATATCCAAAGATCTAATGCAGTGCTAATAGAATACATCGTGTCGCTGCGCTAGCTAATACCTTACTATTCAACCATCTGTGCATAGATATCGTTCGACATTTCTTTTAGCCATACCAAATTAAATTTCATTATTTTGAGCGTATAGCCTTTGTCAAGTTTAATAGCAAACTTGGAACATATAAAATTTAAAAGCTGTAACAGTTAGATTTCGTAATTCTTTTATCAAAAATTATTTCACCCTTCTCTCTGCATGAAATAAGAAAAAATATCCACGCAGAAATTTTCCATAAAATATTTATATATTTAATGTCATTTTCGAAAATCTATCTTCTATAAAAGCTAATTTATTCTGGTATAACGCTTTCCCATTGTTTTACTATTTTTCCTAATCAATATCACTTTTTTTTACGCTCTGCAACTGGTATCAAATAATTGGATCATTCTAATACGGCCGAATCCATATTCGCTTATGTAGCTTTCGGGTTATTCGATTAATTTTAACCAAATGTTACATAAACAAGACGTGCGTTGCAATTAACAGCCCGGAGTATTTTCTGATAAGATATTATGCAGATGCAGTATTATGAACATAACTTCATTAACTGTCTATCAACATGTACCTCTTGATATTGTTACCGATGTAGTTTCTCTCATATGGCATAACGTATTGTTTACAATAAAGAAAAGATTGTACAAACTAACGATATCTCTCTTTTTTAACTGATTTATAAAATTTTACTATACTAAACTGACAGTACTACACTGTAAAAAAAAGGGTCGATCTACTAAAAAAATTTTAGTAATCCTTGTAATTACTAAAAAATTTTTAGTAATCTTACTCGGTTACAAAGAATCTGTAAGAATTACTAGAAAAAAGCTAGCAACGAATAAGAGTTAATAGTTTTACATTTTTAATAGCTGTTATTAAAACTCACTTGGTGTGGCCGGCATGGCTTAGTGGTCATAGCACCGAACTCCAGGCTGAGAGTACCTGGGTTCGATGCTGGCCGGCTCCAAATGTGCACCGAGTGTATGCAATGTAATTACTTGTTAAACAAAGGGATTATGAAAATCTTGTCGTAGCAGTTTTCCCTCCCCTTTAGAAACATGTCAAAATAGAGTAGGTAGGAATGTTTGGTGCTGCCATCTATTGCGGCTTTGACGAAAACTTACGTTTCAGAAGTCTGTCTTTTTACCCACTGGATGCGCTTGAAGGAGGCTCCTGCTCTTTGGGCACACATAATGTTTACTAAAAATAATTTTGGAGCTATTACTAAAATTTGCTTGGTGGCTCATACTAAAAAGTTTTAAGTTAATTATACAAAAAATTCTTTTGCTAAGTTTACAAAAGAAATGTTTGTTTCACTTGCAAAAAAAAGCTTGTAATCGTTACTAAAAAATTCTGTGGAATACAAATTTACTAAGAAATTTTTAGTAACCTCTTGATTTTTTTTTTTTTTTTTTTTTTTTTTTTTTTTTACAGTGTAGTATGAATTTGTACAGTGTCATAGTAACATTTATGTATTTTATCTTATGACGTGGAAAAGTTTTCCTGGAAGCAAAAATGGCCTAGATTATAGGATTTATTGTTTATTTTTTAGATTAATATTTTGCCAATTTGCATTCGTCGCTGATGTCTCAAAAGAGTTACTAATATTAGTTAATACTTAGACTGAATTATATACAAAAATATTATTTTGAAACGCCAATATTGTAGAAAAAATATTGGCCTTACATTGGAAATAGTTGTAATAGCGAAACACTTATTTCCAATCTTAACGAAATGTAAGCTTTTCGATATTGAAAATTCTTACGTGCAAATACTGATCAGAATCAGGTATCGACGATTTTTTTTTCCTTGTGATGATTTTTTATAAAGATGAAAAATTCTTTTTTGTGAAAAATAAAATTTTTCATCGAAAGATAAGAGACTCAATTACTCAAATTTCAACCTAACATTTATTAATAATACAGGGTAATTCAAAATCTTTCGATACATCTTTTAGCCAGAGCAAATCAAATTTCATTTTTTTTTAGCATACAACCATGGTCAAGTTTAATAACAAACTTGGACCAAATAAAATTAAAAAGCTGTAACAATTAAAATGCATATTTGCTTTATGAAAAATTATTTCACTGTTTTTTCTGAATGAAATAAGAAAAAAATATCCACCCAGAATTTTTCCATAAAATATGTATATATTTAATGTCACTTTCGAAAATCTAGCTTCTATAAAGCTAATTTATATCGGTATAACGCTTTTCTATTGTTCTACTATTTTTCCTAATCAATCCCACTTTTTTTTCATTCTCCTTTACTTGTATCAAATAATTGGATCATTCTAGTACGGCAGAATCCATATTCATTTATGTAGCTTTCGGGTTATTCGATTAATTTTAACCAAATGTTACATAAACAAGACGTGCGTTGCAATTAACAGCCCGGAGTATTTTCTGATAAGACGTTATGCAGATGCAGTATTATGAACATTACTTCATTAACTGTCTATCAACATGTACCTCTTGACATTATTACTGCTGTAGTTCTCTCATACGACTGGATGTATTGTTTACAATAAACAAAAGATTGTAGAAACTAACGATATCTTTCTTTTTCTAACTGATTTATCAGATTTAACTATATATTAAAATGACAGTGTTAGTATGAATTTATATAATGTCATATTAACATTTATGTGTTTTATCTTATGGCGTGCAAATTTTTTCCTGAAAGCAAGATGGTTTCTATTATTAGATTGTTTATTTTTCAGATTTATATTTTACTAATTCGTACTTGTCGGTAATGTCTCAAAAGAAATGCTAATATTAATTAACACTTACACTGGATTTTATATCAAAATATTATAATGAAATGCTAAGATTGTAGAAAAATATCGGCTTTACATTGATAATAGTTGCAATGGCAAAACACTTCTTGCCAGCATTAGCGAAATGTAAGTATTTCGATATTGCAAATTTTTATATGCAAATACAGACCAAAATCAGGAGTCGATGAATTTTTTTTTCTTAAGATCATTTTGCAAAAAGTTAGTCATTTTTTTGTTAAAAAATACAATTTTTCACCGAAAGATACGAGACACCCCAACTCAAATTTGAACCTAACATTTATTAATAATACAGGGTAGCTCAAAATTAATAGAACGATTATAAACGACTATAGCTATTTAATCGAAGGGAATTTATTAATAAAAAATTACTCAGAATTTAAAAGGAAGTTCAAAATTTTGTTTACATACTTTATACATGTTCTATGTGATTGCAGTTGGTCACATAGATGATATCAAAATATCCTTTTCGATCAAACATTCGATATCATATGTGTATGTTGTTAGAATTTGGAGGTGCCTGACTGTACTACTGACGAAATCTTCACTCTACTGATGACAGAAATGACAATTGTGAAATTCTAACAAACAGGATGCTCCTAAATGCCAACAACACATGCAGATGATATCTGATATTTGAACAAAAAGGATATTTTGCTGCCATCTGTATTACCAAGGAAAGTCACATAGAGCATTTATAAAGTGTGTAAACAAAATTTTGAATTTCCTTTTACATTTTGTGTTATTCTTATCGATAAATTCTTTTAGATTAAATAGTTATATCCGTTTGTAACTGCTGTATTCATTTGAATTACCCTGTATTTTTAAAATCTTACTGTTGAACATTGCCTGTCTTGTAAATTTGTTTTGTTTGCAAAAGAAACATTTTAAAATCCAAGAAATCAAAAATACCAATGAAGAGCTTGAAATATTAAAAATACTTTTATTGAGGGACCTGTTATATTAAATGGAACTTTATGACGAAGCTCTATATAGGGCCCTATTTTTGCCTAGATTGACCAATGACGACATAGATTATATAAGCAATATTGTACCAATATTCTTTTCAACTAGGGTTGTACTGTATACATTACATAACTTCAATGCAACCATCCTCCTTCCAACCTTTATTTTAAACGTAAGTAAAGTGAAATGAAGAGACTGACTCCCAACGAAGAATGAATGAAAGTGAAGAGAAGCATACCGAGTTAGTAGTGGAGGTTTTCTGTTTTGTGTAGGATGTCGTAATGCATCAGAGAACATATTACCTTCGTTTTTTGACTGTGTACTTTGGGAAAGAATAGAAGTTCTTAAATAATAGTAATATTGTATATAGTTCTCTCCAAGTGTACATATTTTGTATGCAGAATTTTGTGTTTAATAAACTTAGTAAGAAGAATTCAAGAGATATTCGTTCTGTTATCGGTCGTGGTGACATTACAATAAACATGCTGTTTATCAATAAGAAAAAAAAATATTCAAATGAACGTCTTAAAAATGCAAGCACACAAATAATAATAATAAACAAAGAAATGTGCAAAGTCTTTCAAATGAATTTTGTCCCTTTTTTACAGATACAAATGATATTTTATATGGCAATATTAGTACATTTTGCAATTTTCATTATTTTGTAGATTTATCTGTAGTATGTAATGTTGTAGGAAACAATGTTGTATGTAATGTTGTAGGAATATTTTGATTTTTTGAATTATACTTTAAAGAAGTTTTATTACTCCATAAAACATTTAAAATAGAAAATAAATGAAAATCTAAATTGTTAATCAGTGCAAATCGACGTTATACTGCAGAAAGCAAAGAAAAAAAATTACAAAAACTCTTTTTACTTTTTTTATCTCATAAAAACACTAATACATTAATAAAATACACAAAATTTAACTTACTAAGATAACATTTCGGAAATATTTTTTTTAACGTACCAGGCGAATTATAAATCTGACATTATAATTGCATTAGTTTTAAAAATCAGTATAAATATTTATTTTTAATCTGAAATACAATGTAACAAGTTAAAAGTTTTCGATATATTTTTCTGTCCTCAAGATATTATCTCCTTTATTCTTGGTAAAATTCAATTGAACAATATTTTATATTAATATTTATTTTGAAAAGCCATAATAAAATCGAATAAAATATTATAAAGGAAAATATATCAAGTTATGAAAAAATTGCTTTGTTTTAAAATTTTGAAATATCCCCCCCCCCTGTTGAACAAATATTGCGTCTAAATATTTTAAAGTGTTTTATTTAGTCTTATGTATTTTGTCTCAACATTTCTGTTTTTATTAACTCGTACAATTCCCATTTCGGTTCAACCTCCGCGCGGCCGCGCGCTATCAACTAAAATTGCTTATAGTGATAATGAAGAATACAACATATGATTTCTTTGAGAAAATTTACAAAACATCGAATTGTGATATTTTATTTTATCAAAAAATTTATTTTATTAACTAAAAATAAATTAATGAAAGTATATTTTCAAATAACGCCGACATTTGAAATTTTGGTTGGAGCGATTTCGCACTAGGGTGGAATTTATGGCTTAACGATGCATTTGTTGAAGATGTCATTTGGCTTTTAGCTTTTTTTACATGTCTACGAGCTAAATTTGATTGCTTATATAATTGGGTTCAAGTGCATGTATACATACATACACTCGAACACACACACATACAACGATGTATATATAATATATAAATATATATTATGCACATATAATGCATACACCGAAGGGCCATTGCATTATGCGCGGCTGATGTTGAAGTATATAAAGTACCCATGCATTGTATTGAAAACATTAGCGACATAATGGGAAAAGCAGCAGATTGATCAGATTTTGATAAAGGCCAAATCGTTCGATTGAAAATGTCGTTACCTAAACTTCGCGTTTGGTGGGTTGTTCAAGCGCAGTCCTTGTGAGCATGTGTCGAAAGTGGTTCATGGATGTCGAAACGACAAATCGTTGACCAGCGGTGTGTCGCCCGTGCGGCATCGTTACCAGAGAAGAGCGGAGATTAGTATGCATGATTATTTGTGACCGAAGAGCTGCAACAGCCGAAATTACCAACTGCTACACTGTTAAAAATTTTGCAGCATTTTGTCCAGTCATTTGACCGTTTTTTCAAAAAAAAAAAAAAAACGGTTACATAACCGTAATTTAAATATATTCTGACCATAAAATGTGCAATAATATGGTCACAATAGCGTAAGATAACTGTTGTGTAACTGATTTCGATAAAAACTGGTGAAATGACGGGATAGAATGCTACAAATTTTTAACAGTGTAGAACAGTAGCGACCCAGACAATGTTTCTCAACACACCGTGACACTTGTACTGCTGCGTATCCCTTTAAGCGGCTTTACCATGGTTTACCATACATAATACTTTAATTCCAAAGCTGATATAACACAAGATTGACATGAATGTTATTTTTTTTAATTATGTAAGATAAAAATATATGTAAAGTTTTCAGATACAAATCGTCATACCAATACTTTTCACAAATTTTTTATGAGTCATTAAACATGAATGAAAAAATCTGAAGAACGCTTATAGAGGCATGAGCCTACACAGTCGGCGGCCTAACTATACGTGCCGCCACTGATGGAGCATCATCGCTAGTAGCGCCTGCAATGGGCCCATGAACATCGGAATTGGACCATAAAAGAATGGTAGAAAGATGCATGGTCCTATGAATTACGTTTTTTGGTCCATCACATAGACGAGCGCATGCAAATACGCTGATTTACAACGAAAACCCTGGATCTTGGTTGCACAGTTGGCAGGAGACAAGCCGGTAATGGCCGTATTATCGTGTGGGCACTGTTTTTTATGGCGTACATAAGAACCCATAATCCCTATAGAATAATCCTTGATGTCTGTGCCATACTAGAGCATCGTTGCGGACCAGGTGCAAAAGTTCATGACACAGTGTTTCCGGCGGTGGATTGCATTTACCAACAGGATACTGTATGATGTCATACGTGTCGAATCGTCAGTAGTGGTTTGAGAAGTATTCTAGTGACTTTCAAATCATGACCTGATCTCGAAATTAACCTGACACTTGACATGAATTCAATAGTACATTTGTAGTTCCTCCTGGAAATCCCAAATCTTGTTGCTACGCTACCACCTCCAAACGTGAGTGAAATGTAGGACCAATTGGTGAGCACTTGATACCAGACTACCTCAGACAACCTATAAGCACCTTGTTGAGTTAATGCCATGCCAGGTGTTGGCGGTTTTGAAGGCGAAAAATGGTCCTACGTCGCATTATAAACCGGTGGTCATAATGTAATGGCTCTTCGGTGTACACACACACACCAACACGCAGTGGTCGAAATCTTTTTTGCACATCATATATACATATCGCCTTTTCCAGAAAATCAAATTTTGGAAAACCACGAAAAAACTTCTGACTGCGTCCATTGATTTTCATTGTAAACCAAACAAATGTTTTACAATTTCAAAAATGCAGAATAAAACCAGTTTTTTTTTCTTCAGATTTTTGAATTTTTACGTTTGCCAAGGTTCACCAAAAGAACTGATTAAGAAATAAAACACGAGTTTTTTATAATTTTGGATAAAGAGAGTCGGTTCCAAAATTTGCTTTATCTAGAAAAAGAAATTTTGTGAAATCTCTGACTGCTTGTCAGTGTCAGAAAAACATATGAAAATACTTATTTTCCAGATTATAGGTTTTTTTTATGCAGATTCACTAGAAGAATAAATTGGCAAAGAAAATTGGATTTTTTAAATTTTGGATCAGGCTAATTTTTAAATTCAGATCCTTATATTATAATGCCTATAACATTCTAACACTATCATTTCCCATAAATCCACACTTTTACAATTCTGATATTTCTTTCAGTAGCTTTTTTTTCTAAAGACCAAAAAAATCTTTTAACTCGCTAAACAGTAAAGATAAAAAATGGTAACATTCGTTCTCAAATTCATCATCATAACACAACTTCACTGTCATAATCAGGGACGTATTTTGACCACATGCAAACTTCCATTAACATTTTAGAATAGTAATTTTGATCGTATTTAAAAGTAGGTAAATTATACAAAAAATTACAATTCTGAAATACTGGAGGAAGTTTGTACGGTTTAGATTAGCCATGAAATTTCATGATCGAAAAGAAAAAGAATCCAAAATATGTGTACAGATGCATTATCATACAATGAAGCTACAGATGTTTTCTTTTGCGTATAACATTTGATTTTAGATACAGTTAATAACAGATCTTCGTTTGAATAGAAGAAATTTATGCAGAAGTCTTTCTAGAAATAAGCGGTCATCAATCATGTCAAAAACGCAATAAAAAAAATGAAGTAAAGAGTCTCTCTGATCGATTGCAACTTCAGATATTCAGAAAACGTTTAAAATCGATGACATTGTTGCAAAACTGAACAAATATGATTAAATTAAATTTAGAAAAACAAATTACGAAAATTTCAAGGCTACTCGCGATGTTTAAGTCACAATTCATCGTAATTACAAATCATCGTCACATTTAAACCCATTTGGGACCATGGGAACATACATGCACCCTCAAATACGGTATACAGAATTTGTTTTTGACACCATTAAAAAAGAAGAATACTATTTGAATTCTTAACCTTTTCCGGCGCCGACAAATTCTGTTAGTAAAATTAGAAAATATCGACTGACACCGGAATTCACGAACGACTTTTTAAAAAATTATGAACTCCTCAATTTAAGCTTTTATTGTAAAAGCAAGCTTTTATTAAATTATTATTGGTGCCAATTGCAAGTTTGGAATTAAAATTAGGTGTGTCCCAGACCGGCCACACTGCGCCGGAAAGGGTTAAATGAGAGCATTTTGGTGATTGTTAAAGTAAAAAGAACTTATTTTAAAAAAGTTACACCGACCGAATAAAATTTGCGTAAGTCTCCTGTTAAACACAGTTACATTCCAAATTCATCAAGGCACGAACGAAGATGGTTTTGAAAATAAAGCTAACAGTGGTTAAAACCGAACTTTTTAGGCTCCAGATGAGAAAAAATTAATAAAAACATTAAAAATTTTAAAAATGAGCTACGTGTTGGTTTTGAAATGTGGTTTGTGTAACTAGTGCTGTCAGCGTCGTTCGTTTTCGTTGCCTGAAATAAAAACAGATTAAAATATTACTGATAGATGGCGCCAGCACTATTGAATAAACTAAAAAATATGCAAAAACGACAAGCATAAAATAATCAGAAGTCGAGCATTTATTCCTACGACACAACTTTATAGGTAACTTCTCTAATAAGCGCAATGGAAATAAGAATTATTGCCATTTGTATGCAAGTTTCTTTATTATTTTATTATCTGACTACGCCATCTATCAGTGATTTCAAAAACTATTTTTCTCAGTCACAAACTGAGCCATTGAATATTAATGGCTTATTCAATTATTCAATGGCTTATTCAATGGGTCTGGTCACAAAGGCGCGTGTAAAAACGGAATTTCAATACTTTTCTTTCATCTAAAAAAATATAAATTTTGACCGTTTACTTTAAGACAGTCATGCAATATAATTTACCCATGTAAAATAAGATAAAATGATGTGTTTGTGAATGATAACGTTATTAAATTTCACCGATATCACCAAAGTAAATGAACTCATCTGATCAATCATTGAAACTAACAAAGAACATAAAAATGAAAGAATTATTAAAGAAATTCTGTGATGATAAACTCATAAATCATCTACTAAAAAAATCAACAGATGATAAAATGATAAATGCATACCATAATTCCTTTGTATCTAACATTATAAAAGGTGTAATTAAATCATTTAGTGTCCCATTACCTCTTTTTTAAGATTATACCAAATATCATACTTTCTAAATTAGTACATACATAATCTCGTCACCTTAAGCTAATAAAAATTCATTCATGTCAGCTGCTTATTTCTTTCCTTTTGTTCTCGCCTTTGGTGTCTTTCTTTCAGCGTTAACAGTAATGCATGCGTAATTTATTGGTGTGTTGCCAAAAGTCACAAACATAATTCTATTGCATTTCATGAAACGTTGCATAAAAGAGAACACAAAAGGACCACCGTAACATTTCATTCGGAATAATCATGAGAAGATTGAGACGTAAACTTGGTATTTTGTTATCGTTTGCTTTCAAAACCTTTTGTACGTTTTGCTAAAGTCGGTTTTCTCTTTAACCGAATGGCATCGATTTTATGATTAAAAGAACATTAGGAAGAATTTGAATTTTCTGCGCCTTTGTTCTGTGTTTAGAATACAAAAAAATCACTTTCCACGGGTACATAAATAAAGTTTACTCAGTCAAAAGAATTTTTAACGTTCTAAGATGTTGATTTGCATATTAGATTTTTTCTTCATTTCTTTTTTTTTATATAAGTGTAAGAAGCGCATTTTTTTTTGACTAAACAAAATTAGGATTTTTATTCTAAGAAGTAAATAAAATAAAAATATTTTTGATACAAAGTATATACCGTGACTCCATGCTAATGATGCAACTTTTTTCTTCTGTTTTTTTATTTTTTAACTAAAAAAGATCACGCGAATCGTAAATTATACATTTTATTTAACACTAGAACGCCGGGAAGGTGTCAATTCGACACCGATCACTGGACTAATTGTCGATTCGAACCAGAAAAATGTTTAAGAAATAAGTTATATATCTGTTGCATTAAAATGAGCGAATTAAATAGTTTAAATAATTTCAAATGATTTTTCTGGTTTTAAATCTATTTTATAAAAGTTGCGTAAAATATCCCGGCGCTCTAGTGTTAAACGTTTTTTACTTTATAGGTATATGCACATATATATTTTTAAAAAATCTAATAAATTATGATTTTCTCTGGATCACATTTCTTGTGACATAACAGTGACAACAATAAGGTTCAATGAATGATTTGATGATGGCCGATCTACCGTGATGTCGAAATGGAGCACGTCGAAATTCACTAGGTGGCGTTGCCTAAGAAGATTGGCGAATAATTATTTACACATATATATCAAACTTTCGGTAAATAGTTTCTGTTATATAATTCTTTAGTTAAACTGATCAATAGATTTTCCGGACCTGCATTTGTTGGCTACAAGGTTCTGTTGTCATTTACAATACATACATTTACATATGTATATTAGGGGTGTCCAAATGAAACGACACGTCGTAAGAACGAAACCGGTTGAAATTTAAATTTGCGGTTTTGGAATTACGTGGTCAGACATCAAGAGACGCGATTGGATTATCTGGTGTGGTTGTGCGCACACGTGGGCTCCCACGCATGAAGGACGGGGAGAAGCAGGCAATTATGTGTTCCGTCCAATTGATGCGGTAGTTTGTATGAGGATATCATAACTTTTTTATTGAGAAATTCGATGATTGAGGAGTAGCGAGGTGTCTCATTAAAGCCTAGTGCAGCTTGAAATCTGATAACACCATCCATCTTAAAAAGGACGTCATCACCATGACAACCTAGAAACATGACGTGTCATGATATATTGTTGAATTACGTATAATAGGAATTAATAGAATGAAGAAAAATGTTATTAATATCTTTTTAAGGTTTTGATTCTATTTTCAAAGAATTCTAAAAGACTGGACAAAATTACACGACAACTATAAATATTAAATTAAAAATGCTTCGGTTGGGTAGTTTTTGCGCTGTTGTATGTGAATAAATGGACGGATCAGACAACGAGTGCTACACATTTATATAATTATGAACGCACCTAAAAAGATCAAGTTACAAAATTAATGATCATGGGAAAACAATTATCTTTTGAACACATCTGCAAACTAGTTAAAAAAGGAAAAACACAAATAACTTTACCATACAACAACTTAAAGGCGAGAACATTCTTTACAAACAATTACAAGAGAAAGTAGCTGATTGCTGCAATTCATAGATTAAACCATTAGCCGTTGTTTATCAGCAGTGATCTGTAAACAAAAAGGATGTCAGTTAACGTGCCTGTTTTAACGATCCTAGGTTCGAATATCGTACACTCATATGATTAATCATTTGGGATGAAAAATTGATAACGTGAAATCAATAACACTTTGGAATATCAGGGTAGATTAAGACAGATTTAATACACAGTTGTTAAGTTGGTCATAGAATATAAACGCAAGTATTGAAAAACATAAGGTGTCCTAATATGAATACATAGTTTTATTTTATTCGGAAAAATTATTTTTGGGACTATTTTTGTTAATTATCTTTAAGAAAAATAGAATGAAGAACTTATTTATCTTATTGTCAGACATAATGTTATAATGTCACACTGGAGTTTCAAAAAATTAAATAAATAAACCACTTAAAAATGCTCATTTTAAATTATATACATATAATAAAATGTTTACACTTCACAAAAAGCAAATATTTATCGATATAATAATTTTTCTAATGCTTTTAATAGTTTACAGAATGAAACATTAAAAATGACTTTAAATCCTTAATAATGATTATATTAATCATTAATAATGACAAGCTTATAACGATGGAGAAGAAACGCCAGTTCAGCCTGTTGCAAGCAGTATCAACTAAAGATGTTTTAGCTAGATATCGGCCGAAAATTCTGTTTCGTTTTTGTTTTCGGCTCAAAATCTAAGATTTCCCGAAAATAATGGTGACAATTCGGCCGGACCGAAACTATCTCTATTCCAAAAAATCTCATATCCTCATTCGAAAGCTTTTAACATGACTCATTTATTTGATATGTATCAGCTCAATTAAATGTTCTTTATTTAATATAATAAACTTCACTTTTTATAAGAGTTTATTCATATATATATATTTATATCAGTCAGGACTGACTCAAGACGTGAATGTAACTTATAAAGCAAAGCTATAAAAAATTAATACATGACTAACAATTGACATATTGTGTTTTGAACACATCTACAAACTAGCTAAAAAATGAAAAACACAAATAATTGTACCATACAACAACTTAAAGGCGCGACATTCTTTACAAACAATTACAAGAGTAATTTGCTGATTCCTGCAATTCATGGATTAAACCATTAGCCATTGTTTATCAGCCGTGATCGGTAAACAAAAAAGGATGTCAGTTCACGTGTCTGTTTTAACGATCCTAGGTTCGAATATCGTACAGTTATATGATTAATCATTTGGGATGAAAAATTGGTAACGTGAAATCAATAACGCTTTGAAACAACAGGGAAGATTAAGAGATATTTAGTGCACAGTTGTTAAGTTGGTCACAGAATATAATAAGCACAAGTATTGAAAAACACAAGGTGTCCAAATATGACTGCATTGTTTAACTCTTTGATGCGCAATCTTTTTTGTTTTGTTTTGTTCGGAAAACATTATTATTGAGTCTGTTTTAATTATACGTTAAAAAAATAGTGAGAATAAATTATTCATCTTACTATCGGACATAATGTCATAATGTAACAATGGAGTTACAAAAAGAAAAGGAAAAAACACTGAAAAAATGCTAATTTTAAATTAAATACTTTCTCTAAAATGTTTACGCTTCACAAAAATAATTATTTAATTTTATAATAATTTTTATAATGCTTGTAATAATTTGTAGAATGTGACATTACAATAAGAAGACTTTTTTACTTTACCGATACAGGGCTTGAAATTCAATTTTCCAGAGGAGGGGAGACTCCCTCCCAACATTTATAAATGGAGGGGAGTTTAGCTGTTTGGGAGGGAGGGAAAAAATCTTTAAAATCTACTGTTTAATGTGCTATTTAAAGAATTACACAAATACAGACATGGCAAAATACCACTAAAGCAATTTTTATCAACAAATTTTTATGCAAAATGTGATTTTTTATTTTTTTAAAAAGTCACGATTTTATACAGTCTATTTAGTTTTCAAAGGGATAAATTCCCCTCCTGTGCTAATTACTTTTGTTTCAGGTCTAATAAACTCCGTTTTTGGTTCAGGTCAGACGTGATTCTGGATGAATTTTTTTTTTCAGATATTCACATCACATTTTCGGAAATCGTGGGAGGGGTAATTCCGCGAGTTACTCCACCCCTCGAGGGGGGTTATCGCGATTTATCTGCGAAATCTTAGCAAAATCGGCAATTTATAGTGATCTTTTGTCGAAATCTGCGGTTTTTTCGCGATCTTTTGACGAAATCACCGTTTGTTACGACGATCTTTAGACAAAATTTGCATTTTTTAGGGATCTTTTCTCGAAAACGGCGTTTTATCCCGCGATCTTTTGACGAAATCGGCGTTTTCCCCATGATCTTTTGATGAATCGGCCTTTTTGTTAAAATAATCTTTTGGCAAAATATTTTTAAGCAATGTTTTGTCAAAAACGGCTTTTTTTCTGCAATTTTTAGACGAAATCGGCATTTTCCCGCGGTCTTCAGACGTAATTCCGCGAGTTACTTCCCCCCCCCGTAAGGGGGGTTATCCGCGATCTTCTGACGAAATCGGCGATTTATAGCGATCTTTCGTCGAAATCGGCGGTTTATCCGCGATCTTTTGTCAAAATCGGCGGTTTTTCCGCGATCTTTTGTCGAAATCGCCGTTTGTTACGATGATCTTTAGACAAAATTTTCATTTTTTTAGGGATCTTTTCTCGAAAACGGCGTTTTATCCCCGCGATCTTTTGACGAAATCGGCATTTTTCTCATGATCTTTTGATGAATCGGCCTTTTTGTTAAAATAATCTTTTGACAAAATATTTTTAAGCAATGTTTTGTCGAAAACGGCGTTTTTTTCCGCAATTTTTAGACGAAATCGACATTTTCCCGCGATCTTTAGACGAAATCAGTATTTTATCTGCGATATTTGGTGAAATTGCCGTTTTTTCCGCGATCCGCACAGGAAATTCGCGTTTTTTAGCAATCGTTTGATAAAGTTCGCTGACAAAAACATTGAAAAAATCGTCGTTTTTCCGCGAAATATTGATGAAATGTGTGCTTTTTCGGCGATTCTTTTACGAAATTTGCATTTCTCCGCAATTGTTTTTTCCGTGCGCAAAACCGTACAAGTTGGCAGCTATGCGGAACTGATAACCCAATTTTAAATTTTCGGAAGAGGATGCCTTAAATTTTCGGAAATTTCGAACGAGAATCACCCTTGGTTCAGGTTGATTTTACACTGTAAAAAAATTGACCCTTTTCGCTGCATCGTCACTCCACCGCTTTTATAGAAAACGATTACTTTACTGTGTTATGGAGCATTCTCATTGGTCACAAAAGAGATATTCTATAATAGCTGTGGAGTGAAGCTGCAG
Source organism: Maratus speculifer (assembly GCA_964019185.1). Classification (NCBI taxonomy): domain Eukaryota; kingdom Metazoa; phylum Arthropoda; class Arachnida; order Araneae; family Salticidae; genus Maratus; species Maratus speculifer. Next base: position 363,198,711 of record OZ025290.1, on the reverse strand, counting down.
CAAATGGGTCAAATTTTTAACAGTGTAAATTGAGTGAAAACACAGAGTCTAAAGTAAATCCCCCTCCCCCCCTATCACACAATCCGCAGTAACTTTTCAGAAAAGTTGCTGCAAATTAAAAAAAAAACACTCCTGAAGAACCCTTTGATAAATTTAATGTTTTCCCGCGATCCTTTACAGAAATTAAAATGCAGGGACGTGCTAAGAGAAAACTGCGCTTGGGGCAAAGTTTCAATTTAGCGTTCATTTTCTTCTTACCGGCCAAAAATTATGTTGGTTGTAGAAAATCGGCGCCCTTAAGTTTCTGCGCCCGGAGCGACGGCCTCTTCGCCCCCACCAGCCCCTTTTCACACGACACTGTTTATATGGCGATCCTTTCACAAAATTCACATATTTTCCGCGATGCTTTCACAAAATTCGCGTTTATTCCGCAATCATTTTACGAAATTCGCGTTTATTTCACGATCCTTTCACGAAATTCGTGTTTATTCCGCGATTTTTTTTTAAAGAAATTCGTGTTTTATCAAAATCTTTTAAGGAAAGTCGAGTTTTTTTTTCGCGATTTTTTGAGAAAATTGCCGTTTTTATCGAGATAATCTAACAAAATTTTCTGTGAACGATTGATGAAATTGATTGTGAATATATGCAATTCAGCTCGGTTCAAAAACTATGAAAAATTGGTTAATTACCCCGGAAATTTAGACATAACTATCCAAATTTCGGAGTTGATAAACGATGTTTCATAACTTTTGAAACTGAATGCGTTAATTTTTTCAAAATTATGAAACGGAATTACTCCGTTCTCGCGACGATAAATCACACGAAACTTGTCAATTGATCGCGGGAAAAAAATGCGAAGCGGAAAAATAGCGTGAATTCCAACGATTTTTCGCAGCAAAATATGTCATTCAGTCGCACCAAAATATCGCAAAATTCAGAAAAAAAAAAAAAAAAAAAAAAAAAAAAAAGTGGGAAGTAAATTGTAGTTTGAAAATGCAAAATTTTTCGGAAAATTTGGCACTTTTTTTGGGCGGGAGCCTCTCGCCTACGATATTTTTTTGGGCGGGATTTCAAAATTTCGGGCGCGAATCCCGCCATCCCGCCCTGAAATTCAAACCCTGCGATAAATGTACAGAATTAAAAAAAATCTATATTTATGTTGAAACCAGGGTTCTCGCTGCCACTCGACTTTGCGAAAAATTGCGACTAAATGATCCCTTTGGCGAGTAAAAGAACAATCAGACTCTCCCAACTTGCGATTGCTTAATTTCTGTTTTTTTATGTGTGTGTATATGTGTGCCAATTTAGTGAAGATTCTTATTCCAGTTGCTCAACGATTGGATGTTACTTAACATGTTCAATATCATGTCCTTTATATGGGTGATTCTACGATAAGAGGTAATTTGTACGGCAATCCGTTTAAAAGAGATTTTTTATTCTATATGTTGTCATTTTTTGCAATGAATTGCATCATCTTAATATACTTTATTAAGTAACATCACGATTGAATGCCTAATTAAAACACATTTTTCTGAAATTTCTTACAAAGTCTAAAAAAGTCTCTCCCCTGGCATGTCCCCTTGTCGGTTTCAATTTAACTTTCAAACAATACATATATTTTTTCCGTCAGATGCTTAGCTAAAGTATGTATAATTGGAATTTAAGTAATTATACTTACGTATTATAAAATAAATAATAAAGTAATTTTGTTAATTTCAAATAATTTTTAAAATTAACTTTTGTCCCGCTTTTTTTGTGTATCTACCCTGTCAAATTTCGTTCCGCTGAAACAAATATAAATTCAAGGATGGCTATATCGGAAGCAATACTAAACGCGCAAGCCATATAAGCGTCGCCATTTTTAGTTGTTGCGACTTGACCGTGTGGTGTAGTGGTTTCGCACGGTGATCGTGTATCTCCCCTGGTAAGTCATAAAACTTATAATATTCATTTAATTCAATTGCATTTACTGTCCTAATAAAACAATGCGGGAATAATTAAAGTGAAATACACAATTAACCCAAAAACTAATTCAGTCAGTTAAAAAATTTGAATTTACATGAAAATGTCTCTCCCCTGTCGTTTTTCCCCTGGCAAGATAACTGCCAGGGAAGCGAGTCATTGACCAGAAAAAGTTATAAAATATGTATAAAGTGACTTGCCCTTATATGAAAAAGTAAAAAAACGGGACAAAAATCATAATTTAAAGGTTTTTGATCAAACTCAAACTTTTCTTTTTGGCCGAATTCTCTAGGTTTTTGAACCTCTTATCGGAGAATCACCCATATAGTTCTATTTATAGAGATACTGACTTAACATCAATTCTACAGAAATGATTATGCGATATATATTTATCTATTGCCAATTAATCCTTATATCTATGTATTATTTATTGGTTGAATATAAAGTAGTCCTTGGTCTGTCAAATATTTAATTTTTTTTTCTATCGGTTAACAGTCGAAATCTCTTAGGAATATTTAGTGTATATTTTTACATTGAGACATCAATGATAGTTATTTTTAATTTTTATTTGGACTGTTAAAAGAATGTCTGAAACTTTTAAACATTTATGAGACAATTAGAATGTATTTGGTCAAATTTCTATTTTAGAAGGGGAAAAAAATAGAACATTTGAAAAAAGAAAAAAAAAGGGGGGGGGGATACAATAATGATACATTTTTTGGTGTTTCCGGAAGAATCTATTTTGCTAACATTTCTTTTCATTTGGCGACTGTTATTTATTTTTTATTCGCCGAATCGCCACTGTTGGTCAAAAGCCAGCGAGAACACTGGTTGAAACATAACAGAAAAAAATAATAATAACATTTAATAACTCGATTTTTAGGTTTTTCGCAAAATATATTAGGTTCATGAATGAAATATTTATGTTCTGTTCTCCCCAAATGCACTATTTAACTAAGAATAAACTGAGACAATTGCTTTAATTACGCTGTTTAAACTAATTATATAATACTTTTCATGCAACAGTTAACATTAATTTACACATACAGAGAGATAATGAAAATAATACTATCATTGTTAATTTGATTTTTACTTTAATTAGAAGCCGCCTATACCGCTTTTCCGATCGGATTTGGAAATTGCTGCTTCATTATATCTTATATCAAACAAACTTTAATTAACTATTAAATCTTCATTTATAACATAATTATTTAACAAGATTATTATTCCCAGGCTAATGTATCCAGATGGCAGTTGCCATAATTAATCATGGTTTTTCATTTAAATTGTATTAAGATTTTAACGCTTTTAAGAGCTATAAAGTATGGTTTCGGCTAATACGAACAAAACATCTGATAATTTCACTGCGATTTTGAGCGAAAAATAGGATCGAATTAGAAAAGAAATTACTTTCTCATTGAACACTATTCTGTTTCAACCGTGATAATTCTATATTTCAAATTATCAAAATGTTGGTAACTTATAAGATTCATAAGGCAGAATTTCAATCTTCAAGATCACCGTCTACCAACACCACAACTGAAAATACCCAGAATATTTGAAAAAATGAAATAAAAAAAAGGCGCGATAAAAATGTTTCAGATACTGTTCCATTTGAAATATTTCTAACTAACAAGGAAGGTCTCCATACGGGCATACCCCGAAAAATCTGAAAAAATTACAGAATGTTCTTCTCGTGTGGATATATACGTTTATAAAAAAAAAAATTCGGCGGAACCTCCATTCAGTAACCGTAAAAAAATAATGAAAATTTCGTTATTTCGCGATTTATCGCCGGTTGGCAATGGAATGTAATTTCAAAAAAATACTTTATGTCAAATACACTTTAAGAAAAAAGAAGTTTCATGTTGAACTTGTTTTGATAAGTTTAATTTAAATAACTTTAGTAGTTTTGTAAGTTTTAGTTTGTTTTAAGTATAATTTTGTTATATCAAAATTTATATGTGGGTGGTTTTCAAATGTATTGCCGTATTAGGTGAAACAAAATTTGAAAAAATAATTTGGTTTAAAAAATATAAAACTTTACTCAGGTATGAGTTGCTTATAGTTTACAACATTCTAAGCAGTAGATTATTTGCGAGTTTTTTTATTTATATTTCAGAAATTTCAAGAAATGTCTTGCCCAGTCTCTATTTTTCTCAGAAGTATGACCTCTATAAAACATTCTGATTTTTTTGTATCAATAATTAATTAAAAAAATGCTTAAGGTTCTTACATACGTATTAATGAATCAAAAATGTATTAGTATTTATTTATTTCATAAATTTAAAACATTTTAATAGTTGTTTATGCCATGAGTGTTACTTTGCTTCTTAAATAAAGGTATAACTTCTGATTAAAAACAAATTTAATTAAAAATTATTTTTTTTTCATTGCAGTTATAATAAAGAATTAGAAAGTTCTAATAGACAAAACAATTAATTTAAGTGAAGTAACAAATGCAGTAATAAAATTCTGATTCTTAGTTACAGTAACGTTCATGAAAAGTGGTAACACTCATGACAAGCGATAAAACTCATCGTGCAGCAAACAGCTTTTTTGTAACAATATATATAAAAAGATTTTTAAAAGTTTAAACTATGATTTGTGTAAAATAGATATATATAGTCATTTGAAAATTATTTATTAAGAATTAAAATTTAAATCTTAAATAGCACTTACAAAACACGTGTGCTGATATGAAAATCCTGTTACAATTTTTAAATAATTATAAATATATATAGTATGACAAAATATATCCCTGAATCATGAATCTATTATAATCATAACTTAAATCTTATACATGATTTATAGTTTTAGAATTACTTAACTTCTTTTCTCATGAGTGATACTTTTTCCAAGTAACACTCATGTAAGGTAACACTCATGTACGGTAACATTCATGACATTTATTAAGGAATTCTTCACTAAAATAAATTCTAACTGCTTTATTGAAATTTTATTTGGGCCTATTGATTCCTGAACAAAAAATACAGCATTCCCTAACTTAACATTTTTATACGTTAAAAAATAATAATAAATAAATGGGTAACACTCTTGTAAGAAAATAAAAATACTCACCATGTTGAAATGAACATTCTGATAAATAACAATTATAGAACAAAATTATCGCGTTCTAAATAAGCGCACTGTAAAGAAGAAACAACATCGTTTTCTCACTACCGTTGCCAACTGCAATATACAAATATTTTGAAAACAAATAATATTAACTTCCCTAAAGTAACACTCATGTTTTGCATATGCGGACACAAAATACATTTGAATTTTTAACTTTTAGTTACTAATTTTAAACATATAAACTATCTATTTGTTTAATTAACACAGGATATTTTACTTTTAATCCATATGTAAAAACTTTAAAATTTTTGGAAGCATAAAAAAAGATTGAAATTTTGCGACTTTTTTATTCAGGACAAGTAAATTCCCATTACTTGCTAACTAAAGTATAAAAAAAAGATCACTATTTCACAACTCTGAAAAAATCTAATGAATGCATTGAATTAAGCATAAAAAGATGTGCTACTACCTGATTTTAGCATATCAAAAAATAAATTTATTAATATGAATTTTAGATTTAAACATAAGGACATCAAACTGGCAGTTCATGTGAAATTCACCCATTACATGTATTTATATTCAAATTTAATCATCAAAATTTGAGATTTAAAACGAAATTCATAATTTAAATTTAATTAAATTTGTTCCATGCTCTAAGTCCAAATGAGAATTGTCGATTAGATTTTGTTGCTATGGAAACATATGACGTTTATTTTTTAATACGCTTAAATGTATGAAGATAATTTTTCTCAATATGATTTTTTTTAGCTATGAAATCATTTTTTCCAGCGATTAATTAAATAACTACTTTGACGAGTAATATATATATATGTAATACAATATGTATATATAGATGTATGTAATATATTAAAGTCTCTCATTGTTTATGTTTAAATTCATTAAATACCATTTACACGCAAACTAAATATCCAACAGTTTCATTATAATCGTTTGCTTTTGGCGAGGAAAAGGGCTGCTCGCCAAATCGAGTGACTCTTTCGTCTTTTCACGCCAAATATTCTGAAATATTTTATTTTTTTACACAATATCTAATGTGATTTCGCCGCTAATTTTGACTGATCCTTTATTACACACATAAGTACTTTAATTGTATTTTTTTCATAAAATTCTGGGTATGCCCAGTATGGAGACCTTCCTTGTAAGCAATATAAATGTACGCACAGGGATTTTTTTTTTTTTGGGGGGGGGGGGGGGGGCTGCACTTTCGTGGCCAGGCGCCCGCTTCATGGTAAGGCATATTTCGGATGACTGGAGGTCCGATATCACAGATAAACGTCATTAATGTGTAAATATCTTTTTCTTTCTGATATTGAAAACTCTATCTTTTTTCTTGATGAGCACAGAATAGTTGGAAAAGAAAAGCCTGTTGACTATGTCTTTCGTAAGAAAGGTTTGGAAAAACCTTAATCCAAAGGAATAATAATTTTAAAAAAACCTAAATGCGGATTATTCAGCCTATTCAGGTCTCTTAATGCACTGTTAAAATGAAAAGAATTTGTTCAATCGATAGCTGAAATATTCCAGAGATTATTATAATGTTTGCCGAGTTTTTCTGCAATAAATGGAGAAAAAAAATCAGTTGTATATCGTTCATGTTCTTTACAATTACTAACGTTAACATTGATTTTATGGCTGAGATATTGACTTCGTTACTGGGAATTTGTCAAAAGAAAAAATCCGTGTAGCGAAAATCACATTCATAAAGGTAAGACATAATATTTTATGCTAGGTATACTTTAATATTTTTTTCTTCTTAAATAATAAGTAAATTTAAATAATTCTTATCCTTTTATTCATTTATAACATCGTGTCCTTAAGCGCTTAGAAATCACTACGGAAAAAAAATAATGAAGCCTTACTATGAAGTATACATATACATAGTATACTATTAACGTTTTTAAGGTATTTGTTTCATTTAAGATAAATCACGCTGTTGACGCAATCTTTTCAAAAAGAAAAAAAAATACGGTTTTCCATTTTTCACAATTTTAAACAGAGAATTCTTATTGCATTCAAACTACTACCGCATTTCACCGTTTTAAGTATTGGGAATAAAATGCGTTTAACGAAAAGAAAAGAGGAAAAATTACGCAAACGGACTTGCATGTAAAATTTTCAACATCATTTATCTTCTGCTGTCATCTGGTAGTATATTTTTTTTCCATAATCGTGATAGAGTTTTAAAAGCGAATGCATGTGACGGGTAGATTGGGGGATTTTTTTTCTTCTTATATACCTAAGCAAGCAGTAGCATCGGATGGCAAAAACGACCAGAAATCGTTACCGAAAAATGTACCAAAGAATCCAATTTGAAAGAAAAACTTACGTTTTTCATCTCAGACAGATAAGGTGGACGCGACATGTTTAATGGATGGGAACCAGAACTCATTGCGAATTCTTAGCCATAGATTTCTAAAATATTCGCAATGCTTTTTTTCACCCCTCCCCCCTACATACATTTCGATGTGTTCTCGAACTTCAAGAAATGATCGAACTTAGGGATAAAGAATGTTTGCAAAAGAGGAAAACGTTTAAAGATACAGTCGAACTCGATTATTACGAGAAAAATGGAATTACGAAAGTCGTAGTTGTATTAAACGTAGTACCGGTAATACCGGTCTTAAAAACCCACACAACATTTAACTGTTTAATACTTTTACGTGCTTTAAATGCCTCAATTATAATTTTAACTTAAGCGTAAGCTCTATCTTTTTGTGTCAAAATTTTAGACTTTTTTTCTGCATTTAATAATAATAATAATAATAATAATAATAATAATAATAATAATAATAATAATAATAAACTTTTTTAGAGGCAAAAAAAATCTTTTCTTAAAATTGTGTTATTATTTACTGATACCAGAATTTACAAACGAAATTCTATAAAATAAAAAAGGTGCTTTTCTAAGCTTTAATTATAACAATAAAATTGTATTACAATATTCTTGCCGTTTTTATGTTTAAAATTAAAAAAAAAATGCTATTTTAATTCTTTTTTTATTTTTGATAAAAAGTGTTAAAATCTTATTTTTGAATTTTTTATCTTTTTAAAAAATACCTTGCATCCAGGGTCTATTATGATGTAATTAACAAATCATAATGTAGCATAAAGTATCCCTAGTTTGAAAGTAAATTTTTTCTTTTACAAATAGGATTTATTAAAACTTTCTTTTCCTTTTAAAAATGTACCTACTTCTTTTTCTTTTTTGCGCTTAACATGTAACACTCACTTTAACATTCAAAAGTTATTTCCAGACGTAAATAATATATATATATATATATATATATATATATATATATATATATATATATATATATATATATATATATATATATATATATATATATATATAAATAATAATTTACCATATTACAACAACAATTTGGAAAGTGATTTTTTTTTTCAAAGACTAAAATTTTAAGACTTATATATAAATTCTGTATTTAAAAGAAACAAACAAACATGGTCTTTTACAATAAATCGGTACAACTTAGAATGTTTCCTTTTTCGTGATCGTCGCACATTTCATTTTGTAACTTTTTTACTTTCTTCTTCATAACAACGGCATTCAGATTTCCTATTCAAATAAAAATTCTTCTAAATTTAAAGAATTTCGTAAAAAAAAAGTAAAACGCTGACATCCAATTGCCCAAAACAAAATGTTTGAATGTTTTCATTGAGTTAATAAAAATCAGTAAAAACATAATTTTTATGATGATCAAAATGTGGTAATAACAGAGTCATATAGTACATAAGTCATGGATTAAACATTAATATTCCTGGACCAATAAGAAAAAGAATAAACTGCGGACACCACAAGGCTTCAGATGTGTCTCAGATATATCTATTCTTGAACGAAAAGAACAACCATTTTTCAAATGGTTTATAATAAAAAATAAACTTTCTCATCCTAAAAATTCAAAGGATACTAGTGTATACTGTTCCGCTAACAAATAAAATAAAAAATTGTTCTCTGAGCATTTATCTTTTTCCCTCACTAATCTAAGCATTATTAATCCTTAGATTTGTGACCATCATGAATAAATATTGTTTCGTCTTAAATAGCTACACAATTTATGTTTTTTAAAAAAAGTGTCAGGAGTTCATTAAAGTCTGTCTTTTTGCTCCTAAATACAAATTTCCTATTACCCAGCCTTTGCATCGAATAAGTACGTTAAATTTCTAATACGCCAATTAATGAATTACTTGTCGGATTGAAATTCAAAAATTATATTACCTGAGCTATCTTTTAGAGTTTTGACAATTTAGGGTTTCTATATTTTGCTCGATATACTTGCAATAATATCTTGCAACTGTCCCTTACTCACTCTCTCACCGTTGCGCAAGTAACATTTCATCACCTTCTTTCTCCCTCTGATAATATTGTAACTAGTCGTTGGGGGCCACCGTAATACTTACCCATCATGGATATGTATATGAAAATAAAACATGTGAAACTATTTATACAATGCATTGCAATTCATAAACAAAATTTAAATATTGTTAATATACATAGTAATGCTATATTAAAGAACTGTGGATGTACCAATTTCGACAAATTATATAAAACGCCAAACTACTCAAGTAGTACCGAACTGCGTAAAAGAAACATCCTTATAACTCCAAAAATAATAATTCTATAAACTAACAATTAACTGCGTCTGATTAAGCGTCTCATTTCCAATTAAAATATACCTCTGAATTGAAATTTGAATGAAATACAGGGTCACGAAAAATCGAAGAATGTGGAAAACAAGATTACAAATATCTCGGCAACTAATAATCCGATCGACTTCATTTTATATGCAAAATGTGTGTTATTTTATTGCCTTTTACGTCCATTCCTTAGAACAAAAAAATTCGAAAATTTTTATGTACCTTTCATCAGAACGAACTTTTCGAGAGTTCGAAAAAAATAGTTCCGGATAATCGAGGTTGCTGATATTAAATAGGGTTCGTCCCAATCTTACATACTAACTACATACAAAATTTCAAGTCTCTATCTCAATTTGTTCGGGAGATAGAGCGTTTACAGACAGACAGACAGACGGACGGCAAAAATTTTTTTCTAAAAATATGTTTTTCGTAATCTTCACCATCTAAAACGTGTAAATCCGTCAAAAAAATTTTTTCGATTTTCAAAACGATTGCAAGACTTACCCTATACTACGCATGATGGGTAAGTAAAAAGTCTGTTTTATTAAAAACAAAAACCGATTAGATTGCAATAATCTGCCTTTTATTACTCCTGGTAGTATTAAACTTATCAAGGGCTTTTCGAAACCAGGATTTTGTATAAATATTTACCTACATCGGTAAGCCGCAACCAAACAGTCACTTAGTGTCACAGAAATATTTTATCATGATTAATCTTCATTATAAACAATAGCAATAGCCAGGTTTGATTCCTGGTCACGGCACCATATTGTTTATAATGAAGCTCATGTATACTCGCAGAATTTGACCTATCAATGTCCACCTGGAATTAAGCTTGCAGACCTCAATTTTCCAAAGATGAGTATATATCGTGAACAGACCGACAGACAGTTATACAGACAGACAAATACTTCTTATTAATACAGATACTTGTAACTTTTTTCCGTCACTTAGAAAAGGTTGCGTAAGGCGAGCGCATGGCTAAAACTGGGTGTTCTTCCATGGAATCTCAAATTTAAACATTTCCCTTAAATAAAAATAAATAAAAAATCTAAACAAATTGAAAAATACGTTCTAAAAATAATCTCTATATTACACTTATAATTTTGTGCGCCTTCTTTCTACACTTTTATTTTACTACAGGGTGGTTATAAAATAAGTATCCCTATTTGGAGCTGTCTGTAGCTTGAAGGAATAACCCGAATAAAACCAAAATTGGTACACATACTATTGAAGAAGGGGGAAGAAGAATGGAACAATAAAAAAAGATAGTTACAATAATCGGCAACAGGTGGCGCTACGGTCCTTTCGGGGCAAACGCCGTTGTAATCATTACTAAAATCAAAACTTGGTCATTTCTGTCATTAATGTTGTACGACATGGATCTCAATTTACCAGATCGAGCTTTAATTTTAAAACTATTCAACGTTAACAGTTCAAACAGAGCAGCTGCTTTACGTGAATTTAGGCGTGTGAAAGGAATGCGTAAAGGAAAAGGTCCTTTGACACCGTGTGCAGTGAGAAGAATGGTAAAAAAAATCGAGGAGACTGGATCGTTTACTGTAAAATGTGGAAGAGGGAGGAAACCATTACCTCTCCGCACTCAAAAAGAATTTGCTATTGCGATTGTAGAGCCATCAGGGACTCCGGAAGCCAGTACACGTTTGGGGATACTTAAAGTCTATTGTGTACCGTGGAGGTGTCGCAAATTTTAATGACTTAAAAGATCGCATATCACAACATGTGCGAAACATCACTCTTGATGCGTTGCATTCCGCAGTTGAACATGTCGTCCACCGCCTGGATTGTGTGTTGCAGCACAATGGTCATTGGAACTTGAACTTGATCGGCACCGCCATACGAAATCTTAACCCCATTCACTGGGACAATTTCCAGTAAATTAGGTATGCCATCCCGCTTTGTGCCTTAGTTCTTTGTTCATGTATTGCACATTACATTTCAAACACAAAAGCGCCATCTGTCGGCGATTATTGCAATTTTTTTTATTATTCCAGTCTTCTTCCCCCTTCTCAAATAGTATGTGTACAAATTTTGGCTTCATTCGGGTTATTCCTTCAAGCTACAGACAGCTCCAAATAGGGATACTTATTTTTTAACCACCCAGTATTTCACTTCCACGACTCTTAACTGTTGTCCTCCTACGATAACGGTCAATGATTAACTCAAAAATTGATGAATTTAATCTCTACAAGAAATTAACTATATCTAGTTTTGAATTAAATAATGCATTTCTGTACAAATTATTTCTCTTTTTCTTTTCCTGTATCTTTATGAATTCCTTTTATGCCATCAGAATAATTTACATGAAAGGTGTATACTAAACATTCATAAATGCAGATCTCGTGTTAAATTCTATATTCGTGAAAGTAGATGTTCATATTTTAATTAATGCACAATGCTGGAACTTTTAAATTTGACACATATTTTTAAATATGTTGAAGTAGGGTAACATCCCCAGTAATTGGCATGCACCAATGACTGGCACATCCTAAAAACATGTCCTAAAATAAGATTTATATCCAGTCTTTTAAAAATGTAAGACCATATACCAGTTATATACTCATTTACTTTAAAGATTATAACTTTGATTTATGCTACTAGATGACAATAATGCCTAGGAAAGAGAAACAATTATGGCTTGCTCAAATTAGCCATTTTTGTTGCAAATGCTCCTTTTCTGGCTTAAAAAATGCATGCTTTTTAATTCATTATTATCTGATTTATAAAGTATTTTAAATTTTAATCAACAACAGTTTTGTTTAGATGAAAAGGGTTACTTTAATTGTATAAAAGTATTTTTGACACAAATATTTAGATTTCTGAATTAATGGTAGATGCCAATTAATGTTGCTTCAATTTTGCTAGTTCCAAGTAATTGCGACCTATTCCAATTACTAAGAAATCGCAAGACTTGAGATTAAACCACTTATTTTTGCAGTACTTTTAAAGTTTTAGACTAAATTTATTTATCAGTTGTTTTTATTTGAAAATATGAAATATTATCAGTAATAAGAATCCATTAAAGTTTTGTATGTCAATCACTGGGGACAGCATGACAATTATTGGGTATTAATATAAATATATTGTATTGTTTTAAAATGTTCACATTTCAGACTAATATGCTGATTTCTTTCTTTCAAAAACCTGAAATATGGCATCTTCATCTACAGTAAATCCATTTAAAGCGATTAAACCCAATATAAATATATTGGGTTTATAAAGTTAATTAAAAGTAAATTAAAAGTTTGATTTATATATAAACATGTGCCAATTACTGGATCACAAATCGTCATACATTGGTGCTCTAGGTGCCAATTACTGGTGGTTATAGCTACTTTTTATAAATGTATTTAAAAAAAAAATACTTTTTCGAAAATTTTTGCTTTTAGTGGGCAAAATAGATGCAGAGATATGCATTCTTTGATTTAAAAATATTTGCAAGTAAATATTTTATTTCTTGGTAATGAAAATTGAAGTAAGTTTAAAGATAAATTCTTAATGTGCCAATTACTGGGTATATTACTTTATTTGATTGTCATTGTTGTATCACTGTTATCCTTGTATTATAAATGAAATTTATATTAATACTTTTACGTGATTTATTATTATTACTGTCATACTTGTCCAGCATTTTTTGTAAACTACAATTTTAAATGTAAACAATCGTATTCAAGAGCCACTAATATTTTTATGCTTAAAATCATTATTTTATTTGCGTTATGCAATTGTGCATTATTTTAACGTTTGTATTATTGTATGTGTATTATTTTTTGGTAGATATATTGTTGAACATAGTCAATTTAGTAAATGTAAATGCCACTTCATATTAAAATGATTTAAATAAATATATAATCGAAAATTTTACAAGTGTTGACAGTTTGAATTTGTTTGAAAATCTCTAAATTTTCATTTCACATCAGGACTCAGAGCTCTGTCAAACAATTCTTTTTGAAGTGCTTTAAAAGAATTTGGTTTTGTACAAGAATAGAATGACATCATAATATTCGAAACAAGAATTACCTCAAAGAAAATAAAATACATTGAGTTCTCCCACTTTTGAAGAGATTAAGGAAATATAGAAATTTCACTGTAACTGCCACCGAATGAGAATAATGAAGTCAACACCCGAAAGAAAGCACTTATTTTAAATATTTAAACATTCGCAAAAGTATTTCTCATCTCGATCGGCGATAATATTGAATACTAACATTTGCAATAAAATCTTTCAATATTTTTACAGGAAACTTTCAATATTTGCAAGATTACAGAGAAACGTAAATTACCAAAGAGCACAACAAAATTGTACTATTTATTTTAAATGGATTTACTTATTTTTAAAACTACACTATTTTTTTATTTCAGAATTATATAATAAGGAAACGAAACGAATGGCGTGGCCAAGCTAATTCAGATACTTAAAACACACATACACACAAATTACCAGGATACAGGGCCGTAGCTAGAAGTGATCGATAGGGGGGCTCATAATTTATTTTTCTCTCACTTTAATGCAGAAAGATAAATCAGTGCATACTCACATTGTAGGTACTACGTTTTTCATTAAACTGTTGTGATAACTTCATTTTATGCTAAGAAAATATTATGATGATGAAAATTTTGAGTGTATAACTGGTGCAAAACTAAACATCATGTTAGCTTCATACATACAAATAAGATGAGAGTGTTGAAAAACTTATTTTAGATACAATTTTGTAACTGTGTAAAACTGTGAAAGGATCTCAAAACTAAATTAGATTTTTGAACAGAATTTCATTTGAATTTTCGCAACATTTAGTGACCTTGGAACTTTTTTCGGGGGGGGGGGGGGGCTCAAAATATTTTAGGGGGGGCTGAGCCGCCCATAGCGCCCCCTTAGCTACGGCCCTGCCAAGGATACCTGGTTCGATTCCTAGCTCTGGCTAATTTTTCATTTTAGTTGGGTTTATTGTATTTCTTGTTTGTATGTCTGTATATTATTTGTATGTTCTTTTATGATTTGAATGCAGACGTTATTTATGTGTGTGTGTGTAATACATATTGTAGATCGGCGGAATAGTAAATCTATTCACCATTCTCCCGTCATCCAAAGGCTATCTTAAGGGGCCGCTTCACTCAAATGAAAAGACCCGTTTTTTCTAATGCTAATCCCATGGAAGAAATTTATAATGATATCTCGGTTGCATTTTAATATTTTTAAATGATTCTTTTTGCATTGGATAGCTGAGATTGATATGAATGCAGGCCGTTTTTTACTTTTTCGATTTTGTTTACAGATATTTTTTATGCGGGTGATTTCGCTTTCCAAACCGGTTTTGAAAATGAAAGCATTCTCGTAAAAATGATCTGTAAACGAAATCAAAAAAGTAAAAAATGGCGTGCATTCAGATCAATCTCAGCTATCAAACGCAAAAAGAATCATTTAAAAATATTAAAATGCAACCGAGATATCTTTATAAATTTCTTCCATAGGATTAGCATTAGGGAACGAGTCTTTTCATTTGAGTGAAGCGGCCCCTTAAGGGTGTATTCGAAAAAATGCTTTTCCACCTTCAACAGCTCGAAATTTTCCGATACAATTTCAGACTCATTTTTAAAAATAGAAACATGAAACTTGCTGAGAGGATTCTTGGAGGGACGTATGAGGTGCCGTGTGATGTCTTTTTACGCTCAATTCATTAGAATTTGAGTTATAAACAATCATCTTCCCAGTATGACCCTTTTCTTTTCGTTCCCAGATCTTCCGCTAGGGAAAAATCGGTTCGAAATGCTGTTTTTGATTGCTTTTTTTGCAATATTTTCTGCATTTATCAAAGAATCGACAATCACCGCACCTTGTGTACTTTCCAATAAAGAGATTTTGAAAGTTTGGTGCATTTGAGAGCAATAATGAATTCAAAAATAAATCAGAAAATAAGCAGTTTGAATCGAAATACACCCTTAATGATGGGAGATGACTTTCCCCAACTTGCTTTATTAGTGAGAAATTTCAGGCTCACTTATCGGCCGGAGTTGCTCAGTAGTTAAAGAAACAACTTGGAATGTGTGGTCCGGGTTCGATTCCTGACTCTGGTAAAATTTTCACTACAATTAGATTTATTGTTTGTATATCTGTATATTGATGCTGCGCACGCGCAGAAGCCTCTTTTAACAGAAAACTTCATTATATTAAATTTTAGCATTTAAATAATTAGAGCAGTTAATAGCTGTAATAAGCTTAATTATGTGTGTTTTTAAGATGTTTATTATTTTCTCAGATTTTACTAGTAACACTTAATACGAGGGTTTTTATTATTTCTTTGCCTTTTTCATATTAACTGAGTTCGATTTTACTATTTCACTACAAATAATTTAAATAAATATAAATACTTCAACCCTGTATGTGCTGACAATTCGAATATATTTCAACAAGTTCGAAATTTTCATTTTTATGAGTCGCTATGAAATAAATCCCTTTCATATATTTCAGATGAATTCGGTTTTGTTCAAGTCAAATTACTCCAAATAAGAATTAATGTCAAGAAAATAAAATACAACGAGTTCTCGTGCTTTTAAAAGTAGATCAAGCAAATATAGAATTTGATTCTAACTGCCACCATAAGAGAGGGCGAAGTCAACCCCCGAAGCAAGTACTTATTTTAAATATTAATGGAAGATTCCACATTTTGATCAGAAATAATATTAAATATTGAATATTTGTGACGAAACATCGTAATATTTATTCAGGATTCTTCAAACATGTGTTGTACAAGACATGAAATAGGGATTAATAAATACAGTCGAGTCTCCCAATAACGAAACTCCATACATCGAATTTATCTATATAACGAATTTTTAGTAGGAACGGTCCCCTTTTCGCATGATTACATTGAAAACAGTCTCTATATAGCGAAATATCTATCTCCATATAACGAATATTTTCATAAGATGCTCTTTGTTTATTCAGTTTTAAAAAAGCTTCGAAATCACATGGACTCAATTTTGCATCACTTATTTCTGATTTATTGTTCAGTGCTGATCAATAATAGCAATTTTTGTATTACTTTTGTCATTGAATCTCATTGTTCTTTAAATCCAACGAATTAATTCCTCCCCCCGTCCCCTCCCACACACCTTTCAATATCCTTCTTAAAATAGTGTCATTTGGATTTTATACATGTAAGAGCGGGATCTACGTGGGTAATTTTTGAATTGCTAGTGAATTTGTAATTTCTGGGGGGTAATTGCTAAAATTTGACCATTTTTTCGAGAATTAACAATTTTGAAATCAAAACAACAAAAAATTACAGATTTCTTCGTCTAAAATTAATGCAAGCCTTCCTTATTTGATTTTCATTAAGCTTTCAAATAAATGTCTATTCTCTTTTTTGGAAATGTTTAAATAATTAAAATATAGAATATTAGATTAATATTTATAGTTAAACATTTCAAATTCTTAATTAATAATATTTGTTCAAAATTTACACATTAAATAAGAACTTGAACTTCATTCTCTATACAATGAATTTCTCTGTATAACGAATTTTTTGCTGGGACGATGGATTTCGTTATACGGAGACTCGACTGTAATTCACTGAAAATTGTATGTCAAAAATTATCTGTTAACGTTGAATGCGATGATATCACTGGGGGCTTATACAAAAAATTATATTCAGGTCATATTTTTCAAGAGGCATTTGAAAAATATATTTTAAGAAAAATCATAGGAATACTGTAGGAGTAATCATGCAAATGCAAATATTACACATGTCGGCAAAAAATACTTAATGAAAATTGATTCAGTTTATATCTATAATAAATAACGAACACCCAGAAATAACGTATACTTCATTAATTGCTGTTTTTCTTTTTTTCTTACTTGTTTAAAAATTCGAAGGTCAACTAATTGAAAAAAGAAACAATTTTCTAAAAAGTTAAATGATTTGTTTTTTTACATTCATCAAGAAACAAACTATATGATTCAGCATCACCAAGCGAATATGTTTTATAAAACAACATTTTAAATTCAGTTTTTTTTTTTTTTTTTTTTTTTTTTTTTGAAAATTTTAGTTTGTTTGCTGTTTTACTTCATTCATGCAAAACAGAAGGTGTTAAATAAAATCCGCAAATATGTTTTAATAGACTGTCCCCAAAATACTAATTAAAAAATATATATATACCGTATTTTCGGGTGTATAGTCCGCGGTAGAGGTCTGCACGGGCCGAAATTTCCAGGCCCGAGCCCGGCCCGAAAGTTAAAATTTCGGCCCGGGCCCGGCCGGCCCGAACGAAAGAAATATTGGCCCGACCCGGCCCGGCCCGAAAGTTAAAATTTCGGCCCGAGTCCGGCCCGGCCCGAACGAAATAAATATTGGCCCGACCCGGCCCGGCCCGAAAGTTAAAATTTCGCTCAAGTGAATTTCTACAGAACATTGATCTTTAATCTTATGGAAAAGTTCTGACCAAAAAAAATTATATTAGTCTTTTTTTTTCATGTTTATAATCTCCATTTATGCAGAAGTGCCGAAGGCTGCGATGTTTACGCTTTAAAATGAATCTTTGTTTGTTGTATATAAATGTTTCAGTTATCACTAGTATTATTAATCCATATTCCCTGTAATGGAGACAAAAAGTCAAAAAAGCGGTATATGGTAAAATTTCCAAAGACGAAATCGCTTTGGAACGAAAAAAAAAAAATACATTCTCTTCTTAACAGATGTAAATGTTTAATATATTTTTTTCTCCCGTATTGTTGTATTCATTTTGCATGGATGAACATTTTAAAAGAAACTTTCAGTTTTCAGTTTAAGAAAAAATTCCGTCATATCATGTTTTTTTTTTTTTTTTTTTTTTTTTTTGTGTGTGTGTGTGTGTGTTTAATTCTATTTTAAAACACCTAGTAATCTACGATTCTTTAAAAGGAATAAATTCTAATGTTTAATTGTAGAATAATGACGGCTTAAAAGTATATGCCTTTTTTGCAAACATTTTTGGACAAAGCCAAATATTACTGATTTATAAAAAGTCGAGAAAAGGATTTTCATATAGGAAGATTTAATAGGAACTGATTATTTCGGTCCATGAAAACTAGGAAGAATGGAATCAGTCTCGGCTTCGTACGGAAAAAAAAAGTTAGGCCCGGCCCGTACAGCAAAAAAATTAAGGCCCGAGCCCGGCCCGGCCCGAATGCCATTATTGGAAATCGGCCCGCCCGTGCAGACCTCTAGTCCGCGGCTTATACAAGAAAAGAACCTTCCAAAAAGCCGCTGCGGCTTATACGCGGTGCGGGTTATACAAAGATTTTTTTTAAATTGGAAATCGCAATATTTTTTTTACAACTTTTAAACCTCAAAAAATTTGAAAAAAACATCAAAATTTGTAAATTTTTTCCGCTATGCTGCGAAATTTAGAGAGTTCCCCCACGTTTGTAAAGGCCTTTTTTTTTTACTGCTTAAATACAGTTATTTCTGGGTTATGAAGAACTGTCGCAACTATCACCAAGTATTGCACCGATAGATCTATAATAGCTACCGTATATACTCTCGTATAAGTCGTGAAATTTTAGACAAAAAAAAAGAACTTCAATGCGGGGGGGGGGGGGGTCGACTTGTATGTGAGACCTAAAAAAATCTATAAATCAAATATCAGAAAATAATTTGCTAGTGAATCGGTGATGCAGCACCCCATTGTGTTTGTAGAGTACAAAATCCAAAATCCAGAGCCCTTCCAACCTCGACGATTCTGAATTTAAGATTTAATTTATTTTTCAAAAAAAAAAAAAAAAAAAAAAATTAATCTACCCTACCCAGTTGCAAAGAACAAAAAAAAGTGCGTGATTTATGTCATTTGTAAACGATTCAGAGCAATCGTTCTTTCTGAAACGAATCTAAGGAATCGTTCCTTTACAGAGTCGTTTCATTTCAGAGCGAGTTCAAGGAGTCGAACTTTTCCGGAGTCGTTTCATTTCAGATAGAGTCCGAGGAATCGTTTCTTTTCGGACTTGGTACCCTACCCTGTTTAAAAGAACAAAAAAAAAAGTGCGTGATTTATGTCATTTCGGAACGATTCAGAGCAGTCGGTCTTTTTCGAAACGATTCCGAGGAATCGTTCCTTTACAGAGTATTTTCATTTCGGAACGAGTTCAAAGAATCGAATTTTTTCGAAGTCGTTTCATTTCATACAGAGTCCGTTGGAATCGTATCTTTTCGGAGTTGGTACCCTACCCTGTTGCAAAGAACAAAAGAAGTGCGTGATGTATATGTCATTTCGGGACGATTCAGAGCAGTCGGTCTCTTTCGAAACAAATCCGAAGAATCGTTCCTTTACAGAGTTGTTTCATTTCGAAATGAGTTCAAGGAATCGAACTTTTCCGGATTCGTTTCATTTCAGATAGAATACGAGGAATCCTTTCTTTCCGGAGTTGGTGCATTTCGGACCGATTCCGAGGATTCGGTCTTTTTGGGAACCAATGACCTGAGATACGTATACATTTTATGTCCGAAATTTTGAATTTATCACCGATTTTTTTTTTAATTTTCGGGAAAATTCAGAAAAAATATCACGCTTGTTTGAAAAAAAAAAAAAAAAAAAAAAAAATGCGCGTAAACACCGCATCGCTTAAAATTTTACCTTAAAACACGTAAACGTTGCGGCGTTTCTTCCGAAAATTACGGTACTGATAACTTAAATTTTTAGCCGAATTACTGTTGGTATTATGCATCACGAAAAAATTTGGAAAATTTGTATTAAAAATTATGACTAATGGCTTCTAACTTCGAACCCTGATCGAAATATACGTTCGTAAATGGCGTACAGCCCGCGGACTATACACCGATGCATCTCCGCGGGTTATATACGAACTTTTTTTACTGCATTGCTCGATTTAGGGGTGCAGGCTATACACCCGAAAATACGGTATATATATATTTAATAGTAATGCCTAACTGTCTTGCATTAATTGACAACAAAACGCTAAAAGTAAACAATCAGTATCAGTTACAGTAATTTTTTAGAAACAAAAATTGTTCCTTTATTACTTTCTTCTATTTTCAATCGAAGAAAGTATTGTAATCGAAAATTTTTTTCGACTTCCGGTTTTCGACGGATTTATACGTTTGAAGGGCAGAGATTCCAAAAAACATGTTTTTACAAAATGTCTGTCTGTCCGTGTGTCCGTATGTCGCCATTCTACCATCAAAAAGTGTATGAAGATATGCATAGAACTGAATCAAAATTTTTGTGAATGTTTTTGGCTCTGGCAAGCGGGTCAACGTTCAATTCTGAAATTTTCCGCCGGAAGGGGGCGCTACAATCGCGATTTTTGTGCCATTTTCGATATTGTACCGACCAAAAATGTATGAAGTTATGCGTCGAATGGAACCAAGTTTTTTGTGTAAGTGTATGGCTATATCTAGTTTGTCCTCCCTGAATTTGAAAAAAATCCGCCGGAAGGGGGCGCTGCAATAGCGATTTTTGTGCCATTTTCAATATTGTAGCACCTAAAAGTGTATGAAGTTAGTTCTAGAACTGAACTAAGCATTTTGTATATGATTATTTTTTGGTAAGGCAAGTAGGTCCTCCCTGAATTTGAAAAAAAAATCTGCTTATCATTCTATTGTCCAGAGAGATTGTCATTCTATATGTCGTGCAGAGACGGAAATTCGTTTTTACTCCGATTGATTGATTGAAGCAGAAATTTAAGATGAAAATCAAAGTTGGTAAGGTATTGAATTATTGATAAGGTATTATGCATAGAACTGAACGATTTTTTTGTGTAACTGTTTGACTATGGCTAGTAGATCCGCCTTGAATTTGAAAAAAAAAAAAAAAAATCCACTGGAAGGGGGCACAATAATCACGATATCTGTGCCATTTTCATTTTTTTACCATCAAAAAGTGTATGAAGCTATGCATAGAACTAAACTAAAATTTTTGTGTATAACAAGTAGGTCCTCAACAAATTTGAAAAAAAAAAAAAAAAACTTTTATCATTTTATTGATTATCGGCTCGTGCAGGGACGGAAATTCGTTTCTACTCTGATTAATTGACCGAAACAGAAATTTAAGATAAAAATCAAAGTTGATATAGTATTGAATTAAAATTATTAAAGCATTAACACGTGTAACTATATTTTTAAATATTAAAATGTACGTATGAGATAGAAGAAAGTTTTGGGATTGGCACATCCAACTAGTTTTGGTATTATTTTTCAATAGCTACTTGCAGAACATATTTAATTTCACAGGAGAATCAAATTCCACTTCATATTTAATAGTTTAAATAAATTTGACATTTAAAACTTTAAAGATCTTGATATTTTGAATTTGCTTGAAGAAGATGTAGATTTTCCTTCTCATCGTGACAAAATTAACAAACTAATATTTTTGAAGTGCTTTAGAAGAATTCGGTTCTGTTCAAGAAGACAATGATGTCATATTATTCCAAATGTCCTACAAAAAATAAAAAGACACTGAGGTTTAGTACTTTTAAAGAGATTAAATTTGACTACAGAGATGAATGAAGCCATCATTCGAATAATCTTTAAAACTTTATGAAAGATTCATCTTCATTTTAAATTACAATAATATTAAATGTTAATATTTTAATAAAATACTTAAATATTTAAAAAGGAGTAATACAGATTGCTGTTGTAAGGGACAAAAATCTAAATTATAAAATTATTCAGAGTAAAATGCATGAAGAAAAAATATTTTCTTTAAATAGAACATGCCTCGAATTGTTTTAAAAAACTACGAGAAAAGAAGAAAAAAAAGAAAACTTTTAGAAATACGTATAGTTTTTAATTCATAATGCTTGAAATGCTACTTTAGAATGCTTAAATATAAGCATTTTTTTATTATTATTCAGAGATAAAATGAGCTGCTAATATTAAAGAATTCATCCCCTGTTTCATGTGATTATTTTGTTTGGCCGAATGATGGCATTTAAATATCAGCGATAAATGCGCATCACATTAAAATAGCAAGCGACAAAAATCGCCTGCGTTTTTTCGTTTTCTTAGCACTTCATTGGCTGTTCGAAAAGAGGCTTTACCATCATTTGGATTTCCAAGCATTTGATTGGCTTTTACTAGCAACTCGCTTCGTTCCAGGCGTCAAAGACACTCCGACACAAGCTAGTCGCGTGCTTTCTAAGCGACACTCCTGGTCCCATAGGATAACATGGAGACGCCCGCAGCAGCACACGTGTAATAGCACTTTAAACCGATTTTACGGGATACTGCATCTCTATGTATCTCTTTTCTGCATGAGTGTGACGTCAGTTGAAATTAATCTATTCCCAAGTTTGAGGATGGTCTCGAATTCTAAAGATGTTTGGCCATCTTAATAACTCTTATTTTTAAATGAGATCTCCGGTTTATAATGCTGAATTTCTCTTTCGAAATTTCAAAATACAACCTTAATTGTAAGAGCAAAGCCAAAATGACATTTAAAAAAAAAAAAAAAAAAAAAAAAAAAAACTTAAAATTTAAACAATGTTAATGATTATTATTTTATGATAAAAAATAAGTAAAGAATATTAAAGATTTATTCTGAAAGTGTACGAAATCCGCTGTATTCTTAAACAGGTAAACACCTGACTAAAGCACCACCTGGCGAGAGGATATTTTCTCCAAAATCTTTCTATATCCTTACGGTACATTCTCTCATAAATTAAATATGTCACGTCGTTCCGAGTTGAAGGAAAGAAAAAAAAAGGACCTATCCCCTCTAAATTTGTTTTTTTCTTTTCTTTAGTTTTGGTTGATTTTTTTTAGGACGTTGAAATCGGCGTCGGTGACAGAAAAATGGCGTCGTTAGAACCCTCAGGCGAAGTGTGACAGATGGCTGATGGAAAAAGAAAGGGTTACTAAATCTGGCTATAAATCCAAACTTTGGCAAAGTATATTTAAGAAATATTATTTTATTAGATATTTTATTTACCAAGCTCCTCATGTGATAATAAAATTTTTCTCCACTTCTTGTAAAACTTTATGTAATAAATAATGTTATACATTTTAGTGGGCGAGAAAAAATATTTGAGTTACATTACTAGTATATTTCAGTTTAAATAGAAGTAATCAAGCTATAAATAAAATCAAGAAAATATCAGGGATGTATTAAATAAATAGTATCCTTATGTATCTGTAACGCCTTTTAAATAATTATTTGTACATTTTAAAGTTTATGATAAAGCATAATAAGGCGGTATATTTCTGACATTTAATTGATTTCTCCAGTTCGCTAACTATGCAGAAAAGACATACTGTGTGTTAGAAAAGACAGCTTATAGTACAGTTATGTAACCTGTTATTACCAGTGGGAATTGGTGAAGGTTCCATGTTCCCTCTAGTAAAAAACAGGAGATTCCGACCACATTTTCACATTTATGCATAACTAATTGGATTGTACTGATTTGGAGTATACTTTAAAGAACTTCACGAACTTACTCGTCGTCCACCTTTGATGACATGCGTTGGTATACCTTTCAGAAGTTTTAATTAGAGACAAGGATCCCCTTTTCGATGAGTTAAACAGGCATGCTTTAACTTAACTAATAGTACAAGAGCCGACAGCACGAGAACCTAAGGTATCGAGAACAAGAAAAAAGACCTTTATTTTATGGAAGAGTAGTAATAGGTGAATCTAAAAATCCATGTCTGCCGGACATGAAGCGGTGCATACGCCAAAAGTTAATATACCACGAGTGGTTTCTTCGTAGGTTTATCATTGTGTTTGCCATACAATGATTTGATACCTTTGATTGTACGGCAAACACGGGGATAAACACACAAGTGATATAATTTTTTGTCTTATGCACCACTTAACTTACGGCAGGCATGGGTCTTTAAATTCCTCAATTACTACTCAGTACTCTTCCATAAAAAAAGATTTTTTCTTGTGCTCGAGACCTTGGGTTTTGGTGATGCCGGCTCTTTGACTATAATAACACTTGTGACAACCGCGAAACCCATTTTTCCATTGTGTGTATCTAGTGTTGGAAACATTCGTGCTGCAGCCATTTCAATTCAGAATTGCACTACTATCCGTGAAGTTACTTTTTTCCGCCAAGCATAAACTATCTTTTCTGCAATACGTCAATTATTTTTCTACCATACAGAACGTCTTCCCAGCATGACTGGACACTTGAAAAAACCAGTGAATGACATAGACTGGTAGGCGGCAGTACAGACAATTACCTCATCGAGTTCACGGATAAAATCTGGGATTAGGTAACTCTTGAATCGCATATTAAAACGCAATCAGTCTAACAAATCATATTTTGGCGTAAAACACCTAAAACGGCGGTTAAATCGTAGGTTTACCATTGCGCTTTCTTTCTTTTAAAAGTATGAAGTATGAAAACATAAGGGCTGGGAGCAGGGAACCATAATGGTAAACCTATAAGTCAACCGCAAAAATCGGCTTTTTAAATGCTTTCCACCAAGATATGATTACACAGACCGATTGCGGTTTAATTTTCGAATCGAGATTTAACTAATCCTAGAATTTCATCCGTGATTTCAATGAGGTGATTGTCTATGCTGCCGCCTCTCGATCTAACAGGTCAAATACATTGGCCTATAACTCTCCACCAATTGTATACATTTCGATTTGTTTTATCCCCATGCTAATAGCTTTCCAACGATACCACTTTTGACAAAATCGGATCTGGCAGTTGAAGATCTTCCCTAGTAAATGTAACCAACGGTTTAGGAATTGTAAATTGCCTAATGATTTAAAGTTCACCGGGTGGTAATCTAGGTCCGGGCGAATATCGAATACTCGAGCGATTGAAAGTTCTAAGGATTTATAGATATTAAAAGGTAAAATTTACTACATATAATAATATTATTCCATTTTGATTAACAAAACCTTTTCACAAGTAAATGTTACAAAAAAGAAATAAAAAAGTGCTGAGAGTTATTATTTAAGAAGACAATATTAAAAGTTTTCCGAATACGTTAATACTAGTGATGGGCGATTATGGAAATTTTGAGAATCGATTAAAATCGATATCGTATAAAACAACATCGATCATAATAAGAATCGATTTCTCAGTTCTAGAATCGATACTAGAATCGATATTTCGATATTTAGGTTCACACAGAGAAGATCCAAATTACTAATTCCAAAACTTAGACAGTCAGCAGGACCGTAATTACCGCCTCCCATCCCCCATCACCATTTAGGAAGGCAGAGAATTAAGCTATTGCAGATTTTAGAGTCGGATAATAAGAATTTTAAATTGATTGTCACTTATGGTTTTCACTTACACAAAAACTTTGACAAATTTGAGAGACATAACTCAACTAATAACAACACTGAGTAACTTGGTATTAAACCTAGTATAAAGAGTGCCAAGAGCGTGTAACTAGGATGAGGAACAAGGAGTATAGACAAAAAAAAAACTATATTTTTCTAATGCCAACAAAATGTTCAGTGGCGCCAAATTGAGAGAAATTGTTATATATCTATATTGGGGTGGGGGCGCAAAATTTCTTGCTGGCCCCGGGCACCAAAAAACATAGCTACGCTACTGAAAATGTTGCATGAGATAGTTTGGAAGAACATAAAATATGTCCCATTCCCAAGGGGGCAGGTAACCTCCACTCTTGACGGAAAGGCGACCATAGCCCAAATGTATCTTTTGTCGAAGTTTCAAAATGAGGATTTACAATAAAATAGAACGAGAATTGGGCATTTTAAAAATTGCATACATACTTTGAACGGCCCATATAGTAAAGATTGGCGAGGAAGGGGGGGGGGGACGAGGGATTAGAACGGACGAACTTGAAAAAAAAACATAATTAACTAATAATCCAAATAACTGAGCTTCTAAACAAAAATATAGTGTTTAACTTAGTGTTGAATTCATGGGGTGGCCCGCGGGGAACATACACTCTTTGAAACTATAAAAAGTGCCAAGAGCATGTGGCTAAGTGGGGAGAGGGGTAGTAACAGAAAAAAAATGAGGAGATAAAAGCTTTATAACGATATGTTACATGAGATGGTGTGGAAGAAACAAAAAATATGCCCCCCACCCAGGGGGGCAATGTGAATCCCAAACGGACAGAAGGGCGACCCCGGCCCAAATGTATCTTTTGTTGAGATTTCAAAATATGGATTTATAACAAAATAGAACGAGGATTAGACTTTTTTAAAATCTCAGTCATAATTTGAACGAACCTGTAAAGATTGGTGAGGAAGGGGGGGGGGCGGTAGGACGGGCGAACATGAAAAAAAAATAATAAAAAAAATAGTGGTACTCTGAGAGTGCCGATAGAAGTGAAACCTTGAACAATTACGTGTGTATTTTTGAATCGCCAGGAAATACTTTTAAATGAATAAAAAAAGGTCCTATAATATTAAAGAACATATTCATGTCTATTTAAAAAAAAAAAAAAAAAAAAAAAAAAAAAAAACCGCGCGATACCATATGTCCAGCTATTGTAGTTAACTCACAATAACTACTTTCTTACATTTTAAAACGCGATAAATACACCAACCAAAATTAGACCATACTATCGATAACTTACTCCTTATCCAAATAAATCATTTTGTATTAATGCCTGTTACAATATCTGTAGATTACTTTTTGAATTTTTCAAATCGGACATTCCATTCAAAAGATATTACGAATATAAAGATGACAATCTACAGAAACAATAGCGTTGCTGAGTACTCGGTGGCCAAAAAGCTTAGGGATTACGTGTGCAATCAAACGATTGCGGGTTCGGACCCCAGTTTCGCTGATATGTATCATTTTTTTTTTTTTTTTTGAAGAAGTTCGAAAAATTAAAATTTTAACACATTATGAGTCCGTAATGTGACCTGAAATGATGGGAGAAAATTTCTTTTGCTAGATTTGTAATGTATGAAGCATAAGCTTTCAATAGACATATTGTATCAAGAAAAAGCCCATCTGCCCCCCCCCCCCCCCAAAAAAAAGGTCCTATTGGGAAAACCGGAAAACTGGAAAAGCAAAAAGAACGGCGAGAAATGGTTAGCTATACTAGAATTTTTCTCATCACTGTAACTCCTATAGAAGCAAAGTTATAGCCTTTTAAAAATTGAAATGAAGTGAAGAAATAAGCAAAATTAGGTGAGTGATCGACAGGGGGGGGGGGGGGGGAGAATCCACAGCTCTGGGGGTGCCATGTAGCTTAAACTTTTAAGTTAAAAATGGTAAAAAATTAAATGAGCGAAATTTTAAGGTGTATATTGGGGGAGGGTGCAAGCCCCCCCCCTCAATTTTTTTTTTGTTTCTTTTGAAGAAACAAAAAAAAATATATACCCCCGGCGGGGCGCAGATAAACCCCAAACGGGCGGAAGGGTGACCCTTTATTTATCTTTTGTTAAGGATTTAAAATGTGGATCTAAAATAAAATAGACCGAGAATTGGACATTTTTAAAACTGTATGTATATTTCGAACGGCCCTGTAGGTTAAAACTGACGGGGAAGGGGGGATTAGAAGAGACGAGCGTGAAAAATAAAACATAATAAACTAATACTTCAAATAACTGGACTTCTAAATAAAAATATAACGATTTAACCTAGTGTCGAATTAATGGGGTGGCCGCAGGGGATTACCCACCCCCCCCCCAGAAGTCATGAGATTTTATGTTTTTTAATGCACAAATTACGATTCCCCCTCCCTGATATAGCTGTAAAACATGATGCCTTTCTCCGGAGTCGCAGAAAAATAACTGCATTCAACACTGATTTAGCCTAGAAAAAAAAAAGAAAAAAAAAATCGAAATCGAATCTAAAGATCGACATCGAATCTAAAGATCGACATCGAATCTAAGATCGACATCGAATCTAAAGATCGACATCGAATCTAAAGATCGACATCGAATCTAAAGATCGACATCGAATCTAAGATCGACATCGAATCTAAAGATCGAAATCGAATCTAAAGATCGATCTTACGGGCAGAATCGATTTTACATTTTTACTTTCTTTTGTAACTTTACAAGAAGAGAGTATTAGATTCGGGAAAAATTTTGACTTCCCGTTTTTGATGGATTTATATATTTTAGAAGGTCTTTAACACGATTTCATGGTTTTTAAGAAATATTTGTCTGTGTGTGTGTGTCACTCTGTGAGTCTGTATACGACAAAAATTTCTGACAGTTCTATCTGAAGAACAAATGCACGGAATTCCACAAAACTTTAGATGTAGTTTGACCTTGATATAAACTGAATCTAATTAATTTTTGGTGCATATAGCCTAACAGGTGGCGCTGCTATACTGCATTTTTTGCGATTTTTGCAACAGCTATATCTGAATAACGAATGAACGGATTTTCATCACATTTTAGAACCAGTTAGTCCTTGACATGAATTGATGTTTTTTGCATTTTGATGTATATAGCTTCTCAGATGGCGCTGCTATACTGAATTTTTCACAATTCCCACTCAGCGCCATGTGAAAGAGGGGGGGGGGGACGAAAGGAAGCGGTCGTTCTGAGCACGGAAATTTAGGGGGCGCCAAATTTTTACTACTAACATCACTTCTAGCCTATCACAAGAAAAAGCTAATAGGGGGGGGGGGAGCTAAATTGGAACTTTGAACCGGGCGCAGTTCTCTTTTTGCACGCCCCTGTTTCCATTTTAGCTTTATCTCAAGAACTAATGCACGGACTTTCATAAAAATTTAGATTCAATTAGACCTTGATATTATTTGATGCTAATTACAATTTGGTTGAAATCGCTTAAGGGTGTTCTTAAATCAAAAAGGGCAACTTTGTGACACATGCATTAATTTATTTTTGTTCGGAAATGCATGAAAATAGCAGGTGTTGTTGTTCAGAAACTATCTAATTGCACTCATTCTTTTGTTTTTTAAAAAACGCAATAGATTTTTCATAACAAGCCTTCAAAGTTGACACTTTTGAGCATATTTCCCGACGAAAGCAGAAAAACCGGTCGAAAAGGAGGAGAAAAACGGGTGATTGCGTCATCGAAATAGCTTATAACTCGATAAGTAATTTAATTATCATAAAATGGAAAAAAAAAGTTAAATTCGAAATCGCTTTCATAGTCAGGCATTAAAATTTTATAACTTTCTGTTAAAAAATGAATTTGTAAATGTGTCAAAACGTTTTTCGCTTGTTGAGCGGATCAGTTAAGAACACCCTTAAGAGATGGCGCTGCTATACTGCATTATTCATGATTAACGGAATAGTGCTATCTCAAGAACGAATTTTCATCAAAATTCAGATCCAGTAAATCTCTGACATTGATTAGTGTTATTTAGTTCTTGGTGTAAATTGCCCAACAGGTGGCGCTGATATGCTGCATTTTTTATGATTTCGCAATAGCTGTATCTCGCGCTTTCATGGATTTTCATCAAAATTCATATTCAGCTGGTACTTAATAAAAATTGATCCTGATCAATTTTGGTGTACATCACTAAAAAAAAACGCTATTTTGCAGGGTGGGGGTGGGGGGGGGTTCTGAGGTTTCTTTAATTCTTCTATCTTAGAAACTAATACACTGAAATTTTAGAATTGGCACATCCGTCTATTTTATCTTCGACTTTTGAAGAAAAATGAAAATTAGATTACCTTCAGAGAAATCGATTAAAAATTTTAAAGAATCGATTAAATCGAGTTGGCCGTAGTATCGATTAAATCGATTTAAAAAATCGAAATCGCCCATCACTAGTTAATACTTGTTAAATCGAATATTCCCGTGGTAGAAATTTTTAAAACTTTTTATGACAAGTTTCATTTAGAGCAAAATTTATTTGCATGATGAAATAAAATAAAAAACGGGATATTTTTATGCAGTAGAAATGAATGAAATGTGAATCAGCTCAGGGGTGCAAAAAATCTAGTCGCCAGAGGGTTGTCTCTCACCACTAAAATTGAAAAGTTTTCTTAGCAGAAAAATTAATAGCATTCTAATAAAAATTTTTATACGAAATATTAGAAAAAAAAATAAAAAACAGAAATAAATTTAGTGGTGAGAAACTTCCCATTGGCGCCCAGATTTTTACACTCTTTAGTCTATATAAAAATAAAAATGTTAACATTTTAAAACAGTTTCAAGATTATTCTTTTTTACATTTAAAAATCACGTGTTACAGAAAAATTAATATCGTAAATATTTTCTTATTATAATGTTTCGTGATTTTACATGTTCTTGAAAATATGTTTAAGATAACAAATTTATTTTTGTTTAAGATAAGAAATTTGTTATTTATACCCAACCACTGGCAAAAATCTGCAGGGCACAGTTTTTATTTTTTAAAAATATCATTATATAGCTATAAGAAAAAGTCAAGAGTTCCGTGTTCCTGTCATTCTGAGAATGGTATTTCAAACAGAAAGGAAGGATAGACAAGAACCTTCCCACGGCTTCTTTATGTCACTGATCGTGCAAAGGCTTCAGAATCATAGCAGGATATTTCGCATTATATGATGTCAATAACACCTCAATTCCATTTCAAATTGATTTTTAAAGAATTGTACGATTCTAAGAAATTTAGAGTAATACATTCTTAATTCTGAAATAGAAATTGGCAATTTCTTTTCCAAAACAATATTTTAAATAAATCATTAAAATATATTATAATTAAACATAAATATTAATATTATATTATATTAATATAACCCATAGAATAATTAAATAATATTAATATTAGTATTTAATTTTGATTCTGTTTAAATAGCTATAATATTCTAAACAGAAGCAAATAAGCTTAACATTCCAAGGAAATGATACTAAAAATAGATCCTGCATTTCGTGTTACAGTAAAATCTCCATAACGGACACTCCCGAATAGCGGACACCTCTATTTAACGGACAGTTTTCCAATCCCCACTCCCAAAACCTAAGTTTTTGTATGTTTAACCTCTGAATAACGGACATTCCGAATAGCGGACACTTTATTCGGCGATAAAGGATGAAAAACTATGTTTAAAAGAGAAAAAAAAATGAAAAAAAAAAGCAAAAAGGCCTCTGAATTTATCAGGACAACGTGTCACAAATTTTGTGATCACAGATAAATGTAGATAAAGAGTTGGGGAAAATCTCTCCTTCCCCCCCCCCCCTCATGTTCAGTGCTAAATTCAGGGTGTTGACCGGGAGGAATATCTCCCACAGCATTGAAATTTCACCCAAGAATATTTTGAGATTTTATACTTTTAAAGGTCAAAAAGTGCAATCCTTCCCTTCCTGCCCGGAACTCCACAATTTCCAATAACGTCACACAGAAAAACAAATTACATGTAATCGCAAGCAAAAGTAAACTTTTGTAACCGATTATTTCACGAGAATATAGTAAACAGTGGATAAAAGTGTGCACAAATTTATTTCAACTTTTGTTGATTAAAAATTATTTTTAATTTCTGATTAATTATATAATAGAGGTTTTAGGACATATAAAAGTAAATTAATGAAACATTAAGCATTTCTTAGCGATTTTTGAATCTCTGAGGTTTTCCCAATAGCGGACACCTCCGAATAGCGGACAATTTCTGCGTTCCCGAGGTGTCCGTTATTTAGAGGTTTTACTGTATAAAAATGTTATAACTTAACCGTTAGCATAAATTTATCTAAATGTTAATAATGAAATAAAAAAAAAAAACTTACAGCACAAATAGATTTATTCAATAAACTTACATTTAAGCAAATGGAAAATAAATGAAGTGACGTTTTAAAAACAATAAAACACTTACATCTTCTGAATTTCAAGTATCTGTTACAGAAAGTAATTCCTAATGTTCTACAGCTTTGAAAGTTTTTAAATATTTTTCCAAAAGAGTCCTTGAAATAAAAAATTTAAAAGTGCGTCAGTTTTATTTGTACCAGATTAAATCTTATTGAAGTCCTTTTCACAGTAACCATCTGAAATAAACTATTAGCAGATTTGAAATTGGAATTAAAAAAATTCTGAAACAGCAAAATGATAAAATGTATTTTAAAGAAATACAATATTTAATCAAACAAGGAAAAAAGTAAACAATGAAGATTAAATTCGATCTGAGATCAAAACACTTCATTTCGATCTTTCATATTTTACCATAGCTTTTATTCCTTCGGATATCGCGTGTTTACCCAGTTCACCAGGAAACACTAACCGGACAGCTGTTTGAATATCATTACTGGTAATAGTAGAGCGTTTATTATATTGGATTAAACGAGAAGCTTCAGTAGCTATTCGCTGAAAACAATCATATATAAAGCTATTCATTATTGCCATAGCTCTTACGGAAATGCTTCTATCGTGATGCAATTCTTTTAGTACTCTGAAGATATAAATACTAAAGTTTCTTTCTCTCCTCTTCCTTTTGCGCTTGTGATCGGTGCGATAAACTTTTTGACCCTTGGTAGTTTTTTTCACAGATTTTCTACTTAGTACAGAAGACATATGAACCATTATAACTTTTAGACTTCAATATTCTACAGAAAATGTCAAAACACAATCACAATGCAAGAATCTTCGAATTCAAAATAAAAGAACAAATAAAGTATTGCCAACCGATAAAAGAAAAAGTTGGGAGAAGAAAAAGGGGGGGGGATAGAATGATATTTTTCGTCTGCTTATGTTATCGAATAGATTTTGTTAGAATTATAATTTTTTTTTTATTTTATTGTTATGCAGGCTTATAGTCGAATTATACATTTTCCACTATATTTAAAAGTGATAAATACATATTAAGACAAAATAGTAATTGTATTAATATTTTTACTACGATTATTTTAAATCATATCATCAATTTCTTTTACTTACGAAAGGCTTAGTTTTCTATTGAATTAAAAAAATGCTTAAAATAATTACAAAAGAGCCACATTTCAATAAAAAGTAAGAGCTGAATTACTTGTCATAAAACAAACAAACAAAAAAATGCTGAACATACAAAATCATAAAAATTATATTGTAGAAATGTAACGGCTCAAAATTGTTTTTCCTTTTATTTGTTACTTTAACAAAACATAAATAACAAACTCTGTGGCGTCATAAAAATGTAGAGATTTATATGCAATTTGTTTATTTTTAGATATTTATTTATTTTTTGTGACGCTGTTTCCTGTATTTGCCTCAAATTTATGGAAAAGAAAATTTTCTTTGAAATGCTTTTAGATTACGTAAATAGTTCACAAATAGACTAATAATAATAATAATAATAATAATAATAATAATAATAATAAGGAAAATAATTTATATAAAGGTATCTGTCGTTAATTGTACCCTTTCGTTTCTCCTTCCGCACATGTACACATTTTTCATTAATAAAATGAGATTTAATACTTGTAAACACTAATACGTTTGAAAAGGTACAGAATAATACAAGAGATTGATCTGCAAGTAACACAATTTTTTGTGAGCACAAAAATTAATTATATTACATTATTTAAGAAAGAATGGATTTAAAAATCGTGTGCTTTCGACTTCTGTTACTGAATATACTTCCTTTAGGTTCCCGACTATAAAAATCCCTCCACTGGGGAATAACATTCAGAATCGGCCATTGAAAAGCATTGTCTTTAGAAAAATTACGCTTAAATTTTTTTGAGTAGGATATACATCAGCTATTTTCTCTGTTTTAACGCATTTGCATGCATGTGCATGTTTTTATTATATATATATATATATATATATATATATATATATATATACACTCACTTCCAAAAGTTAAGCACGGAGAGAAAATGCTAATTTCCTGAAGCCAATCAGAATTGAAGAGGATGCGAATCACTGTAGAGGTAGATAGAAGTATGCAAATATGTTAGGTAACAGCTAATCACGCTTTCATGTCAAGAAATATGCAAAAAGAGCAGTCTTATAAGAAGACAGCTTTATGAAGGGTTACAGAAGTTGATACTAAGTGCTGATAGAATGTGTTTAAGACTTTCTTATAATTTGTTTTGAAGGCATAAGTGTTTCTATGACTTCCAGAAAATGAATGGAATATTCTGTTCGCTGGCGTGCTATGGGGCGCATTGAAGCAGGGCATTCGATCACAGACGTTGCTCTTTTCTTCGGCGTTCATCATTCCGTAATTTCATGTTTATGGAAACAATTCCAAACCACACAGACAGTTGTCCAAAGGCCCGTAGTCGGTCGCCCAAGGGTTACAACCCCCACGGAAGATCGATATGTTGCTATTGTAGCGAAGCGGAATCGCAGAGCGACCTCCACAAGTGTGACATCTATGGTTACAGCGTCCATTGTTAAGGTGATATCTGCAGCTACTGTACGCCGAAGATTACATATGAGTAGACTGTACGCCCGGGTACCTCGAGTCTGTGTTTTTCTATCCGTCCAATCAAGAGGAGCATGATTAAAGTGGTGCCGGAAACATGTCAATTGGACTGTGTCTGATTGAGTCAGTGTCATGTTTACTGATGAGTCAAGATTTGCTCTGCAGCCAGATGACAAGCCTATAAGGATATGGCGTGAACAAGCAACGCGCAATCGGCCCAAAAAATCACCCAACATCATGCATTCCGAGGCGGAAGCATTATGGTGTGGGCAGGGATTTCATTAGGTTACCGCACCGACATTCACATCTTTAATGTGGGTTCTATGACGGCTGTCTGTTATCGAGATAAAGTCCTAGAACCCATTGTGAGATTGTACGCTGCAGCAATTGGCCCTACTTTTGTTTTAATGAGCAATAACGCACGTCCCCATAGAGCTGGCATCGTCGATGACTACCTGGAGAGTGAAGGGATTGCTCGTATGGCGTGACCAGCATATTCGCCCGGCCTTAATCCCATTGAAAATTTTTGGGATGCACTCGACGCTGCTGTATATTTACGTTTCCCACCTCCAGCCACTCTTATTGAGCTGGAAACTACTCTACAAGAAAAATGGCGATTGCTTAGTTCTGCGGTGGTTGACCACATAATTGAAAGCATGGACACAAGGTGTGGGCTTTGTATACAGATGAGGGGAAATTACATACCCTATTAATGTCTTTTTTTCATTTTATACATAATTCTGTCGAAGTCTCCAGTATGTCATTATCTGATAACTTATAAAAATTTAATATTGTTTTCATTTTTGTGTATAATTATTGATTTTGTTTTATACATAAATATATATGCTACTTTCCTACCAAATTTTGTGTCAATCAAAGCAGTATTTGTTGATTTTTTTGCATTTTACATCTTCGTGCTTAACTTTTGGAAGTGAGTGTATATATATATATATATATATATATATATATATGATGACATAGGTAAGTTTAATTAATAAATATGTATAAATTTTCTAATTTACATTTATCAAATAGTAATCCGTACAAAATAAATCTAAAGTATTTTACGAAAGCATGTACCAGGATTTATGCTACATCAAGTGACGCAATTTATAAATAAACGCGCTAGCTGCAACTTTTGTAACATGTTGATTTCCCAGATCTGAAAAAAGATATATACACCGGGAAGCGGAAACAGAGACAATCACCTTATCGAGTTCAGGGATAAGAATTAGGATTAGTTAAATTTCTCTTCGCAAATTAAAACGCAATTTGTTTGCCAAGTCATATATTGGTGGAAAACACATAAAAATCCGATTTTAGCGGTTTATTCATGGGTTTGCCATTGTGCTTTCCTGCACCCAAAAGTATGAAAACATGGTGGTAAACTTATGAGTCAACCGGTAATATTGGGTTTTCAAGTGTTTTCCACCATGATATGATTTGGTAGACGGACTGCGTTTTAACCTCTCCAGACCTGAGCATAAAATAACTGTACGAATATATATTTATTGCTTTTGCATAATCGAAATTACATCATAGATGACAAAAAGAGTCATTTTTATGAAATCAATACTTTAGGGGACTAGTAATTTAGGTTTACAAATATGGATATAAAAGTACTAATCCCCTTAAAACATCAGTTTAACTATCAGTAATATAAATTTACGCAATAATAAAATAAGGTCTTTAAACAAGTAAATGATCAGCAAATCCTCAAAATTTTTTCTTGTAAAGCATTTAAGTTAAACAATCATGAACAATTCTTACTTTCATGGCCACAATGTCTTGAAGGTATTTTCAAAACTCGGATGAAAAAAAATTATTTTATGAGGTAATATTCAGCAGTGCTGACATTTATTGCTTTTGTTTTAAAGCAAAAAACATTCAGATTTATAGAAGTAAAGTAAAAATAAAAAAAATTCGAACAGTTTAGTTTTTATGAGGAGAAGAATGGAGGTACACATTTGTGTACCTCAGATCTGAAGAGTTTAATGGAATCGAGATTTAGCTAATCGTAAATTTTCATCATTGAACTCGATGAGGTGATGGTTTGTGAGACGCTTCCCAGTCTTATAAAGGAAATGAGTTACCATAATGAAGGTAAAAAGAATTCTTCAAACGAATTTTATTTTATTTTATTTATTTATTTACTTATTTTTGTTGAAAATAGTGAAAAAGGAGTTGACAAGACGCATAATAATAAAACTGTCTGCGAGAAAGATATAACCCCTCTAATGGAGCATACTTACTGTTTATATGAAATAGTTGAAAATTCATTTGAAGAATACATTTGACATTATTATGGATATAGATTTAACTTTGTTATGTTTATGTTACACCTCGGGATATCAGACGATATTTAATCACTCTTTAATTAATAGAAAGGAATAATCTCATTAATTTACTCATTATCTGGCATAAAAAAGTAAACTTCCTTTGTATGTATATTTTATTTATTTTTTAATATCGTGGCCAATTAAGAAAAAATTAAATAATTTATCTTATAAATTTGCTGAATACGGAAAATAGAAAATTTACTAAAGTAGTTCTTTGCTATGTAGCAACTACCGTGATACAAGAGAAAAACAGGATATCTCCGAAGACACTGTTGAATTCAGGGGGTTGCCCAAGGGGGGACATCCCCCCCCCGGAGCAATGAAAGGTTCCTCCCTGAAAATTTGAAATTTTGCGTTTTCAGTGATCAAAAAGTACAATACCCCCCCCCCGGAACTCTATAATGTCCCCCCGGAGCTACTGAAGTCCCTCTCGGAGAAAAGTGTCTGAATTCAACACTTTCCGAAGACATGGAAGCTATTATAGACATTCGGAAACTATTAAAAAATTAAAAAAAACTGTGAAAATGAAATAAATATTTTATTTTTGTCTGTAAAGGCTTTGTTTATATTGCAAAGTATTAAGATTGTAGGTAGGGAAATGATTATGAAGTTTAAAACTAATTTTAGAATGATATTCATATTGTTGGAAAAAAAATAAAAAGTCTCTTATATTAGATACCTGATATGAAACAAATGGCGTTTTCGCTGCACTTCAAACCCAGATAAAATAAAGATAATATAATGAAGCAGAATGTTGAAGCAAAAAGCGACCCAGATTAATCAGATAAAGTAATCTTGCATCCGTAAAATAAAATTAATTAAGTAACCTTGTCCCAAGAAATAATAGGTTTATCTGCTTAACATTATAAAGAAGAGTTGGATTTGAATTTTTCCGATACAATTTATCATAAAGTAAATCTTTGGGAATATTACGTCATGACTAATACCTAGAATTATTCGAGAATCTATATCAGGCTATAATCTCATGGATAAGGAAACAAATAAGAAAGAAGTATTCATGCAATACCTGTTCTGTATAAGAAATTTTTATTAAGAACGAATTACGGAAATGAGAAATTTACTTTATGACACAGGTAAAACACAAGATGATTGTTAAGATATCTCTAATAATTCTTGGTATTAAGCTTATCTATTTAATGCATTTCCAATTTGTAATTTTAATTCATATGATAAAACAAGAAAGAAAAATCACGTGTCAAGCATAGATTATAAAATATTTTCAAACATATTCAGAATATTATAAAATATCCTCCCCGTTCAACCTTTAATACGTTAAGTGCTACGTCAGTCACCGATGACTGACACCGAACTTTCCGTTTCGATTGCCCCAGTCATCGGTGATTGACAGTGTCAATATGATATGAAACTTTAAAAAAGTCATTTTAAGTCATTAATGAAAATGTATTTAAAACTTATTTAACTTTTATTTATTACAGGATTATGCTTTCTTAATAACTACTCAAAACAATATATATATTTTAGTTTTACACCATATATCACACTGTCAGCCACCGATGACTGACGCTTCCTAACCGGAAAGTTCAGTGTCAGTTACAGTGACATTCAACGTGTTAACTGATGAGACAGAAAGTGTCGCGTAGCTACTGTGAAGCGGTCTTTGAGACCGCTTCATCATAAGATGAATAAAAACTGCGATTAACTCATAGGATGATGTTTTTGTACTAAACTTTTTGTATGTACAGGAATGTTATAATTAAAATCCATCTATTCAAGTCTCTGGTGATAGTACTAAAGTTCCAAACGGAAGAATTTCGGTAGTGTTTGCAGTTAAATCGAAAGTTACAAGTTAAACTATAAAAGTTGTAAAGGCACCGGTCTGTGAGACGTGCAACGGTAACATCGGGTAAAGGTAAATCAAGCGAAAGCTATTTAAGTAAACAATTTAAAAACACATAATACATTTGAAAGCAATTGTTATCGATTACCAACATGAGAATTGTTATCAATAGTCAGAAAAGTATTTAGATTCTTTTGTAAAGCACTCTATATATGATCTATATAATTTCTCTCTCTTTTTTGTACCTAAAACATACATTTTTTTAAAACATTTTCTTTTATTTTCCTTCTGTACCAAATAAAAATTTTAAATTAAGATGATACATAACTTTTTTGAAACATAACAGGTTGTTTTAAATCTGTACTTATAAAAAGTAAGAAATTCGAATCAAAATATTTCAAATCAATTTCATTTCACGCTTCTAAGGATTACATGTTGTTATGATCTTTAAATAATTCAAAGAAGTTTTTAGATTTTCAAGGTAGATTCAACTACACTTTTTTTAAAAGGCCAGCTTTCATTTATATATATTTTTTAGTCTGTTAAACACCTTTACAGAGAATATACTTGTCACACGAAAAAGAAGACATTAAATGAAATCGTCCCTGTCCGATAGAACAAAATTCTTAATTTTTTTTTCTTTCGCCATTTCTTTTTTCCCCCCATTGAAAAGTAACGCCAACCAAACCATTCCGGCAACCCTCATCCATAAACCATGAACGCATGAATATAGGCGTTTGGAATGAGTTTTTTATTCGGCTCGCCGTCGCCTTTAAATCCCCATTAGGTTGACGCTGTCCCCACTGATGCAATTAAGTACATCCACCACCCTCCAAAGAAAGGGAAAAAAATCCCCCACTCTATTTTTTTTTAGAATGAGATCAATTATTCACTTATGTGGATGAGGCGTATGAATATACGATTTGAAGAGGTTGTGCGCTGAGAATTGTTCATCGTGAACTCAATTAATGATTGTACATCTAAAATGCTAAAGAATTCAGAAATGCCAATAAATTCTAGTATGTAAATGTTTATAAAATGTGATAATATTAAAAAACTTCGGTTATCTTGAAATATTCCAAAAC
Organism: Maratus speculifer; assembly: GCA_964019185.1. NCBI lineage: Eukaryota > Metazoa > Arthropoda > Arachnida > Araneae > Salticidae > Maratus > Maratus speculifer. The sequence goes on along the minus strand of OZ025290.1, from coordinate 363,158,530 downwards.
TTCACCATTGCAACAGAGATCGAACTTTAAAAAATCCACGAACTGGAATGCTATTTCAAAATTATCACTAAAAGCTTTCTTGAATTATAGAACATTTGTATTTAACTATACAAAAATAATTTAAACAAATTGGATGTGCCAATACCAAAACTTTCTTCTGTCTTATACATCTTAATATTAAAAAAGGCAGTTACAACACACAGTGGTACAGTAAAACCTCTAAATATCGGACACCTCGGGAACGCAGAAATTGTTCGATATTCGGAGGTGTCCGGTATTGGGAAAACCTCAGAGATTCAAAAGCCGCTAAGAAATGCTTAATGTTTCATTAATTTACTTTTATATGTCCTAAAACCTCTATTATATAATTAATCAGAAATTAAAACTATTTTTTAAACAATAAAATTGAAATAAAATTATTTACATCTTTATCCACAGTTTATTATATTGTTGTAAAAAAACTCTGTTACAAAAATTTATTTTTGCTTGCGATTACATGTAATTTGTTTTTCTGTGTGACGTTATTGGATATTGAAGAGTTCCGGGTAAGGAGGGAGGGATTGCACTTTTTGATATTTAAAAGCATAAAATCTCAAAATGTTCTTGGATGACATTTCAATAGTCTGAGAGATTATTTCAACCGGGCAACCCCCTGAATTTAGCAGTGAACGTTAGGGGGGGGGGAGGGGATTTTCCCCAGCTCTTTATCTGCATTTAACTATGATCCCAAAATTTGTGACACATTGTATTGTTAAATTCAGAAGCTTTTTTACTTTTTTAATTTTTTTTTCTGTTTAAAAAATACTTTTTCATCCTTTATCGCCGAATAAAGTGTCCCCTATTCGGAATGTCCGTTATTCAGTGGTTATATATACAAAAATTTAAGTTTTTTGAGTGGGGATTGGAAAACTGTCCGTTAAATAGAGGTGTTCGCTATTCGGGAGTGTCCGTTATGGAGGTTTTACTGTATTACTTCAATATTATTAGTTCAGTATTTCAATATTATTAGATCAATACTATACCAACTTTAACTTTTATCTCACACTTCTGCTTCAGTCAATTAATTGGAATAAAAAAGAATTTAATGTCGATCATCATGTTTATTAAATTCAATAATTTTTAATTATTCTACTGTGCATCAACATAGAGCACATTAATTTATATACATAAACAGTGGTGTAGTCGTAAAGACAACAGAGGATATACGGTCTAAGCAGAGGCTATATGCTCCAGTCAGATAGTATATCTTAGAGTATATATATACTATAGCTTACTTAGGAAACAGAGGGTATACGGGGTTCCTTAAAAAAATCCAGAGGGTATACGACGTATACCCCCCGTATATACTCCTTTACACCCCTGCACATAAAACAACAGTAATAATATGTTTCAAAAATTTCGCAAACGATATTTTGCATAATTTCACGAACCGGTTAGCTCTGGTACATTTCGAGCCCTGCTTTGCAATTAATTAAATAAAGGAACATTTATGTAAAAAAGAAATTAGTCAAGTTTGAAAATCATTAATACAAACGATACTTTAAAAATTCAAGATGTATCCGGTTGAAAAATGAAATTGCCATCATCTCGTGTGGGTATATGAATGTTACGAAAAAAGTTGTATAATAGGCATTTTATGCTCTCAAAATACCCACAAATAGGATAAAATTTTCATTTACTTTACTAGAAAAAATATGTAATTACTTGTACTATGGACTGCATGCTTAAATAGGGAGTTATTAAGATACCCTAACGGATTCCATGTATTATAGTCTTTCATTGAAAAATAGAACTTTATTTGACGTAGGAAATTCATAGTATTAATAACTTATTTAATCGTCAGGGGAGTTGATCATACTTTAATAACACTATACGGTGCCAGAAAAAACAATTGTCACTTGCGATTTTAGATGTTTTGTTAAGTATCTAAAAATATACATGAGGAATTATTCTGAAACGCCAGGTGTGTACCAAAGTAGATCATATATTTTTGCGAAGATTTTTTTCTGAGAATACCATAGGGCTTCGTCAACAAATTGAAAAAGAAAGAACATCTTTTGGATAACCCTGTCAAAACGAATGAAGCAAAAGCGTTCTAACTGCAGATTATAATTAAGTGGCTTATTGTAATAAATTGTATGTATTTTTATGAGGGTAACATGTATACTTGTAGAAAAATTAAGGTTTTTATAAAAACGGTCCCAAATTATGCCAAATTTTTTGCTTTTATTTGAAAAGTTCTTAGTAAAAAAAATGTTCCTTTCAGAATATATGACAATCAACATTCTACATAACACTCTGTAATCAGAACTAAATAATAATAATAATTGTATGAAAAATAAGCAGGTTTATTAAATAATGTTTCACTGCGCATGCCTGGAAGCAATCAAAATCTTATTTGCATAATATTTTAGTTAAATGTATAAAGCAACTTTTGTGGAAGTCTCAAAAACATAGCTTGAAAATTCTAAAAATAGCTTCAGAATAATTCCTCATGTGTGGTTCTAGATATTTAACAAAACCTCTAAAATTGCAAATGTGAAGATTTTTTTTTCTTTTGCTGGCACTGTACTTTAAAAAGTTCAAAACGCCTCCCTTTGAAAAATAAATTTACCATCCTCTCCTACGGCTAAATCATTGTTACGACAAGAGCTGACATCCACATTTCTTGCTGTCAAAAAAGCACAACTAGAAAGTCATGAAATATTGATACACATTTCCAGAGAAAGGGATAATTAGTTGTAACATTGATTTCTTCCGTTAGTAGAAAGATGGCTTGCTATTAGGATACACCGAGTTACATGATTATTTATTGAAAAATAGAATTTTAATTGACTTAGAAAATTCATAGGAATAAGAAAGTTTTTAAAACTTAAGGACGTTCACTATTGCTTAGCAACAAAATACTTTATCGAATACAAGATGCATTTGTTTAAGAAATGAAATTGTGATTATTTTGTGTATCACACAAAATAATCACAATTTCATTTTAAATGAATGTTTACGACAAGAGCTGACATTCGTGTTTCTTGCTTTGAAAAAACATGAATAGGAAGTCATGCAATATACATTCACTTTTCTAGAGAAAAATATAATTAGTTCTAATTTAGATTTCTTCCTCCAGTAGAAAGATAGTTTTTTATTAGGACAAACAGTCAGATTCTATATATTATGGTTATTCACGGAAAAATAAAATTTTAGTTCACTTACGAAATTCAAACGTTTTTAAAACTTAAGGATGTTAATCTTACCTTATCAACACTATACTCTATTGAATTCCAGATGCATCTGTTTCAGAAATGAATTTATGATCATTTCATTAGCTGAATGAATGTTACGACAAGAGCTGATATCAGTATTTCTTGCTGTCAAAAGAGCTAAGAAGTCGTGAAATATAGATACACATTTCCAGGGATAGGGATAATTATTATTTGTAATATCGATTTCTTCCGTTAGTAGAAAGATAGCTTGTTATTAGGATACCGAGTTACATTCGATATATTATGATTATTTATTAAAAATAGAACTTTGGTTGACTAAGAAAATTCATAGGGATAAGAAAGTTTTTGAATCTTAAGGTCGTTCATCATATCTTAGCAACATAATACTTTAAAGAGAGAAATTGACGAACACACTAAACAATACCTACAATATTTGTTGACTTATCGCGAAAAAGTTTTTATATAACTTTTTAATTCAAAATACACATAATTATTATATAATACATAGTGTATAATCAGAGTTTATTTAAATATTTCGTTCACTAATCATGACATTTCAAATAGATTCAGCTAAAATAAATATCACTTAAAATTTTAAATGGTTTTGCTAAAAAATTTCAAAAGTCAGCATTTGAGCAAAACTTCAAGGCACTTGCGGCTGGGTAAGAATTTGTTCGAAAAATCTCATTTTTTTTGTGTGTGAACTGAGTGCCACCAGCGGCTATTTTTCCGCACAACCTATCATCGAAAATCGAAAAGAAGTTTTTTTCGGCCCACCTTAATATACATCCTTACATTAGATGGGTCGCGGATTTTTTTAGTTTAAAGTATATTAATATATTGTAAAGAATTCGAGATGCCTTTGTATAAGAAATGAATTTGTGATCATCTCGTGTGGCTAAATGAATTGTAACGACATGAGCTGACATCCGCATTTCTTGCTGTGAAAAGACCGCAACTAAGAAATTCATGAAATATACATTCCTATTTCCGTTCCGGAGAAATGGGTAGTTATTTGTAACATTGATTCCTTCCTTTAGTAGAAAGATAGTTTGTCTTTAGGATATGTGGTCACATTCCATATATTGTAGTTATTCATTGAAAGAAAAAATAATTGACTTAGAAAATTCATAGTGTTAAGAACTTTTTTACTCTGACGGGTGTGGCTCAGTGAGATCTTAAATTCCCCTCCGCTATATAGGTGCAGATTTCAAAACTTTTTAAGGAGCATGTGGCTTCTAAACCCAAATATTCCAGTCACTACTAGGGCTTAATTTCTAAGCAATATAAAGAAACAACGCGAATTTCGTTTAAAGATCGCAGAAGTTATGTTTTTCAACGAATCGCAAAAAACTTCGCGACTTTCGTCAAAGAAACGCTGAAAACATGATTTTCATCAAATGATCGCGACGCAACGTGCAATTTTCGTCAGAGGATTGTGGAAAAACACAATTTTTGTCAAATGATCTCGAGAAAAAGTGCAAAATTCACCAAAGGAGAAGACTGAGACGCCGAAAATTAATCACCAAGTCAAAAAACCCAATTGCCGCATGTCGACTGGCGATCGTGAATCTGCACCTATACTCTGCTAATGCTAAACTTATAGGCGTAGAATACATTTTTATTTAAAAAAAATATTTCCTTACGAAATTAATATTTTAAATTTTCTTATTTTTGTGTGGAAATAAATGAATAATCTGCCATGTAAGACGTGAAATATTTGAGGTGTGCTTACAATGGGGGGATCGTTTTTCTCTGACCACAAATACCTGAAACGTTTTTCTGGCCAAATTATTAAATGGCAATGTATTCTTTGGATATTATATTGACATCTTGTTTAAAAAGATGATTTGTGCGAAAATGGTGGAAAATTGAGTAAAAAGGGTAATTTCCCACTATTCTTTTATTTTATACGATCTTGAAAAAATAATTAATCGTTTGAAAATTTTATTTTTGGATGGCAGAAACTCCAATAAAAACGATTAGCTTTCTCTTAAATAAACAAGTCGGAAATTGCACGTCATACATAGCAAATGTTCGTACGATAACGAAGCTTTAAAAATATTCAGATCTTGGCGCGATAGTATACAGTACTTCGGATATAGTATAGCATTCGAAATCTTTTGTGTCCCTGAAAATACTATCTGCTTTTTATTATACAGCAGATAATTTGTAATAAACCTCACCAATGTTTATGAATTTCATAAAATGTGAAATAGTTCAACATAATTAAAACGCACGCTAAACAATGTTTCCTCCTATATCATTATGCAATGGAATACTTTTGTGTGGCCCTGTAAATTAATAAAATAAACCTTCTTTATACCACAGATTGTAGAGAATGCATATTTCAGTATATATTACATAGATGCATATGGATTTTATTATGTCCGAAAGAATGTAACATCATTAAAATGCACTTGGAACTTTTTTTTTCATTCACCGTAATATAACGGAATATTTTTTACTGTTTCTGTAATTGAATTACACATGCGATTTTCATAAAATTTGAAATGATTCGACAAAACTATGTAATTATTATATATTTAAAATTTCGAACGATTTGGTTGGGTAGTTTTTGCTTTGTTGTATGCGGACAGACAGACGGACGGTATGAACTACGACTATAGGTGCTACATATTTACATAATTACGAACGCACCTATGAAATGAAATGAAAAAATAAACGAAATCGATTGGATAAGTTTTGTAAGAGAATGATCATCCTGTTTGATAAACAGCGTTTACAGAAAACAAATTCAAGGATTTACAATACCGCTAAAGTCAATAAGAAAAATAATATATGGAATTATAATATCTTAAAATAGCTGTAGGATGACAATCTAAACATTCAAATAAAGCTAAAAAAAATGAAAATTTCGATTTAAAGAAGAATTTCCCCTTAACATGTCTATTGCATGTCTATTATAATGTTTTGCTGTACTTTTTTTCTGTACTTTTATTTCATAAACAAATGTACTGTCATTTTGTGCAATGAATTGAATGCAACGATATTTTCTTTAAATTCTGACAACCATGCTCCTTTCGGTTAGAAGAGAACATTTATGCAGTCTTGAAATATGTAATTAGTTTTCTGGAGAAATACGTAATTATTTACAACCTCAACTTAAGAGAAAACTATTTGGTTATTCACGGCGACATGTTGTGAATATCTATTGAAAAATTGAATTCCAGGTGATTCGGCCAGAAAATCTTTGAAAAGTATTTTTGAACCGCCTTAACATGTAATTTTAATTGCTAGGGGTTTCGTTTTAAGATATTTTTGGGCTACAGATATATTAGAAACAGCAGTCACAGTCTTTCTCAAGTAAATAAATATTTATATTTATTATTTATGGGGGAAATTGTGTAAAGTAACTTTCTACTTGAGTTAGATATATTACCAATAACAACAAAGTGAAACAAAACTAAACTAGTCGTTGGGTTCCTACGTGCGTAATACTTACCCATTATGGATATGCATTGCATACTATAAAATATGAAAATAAAACACGTAAAAACTACTTATAAAATGCTTTGCAATTCCAAAATAAAATTTAAGCGTATATTTAAATATTTTTATTGCATAGTAATGCTCCATTACGGAATTGCGCGTACTATTTGATTATTCCTTCGACCCATTTCGGCAAATTATATAAATCGCCAAACTACTCGTAAATTATAGAAATTGGGATAATGTTTTTTTTAAATAACGAAAGAACAAATAAATTAGTAAAATATTACTAAAAATACAAATAAAACGTCAAATTAAAAATCAGTTATGATATACGAACACGTGTAACATACTTAATATCTAGTGCATGTGGCATTTACGAACCTAATTCATGTACTTTTTAAACTATGTTGAAAAATAGTTTTTATTTTATTTTAAGTTATTTTTAAACAATGTTTCAAAAAAGTAATAGAATGTTAATGAAAAGCTCTCTATCAAAAGTTTTCTGGGACTGATTACATAACCTAAAGTAGTCTGTCTGTATGTGACATAAATTTTGTGGGCGCTGTATCTCAAGAACTAATGAACAGAATTTCATAAAACTTCAGATTCAGTTAAATCGTAATATATACTAGATCTGATTAAATCTTGGTGTATATCGCTCGACAAGTGATGCTGCTATGCTGTATTTTTCACGATTTTCACAATAGATATACCTCAAGAATTAACGGATGGATTTTCATAAAGCTTCAGATTCCGTTAGTCTTTGATATAATATAGTTTTGGTTGCATTTTGGTGCAAATCGCACAATAGGTGGCGGTGCTATGCGGTATTATTCATAATTATCGCATTAGCTCTATCTCAGGAACTAATGCACGAAGTTTCATCAAGCTCCAGATTCAGATAGTGCCTGATATAAATTAGTATTCTCTAGTTTTTGGAATAAATCTCTCAACAGGTTGTGCTGCTCAGCGGCATTATTCATAAGTATCGCAATAGCACTATCTCAGGATCTAATGCACGGATTTTCATCAATCTTTAGATGCAGCTAATCCCTGATATAAATGAGTAATCTTTAATTTTTAGAGTAAATCGCTCAGCAGGTAGCGCTTCTGTCCAGATTTTTTTTCGATTCCATCGATAGTTCTATCTTAAATACTAATACACGATTTCAAATTCAGTTAGAACTTGAAATAAGTTGTTGCAGATTGGATTTTGGTGTAAGTTATCTAATGTATGGCCGTGATGCTACTATGTTTTATTTTTTGGAACTATTAACGTGTTTGAGATAGAAGAAAGTTTAGGGATTGCCACATCCGACTAGTTTTATAAAGGAATAGCAGTATTTTTCTTTAGAAATCACAAATAAATAGCCTTTGTTTACTTTGAAAAAACATTTTGAAACGCAGAATATTTTTCACGATGCAGACGATGATTAAACCCCATTCTGAATTGTTGCATATAAATTTTATTTATTTTTTCAATTTAATTTAAATTATACAGAAAGTCGAAATCGTTTCAAAAGTATGCAAACATCCTTTGTACTTTCTTTAACGCAGTTTAAATTTAATACTAGCATTATAACACCTTGAATAAATAGTGTGGAAATCTGCTATCCAAACATTGCTAATTTAAATGTGCAATGATACTGAAATCCGAAGGACCGATCGCAACGACATCTACGGTATATTTTCAGATTTTAATGTAAACATTGTACTATTATTGTTTCTAGACTAACAATCGTCTTCCGCACGCCCCGATCATGACTAATTGGGGCCCCTGGGCAAAAACAAATTAAGGGCCCCCCATTCGAGCCGTTGCAACATTATTTAAATAAAACTGATGGTGAGTCATGTGCTGAGTCATAAACAATATTTTCACACCTTGAATTTTAAATAGAAAAAATTTCTTAGTTCAGCCAATTCTAAATTAAGTGCCTTAATTAATAAAAATACTCTTTTTTTTTTCTTAGTAGAGAACAAGAATCTTTTGTATAACTGTAACATCTTTTAATATTACTTTAAGATAAATTTAATAATTTCAACTAGTGGAAGAATGTTAAATACTGTAACATATGAGTTAATCAAGTTACTTTCTTTTGCATCTTTTTAACTTGTACTACACTACACATACTGATTATTTTAAATCACTAAAATTTAAATGTGATTTAAGCTCATTGCTAATATAATGTATTAAAATCAAAATAGTATTTCTTATTTAATAGTGGTTGAGATTAGCTTTGCGAAAGCACTTTGTAAGTTCAAAATGGAATTGCTTTTCAGAAAGTTAGGTAAAATCGTTTAAAAATTAAATTTTTATTTTGTATATGAAAAATTTCAGGGTTGGAATTGGAAAAAAAAAAATAATTATTTTGAAATTATTATATACATTTGGGGGCCCCTTGAAGCCCGGGGGCCATGGGCAATGTCCCGCTTTGCCCATGCGATAAAAAGGGCCTGGTCTTCCGGTTTTACAAAATATCCTGCAGATGTCGCGGCGATTGACTCTGCGGATTTCAGCATCGTTGGAGATATAAGATTTTAGCTTATTTTTTCTTTAAATATCACTAGAATAGACTGTTTCCACAGTATTTATTCTAGACGCTATGTTGTGTTAAGTAATTTTTTGTGGCCTAATTTTCAGTAAACTCATTATTAATTAAAAAAAAATACGATTTTTCTTAAAATTATTGATTTTATAGTTATATAGGTGTTTGCAAATTTTGATAGATTTATTATACGCCTTAAAATGTGTTTTCCTATCTTTTTCCTTAATGATTTATAATTAACTCTATATCTTTTACCTTTTTTAATTAATATTATGAAAAAAAAAATTCCAGAAAAAGATTCTTTTTTTTTCTATTATACATCTCTACTAATTATGCGTCAATTAACCGATTACTTTTGACTTGGATAAATGTATGAACTTAACACATTCAATGAAAAATAAAGTTATTTTTGAATATATTTCAAAAAAATGTATCATCTATTTGTTTAAAAACATTTACTAAAATAAAGCTCTGTTGCGAAATTTACCAGAAATTCTCAAACATAACATAGGTAACTTGAAAATAAAATTGTCTCTTCTCCCTCTCTAGCTATTTAGCCTTAATTAAAACAATCAACGAGACCATTTTACCGAGTTTTAAGTATAATTGCAGTTTCGAACAAATTTTAAATGTTATTTCACCCCCCAAAACGACGATGTTTCAAAGCATTTGCGAATCATAATTTTAATAAAACAAAATTTTGCATTCCTATTATTTAAACATCGAAAATATTGCTGAGTACCGTTCGCAGCAGCCGTTTTAAAACATTTATAACTTCCATGTATAATTGCTCAGCTACCATTATTTAAAGCTCATTTCTGGTAATTTTAGTTAATACAAACTAGAATGCGTGATTGCGAAAAATGTCTACATCAATTTCGATGACTGAAATAGTTTTATGACTTTTAGTTGAAGAATGCTGTATATTTAATTATATGTTCGAATCTCGATTTAACTATTGCAAATGGCCTCTTAAAAATTGTTAAATTGGGTTATTCTTCATTAGGAACAAACACATCGTATAAATCAAAACTGATGTGTAGTAATGAGAAATAGAATTTTAGTTGATTCAATTGCAGATATTTATTAGAAACTTTATTAGTAGTTTAAAATAAATGTAGGGTAACATCTCCTGTAATTAGCACATTAAGAATTTGTCTTTAAACTTACTTCAATTTTCATTACCAAGAAATAAAATATTTACTTGTAAATATTTTTAAATCAAAGAATGGATATCTGTGCATCTATTTTGCCCACTAAAAGCAAAAATTTATGAAAAAGTATTTTTATAAAAATATATTTATAAAAAGTTGCTGTATTCTCCTGTAATTGGCACCTAGAGCACCAATGTATGATACCTTGTGATCCAGTAATTGGCACATGCTTATATATATATAAAAAAAAAAACTTTATATTTTGCATTGTGTTTAATCGCTTTCAATCAATTTACTGTAGATGAAGATGCCATATTTCAGGTTTTTGAGAGTAAGAAATCACCATATTAGTCTGAAATGTGAACACTTTAAAACAATACAATATATTTATATTAATACCCAATAATTGTCATGCTGTCCCCAGTAATTGTCATATGACGTTTAATGGATTCCAATTACTGATAATATTCTTATTTTCAAATAAAAACAACTGATAAACAAAATTAGTCTATTACTTTAAAAGCACTGCCAAAATAAGTGGTTTAATCTCAAATCTTTCGATTCCCTTGTAATTCGAATAGGTGCCAATTACTTGGAACTAGCAAAACTGAAGCACCATTAATTGGCATCTATCATTAATTCAGAAATCCAAATAGTTGTGTCAAAAACACTTTTACACAATTAAAGTAACCCTTTTCAACTAAACAAAACTGTTGCCAATTAAAATTTAAAATATATTAGAAATCAGATAATAATGATTTGAAAAGCATGCCTTTCTTAAGCCAGAGAAGAAGAATTTGTTACAAAATGGCTAATTTGATACAAACCATAATTGTTTCTCTTTCCTAGACACTATATTGTCATCTAGTAGCATAAATCAAAGTTATAATCTTTAAAGTAAATGATCATGTAACTGGTATATGGTCATGCATTTTTAAAAGACTGGATATAAATCTTATTTTAGAACATGTTTGTAGGATGTGCCAATCATTGGTGCATGCCAATTACTGGGGATGTTACCCTATATATCCATTTTTTTCTTAATATAATTGATTTTATATTTTTATATATAAATATATATGTTTGCAAATTTTGACAGATTTATTATAAACTTTAAAATGTGTTTTCGTATCTTTTCCTTTAATTATTTATTATTAACTCTATATCTTTTATCTTTTTTCATTGTTATTATCGAAAAAGAATCCAGAAAAAAAATCTTATCTTTATAGTTTATATCTCTACTAATTGTGCGTCAATTAATCGATTATTTTTGACATGGATAAATATATGAAGTTAACACATTCAATGAAAAATAAAATTATTTTTGAATGTATTTTAAAAAAATTGTATCATCTATTTATTTAGAAATTGAGATATTTACTAAAATAAAGTTATGTTGCGGAATTTACCTGAAATTCTCAAACATAACACAGGTAACTTGGAAATGAAACTGTCTCCTCTCCCTCTCTAGTTATTTAGCCTTAGTTATTTAGCCGATCACCGAGACCATTTTACAGAGTTTTAAGTATAATTGCAGTTTTTAACAAACTTTAAATGTTATTTCACCCCAAACAGACGACGTTTCAAAGCATTTTCGAATCATAATTTTAATAAAACAAAATTTTGAATTCCTATTATTTAAACATCGAAAATATTGCTGAGTGCCGTTCATAGCAGCCGTTTTAAAACATTTATAACTTCCATATATAATTGCCTAGCTACCATTATTTAAAGCTCATTTCTTGTAATTTTAGTTAACACAAACTAGAATGCGTGATTGGGAAAAATGTCTAGATCAATTTGGATGATTGAAGCAGTTTTACGACTTTTAGTTAAAGAATGCTGTATATTTAATTATATGTTCGAATCTCGATTTAACTCTTGAAAATTGCCTCTTAAAAATTGTTAAATTGGGTTACCCTTGATTCGAGAAACACATCGGATAAATCAAGACTGGTGTGTATTGAAAAATAGAATTCTAGTCGATTCAATTAAAGATATTTATTCATAACCTACAAATTTATTGGAAACTTTATTTGTAGTTTCAAATAAATGTATATCTACATTTTTTTTTCTTGTGGGGGAAATTGCATGAAGTCACTTGACACTTAAAAAAATTAATAATAACGATAGAGTGAAAATCAAAGAAACAGTGGCTTAAAAAATTAATATAATATCCATGAAAGACACTTTATTAGGAGTGTACAGCCTTCTTAAGAAAAGGACCATTTACAAGTATGTCTGGATGGTCGAGGTGCACATCAATAACACGGAGAGAATTCTATTCCCAGGGGGGGAGGGGGAGGTTACTCCTCTTGGTTCGCTTAGCTAGTTAAAACATCCATTTCTATTCCATTGGTATGGATGTTGCAGCCAATACCCGAAATTGGCCAATTCGCGAATTGGCCAGCAACATTAAAAAATGTCTGGCCAATTCTAGAATTGGCCAGCCAATTCGCGAACTGGCCAGATGCAATTGGACAATTCGCGAACTGGCCAGGTGCGATTGGCCAAGTCTCGAAATAGATATAAGTACTCGGCTTAATCATTTCTAACATAGTTGAAAGTGTCTATGAATTCAAATAGTCTAGACGTCAGCCTGTCCGTGATGTTACTCGAGTAAAGTTTCCGGTTAACTTGCAATTGTCATCGTATTTGGTTTATCAATTAATTTCGATATTGAAAGGGAATTGTGTACTATTTTTGGTTAATTTAGTTGGGTACACAAAAATATTTCGTTTCAATATAATCAATGGGAATCTTTTTTACTGTACATTTTAATGTTACATTATCTTAATTACAAAAAAATTGGTACCTATGCACCATAGTTCGGATGTTGGCCAAGGCTTCCCGGCCACATCACGAATTGGCCGGCCAAAACCCGAAATACGCTATTCATTTCATGTATTTCGGGTTTTGGCCAGGAAGCTTGGCCAGTTCAGATATTAGCCGGCCAGTTCTAGAATTGGCCAGGTTCCGGGTATTGGCCGCAACATGGATACATCAACAGTTTTTATACTTTTATGTACTAAAACAGATATTGCAAAGATTATTTTTAAGATGTAATAATATTCCTTGACTTTATTCGGAAGAGTGAATTTTGTTTCATTAAAAGTGTTAAAAAACAAACATAAGTGGATATCGCCGAAAAAAAAATCTGTACTTTATGAACAAAGGAGAGAGAAGGAGCCAATCAATGAAATTTAACCGCGCCTGATCAGCGAAATTCCCGATTTTTACGCTCCTGAAATAACGAAATTCCCGATTTTTATATGAGCTGTCGAGAAAATTCGTGATGTTTCCATGACTGATCAATAAAATCCACATTTTATCCGCACCCGAACGACGAAATTCAGGATTTTTCCGCACTTGATCGACAAAATTCGTGTTTTCCCGCAATCAATCACGAAATTTGTGTTTTTTCCGCACCTGATCGATGAATTTTGTGATTTTTCGTCATAGGCGAAACCTGCTATCTTTCCGCACCTGATAGTAAAATTTGCGATTTTTCCACGCGTGTTCAAAGAAATTTATGATATTTCTGTGCCCGACCAAAATAATTCGCGATTGATCGGAGCTTGATCGCCGAAATTTGAGATTTTTTCGTCCTTGATTACGGAAATACGAATTTTTGCCGCGTCCGATCATCGAAATATGCAATTCTAAACTGACGTTGGTGATATCTGCATTTTTTTTTTTTTTTTTTTTTTTTGCGGCAAATTGATGAAATTCGCGTTTTTTTCTTGCGATAAACTGACAAAACTTAGGATTGTTCCACCGCCGGTTAACGAAATTTTCAATTTTTCATTGTACCATCGACAAAATTCGCAATGTTTTCGTTCCTGATCAACTTAATATTGAACTTTTTCGTTTCTGATCAATTTTTTTTTTTTTTTTTTTTTTTTTTTTTTTTTTGGTGCCGGATTAGTTAAATTTGAGATTTTTCGGAGCCCGCTCGACAAAACTTGCAACTTTTCCGCCCTTGGGTAGTAAAATATACATTTTTTCAGCGTTCTATCAACGAAATTCACGATTCTTAACTGACTGTGACAAAATCCGTACTTTTTTGCTGCGGCAAACTGACGAAATTCGGGATTTTTTTTTCTCGTAAATGAACGGACAAACCTTACGAATGTTCTGCAGCCGATCAACGAATTTTCAATTTTTTGGTTTTTTGATCGACATATGTCGCGATTTTTTTGTGCTTGATCAACTAAATTCCCAATTTTTTGATGCATTATCAACAAAGCTGACAATTTTTTTCTTGCCCGACGAACGAAATGTGATATTTTTCACGTCCCACTGATGAAATTTGCGATTTTTCCGTGCCCGATCAACGAAATTCGCTTTTCTTAAGTGACTGATGAAATTTTCAATTTTCCCGCGGCAAATTGACGAAATTTACAATTGTTTTCAGGAAACCTAAGCAGAAAATTGCAATTTTTTCCAGCTATAAATTGACGAAATTCGCGGTTAACCGCATGTTAACCTATCTCGGGCCACAGGTTGTGCATCCCTACTCTATATCAAAAGTTTCTTTAAATTTCTGGTTCGATTAAGCGGTATTTAATAGTCCGCGTGACACATTTTAATATAATTGTTATTTATTGAATTAAAATTTTGATCTTTTATAATGGTTAGCCATGTTATTTGTAAACAAATTAACATGATAGAATTTCTCATAATTTCTTAAAATTTAAAATTTATTGAAAAAGTAAGGCAAATTAAAATTGTTATAATTCGAAATATTATTTTTAGAATTTCAATTATTTTTCATTTAACTTAGCAAAAATTCAAAACTTTTAATTTTGATTCAGCATTTTAAAAATATAAGTGTAAAAAAAGTAAAAATATAAAAAAAAATGTTTGAACTTTAAAAAGAATTTCTGCATTTACTAGTGCATATGGTAGTACAATTTCGGTAGTTTTACGGGTTTTCTTTCTTTTGCAGTATATAATTATAAAATCTAATTCTCTAGCTATAGAAAAAATGAAGATATATCAGTATTTCACAAAAGTTTACTCAAATTCATATTTGTTGATCCATTTGCAGTATTATTTTAAACGAAGAAACAGATTCAGTAAAAATACGGAAATTGTATTGCCAACACATTGATTTTTTAAAAAGAACCGTCATTATTATAACTGACTTATAACTGACATTACGTGTTCAACTTCTTAATCATTGTTTTCGCATTCTTACTCTTCAAACTTGGATATTTGTTCATAATTTTCAACGTGATAGATCTTCTTTCGAGACTGTTATTACTGATATTCCCGCTGTGTTAAAATTTTTGCTCAGGATAGAAAACAAGTTACTACATGCATGGCATACATAAGCTGCGCCTTTAATGCACGAAACTACAGGAAAACATTAAAGTGCTCGCATAAACACAGAACATAACACATTACGGTTGTGTGTTACGTTATTGCAAATGGTGCCATATATTTAAAGATTTTTAAGGATTGTAAGGTTATCAAAGGAATGCGTTGAAGTTTTCCGTTTGCGAGACTTTTTCATAAAAATATAATAAAACTAGATATATGAGATCTGTAAAAGAAAGGGCACTGAGTGCACATTTGTTGTTTTACAGCCTTGTGTATAATAGAATATACATAAGGCAAGGAGAAGACTGAGTGCAACTGAAGAACGAATGCATTTACGTTTCCGGTTTATGCAGAATAGTGGTTCATTCACAATAAAAATGGTATGTGTGTTTTGAAGTACTGAATAAAATTATGCAAAAGAATAGTAAACAGAAAATGTAAATGGTGGGAGAAACTAATGAGTTCTTTACAATAGTCTTTGAGCAAGAAATATTTCACTACGTTTTATCAATAAACATTATGTGGTAAGCTTTATTGAGATAAAATTACATGAAAAATCTTGGTTTACACATATAACAAAGTTATCAAAGATATTGGTGGCAGAATTGAATTCCAGATATTACAAGTCTTTTAGCCTTAAACGCTACTTCTTTGGCTTAAAAATTGGGTGATTTTTGCGATTTGTTTTCAGTTATAAAGACGGGCTTTTTGCTTTTTATTAGGATGAGCGAAGCGAATCCTCTACTAGGCCACTCAAATGACATTTTGTCGTACACTTTACAAAAAAACTATACAGTATTTTGACTTGAAATTATGATATAAATATAAATTATAATCTGTGTGTCAAATATAAATTATGATCTGTAGATTTGCAGAATATTATTTTTTTACAGAAACTTTTCAAAAAATTATTATTTTAATTAATTTATTTTACATGTTTTTCCATTACGAACGCATTTTTTGAAATAAAAAGTGAAACACGTACGTTTTCAGAAAAAAAACTTAAATCATGGGGTCAGTAATTATAGCTAGAATCATTATTAAATAAATAAAATATATTTTCATTATTCTGACAAAATATCTCAAAAACTGCTTTCAGATTTTCAAACTATGCTCATTCCTTTTAACTATGTATAGTTTCATGATTTCTTTTATAAAATTTATAAAATACTTTTTTTTAGAAAAATTATAGCATATTTTTAATGAATTAAAATTTGTAAAAATTCTCTTATTAACATTCAATTATAAAAGTATTTTTCTGTGCTAGGAATTCAAATATACAATTTATTTTTATTTTGTGAAATCATTTAAGCAGACGATATTTATGAATTTTAAAAGAATTACATTATGTTTTTGTGAAGTGGCAATAAAAGAATTGTTAACAAATAAAATTAATATTTTGTATAATTCTACTTCGAAAATATTTTTGACGTGACAACGTCTTGTAAATTGGTTTGCCGGGAGACACTTCAAGAAACTGCGTTACGTTACGTTACGCTCCGCTCACGATACGCGCTCACTTTTCTCTTAACTTTTTCCGGTCACTTGTGGGACCATTTTCTGAACGTGAATGTGAATTCGCTGCAAGGAAGGGGCGGTGCTTAATAGGAATTTTAGATAGTATCAAACTAAGACGAAATACGTTATGTATTAGTTATTAGTATAAAGTAAAAAGAAAATAAGTGTAGTTTATTTCGTAATTCGGTGGTATATTATGGAAAACTAATGATATATGATTAGTGAAAGCCATTTTACTTTAGTTATATTCTGCTCATTGAAAAATTCTTTAATATGCTGTTTACAAAATTCAACATTTGACATCAATAAACATGAAGTAAAATGTGTTTAACAAACACAGTGTATTGCAAGTTATTGTATGTATATTTGTATATAAATACGTATGTATGTGTAAAGGTAAAAATAAAATTTTGTTAATATGAAATTCAGTGCGAGATTCTTTGTATAAATTAATGTTTTAAATATAATTCTTTGTATAAATAAATGTTTTAAATTGTTACTATTATTTCATCCTTCTTCCTACTATACGAATGAATATTCACATTAAAATTATTTTACAACTCAAAGTCGTTGTCACGTAAAACTTTCGCCCGTATACCGACTTTACAGGCAACCAATTTTTTATTTATACCAGTCTTATATCATAAATAAACAATCTGAGCATATTCTTAGTTATTTGGTTGAAATGCATTTTAAAATTAAAATGAGCCGAAACATAAAATTACATTTTTGCTTAATAAATATGCAAAACTAATTTAAAATAGGTAGCTTTTTACTTTTTGTAATGAAAGCTACCTAAAATATATTATTACTTTCAAATATTTATCTTATAGAATAATACTTCGCGAATCCAAACAAAGCATGGCTTTTGCTAGTTTATTAACATTTTAACTATGTACAATAATCCCTTAACGTTCGTGAGGGTTTGTCCTAGGAAGCCTTTGAGAAGTCAAAATCGCGCATGTTGTGACAGCTTCCCGGTGCATAAAAATGGGTTAGGATTTTAAGATTTTGTTTTAATGGAAAAAGCAATTGAAATATAAAAAAATATACTTATCTATCATTAAAAAAAGAATGGTGTAAGTAAATTTGAATAATTGCAAAAGCATCATACAAAGTTTAGTTACTGATTAAAGGCTGAAAAAGTGTATTGACATATATATGATTATTTGGCAGAAGAGATCTTTTGTTTATGAATCTTTATGTAAGGAAAAGGAGCTGTTTCCATTTCTGTTTTAAAATTAAGACTTTTCACCAATTAAAGATAGCATTCTATTGCTTTCTCAATAAGATGTTGAACTTTTAAAATTTTCCATGCAATGTTTGCAGAAAATTTTGATTTGCAATACAAATTTGTGCAGTCTTATATATGATCTATGGATTTGTACACATATACTACATAGTATGTCAAAATTTAATTCAGCTGAGAAGCGCGTAACTCAGCTGAAAATTTTCCTTTAGCAATTTCTTCCAGTAAACGTAAATGTACTCAGGATATTTTGCGTTCCCCTATCTGTGATATATAGAGTTTATACATACCAAGTAATGAGCAATAAAAAATAGGTTGAATTTAAAATTGCCGACAAAACTAACAATGCACTCATCAGTTATTGTTTAGAGACAGTCCTGTAATCGAATTCTTTTGTGTACTCCTGTAAATGAACGATGAATGATATAAACATCATATTCTATAGCAAGCATACAATCTCGGATATACATATATATTTTTCAATGTGTTTAAAATAGTGTAATATCGTTAAAATACAACGTCAATGATTTTTCCTCACAGGTCGTAAGGTAATGAAATGATTTTGATTATTTCTGTAAATGAATTATAATAACTGAAAAATTTTATTTTCATTCTGAACACGCCATGGAAAATCTCATTAGCAAGAATCATTTGAATATGGCAATCCGAGTGTATTTATACGAGTTAGAGTGCGGACAGAAAGATTCAGACGGCTAACAAATAGACAAAATTGAATTCACAAATAATTTTCAGTTGAGTTGGAAAATGTTAAAAATGATATTTTAGCATTTTTAATTGGATTATTCTGCATTTTTTTAATCGTGAAATGCAGAAATAAAGGTGATTTTTCATGCACTTTTTGTTGTAATTTTTTCAGTACCTATGATGTGAAAGCTAATTTGAGCAACTAGTGAAGTAAATATCGAAATCTTTCTATTGCGTGGACCATGCAGCCAATGACAACACAATTTTTTCCAGATCCGAGAAGCTTTACAGCCCTCTTACAGACCTCACCTTGTAAATTTTCAGCAAATGTATTGGCTGCCAGGGTACCAACAACTTTTGTTGTATAATACAGAATATTTTTTTAAAGTGTATTCATATGATCAAAGGATGATCCTAACGGGATAAAACTTAATTATCATCTCTTAAATGAAATAAAGGGGAAAAAATCACATTTAAAAATACTGACATTGCATTAATTTATATCAATTTACTATCCCCAAAAGATAAAAATGGTCCAAACAGTTCTTAACATAGAATTCCCTTGAAAATAACATATAATTTTCTTTTTTTATTCTTCAATTGTTAACTGAAAGCCTTTCTTTTTAATCTTTGCTTACTCTTTAAGTAATTAATTAAAGAATAATAATTAATCTTCATAAACTTCTTGGTAACTGATGATAGTGAGTGCAAGCTAAGCAAAAGATATATTTTTTAAAAAGATATTTGAAATGGCAAATATTTCAAGAACTACAACTGGTTTTCGGAGATAACGATGAAATTTGGACTTTCAATTGAAGAATGATAAATGAACTTTGTTATTTCGATTGTGTTATCGATTTAGCTAGTTATTTCATCTTTAACTCGTGTAATTTTATAATTTTTTGTTTTCGGTTACAAAGAAAAAAAAGCAGTATTACTAGCGGAATTTTTCATATATATATTTATTGATGTTTCACTAGCTTATAAAAAGTTTAAACACATATATTTATATGTGTATACCGAGTGTTCGGAAAAGGACTCAACGATTTTAAAATTCAATAACTTGCAACTTCTACAGATATCTAAAAAAATCTTGCAGGAGAGCTATATGTGTAAGGTCAAAAGATTTTTCCCGTGATTCTGGATTTTAGTTCGAATTACAAACAATAGATGGCGCTGAAAGTGATAGGTGCTTAGTCTAGGCAGAAACTGACGTCACTTATTACTGATGCCAATTAAGGAGATTTAGGGTATGGAATGGTTCTCGTTGAAAAATGGACTTTTGCTTTTATTTCCCGATTTTGAATTCAATCCATGTAATTTTGATTTTGTTGGCGTCAGCGCAATAATAGAGAAAAATATTGTTTCCATGGGAACGACTTCTCTTAAATCGAAATACGTAGAACAATAACATTCGAAATACCGTCTTTTATTTTTATTTATTTATTTTACTTCATTTATTTTATGTCTTTCTTTTCGAACTCTGTATACTCTTTAAATAATTAATTAAAGAATAATAATTAATCTTCATAAGCTTCTTGGTAACTGATGATAGCAAATGCAAGCTAAGCAAAAGATATATATTTTTAAAAACATATTTCAAATGGCAAATATTTCAATAATTACAACTGTTTTTCGGAGATAACGATGAAATTTGGACGTACAATTGAAGAATGATAAATGAACTTTGTTATTTCGATTGTGTTATCGATTAAGCTAGTTATTTGATCTTTAACTCATGTTATTTTATGATTTTTTGTTTTCGGTTACAAGGAAAAGCAGGATCACCAGCGTAATTTTTCAAATATATTTATTGATGTTTCACTTGCATATATAAAAGCAAAAATATGTATACATACATATACATATTTTTAATATATGTATATGTATGTATGTATATGTATATATATGTATATGTATGTATACATATATATACCTTGTGTAAGTGTATAAGTTAAAACACTGTCATGCAACTGGCGCCAAGCAGCTCTATTTTTATATCTTTTTCATCACTTTCATATTTTTATATAAAGTTATATATATATATATATATATATATATATATATATATATATATATATATATATATATAGCACATATACATATATATATAGGCACATGACCATTGTATATTGTAAAAATTGCAACAATTTATCTGGAACATTCAGCTGTTTTCATACATTGTAAAAAAGAAAATCTCAATTTGACGGCAAAGAATTGTCAATTTTGGCGCCAGTGAAAAACTATCTAATTGACTAAAATATGCGTAATTTTTCATTAAAGTGATATTTTTCGGTAAAATATATGTTTTTTCTGTAAAAATTACAAAATTAATTTTTTTTTATGGAAAAAATTGTTTTTATTTAAAACAGATTTTTTATGTAATAAATACAACTTTTTTCCGTAAAACTTACAGATTTTTTTTTTACACCGTGGATTGTTGTTTGGTTATATTATAAAGCGTTTTCATTGTTCAAAATAAGAATTAACTGAGTTAAGTAACTGTTTTCTATAAAAATGGCTGAATGATTGGACAATTACTTGCAATCTTTTTTTCAGAATTTATTTTTATTTTAAAAATTTATCATTTAAACATATTTTTTTCTACGCATAACAACAAGTAAATTAAACATTATTTAAAATTTCTGTTTTGGACATCGATCTTTCTGTTAAAGGAACTTTTTCTCTAGTAAAATTTACATAAATTCAAGTTGCCGACAAGTTTGGAGATTTAACTCTAAATTCACATTCAAAACCTCAACACGCATTAAACGAACTGGGAAAAGTAAAGCACGTGAAGTATTTTTAAAACTCTGTATCAATTTATATCAATTTGTCACATTAACGAGATAAAAAGATAACATCTGGATTTATTCATCTGATGAAACTATTATAGAATTTTATCGCATCATTCTTCCGTTGTTTACTGTACACTGTTAATCCTTACTAATGCCTTAAGTAATTAATTAGAGAGTGATAATTGATCTTCATAAACTTCATCGCAAATGAATATGCTTTCTGCAGTGCTAAAAATAAAGCAGAATAAACAACTTTTTTTCTGGTGAATTACAAATGCAAATATTTCTAGACTTGCGATTGTTTCCGTAAGATAATAATAAAATTCGAGGTCCCAATTGAAGATTGATGTATGTAATTCGTTTATATCGATTGCTTCACACAAAGAAAAAGTAAAACGATTAAGTTAGGATTATCTCCTAATCGACAGTTTTGTATGTGTAGCTGAAATAGTGACAAGAATGTATATTGATAGAATTTTTATTTTAAAAAAATTGTAGTTTGATGGCATGTGATGTGATCTTAAGTTTTTGATCAGAGATTAACTACTTAACTAATTAATACTTTTGAAAAAAAAAACTTTCAAATGATGCCTATTCTTTTCATTTCTTTTACGGAATTTTTAATCTTTTATTACTGGTTTTTCGAAGCAGAAATTTTTACCTAATTGAATTAGAAAAATGCTTCGATTAAATAATGAAAAACTTACAATACAAATTAACTACTGAGTTTATAAGTGACTAGTGTTATTACAAGTTATTTGCAGTTCAAACAACAGGATGTACCATTAATTAACAGGCGAAACAAAGTATGCTCAACGACAAGCAAATACTGCAGGAATGATGGCATGCGAAGCAAAGTTTATTGCCGCTACGTGGCAATTAGGCGGTCGTCCACCCCGATACCAGGTATCTAACCCGTTAAGCTGAGAAAACTCGGCAGGTAGGGGCCTGGTTATCGGTTAGAAAGAAAGAAAGTTTACTAATGAGTAAATCACGAATAAATCACGACTGAAATATCGATGTCTATACATAGTACGGGCAGAACACGTTTGGCAAAAACACTTTGTCCGTATGATGTATGAGCAAATGATGGAAGCGGTTAAGGTCACTTTATTTCATTTTGCAGGTCAGTTGTAATTTCATTGGATTGAAGAGTTTTTATTTATTTATTTTTTTATTTAACTGTGATTTATTTTGAGGATCGGAAATCTTTATTTTTGAAATAGATTATTTTTCAACCAATGATACTAAGAATTATGCAATCCTTAAAACCTATCTTTAGCATTTGATTAATAAAAATGCCTTTTCTGCAAAATTGGATTATTATTTTCTTTTTAATGCTTTTATAAATGGTACTTTTTCACAAGTGAAATTTCAAAAACGTCAAAGTTTGGTAAGTTTTATAGATTGGTCGAACATTATCGGAATCTGAAATTGCATTATATGATATTTTTTTTAAATTTTAGGCTTCTGTATCAATTTACATATTTTTACCACTTTAACGAGATAAAAAAAAAGATATAAACATATACAGACATCGGACAAATCTTATTGTACGAAATTTTGTCTTCATTCTTCTGTTTTTTACGTTGCTTGATTCTTAATTTCAACTTATTTCTTAAGTAGTTGATTGGACAAGGGTAAGTGATTTTCATAAATTTTTATGTACGTAAATATGCTTCTTTAGCGAGAATAATAAATCTTACGATGTTTTTTATAAATTACAGATTAAAATAATTCCATATTTACGATTGCTTCTATGAGATAACTAGGAAATTTGAGTTTCAATTGAAAGTTCATAAATGCAGTTCGCTTGTATCGATTGGCTCGCACAAATAAAAGGAAAACTGATTAAGTTTGGATTATATCCGAACATACACTTTTGTTTCTCAGAATTAAAATATTATTGAAATTCAGATAGAATTATTATTATTATTATTATTATTATTATTATTATTATTATTATTATTATTATTATTATTATTATTATTATTATTATTGAAACGGAAGTTAAATTAATTATTATTATTGTAACGTAACAGATATAGAAATTAAATGGTACAATTGAAACGCTAAATTACTTTATATGTATTTTAAATATTTGTGATAAACATTATTAATTTAATTTTTTAGATTTTGCTTTATGTTCATGTTTAAAAACATGACTATTGACTTCAAGCATACTGTCTGTAAAAACAGTCGTTTAAATTGATACATTATACGACATGTGACTCATTTGATCTTGTATGTTTGCAATACTTAACAAGAAAGTCATTACTAAAATTTATCTTTTTTTTTTTTTTTTTTTTTTTGTACACCTATAATAAAAGTAAAAGAAAACGTAAAAATAGATAGACTTTTAAAGACCTAGTTTTGAGCATCGATTTTTCTGCAAATATTCTTTTCCTGTGAAATATAAGTAAATTCGAGTGGTTAATTAAGTTTAGAGATATTTTCCTAAATTCATGATCAAAATTTCATGACCCATTAACCCTTCAGACAGATAATTAAAAACAATTTTTTCTTATAATATATATATACATAAAAGATTAAAAATAAGTATATTTTGGAATCCAATATATTTTACATACTATACATACTTAGTATATTTATAGTCTGGTCGGAGTCAATTAGTATTATAGAGTTATTAATATTTATAGAGTTCTATTTCTAGTAGGAAAATAATCTTAATTTCTGTCTGGTAGGTAGAGTGTTAAAGAATCAGTAGACATAAAAAATGAACGGTAAACAACGGAGGAAGGAAATGATAAAATTCCATGATAGTTTAGTCAGATGAATAATGCAAGACAGATTAATTTTTTTATCTTGTTAAGGTGGAAAATTTACGTCTTAACATTTCTTAATGTAATCATTTTATTTGCAATTTTCTTCCCTTGTGGACGAACGACTGGTATACGTGTCTCATATGGTTCTCAGAATGACTGATTATTCTCATCAGGAAAAATTTATTGCAAATTTTGCTTTATTTAGTCTGATAATTTTTGCAATTCATGTACACAAAAATTTCTGCTTTATAAAAACAACGATAAAAGATTAAAAATTCTGTAAAAGGCGCCGTCTCGAAGGGGTTAAGAAATTAATTGGATTGTGGTCATTGTTCTTGATATTTTGTTTTATTCAAACGAACATGCTTACGCTTATTTCTGCAGTGTAAATAATAAAAAGGAATAAACTCAACTGTTTTTCTAATAATTTAAAAACACAAATATTTCAAGATTTGTGAGTGTTTCTGTGAGATAACGGCGAAATACGGGTCCCAACTGAAGACTGATAACTGTAATTCGTTTACATAGATTTATTCGCACAAAGAAAAGAAAATTGATTAAATTCGGATTATCTTTCAATCGGCACTTTTGTTTGTCGGAATGAAGTTCTTATTGAAATGCAAATAAACGAATTTTTATTATTTATTTATTTATTTATTTTTATCGAAGTCTGAAGTTCTTATTGAAATGCAAATAAACGAATTTTTATTATTTATTTATTTATTTATTTTTATCGAAGTCAACTGAAAAGTTATTTTGTATTTAATTTGTATGTTTCGGATAAACATTATTGAATTAAAAAATTTTATGTTAATTTTTTTTACGTGTTTGACTTGTATAAAATTTTAAAAATTTGTAGCGTACTGTTTGTAAGAAAATTGTTCTAATATGACACGTTATGCTACATGTAATGAATAGAGAATGTGAGTTTGCAATGCCTAACGAGAAATTTATTCTTATATATATATAAATATACAGGGTGTCCCAGAAGAAATATTACACATTTTAAGGGGAAGTAGGGGACATCACAACCCGTAAAGCATGGTGATGTCACTGCAACGTCGTTGTGAAGTCACATTGTGACCATCGATTGTCCGTGTGACGTCACGTGACGTCGATGTGAAGTCACCGTGACTAAAATGTGAAGTCGTTATGGCCGTTTTAGAGCTCTTTTGTGACGTTTCAAAAAGTGGTCACAAGGTGACAAATTTGTGAAAAATGTGTCATTTGTGACTAATTTGACATTAACATTGTGACGAAACTGTGACAAAAGCAACGATATTTAAATTGCCAAAAACATGTTTTTTAAAGTAAATAACATGTTTTGAAGGATATTTATAAATTTCTAAAGATTTTTAGGAAAGTCACATCTGAGTCACAATGTGACGTCACTGAGAGGTGGCATTTTGGTCACAGATGTGATGTGACCAAAGTGACTCACAGTGACGTCACTGTGACCATGCATGCTATTAGGGAAGGATTCAGAATTGCATAGCAACCCATGGACGGAAACGTCATGCAGTTAGTATGACAGTTACTAGGAACGAAGAGACACAAGACTAAGATCATCCGAAATAATTTATTGGTCAACGATATTACATTTACTGTGGCAGCTGATATGTGAAAACGTTGCAAAATATGTTTAAAGTTTCCACCGTTGCTAGCGATGCATTCATTACCCCGTCGAGCCATGGATTGGCGGACTCTGTCAAATACACCTGGATTTTGTTGGATATCCGCAGTAGCAGAGATGAGTCTTGCAACCAGGTCCATTTCAGATTCCACAGACGTGGCGTACACAGCGTTTTTCAGCGTATCCCAAAGAAAGAAATCGATGCTGCTTAAATCAGGAGAGCTTGGTGGTCAGGGAACCGGTCCTCCACGGCCAATCCATTGGTGACCAAACACCCGATCCAATTACTGCAGGTCTGTCTTCTTTAGCATTTCGAGTTAAAATCTATATGTATCTTTAATTTACGTAACCAAAAATGCTATGTACAATTTCTGATATGAATTATGAATTTAAAAAATCTCGAATCTGAGAAAGCCTTTTTACTCCAATGCTTTTGTAAACGACACAACCTACTGACGAACTAAGACGTGTCCGACCATGAGTTGCTACGCAATTCTGAATCCTTGTGATGTCCCCTACTATCCCTTTTAATTCCCTTTTAATTTCGTCCCATTACTTCTGGGGCACCCTGTATATGTACTTTCAATACATCTTCCAAGAAAAAGAAGTAAAAGAGGTAAATGACAATTTTTAAAGGACTAGTTTTGGACAAAGATGTTTCTTGAAATGAATTTTTTATTTTTGAATGAATGGAATGAGTTTACAGATATTTCCATAAATTTACTTTCAGAATCTCAAGTTTCTTTAAAACCCTACGCTGCACAGTGTGCTAAATCTGCATGTACCTAAAACCCCTATAATCCTCAATATGTGCCATTAATCTGGCCAATAGGATTGCTGTAACTGAACAAGACCATTCCAAGGAATAGAATAACAGTTATTTTGTCCATGTCAAATGGTTGATTCGCAGGGCTGTAGCTAGAAGTGATCAATAGGGGGGCTCATATTTTTTTTCTCTCTCTCTGACGCAGAAAGATAAATTAGTGCTTATTCACATTGCAGGTACTCTGTTTCTTATTAAACTGTTGTAATAACTTCATTTTATACTAAGAAAAGTATATGATGATGAAAATTTTGAGTGTATAACTGGTGCAAAATTAACCATCATTTTAGCTTCATATGTACAAATAGGATGAGGGAGTGTTGAATTACTTATTCTAGATACAATTTAGTAACTCTGCAAAACTGTGAAAGAGTCTCCAAGCTAAATTAGATTTTTGAATAGAATTTCATTTGAATCTTCAGAACAGAAATTCATTGAGTGACCTTGGAATCTTTTCCAGGGGGGACTCAAAATATTTTAGGGGGGGGGGCTGAGCCGCCCATAGCGCCCACTTAGCTACGGCCCTGCTGATTCGACAAAAAAAATTAGAATTTGTTCTTAGAAAACAAAAAAATTTTCGATCAAGCTATTAAAGTAAAATTTACTTTTATTATTTTTACTGAATACTCAAAAACATTAATAAAAAGAAAATTAAAGAGTGTTAAGCATATAAAATTACAAAATAAAGCAATTACAATATTTAAAAACCCTAATTGTGTATAAAAAGTACACGCCATAAAATATTGAATTTTAGCTAAAAATTTCAAATTTAATTTTTTTTTACTATTTTTCCCATTTTTAGACCGATTTATAGATTTTAAATAATTATTTTTGCTAGAAAATAGGAAAAATCGTGCACTGAAGGGTTAAGTAAACCGTAAGTATGTTACAAGTTTAAGACTTTGTATCGATTTATATCAGTTTGCCACCTTAACCAGATAAAAGGATATAAACGGACGTGGATTATTTACCTTACGAAATTATCATCGAATTTTATCGGTCGGTTGTGTACTGAAATGCCTTCATTTTTAATCTCTACTTATTCCTTAAGTAATTAATTTTGAGATTGATAATTAATATTCATAAATTTCTTCGTAAATGAACATGCTTTATGGAAAGCAAACAGTAAAGCAGGATAAACCTCACTTTTTTCTTCTAATAAATTACAAATGCAAATATTTCAAGATTTGCGACTGTTTCTGTTAGATAACGATGAAATAGTGGTCCCAATTGAAGATTGATGGATTTAATTTGTCTATATCGATTGACTTGCACAAAGAAAAGAAAACTGCTTAAGTTCGAATTACCTTTCAGTTAGCACTTTTGCTTGTGGGAATGAAATTATTATTAAAATGCAAATGCACATTTTTTTAAAAATAAAGGTTAAAGGGTCCAATTGAAATGTTATTACTATTTTATTTTGCATATTTAGAATAAAAGTTGCTGAAGTAAAATATTTACAATTAACAGAGTGTCCCCCAGGTTTAAAAAGGGGCAGGGCGCTATTGTTCTGAAAAGGGCATTTTTTACATCCTTTAGGGCACTTTTATAGAGTTGAATCTAGAATCTAGTGGTTCAAAAAATCATGAAAAAAAAAACACAAATTTCTTCAAAAAATCGAAAAAAAAATCCAAAAATTTCGTCAAAAAATTGAAAAAAAGAAGAAGAGTTAAATTTTGTTAAAAGATTGCGAAAAAATTGACAAATAAATGTTAAAAGATCGTAAAAACGGCCAGTTTTGTTAAAAGATCACAAAGAAACAACAGAACTTGTTTAAAAAAAAGCGAAAAAACGGCTGATTTGCTAAAAAAAATTTTCGTGAAAAGATCGCGAAAAAATGGCAAATTTTGTCAAAAGAAAGCGAAATACCGGCAATTTTACTACGTTTAAACACGAAAAAACGCAAATTTCGAAAAAGAAGCGCGGAAAGAAAGCACTTGGTTCGTAATGGGAATGGGAGAGTGGGGCGAAGGGGGCAGACATCCCGGGTACGGAAATTTAAGGGGCACCAAATTTATTCTACAATCGTCATTTTTGAGCTGTCACAAGAAAAAGTTAGGGGGGCAGGGGCGGAAAATTCTAATTATGCCCCAGGTGCAATTTTCTGTTCACAAGCAACTGATTGTGAAACAGGAAAAACGCTTTTGGAGAAATAAAAACACAATTTTGAAGCAGGAAAATTAGTTTTTATAACAGAAAAATTCACTTCTGGCCTTAACTCTTTTTTTGTGCCCCTTTGGCGAAATTTACATTTTTTCACGATCTTTTGAAAAAATCTGCCATTTTTTCGGGATATTTTGACGAATTTTGCATTTTTCCGCGAATGTTTGACAAAATTTGCCGTTTTTTGCGAATTTTTTGACAGATTTTTCCATTTTATTGCGATTTTTGGACGAAATTTGCCATTTTCTTGCAAATCTTTTGACGAAATCTGCCGTTTATCGTGATTTTTTGACGAAAGTTGCCGTTTTTCGTGATCTTTTGGCAAATTTGCCGTTTTTCGCGAATCGTTTGACAAAATTTGCCGTTTTATCGCAATTTTTGAACGGAATTTGTCGTTTTTTTACTACTTTTTTGAGAAAATCTGCCGTGTTTTCGGGATTTTGTGACGAAATTAGCCATTTTTTCCTGAATCTTGCCGGAAATTAGGCGTTATTCGCGATTTTCTGACGAAATTACACGTTTTGTGGGACGCGTAAGAGCCATTTTTTGCGTTCGGTCGCCAATTTTTTACTTAATTTACGCGCTATTTCGCATCCGCATCATCGCTAAAGGGCTGCGTTTTTTCTAATGTGGTCAAGAAGGGCGCTATTTTTGTGAATGAGGGGCAAGAGGGGCGCTAGTTTTTAGATGAGGGGCAAGAGGGGCAAAGCGCCCCCCTGAAACCCTCTGGGAGAAACACTGCAATTAATATTTTATTTGTTTGATTTTGTATTAAGTTTTAAAAACTTGGTTTATAACTTCTAGCAGTCTATCAGTAAAAAATGATCGTAAATTGATACTTTATGTTACATGCATTGTAACATTGTAACATTATGTTTATGAGCATGTGAATTTACTTTGCCAAATGGAAAATTCATTACTTATACTTATTTATTCACTTTATTACAATTTCCAATTAAAAACGAAGACGAAGAAGAAAATGACAATTTTTAAAGAACTAGTTTGGAATATCGATTTTTATAGAAACGAACTTTATGTGAAATTTAAATACCAATTAATACTTAAATTTATAGATATTTACATAAACTCCTTATCCAAACTTCAACATCCTTTAAGTCAACTGTAAGAAAAGTAAGTATGTTACGAGCTTTGAGATATTCTGAATTGATTTTAATCAGTTTGCAGCCTTAAGCGGATAAAAAGATATAAATAGACCTGGATTATTATTTACCTTACAAACTTATCATCGAATTTTGTCACTTCATTCTGCCGTTGTTTACTGAAATGCCTTCATCTTTAGTCCCTACTTATTCCTTAAGTGATTAATTTAGAGAATAATAATTAATCTTCACAAATTTCTTCGTAAAGGAATATGCTTTGTGGAGGGCAAACAATAAAGCAGGATAAATCTCACTTTTTTTCTAATAAATTACAAATGGAAATATTTCAAGATTTGCGACTGTTTCTGTGAGATAACGATTAAATAAGGTTCCCAATTGAAGATTGATAAGTATATTTCGTTTATATCGATTGACTTGCACAAAGAAAACAAAACTGCTTAAGTTCCAATTACCTTTGAATTGACACTTTTCTTTGTAGGAATAAAACGATTATAGAAATGCAAATAGACGCATTTTTATTACTTGGACTTACGCTGTAAATATATATGATTAAAAGCAAACTTCAATACTTATCGTATTACAAAGTAGATAAACACAACATTAATCACACCTAAAACATCATATTTATATCCAACACTAGAATGAGTTCGACACGTTGGGTGTAAATATGTTTTATGAGTAATTAATACTGTTTTTATCTCTTTTGTACGCTGATGAGCATTAAAGTTTGCTTTTAATCAATATATATATATATATATATATTATATTTTATAGAAGTTAAAGGTTACAATTGAAATGTTATTATTAGTCTTATTTTATATATTTAGAATAAAAGTTACTGAATTAAAATATTTACAAATAATTTCTTATACGTTTGATTTTAATTATGTTAGTTTGATTAAAATTTTAAAAACTTAGCTTATATTTTCTAGTGCACTATCAGTAAAAAAAGATTGTAAATTGATACAGTATTACATGTAATGCATATGAGCATGTGAGTTTACTTTGCCTAGTGAGTAATTCATTAATTAATTTTATTACAGTTTCCAGTGAAAAAAAAAAGAAGTAGAAGAAAATGACAACGTTTGAAGAACTAGTTTGGAATATCGATTTTTATAGAAAGGAATTTTAAATGAAATTTAAATATAAATTAATACTTAAATTTATAGATATTTCCCCAAATTCACTATCCAAACCTCAAAATGTTTTAAGTCAACTGTAAGAAAAGTAAGTATGTTGCGAGTTTTAAGATATTCTGAATTGATTTTAATCAGTTTGCTGCCTTAAGCGGATAAAAAGATATAAATAGACCTGGAATATTATTTACCTTACGAAATTATCATAGAATTTTGTCGCTTCATTCTGCCGTTGTTTACAGAAATGCCTTCATTTTTAATTCCTAACTATTCCTTAAGTAAATAATTTAGAGAATGATAATTAATCTTCGTAAATTTCTTTGTAAATGAATATGCTTTCTGGAATGCAAACAATAAGCAGGATAAATTTCACTCTTTTTTATAAATTACAAATGCAAATAATTTAGGATTTGCGGCTGTTTCTGGGAGATAACGATGATATAGGGACCCAATTGAAGATTGATCGATGTAATTCGTTTATATTTATTGACATGCATAAAGAAAAGAAAACTGCTAAAGTTCGAATTACGTTGGCACTAATGTTTGTGGGAATGAAATTATTATTGAATTGCAAACAAACATATTTTTAATGACAGACTGGGACTTACGCTGTAAATATTTATTGATTAAAAGTAAACTTCAATACACATCAGCGTACAAAATGGATAAAACCAATATTAATCATACATAAAAAATATTTACACCTAACATTAGAATGAGTTTCAAACGTTGGGTGTAAATATATTTTATGTGTGATTAAAGTTGCTTTTATCTATTTTGTATGTCCATGTATATTGAAGTTTACTTTTAATCAATTGACATATGTATATATATATATCTATATTATATTTATAGAAGTTAAAGGGTACTATTGAAATGGTACTACTATTCTTCTTTTGGATATTTAGAACAAAAATTATTGAATTAAAATATTTACAATTAATTTCTTATATGTTTGTTCTTGTACTAAGATTTAATAACTTTGTTTATAATTTTCGCAATAATTCTAGCGCATTATCAGTAAAAAAGTTGATGTAAATTGATACATTATATTGCATGTAATGTATATGAGCATGTGAATTTACTTTGCCTAGTGAGAAATTCTTTACTTATTAGCCTCCTATGCTATTTCTTTCAGACAAGCTAAAAAATGTCGTGTCATCAGCCCTGAATTTTCTATTCAACCGATTTTGATAATTATTTTTTTAAATGAAAGCTATTTATTTGTAGTTGTGTCCATTTTAGTTATTTTTTAATTTATTTCCATTTTTATATTTTATTTTTAATTTTAAATGCTTTTTACGATATTTCTTCAAAATGGTGGCAATCCAGTTTAGCTTTTCTCTCGATAATAAAAATTTATTTTCCAAAATGATTGCGTATAATTATGCACTAAATGAGGTAAAAAATATATATTTACTGAGAAATACTATTAATAATGTAAATAAAATAACAGAAAATAATTTATGATAAAAATTAATGTCTAAAGCAAAATAAGAAAAACTTCAAATGAGGAAAATGATGTCATTCAGCAACAAGATAAATGGGAATTACAATATTATTACGGATGCCTTTTTCATATTACTAATAACAGTAACTTTTAAAAAACATCTGAAGAGAAAATGACGTCACTATTTAAAACATCGCATTTTTACTCATAACGATATAAGGAACTAACTACTCTGTTATCCCGTTACCCATTTCGCCAAATTATACAAACCGCTAAACTAATAGCCAAATTATACATATTGACATAATTTTTATTTTAAATAACGAAAAAACAAATAATTAGTAGAATATTAATAAAAATATTAACAAAAAGTCGAAATAAAAATCACTTAATGACATTTTAAACACGTGAATCGTATTTAATGTCATTGAATGTGACATTCACGATCATCCATTATTGGCATTTAATCTTATAGTTTGGCGATTATTTTTTTGGTCGACGGGATAACCTAGTAGTACCCGATATTACATTTCAATATTTCTTTTCATTATGGACACTGAGATTGAGATTTTACTTTCAGATGACTTCAGTTAGTGAAAATAATGTCACAGTAAAAATGAAATTAGTTTTTTTTTTTTTTAAATAAAACTATTTTTCTGTGAGTGCATATAAAATAAAATTTCTGGATTTCACCGGCACTCAGATTACAATTTTAACTGAAGGTGTGCGAATATTTGCTACAAAATTGTAACTGGCAAACTTGACATTTAGTTTGGAAATATATTTATTATATATTGATTCAATAATGTTACTTTTGCTTTTTTTAAAACCAAATCGATCGGTTCTTTTAAACATTTCATTCGTCGAATTCAACAAGAGAAAATCCGTTTTTGATGAATCTAGTCAATGAAGAAGTCGCACGTCAAATTGTATCTCTTTATTATTCCGCAATTCCAATGTCTCAGAGAGAAAATGCTATTCAATTGGGTATTTCACGCCGTTGTGTTTGCTATTATATTGATAAACACAAGAAAAATGAAGTTAGTTCATTGCAATCTAAACGGGGTCGCCCTTCTAAAAAACCTCTATCGATTTTTTTTTTTTTTTAAATCGGAGGCGAAATTGAATTCTGCAATGGCAGAATCTACATTCAGCTTGTATTTATTTATTCATTTTATCACAGTTTCCAATGAAAAAAAAATAATAAGAAGAAAATGACTGTGTTTAAAGTATTAGTTTGAAATATCGATTTTTCTTGAAACAAACTTTATATGAAATTTAAGTAAATTTCTATTAATATTTAAATTTATAGATATTTCCCCAAACTCAATATCAAAACCACAATATGCTTTTAGTCAGCTATAAGAAAAGTAAGTATGTTACAAGATTTAAGATTTTGTATCGATTTATATCTGTTTGTCATCTTAACCAGATAAAAAGATATAAACAGACCTGGATTATTATTTACCTTACGAAATTATCATCGAATTTTGCCACCTCATTCTGCAATTCCTGAAATGCTTTCATTTTTAATCCCTACTTATTCCTTAAGTAATTATTTTAGGGAATGAAATTAATCTTCATAAATTTCTTCGTAAATGAATATGCTTTGTGGAAAGCAAACAATAAGGCAGGATAAATCTCACTTTTTTTTTCACCCTAATAAATTACAAATGCAAATATTTCAAGATTTGGGACTGTTTCTGAGAGATAACGATGGAATTGGGTTCCAATTGAAGATTGATAAATATAATTTGTTTCTATCGATTGGTTCGCACAAAGGAAAAGAAAATTGATTAAGTTTGGACTTTATCCCAACTCGCACTTTCGTTTATATGGATAAAATAGTTATTGAAATGTAGACAGGTTGTAGACTTACTTTTAAAAATTAGCTATTCGAAGATATTGACAAAATGCTAAGCTGCTTTATTTATTTCGGAGATTTATGGTAAATAATTGATTTTAATATGGTAAATAATTGATTTGGATTAATTCCTCTCGCGTATGCTTTATGCTGAGAATCAAAAGCTTTGCTTGAATAATTTTTAGGAGTAAATTTGATTAAAAATTGATATATTTTAAAATCGAATCCATTCAAAGCCTTAAGGATATTTCTTGCTATAGAAGCACATTCATTTAGTTGGATATTTCTGTTATGTTGATTTCTTTCAACTGATTTTTAGACCTTCTCAACATAGTTGAAACGCGTTTATAAATACGGTTTATCTTATAACCGCTTGTCCTATTTTTAACTTTCATACGTGTACTTGTATTGTCATGTAACTTTTACATGTTAATTATTATATACAGGTTTATTATGGAATGTTCATTATTGCTAATGAAGCGCGTAACATTTATATTTCCTTCTAAAGAATTATAAATTCTATTGAAATATAAATTCAAAAGAAAGGTCCTCGTCTTGATTTTCAAACCTGATGAAATTAAACTGCATCAGTTAGACGACTATGGCGTCTTTTCTTCAGCCGGGCAGAATAAGTGGCATGTATATAAGGGTTCGTACGGATACCGTTATTAGCCAGGTGAAATAACAGTATATTTTAATAGAATAATAAATCTAGTTTAAACGCGCGAAATTTCGTCTTATTTGAAGAAGGATTTTCTATAAGAAAATATAGGTATCGAATAATTTCCTGATCTTGAAATTCCGGGACCCGTACGAATCCTCCCATAAAGCATGGTGACGTCACTGCAACGTCGTTGTGAAGTCACATTGTGACTTTGTGACTATCCATTGTCGATGTGACGTCACGTGACGTCGATGTGAAGTCACAGTGACTAAAATGTGAAGTCGTTATGGCCGTTTTAGAGCTCTTTTGTGATGTTTCACAAAGTGGTCACAATGTGACAAATTTGTGAAAAATGTGTCATTTGTGACCAATTTGACATTAACATTGTGACGAAACTATGACCAAAGCAACGATATATAAATTGCCAGAAACACGTTTTTTAAAGTAAATAACATGTTTTAAAGGATATTTATAAATTTCTAAAGATTATTAAGAAAATCACATCTCAGTCACAATGTGACGTCACTAAGTGGTGGCATTTTGGTCACAGATGTGATGTGACCAAAGTGACTCACAGTGATGTCACTGTGACGTCACTGTGTAGGGCTGTTATAAGTCGTTTACAGAAACGTACCAAGGGTTTCTCTGAAATTATGATCTATGGAGTAAGATTGTTTATGGTGCAATCTAATGATGTTATGATATTTTATTTATAATTAAATTGTTACAAGTTTATAAGATACTATAAAGAACACCCTCCCTTGTAGGATATGACGCGCAACGCATTTATAATACATTTACGAGGCCTCAAAGAAAGAATTTGATTACAAGAATGAGTATGATAGATAATTGTTATTTTTATTTATCTGCAACAGAATAAAGTATTATAATCGAAATTTTCTTCTGCTTGTTTTTGACGGATTTACAAGTTTTACCGGCCAAAGATTGTAAAAAACAAGTTTTTATAAAAGGTCTATCTGTCTATATGTCCACGTGTGTGGTTGTGTGTGCGTGTGACAATAAATTTATAAATCCCAGCTTGCTATTAAAAATGGCGATTTTAAATAAAAAAGAAGTAAAGAAAAGTCTTTTTAATTAGAATTATCAAGTCATTAAAAATAATTATTAACCGAAGTTATTTACTTCTATATAAATAATATTTTATTTTTGAAAAACAATGACAATTTTTATAGAATCTTGATTTTCCAATTCAAAGGTGTGAAGAATAAAATTGTGCCATGCTTTGAAATTAAAAAATAACAGTAAAAGCACAAATTTATTGTTCAGGTGTTGCTAACGTCAATAGACCCTATTCTCTCTGGCGGTAGTAGGAAATAAAAACTACTTTTATTTTGCCTATTATGACGTCACAGGAATATTGTTCATTCTACTTACCGCATGCAGAGGATTACAGAAATTAATATTAAAATAATATAAATAGTTTAGTATTTGTTTCCAGCTAATAATCCATCAAGAAATTAACTTTATTCTTGCTTTCGGATTGAGGTTATAAAATCGTCTAATTACTAATTATGACGTCCATGAATATTGTCCATAGGCCAGGAGTGTTCAATTTTACCTATAGGCATTATTTTAAAATTATTATTACATAAATTTTAGCAGTGAAAACTTCAGTGTTCCCTTTATTACAATCGGGTGTGATGTAACAAATGCAATAATAATTAGTGCCGGAACGGTGTTTCTTACTTGTTGAGCTTTAAAAGAAAAATTATTAAATTGATTTGAAACTAAGCTTCCGCATTTAAGTTGTACATCCTTAAATTTAATTTAGGGTTATTCAAAAGTAATTTATTGGGACTACATAATTAAATTTATGGCTAAGATTTTTACTGCGTTCGGCTGATGTACTTTAATTATGTACTGAATATTGTGCGTATTTTATTGAAATTATTCATTTAATTTTATAAAATTCCATTATAAATGATTTACAAACAAAAGCTAATTCTAAAACCAGTTCATTGTAAGATTCCCAAATATGATATGCAATAACATTTCATCCATAAAATGTTGATCTATGGAATATCCCTAATGAACTTTTATGAGCCTCTATCTATTTTTCCCCGGCAGTCTCATTTAAAACTAATCTGAGATCAATAATTCATTAACCAGACGCATCTAAAGATTCCTTTAATGACTGTTAAAATTAATTATTCCCCGGTAAAAGGCCGACATTCATTAATCGACAATCGGTCTTGCCGAATAAAACGCGAAGTTTAACATCGGTGACTGGAAGATACAGGCGTGACTTACATTCTTGGCAAATGAATCGAAAAATAATCTCGTCGACTTTATGTCTTCCGAAACCTGTTACATTCTTTTGGAAGAAGATTTTACAATCGATTCTGTTTTTGGAACGATGCGATTACTATTAAGATGTAAATATTCAAAATATAATGGAATGAATTTCTCATTTTTAAGTAAAGCGTTACTTAGAACACATGACACTTGTTTAGGGTTTCGTACCTTAACATTTAACGGACGCTACACGTAAATTTACGTATATGTTTAATTTCAATAATGCTTTTGCATTTATAAATTTGAAAGATATATGCATTAGAGTCCCGCTATTCCGAACTCTATTCCGATTTCTGTCTAACCGAAAAAAATCGTAAGAATCACATAAATTTTTAGGTCAAAGAAATAGAAACTGTTCTTACTAATTAAAAACGGACTGGTAAAAGCGGATCTCAATCTTTACTCTTTCTTTTCTTTCAACCTTTACTCTCCTTTATACTCTTACTAAACTATCTTTATTTTTCAAACTTTACTCGTTAAACATTAAAATGAGACTATTTACTTTTTTTTTCTCTTATTTAATTACTAGAATCATTAGATATAAAATACGTGTTATTGACTCAATAGCGCTCAGTTAAACATTAAAATGAGACTATTTTATTTATTAGTATCATATTTCTAAAATCACTAGATATATAATGTATGTTATTGAGCTGATATCACTCAATAGTTCAGCACTTGTCGAACAAACTCGGAAGAGGTGTAGGGACAAGAGAGACAACTCGGAATAACATAGTAATCCTAGGTCCAAAATGCCATAGTTGTGAGTTATTGTGCAAAAAAGCAGAGAAAAAGAACAGAAACAGCAACGCATTAATGGGACAGAAAACGTTTTATTGAAAATTTTTACTACAGTAGGTGTTCGAAATTACGACCTGAAGTTGTTAGGCAGGTTTGACATCGATACAGCATAGTTTTCTTTTACATTCTGGAAAATTCTTGGCATGTTGCTTAACCTTTCGACAGCTACAGATATTGGAGGGGCAAGGTCTTCAACTGATAAAACAGGGTCTTATAGACCCAACTCTTCATTTGACCCTAGAAGAACTTCGAGCTTGATACGTACGGCAATCTGGCAGGCCAATGAACCAAACCACCACGACCTATCTACCGCTATCCATAGGTCACAACGAGGTGTCGTACACGTCATTCGTATAATGGCCAGAAGCCCCGTCATGCTGGTATGACATGAAGCGGCACAACGACGGGAGAACAAGTTCTGCGTCAAGAAATTCAGGCAGGACTTGCTGCAGGAAAATCACGTACGCCCTACAGTCCAAATGACTGAGTAGAAGGTACGGTCCAACGAGGTTGTCTTCAAGAATGCTGGCCCAAATATTGAGCGAGAAAGGTCGCTGAGCTGCACGTTGTTGAGTACCATGGGGGTTCCCCAAAGTCCACACATGAATGTTACGTTGATTGAAGGCTCCTTCACGCGTGAAGTATCCTTCGTCCGTAAACAATACCGGCGCAGCAAAAGCATTGTCTGAAGTACACTGTTGCGGAAATTATCTAACAAAAGCCATTCGGAGTGGATAATTTTGAGGCTCTCATGATTGGAAGCTTTGAAGATGGTCTTATTTAGTTTGCAGCGAGAATCCTCCAGATAGTGGAGTGAGAAAAACCCAGCTGTTGACTTATCGCCCAAGTACTCGTACCTGGGTTGCCTTCTGCTACACGTAAGATCGCCTGATCCTCATCGCCAGATGTCCTCGTTGTTTGCTGACGAGTCATTCTAGCTCTCATCAAACAACCAGTCTCACGCAGCTTTCTGTTCACATTTGCGAAGGTCGTGTGATGTAGAGCACGGCTGTGCGGGTAACGCCGAGGGGAGTGCCCGTTACTGTTCACCGCTCCATACACGATCATCTTGTTGACTAGTTCATCGTTTGAATACGCGTTCAGCTAGCTACCTCGTGAATCATGTCACAAATGACGATTCGAAAGCAGATTCGTTGTTCACCCAACCTTTCGTTCAGCGCCATCTACCGCAAGACTGCAAACGCCGATGTCAACTTGCTTGATGACTTCTGTCGTAATTTCAAATACTTTCTGTAGTACATCATTACAATAACTTTTTTCTGTCCCATTAATGTGTCGATGTTTCTGTTCTCTGCTTCTTTCCATTGTATCCTGCAACTACGGCATTTGAGACCCTGTATTGCTATGAGATTCCGAGTCGTCTTTGTGCCCTCCCTACACCACCTTCAAGTTTGTGGTGGTGTTTATTCCAGTACAAACTTCTGGTGCGAAAGTATTTTGAAACGGAGAGGGTTAAGCAAGACAACAGTCATTTTCTTTACGTCGATTGAGTTTTTTTTTTTTTTTTTTTTTTTGTAAAATACATTCAGATTATTTGAGAACAACGTATGTCTTAATGGCATCATCGCAGTTGTTTTTTACAAGCTGCACTGCAAAATTTACTTCTTACTGATTTTTAAATAAACAGTTATTATTGGTACATATCGTTCACCTCACCTGCAAAAAATGTGACACATCTCGACAAAAGTCAATATCACAGGAGAGGAAAAAGAAAATTTGGATAATTTTACTGTACTTTGAAATTATAGTACTTAGCTTTCAGGGTTGCAAAAAAGCCGGCTAAAATTAAAAAAAGCCAGGCCGGTGGCTTTTATTGGTTTTAGCCGGCTTTTTTGGCCAAAATTGGCCTTTTTTGGCCAAAATTGG
Organism: Maratus speculifer; assembly: GCA_964019185.1. Classification (NCBI taxonomy): domain Eukaryota; kingdom Metazoa; phylum Arthropoda; class Arachnida; order Araneae; family Salticidae; genus Maratus; species Maratus speculifer. The sequence goes on along the minus strand of OZ025290.1, from coordinate 363,117,911 downwards.
CTTTTATACAGAGAAGCGTTTTATTATAAGCTACACATTTTTTAAGTGCCCTTTAACTAGTTTTAACGATGTTTAATTTACTTTGAGTTTAATAAATTTATTAAAATAAAAAATTGGAATTTTAATTATGATTTATTATGAGAAATTGGGTTATAACCCCAATTTTTCAATAAGAAGACATTAATACTAGAACAACATATTGATGGAGTTGCTAGTAATTTATAGTCAGAATTGCAAATATGTCAGCTAAATTATAAAATGCCCATACCAAGTGCTTTTTCCGATTTACATTAATCTTTAATCCAACCTTGTTTTTCCATTTTTATTTCTTTATAAAATTAAAGAGGACAATGGGTACTTAGTTACATGTTTTATTACTCAAGTAATTTTAAGAGTTATTAAAATGTCATGTTTTTTTCCCTATAAACATTTAAAATCATACATATAAAAAAATCACAATTTCTCACTATTGAAAATAATATTATGATATTATGAATTATGCATATTTCCACAATTTATTTCAGTATTCTCAATTAGCACATGCACGAATATATTCATGCAAGATGGCATGTAAGCACTTTTAAATAACAAAGAGCTATTCAAAATTTTAATTCAACAAATTTTATTCAAACATTTTTTGTTGTTGTTTAAGTATATATAATTATGTATAAACTCGCCTCAAATACTGAATCCTTCCTTATTTGTCTTTCAACATTGTTCATCTATGACGTAATCTTTACATATTGACTTGAAAAATGTTTCCATGAATGCTTTGATGTGTTACATTTTGTCATAATTCAATTAAATATAATTCTTAAGAATGTGTAACATAAGTAGAACTATGAAATATAGAAGTTAAAAACACATTTTTTGTTATATTTTCTTTTTTCCAAGATTTATATATTTTTTGGACATAATGCCTTCACAGTTGACTTCTAGCAGTTTTAAAGACTTACTTATTTGAAAAATTAAATAGAAATTTATAACTTTTTTAGTAGTAAATAATTAAAAATGTATTAAAAATAAATCAATCTAAATTTAATATGGATTTGATACAAATTAACACTTTAAAAATAAAAGCCGGCTTTTTTCAATTTTAGCCGGCTTTTTTTAAGTGGATAAAACCAAAAAAAAAAGCCGGCCGGCTTTTTTTGGGCCGGCTTAAAGCCGGCAACCCTGTTAGCTTTACATGCAGGTGTAAAAATGTGCACAAAAGCTTAAAACCCTTTTCTTTCTTTCTAACCGATGACCAGGCCTCTACCTGCCCGGTTACCTCAGCTTAACGGGTTAGATATTTGGTATCGGGGCGGGTGACCGCCTAATCGCCGCGTAGAGGCAATAAACCTGTTTAATTCCCTTTGCACGTCATCATATCTGCAATACTTGCTTCTCGTTTGAGCATACTTTGTTTTGTCGGTTGTTTAACGTTACATCCTGTTGTTTGTACTGCAAATGGCTACCCAAGTTGGTCTCGTAATTTAGAACCTTGTTCAGATGACGAGACCTTCACCTGGCAAGGCACCTCCAGAGGTATAATTCACAGTTAACTTGGAGGACTTTGCACCCACGATGGATTTTACTAGCACCAGGCACCATTAACGTATATGTGGAGCTTAAAACCCTTAAAAAAGAAAACACTTGATGAGGTTTGGAGGGTTGGATAATTTTACCTCGCCACACAATCCACTCCTCTTCCGTGGTCACGAATGGACAAATAGCGTAATAAAGTGATTTCTACTATAGCTAAATCTATGAAACTTTCTGCTTGGCAAGATACGTCCATGACAGACCTTTTATCGGAACAAAACGCAAAATGAATTTTTGCAAGATGTGTCACGTTTTTTCGGGTAAGCGATATAATATCATTGCTACATTCTTACGTCAGGTTTTGGAGAAACACATTACATGTATTACCACAACATTCTCGTAATTATCAAATATTCTGACTGCAGTGCTTTAAGAATTTTCGCCATTATTTTTCAGAAAAAATTCCTAAAAGAATTACATAAATACTATCTTAAAATACTATGTTATGAAAAACATTCTTGAAATATTACTTATACCTCACGCACAGTTTAAAGAGCAATTTTAACTAAACAAAGAAAAAGGCAATTTAAAACCCCAACAATAAATGAACAAACCTTAAAAGACGTTTCATTTAAAATTTTGTTCAATCATTACGTTTTAGGAGTTCTTAAATCAAGTTTCTCGCAATTCAGCATTTGAAATTTTGTTCTGTTATTACATTTCGTAACTCCTTAAATCAAGATTTTCCTAATTTAGCTTTTCTAAAGTTTAAATTCAACATCTTTCTTTATAAATTTATTGCGTGCTTCTCTAATTTATAATAAACAGAACAATTACAACACAGAATAGATTTTAGAATATATATGGACTCAACAGAAATTTTGAAATCAAATTGCGTCTTGTTGTATAATCACTTTTAGTAATCAGTTTCATTTAATACATTTTCATATAACAGAATACTAAATTTATTAATTTTATCACAGAAAATTATAACATTTGTAAAAATGTTTATAAATTAAATATCACAATTTATGGAAATTTTTGAAAAATTTGAAAGGATTTTGAAATATGTACTTATTTTAAAGGAAAATGTAAAAAAATTAACTTAGGTGGGACTGAGGGAGATATTTGTGGGGATCAATAAAGTACGACTAATAGAGTCCAATCACTTTTAACCCCTTCGCGACGGGAGCCTTTTACGAAATTTTAAATGTTTTGTCACCGGTTTTTAAAAACAGAAAATTGCGTTTTTTTGAAATTATGAAACTCTCCGATTTAATAAGGCAAATTTTACAGTAAAATTTTACTGGTGGGGATAAACGAGGATTCTTAAGCCTTTTTGCGGCACGTATACGTTTCGCTCGTCCCCAAGGAGTTAAGGACCCACCAGTGGCTGATGGGTCGCGCTTTCGAAGCTGGTAGACGTAAAGATGCTGGGTTCGAAAACAATCGCGTCCGCCAGCCTAAACGTTCGGAGTGTTCCGTGGTTTTCTTTAAACCTTGAGTAATCCTGCTTAAATACGGGTTAAATTTCTTTAGAAAGACCCCCACCCCCACCCGACGGAGGACAATTTACCCAGGGCTTATATCCCTCGTGAAGATAATCAGCCGTCTTAAATAACACCAAAACCTATCAATTTTAAATGAATAAAGCTTTTGTTCTAAAGCCAAGTTTTTGGTTTAGCGCAAGCTTTTCGTGGAAAATCTTGTGATTTTTTTTAATCGTGTAAACTTTAAAAATCCATAATAAAAGAAGTAATGTTGAAAAAAAAATTTGGTTTGCGCGAATATGATCAGACGGGTTTTGGATTTTTTTCCATGTATAATAAAAATTATTCTAAAAGTTACCGATAGAGGGTGTTCAGATGTCCAACTGAGGCGTTTTATGCATATCAGGCTAGCAATAAAATACATAGCTGGAGATGGATTCGTCATTCGATATCGGAAGCATGCTATCGTTGCCAGTTTGAGCGCTGATGGTTAAACATTTCTACAAGAATAGTGAATCCACAAATATTGCACTGCGAAAGTTGCGCATGTTGAGCATCTTTTACTACTTTATAATAAATACAGAGTGTCGTGTTACCGTGATTTGTTTCATTGCCTATTTGCGTTTGTCTGATTTGCATAAAATGTCTCAATATGGGGTGTGAATACCCTTTATCAGTTATTTTTAATCATTTTCTATTACACATGGGGGAAAAAATCCAAAATCTGCCTGGTCGTACTCGCGCAAACCGAATTTTTTTCCAAGCATTACTTCGTTTATTATGAATTTTTAAACTTTGCATGAATTTATGACGCATCCTGTATTATAATACTGAACTGGTCTTCAGGGCACACTTTTTTGCAGTCATTTATCTGTATGTTATGATGTGCTGTTGTTACACTCAAATTATTACTAAAATATTATTTTTAAGCAAGCTATATATTTAATATTAGCTGAATGGTAGATAGATTATATTAGTTAATACAGGAAATTCCAGAAGGAAAGATGGAACATTAATAGACTAGACTTTCAATATTGTCGTCCAGTATCTGTGTTGAAAACCTTAATTGAGAAACTTAGAAACCTTATATGCTTATTTCTTTTGCATCTTTTTTTTTAAAGCAAAATCGTTGTTAATAAAAACAAAAAACATTATAATATCCTATAAAATAAATCGATTGAATTAAACGTTTCAACACGTTTCATTAAACATCTATAACATCATCTCTGTAATCATCAGAACAGAAGTCGATTGAAAATCAAATCTGATGTTTATATATGTTCAAGTTCAAAATATGCACTTAAAATATTAAATCATTAAGATATATCCGTCAGAGTACGTTCACATACTTTTTATGTCTTCATTTTTTTTTCAAAAAGAAAACTCTTAAATCCACCCGAATATGTTGTCCTATTGTGACCTATTTTCCTTGGGGATTTAATATTTTTAATTTATATTTTGAACGTGAACATGTGTAAGCAACAGCTTTGGTTTTCGATTGGCATTTGTATTGTCTGTATAAATTGAGAAGCAGTAGTGCAGTCGTAAAAAACACAGAGAGTATACGCTCTAAGCACAGGGTACACGCTCAAGGCACAAGGTATACCCCAGAATGTATATACTATAGCACCTTTAAGAAACAGAGGGTATACGGTGTTCTTTAAAAATATCCAAAGTATACGGCAAATACCCCCGTATATCCTCCACAATATCCCTGTATGACAAGCTTATATAGAGCCTGAAACGCATAATGTAATTGATTTTAACGTGGGATATTAACTGTAATATTATGTCATATTTTTTCTACTATATCACTAGACATTAAGCAAGAAAAATATTGAGGTAGTAATCTCTTTAATTCCTAATTTGTAACATAAAATATTAAAAAGTTACCTAGAAAACAATTTGTAAAGAAAACAAAATATATTCCAGTCTCTTTTTCAATGAAACCTTCACCTAATAAGCCAACTTCTTGTATTCTTGATTAGATAGATTTCGTTCTTTGATCTGAAATATTTCCTAAACTTAAAATTGTTTTCTATACTTTACTCTTCTAACACAAACCTTTCCTGACATAGTGTATTCATTTTATGTTAAGGCAGAGTTGCTACGCCTTTTTTTTATCCTTATTTTTTTTCTTTTCTTACCCCTGCACACTCTGAACTATAAACTACGTTAAGGACTTCTTAAAGTGTACTTACAAGAACAGGCCAGAAATGGGACAGCATTAAAAAGGAAATATAAAAGCTCGAGTATTACACTATAGGAGAAAAATTATGGCCCATTGTTACCAGTTTACTTTCGGCGCTATTTTCTTTTTTCTAATCATTATCACCTACCCCCAACAATCCTCTGGCTCAACCCCCATTAATTTCGCTTTTCATAAACCCCTTCCGAACCTTTCGACATTTATGTTGGCCAGAAATGTCGAAATGAGCTCATTTTTTTTCTTCCATTTTAGTTCTATTATTTCAGTGCGTATAAAGAGTTTTTAGGCTCTTTTGTTTTTATCACCTACATGTAATATTTTTTAAAATTATTTTTAGAAAACAAAACAATCAACGGATTTTTCTCTTTTTGTTTAAAGTTAAAAAGCATTCTGTAGCGGGAATTGTTTTTCTTGGTGAAAATAACAGCTTTTTTGTGAGATTAAATGATTAACATTTCTTAGCTTATAAATAATTTTTGTGTTGTTGAGAAAAGATTTCTTATCTTTTAATGAAACTTTCGAATGATCTATTTTTCTTTAGAGACATTCTTATCGTACATCTGTTTAAAGATTTGCTTTTAAGTCCTCAATGTGATTAATTTCGGTTTATTTTGAGTTTTATTTTAGTTATTTAGCTTTATAAATAGTTGTCGGAATTACCATTGAAAATTTTAATATACCCAAATGTAATTATAAAATATTATAAATGTAGTATAATCATCAAAGCAGAAGTAAATTTAAAATCAAAGTCGCTGTTTACATATGTTCAAGAGCAAAATATAGACTTAAAATATTAAATCATCAAGGTATATCTATCAGAGTAAGATTATATGTTATACCTTCATTTTATCAAAAAAGAAAACTCTTAATTCTATCCGAATATGTTGTCCGATTGTGACCATTTTCCTTGGGGATTTCATAATTTTAATTTATATTTTGAACTTGAACAAGTTTAAGCAACAGCTTTGGTTTTCAATTGGCATTTGTATTGTCTGTATAAGTTGACGAGCTTATACAGAGCCTGAAACGCTTAATGTAATTGATTTTATCTTGGGATATTAACTGTAATATTATGTCAGTATGTATTATTTTTTTTCTACTGTATCACTAGACATTAAGCAAGAAAAATATTGAGGTAGTAATCTCTTTAATTCCTAATTTGTAACATAAAAAATTACAAAGTTACCTAGAAAACAATTTGTAAAGAAAACAAAATATACTCCAGTCTCTTTTTCAATGAAACCTTCATTTATAAGCCAACTTCTTGTATTCTTGATTAAATAGATTTCGTTCTTTCATCTGACATATTTCCTAAACTTAAAATTGTTTTCTATACTTTACTCTTCTAACATAAACCTTTCCTGACAATGTGTAATCATTTTATGTTAAGCCAGAGTTGCTACGCCTTTTTTTATCCTTATTTTTTTTCTTTCCTTACCCCTTCACACTCTGAACTATAAACTACGTTAAGGACTTCTTAAAGTGTACTTACAAGAACAGTCCAGAAATGGTACAGCATTAAAAGGGAAATATAAAAGCTCGAGTATTACACTACAGGAGAAAAATTATGGCCCATTGTTACCAGTTTACTTTCGGCACTATTTTCTTTTTTCTAATCATTATCACCTTCCCCCAACAATCCTCTGGCCCAACGGCCCAACCCCCATTAATTTCGCTTTTCATAAACCCCTTCCGAATCTTTGGACATTTATGTTGGCCGGAAATGTCGAAATGAGCTCATTTTTTTCTTCTTTTTTAGTTCTATTATTTCAGTGCGTATAAAGAATTTTTAAGCTCTTTTGTTTTTATCACCAACATGTAATATTTTTTTTTATTCTTTTTAGGAAACAAAACAATCAACGGATTTTTCTTTTTGTTTAAAGTTAAAAAGCATTCTGTAGCGGGAATTGTTTCGCTTGGTGAAAATAACAGTTTTTTTTTTTTTTTTTTTTTTTTTGTGAGATTAAATGATTAACATTTCTTAGCTTATAAATAATTTTTGTGTTGTTGAGAAAAGATTTCTTATCTTTTAATGAAACCTTTAAATGATCCATTTTTCTTTAGAGACATTCTTATCGTACATCTGTTTAAACATTTGCTTCTAAGTCCTCAATGTGTTTAATTTTGGTTTATTTTGAGTTTTATTTTAGTTATTTAGATTTATAAGTAGTTGTGGGAATTACCATTGGAAATTTTAATATACACAATTATAATTATAAAATATTATAAATGAAGTATATTCATCAGAGCAGAAGTCAAATTAAAATCAAAGTTGCTGTTTACGTATGTTCAAGAGCAAAATATAGACTTAAAATATTAAATCATCGAGGTAATAATCATCAGAGTAAGATTATATGTTATATCTCCATTTTATCAAAAAAGAAAACTCTTAATTATCCGAATATGTTGTCCGATTGTGAGCTATTTTCCTTTGGGATTTAAAAATTTTAATTTATATTTTGAACTTGAACATGTGTAAGTAACAGCTTTGGTTTTCGATTTGCATTTGTATTGTCTGTGTAAGTTGACGAGCTTATACAGAGCCTGAAACGCTTAATGTAATTGATTTTATCTTGGGATATTAACTGTAATATTATGTCATTATGTATTTTTTTTTTTTTTACTACTGTATCACTAGACATTAAGGAAAAAAAATATGGAGGTAGTAATCTCTTTAATTCCTAATTTGTAACATAAAAAATTACAAAGTTACCTAGAAAACAATTTGTAAAGAAAACAAAATATACTCCAGTCTCTTTTTCAATGAAACCTTCACCTAATAAGCCAACTTCTTGTATTCTTGATTAAATAGATTTCGTTCTTTCATCTGACATATTTCCTAAACTTAAATTTTTTTTCGATACTTTACTCTTCTAACATAAACCTTTCCTGACATAGTGTAATCATTTTATGTTAAGGCAGACCCTTTTTTTCCTTTTCTTATTTAATTATTTTTTTTTCTCTTCTTACCCCTCCACACTCTGAACTATTAACTACGTTAAGGACTTCTTAAAATGTACTTACAAGAACAGGCCAGAAATGGGACAGCATTAAAAGGGAAATATAAAAGCCTGAGTATTACACTATAGGAGAAAAATTATGGCCCATTGTTACCAGTTTACTTTCGGCGCTATTTTCTTTTTTCTAATCATTATCACCTACCCTCAACAATCCTCTGGCCCAACCCCCATTAATTTCGCTTTTCATAAACCCCTTCCGAACCTTTGGACATTTATGTTGGCCGGAAATGTCGAAATGAGCTCATTTTTTTTCTTCTTTTTTAGTTCTATTATTTCAGTGCGTATAAAGAGTTTTTCGGATCTTTTGTTTTTATCACCTACATGTAATATTTTTTTATTCTTTTTAGAAAACAAAACAATCAACGGATTTTTCTTTTTGTTTAAAGTTAAAAAGCATTCAGTAGCGAGAATTGTATCGCTTGGAGAAAAATAACACCTTTTTTGTGAGTTTAAATGATTAACATTCCTTAGCTTATAAATGTTTTTTGTGTTGTTGAGAAAATATTTCTTATCTTTTAATGGAACTTTTAAATGATCCATTTTTTTAGAGGCATTCTTATCACATATCTGTTTAAAGATTTGCTTCTAAGATCTCAATGTGTTTAATTTTGGTTTATTTTTAGCATTTTTTAGCTATTTAGATTTACAAATAGTTGTTGGAATTATCATTGACAATCTTAATATACATAGTTATAATTATAAAATATTATTAATGAAGTTTCTAAATCTAAATGATTAACAAAGTGTCAAAAATGTTACCAAATACACTGTAAAAAATTGCTGCAGTAATTTTACTGCAAAAAAGATTCCAGACAATGTCCGTAAAAATTCTTATATTCATATATGAACGGACTTTGTCATTACATTAACGGATTTTGCTCGTAAAACACTAAAAAATATGGAAGTTGACCGCTTATGTAAAAAAGGGGACATTTTTCTTAAATTTACTAGATAATTCACGGTAAAGTACCGCAAATTTACAATTCTTTTTACAGTGTATGCCTCGATTTCTTGAGTCAAAAACTCAGGCTTAATATGCGAATTCAAAGACGAATTTCAGATGCCAATTTCTCCTTTCTTCTTCTAAGTGGACTTTTTAAATTAAAATATCTACCACTATTTTCTAATATTAATTTTTAAATAATTAATGACAGACTAATAAAGACGTATATTTCTATCGGAAACAGTGATAGATATTTAAATTAAAAAACTCCCGATAAATTATGTTCGTTATGTATAAAAAACAATTCGTCTTTCATCCTTCGTTTTAAAATACACTATGTCTCAAAAGTCTGTAAAACTTGAAAAATTCATTAAAACAACAATAATAATAATAATAGGCCTACAGCAAAAATAATCGCGACAGTACATAAAGTAACTTAAAGAGTTTTTTTTTATACTACCTTAGTATACTTCTAAGTGAGATTCTTTTGCAGCACGAAGAACATCAAGTCTGTATACCAATTCTATCCGCATGCGTTTCAGTATGCTAATATCAACAGTAATTACAACTGTTTGGATTTTTTGTTTCAATTCCACGAGACTGTTCACTTTTGTTCGGTACACGGCATCTTTTACATAACCCAAAAAGAAAATGTCCAGTGCACTGATGTCAGAAGACCGGGGAGGCCATGCTATTGAGCCATTCCTGTCAATCCAACGATGCAAGAATGAATTATTCAATAGATTAAAAAAATAAGTTACTCTATCTACTTTTGTAACTATTTTTGGTGTAGGTCTATTTTTTGTAATAATTTTTTGAAGTTGTACGGAGACTTTTGGGACACCCTTTTATTTCTTTCTTTGTGCATGTTTGTGGAGTTTTCCAAAATTTAAAATCATCTTTTGCACTTATCTTTGAACACAAACCTTTCCTGAAATTGTGGAATGATTTTGTTTGAGGCAGACTTAGTATTTTTTCTCCTCCTCCACCCCAACTCCCAATTCTACATCTCCACACTTTGAAATATAAGCTAAAAGGTCTTCTTAAAGTGTCCTTAAAAGAATAGGTCCAATAATGGGGCAGCATTAACAGGAAAATATAAAAACCAGAGTATTATACAACAGGAGGCAAAATGATGGCTTATTTTCAACACTTTACCTCCGGTGATATTTTGTAATAATCATTATCGCCTACAGCAGACCTCTGGGCCAAGACCCATTAATTTCCCTTTTCACAAGCCCTCTTCTGGACATTTATGGTGGTCAGAAATTTAGAAAACAGTTTATTTATTTTTATTTTTCGTAGTTCTTTTATTGCAGTGCATATAAATGACTTTTGTGTTCTTTTGCTTTTATCACCCATGTAATTTTTATTTTCTTATTTATAAAACAAAACGCGCAGCAAATAACTAAACAAAAAAATGTTTTCCAGTTAAAAGGCATTTTCTAGCCAGAATTGTTTTTCTTGTGTAAAATGATAAAAGGAATCTTTTCATATAAATAACTTTTTTATAATTATACTTATCACAAGTTTGTAAAAGTAATAATTTTCACTACTTGATATGTTTGATTTTGCCTTTTTTGTTTATTTTAAATATTTTGGTTCACATTTTTTAAATTACCAATATGGACAACTTTCCTATTTAAAAAATAATGGACTTCATTTCAAATGATTAATTGTGAGTTTTTCTAAATATTTATCTAATAATTTTTATTTATCCAATGATAAGAAGTGTAAAACATTTTTACACATACACGATCTTTTTTTAAGGCCCCACACTAGGCACAGAAAAAGACCCGGATGATAATGTAAAGTCTATGGAAGCGTTCTTTTCAAATATCTCACTCAAATTTTAATATTTTTGCATGATTTTTTTGCACTAGATAGCTGAGGACGATCCACAACCGGCCTAGTTTTTACTTTTTCGATTTTCTTATATATTTTTTATATTACTATAGTTTCAATTTCAGAACCGGTTTAAACCGGCTCCGAAAGTTAAAGTAATTAAAAAAAATCTGAAACCAAAACTGAAAAAGTAAAAAAATAGGCCTGTTGTGGATCGTCCTCAGCTATCTAGTGCAAAAAAATCATGTAAAAATAATAAATTTGGGCGAAATATTTGAAAAGAACACCTCCATAGACTTTACATTATTATCCGGGTCTTTTTCTGTGTCTAGTATTGCGCCTTAATATTAGTTTATCGAAATTCTTATTATTGTATTTTAGTAACTTAATGTTATAAAAAAAGCATAACTTAAATAATTAAATGAACTGTAGTAAGTAAAAAAATTACTAACGTAACATATACGTAACGCATACTAACGTAAATTAAACACTTACCACATTTTGAATCAGATATATTAAAAACAATACATGGTTCTGCCCTCTAGAATCTAAATTGTGGCTCTAGAAAAAATAGTTCCAAATCATCCCTATAAATTCTAGTTCCTTTGCTAGAGAGTTATAGGAACTACTACTGGAATTCAAAAGCATTTTCCTATATTCTCGTGGTCAAACTTACTTAAAAATTCTTTGCAAATAGATGCGAACACATGAGGTTAGTTTTAGTAACTATAATTCTAGTTTATGAAACCATTCCAGAAATCAAGCTATAATTCCTGGCAATGGAAACGATTCATTATAATTTTGTCACTTAGAAAAGAAGAGACTAGCAATTATTAATCATTTTGTTTATTCAGTTTAGCTGTTTACCCTTTTTCGCATAGTTCAATCTATATACAGTAAAACCTCCATAACGGACACCCCCGAATAGCGGACACCTCTATTTAACGGACAGTTTTCCAATCCTCAGTCCCAAAACCTAAATTTTTGTATGTTTAAACTCTGAATAACGGACATTCCAAATAGCGGACACTATTTTCGGCGATAAAGGATGAAAAATTATTTTTTAAGGATAAAAAAAAATTTAAAAAAAATTAAAAATACCCTAAATTTATCAGGACAGTATGTAGCGCCGTGCGAAACTCCGGGGGCAGAAATGTAGGGGGCACCAAATTTATACTACCAATGTCATTTTTGAGGGTTAAGTGTCGAGTTGGGGCGACAAATTGAAACTTTGCCCCGGATGCAGTTTTTTCTTCGCACGACCCTGGAAATGTGTCACAAATTCTGTGATCACGGATAAAAGTAGATGGTGGGCTGAGGAAATTTGTCCTTCACGTTCAGTGTTGAATTCATCTAACAAAGCATTCAAACGCATCTAACAAAGCATTCAATTTCTATTCTCCCCCCCCCCCCTCATTGGAAAATTTTATGCTTTTAAGGATGAAAAAGTGTATTCCCCATCGCCATCTGAAACTCTATAATGACGAATAACGTCACATTGAAAAACAAATGACAAGCAAAAGTAACTTTTGTAACATACTTTTTTATAAGAATGTAATAAACGGCAGTTAAAGGTGTGCACAATTTTATTCAAGTTTTATTGCTTTAAAAAAATTTTAATTTCTCATTAATCATATAATAGGTTTTAGGACATATAAATGTCAATTAATGAAATATTAAGCATTTCTTAGCGATTTTTGTATCTCTGAGGTTTTCCCAATAGCGGACACCTCCGAATAGATGACAATTTCTGAGTTTCCAAGGTGTCCGTTATTTAGAGGTTTTACTGTATAGTGAAATTTTAATTTCTATGGTTTAGGGATTCAGAAAATGACTGCCTAGTTGTTCGAGCTGAAGGCGGTATTTTTTTTTTTCTCAGTGCAACAGCAGCTTTGAAGAAAAGGATTACAAAAATGGTTGCGTAGAAATGGAATTGAAATATTTTACCTGGACTTTATGTGTTGCCATTGACATATTTTTATTCCAAGTAGAAATACTGCAAGGATATTTAATTTAATTATTTGATAGCTTTGGCTCAGATGCTATTTAATATATTTTGATACTACTATTTCAAATCAATCAAGTAAATAAATTATTTTGAATTGTCACCTAGAAAACTAAAAATAAAAAAATAAAAGTACGTTATGATGTTTTAGATTTCATTGTTTTACTTTACATATATATCAGTAAAAAATGTATATTAAATGCAATATCAGATAGACCTAAAAATCCATACGCAGTATTGTATAATACAAATTTGACATAATCATAAAAAAATGGATAGAAATATCCATATTTATAAAAGTAGTAAAAATAAAAAGAATGATTTTTAATGTTTTTAAAAATTTTAATTAAACATACAATTATTTTTTTTCCAAAATCTACTTTTAGTTGAACATTGAAATGATGCGAGTTCACTGTTTGAACCACAGTAAAAAATAAAAGAAAGATAAGTTGCCTCCTTAAATAAACTTTGTTTGATCCGGCATATTTCCCAAACATTTTTCTATTCATCTTCTAACACAAAACTTTCCTGAAATATCGCAATCATTTTGTCTGAATTGAGAGTTAGTACCATGCTTTCTGTTTCTTTTCATGTTTTTACTCCTTGGCACTTTGAATTATAAGATGCGTTAAGGTTTTCTTAAAGAGTCTTTAAAAGAACGGGCTTGTAATGGACAAGAACAAGAAAATGTAAAAATCAAAGTATTACACCATAGGAGAAAAATGATGGTCATTTTTACTACTTTACTTTCAGTGCTTTTTTTTTTTTTTTTTTTTTTTTTTTTTTTTTGTTGTTGTTCTAATCATTATCACCTACAGCAGCCCTCTCGCCCAATCCCCATTAATTTTGCTTTTCACAAATTCCTTTCAAACCTCCAGACATTTATAGTCGCAGGAAATTTTGAAAAGAGGTCACTTTTGTATTTCTAGTCCTCTTATTTTACTGCATATAAAGAGTTTTTCGATTTCTTTGTATTTATCGCAAATGTAATTTTTCTCTTTCTGTTTGGAAAACAAAATACGCAGTATAAAAAAAAATCTTTTTCAGTTAAAAAGCATTATTTAAGGAATTGTTTTACTCGAAGAAAAATAACAATTTTAGTGTGATTAAAAGATTAATAGTTTATAAATATTTTTGTGTTATTGTACAAACTGTTCTTATCTTTTAATCGAACTTATAAATGATCTATTTCTTTTTTAAATAATTCTTATAATTTGGAGTAAGATGAGATAAGAAATTTTTTAGTCTGAAAAAGTGGATTGAAATATTAGTTTCCTGGACAAAAATCGTACGTTTTGAGGTCTATTATCCCTCCTAAATTTCTTTTCCATTTCTTTAGAAACATTCTTTTTTTGCAAAAAAAGCCAACAACAGATTATTTACAAGACATTTTTCGACAACTTAAATTTGGACATGATTTATTTCTATGAAGATCATGATGACTGATTAATATTCTTTAGTGACACTTAAAAGCTGCAAATAAATAATGTAACAACATTGTCTTTTATTTAAATATGATTCAGTTTCCATTTAATCTGAATATCTTTCATATAATGACATTTAAAATTAAGTGTTTTGAATGATTTTAGAAAATATTTTTAAATATTCGGTTTGGTCAAATATTTTGAATTTCGACAAAACTGAAAATTTGGTAGGCTGAATAGTTTGATATTTGGCAGAATGCCCGAATACCGAATAGAAACCAAATATTCGGTGCATCCCTATTTAATTTAATTTAATACTAATATTTTAAATCAATCAAACAAATAAATTATGTTGAATTGTTGCCTGGAAAATTGTTGACCTACCTTTTAGCAATGCTGATTAAATGGACTTCGTTTTTGATCGAACATATTTCCCAAATATTTTTCTATTCATCCTCTAACACAAAACTTTCTTGAAAATAGTGTAAACATTTTGTTTGGAGGTAGGCTTATTACCATGTTTTCTGTTTCTTTTCATGCTTTTACTCCTTCGCATTTTTAAATATAAGCTACGTAAAAGTCTTCTTAAAGACTCTTTAAAAGAACAGGATAGTAATGGGCAAGAACAAGAAAATATAAAAGCCTTAGTATTACATGATAGGAGAAAAATGATTGCTCAATTTTACTACTTAACCTTCGGTGCTTTTTTTTTTAATTATTATTATTGTTCTAATCCTTATTACCTACAGCAGCTCTCTCGGCCAATCTCCATTAATTTTGCTTTTCACAAACCATTTTCAAACCTCTAGACATTTATAGTTGAAGGAAATTTCGAAAAGAGGTCATTTTTGAATTTCTAAGTCCTTTTATTTTACTGCATATAAAGAGTTTTTCGATTAATTCGTTTTTATCACTCATGCAATTTTTGTCTTTCTGTTTAGCAAAACAATATAAGAAAACAACGCAATATAAGAAAAGAATGTTTTTCAGTTAAAAGGCATTCGGTAACGAATTTTTTTACTCGAAAAAAACAACAATTTTTGTATAATTAAATGTTTGGCAGTTTATAAATATTTTTGTGTTACTGAATTATATTTCTTAACTTGTAATCCTTTCAGTGCTACAAAAAGCATTTTGGGCGGCAGTCACGAAATGTTCTCTGTGTGTTACTGTCCCCCATCGTAAAAAAAAAAAAAAAAAAAAAAAAAAAAAAAAAAAAAAAAAAAATGAAAAAGTAAATTACCTCTTTAAATGAACTTCTTTTTTGGATACGACATGCTTTCCGAATATTTTTCGATTCATCTTCTAACACAAAGCTTTTATGAAATAGTTTAATCATTTTGTTTGGAGGTAGAGTTAATGCCACGTTTTCCCTTTCGTTTTTCGTGTTTTTACTCATTCGCACTTTGAAGTATAAGGTGCGTTAAATTCTTCTTAAAGAGTTTAAAAGAACGGGCTTCCCGTAAAGCATGGTGACGTCACTACAACGTCGTTGTGAAGTCACATTGTGATTTTGTGATCATCGATTGTCGATGTGACGTCACGTGACGTCGATGTGAAGTCACAGTGACTAAAATTTCAAGTCGTTATGGCCGTTTTAGAGCTCTTTTGTGACGTTTCACAAAGTGGTCACAATGTGACAAATTTGTGAAAAATGTGTCATTTGTGACTAATTTGACATTAACATTGTGACGAAACTGTGACAATAGCGACGATATTTAAACTGCCGGAAACGTGTGTTTTAAAGTAAATAACATGTTTAAAAGGATAGTTATAAATTTCTAAAGATTTTTAAGAAAGTCACATCTCAGTCATAATGTGACGTCACTGAGTGGTGGCATTTTGGTCACAGATGTCATGTGACCAAAGTGACTCACAGTGACGTCACTGTGACCATGCATGCTATTAGGGTTGTAATGGGCAAGAACAAGGAAATGTAAAAACCGGAGTATTGCATCATAAAAGAAAAAGGTTGACTCATTTTTACTACTTTACCTTCGACTACCTTACCAGTTCTCTCGGCCAATCTCCATTAATTTTGATTTTCACAAACCCCTTTCAAACCTCTATACATTTATAGTAATCGGAAATTTCGAAAAGAGATCATTTTTGTACTTATTAGTCCTTTTATTTCACTGCATATACTTAAAGAGTTTTCCGATTCTCTTGTTTCTATCACTCATGTAAATTTTCTCTGTCTGTTTAGAAAACAAAACATGCGATGTAAAAAAGAATGTTTTTCTGTTAAAATACATTAGGTAGTGAATTTACTCGAGAAAAATAACAATTTTTTATAATTATGTGTTTTGCAGATTATAAATATTTTTATGTTATTGGAAAATATTTCTTAGCTTTTAACTCTTTTGATGTTACAACGCGCTCTCTGGGCGGCTGCCACAAAATGTTCTCTGGGTGTTACTGTCCCTCATTGGCAACATCCATGAGACGTTCTCTGGGAAGTATCGCCTTCTATTGGAGTCGTTCACGAAACCTTCTCTGTGTACCATTATTTATTATTTAACACATTATTTATATCAAAACCATTACTTTAATTAATATACTGTTTAGAAATAGATATGATTTTAAAACGTAAAATGCCAAGCTTGTTTTCTTTGTAATTCCGTCTGATTCGCAAGATGAGATTTTGTCAATATCGGCTTTCGGCTTGAGGATTGATTTAGGTTACGACAATCTGTATTACCATTTTATAAATGTTTTTTTAAACAAGTTAAATGCCACGTCAGTTATCGATGACTGTCGCAATCCGAATGAAAAATTGAGTGTCAATCACGCTCGGAATTTCTATCAATGCATGAAAATGTACGTTTCCACACCATACCCTGCCGTACAATGCAACCACGAATGTGGAAAACTTCCTCTTACTACGAATGTCTAACCAAGGCAAACTCCTCCATTCCGAAAAGATTAAGGGGGCTCAGGGGTTGAAAACTTTTCAAAAAATCGATTTTTTTATGATCTAGTTTGATTATTCAATTAATTCTTAACTCAATGCAAAAGACCGCATAAAAATATTAGCATTTTTAACGGAGTTATTAAGCATTTATGTATCAGTACTTACATAGCTGCATCCATATAATTTCAACTTTAAGTCGTGTTTTCTCAAAACTTGATTTTTGACGGCTAACACCAAGATTAAAAAAAACTATTTGATGGATTGGCTTAATTTTTTTGCATGCATATAATATCATAATCTAGATTATGAATTAAGGATATAACTATCATTTAATAAAAACAGTATTAAAAAATCTCTCAAAGTTGAAAATTTAAAAAAACCCCTAAAAAATACAACTTTTTTTCCATTAAAAATACTCAAAATATTGAACTATCTAAAATATATTAATTCATAATCTAGATAATGATGTTATATGCATGCAAAAAAAATTTAAGCCAATCCATCAAATAGTTTTTTTTTAATCTTCGTGTTAGTCGTCAAAAATCAAGTTTTGAGAAAACACGACTTAAAGTTGAAATTATATGGATGCAGCTATGTAGGTATTGATACATAAATGCATATAACTCCGTTAAAAATACAAATATTTTTATGCGGTTTTTCGCATTGAGTTAAGAATTAAATGAATAATCAAATTAGATCATAAAAAAAACGATTTTTCGAAAAGTTTTCAACCTCTGAACCCATTAATTGATTTTCTAAATGATTCATATCTTTTTTAGCACTTTCCAACAAAGTTGAAAAGTGTTTATGCTTTTGGTTTCTCTGTCCGTCTGTTCACGCTATAATTCTCGTAAATGAACTCGTATTTTCATTTAATTGAAAAAACTTATTTAGGGTTACTCAAACATTTTTATTATTGCATATAAAGTAAGTACGATTAATGGTTCATTTACATGGACACTCAAAAGAATTCGTTAACATTACAGTACACGGGGAAAAATCGTTTGAAGAGTATTTTAATGAAATAACGCTATTTCAAATACATTGAAATTGATATAATTCACCGAATTTCACTACGATCACGTTAAAACAGAGCATTCATAGCATTTTTTATTTATTTCATGCAACACACAAAAGAAATCTGTTACAGTACTGTCTTTGCGTAATTATTGCTGGAGAGTCCGTTTTAAAATTTGGTATGCGCTTTTAAATTTAATTAGTTTTTCGCATACTATTATTTATATATAATATCTATACATCATATACAGGTCTGTACAAAAGTATTCGCATACCATTCTCCTTATTAGATGAAATTGTTGAAAGGAGAATTTTCTGAAATACAGTAAAACCTCCATAGCGGACACCTCTATTTAACGGACAGTTTTCCAATCCCCACTCCCAAAACCTAAATTTTTGTATGTTTAACCTCTGAATAACGGACATTCCGAATAGCGGACACTTTATTCGGCGATAAAGGATGAAAAAATATTTTTTAAAGAGAAAAAAAAATGAAAAAAAAGCAAAATGATCTCTGAATTTATCAGGACAATGTGTTACAAATTTTGTGATCACTGATAAATGTAGATAAAGAGCTGGGGAAAATAACCCTCCCCCCCCGCATACACACGTTCAGTGTTAAATTCAGGGAGTTGCCCAGGAGAAATACCTCCCAGAGCATTGACATGTCCCAAGAAGATTGAGATTTTATGTATTTAAAGATTGAAAAGTGAAATCCCTCTCTCCCCGCCCGGAACTGTACAATGTCCAATAATGTCACATAGAAAAACAAATTAGTACATGTAATCGCACGCAAAAGTAAACTTTTGTAACAGATTTTTTTTCACAAGAATATAATAAACAGGGGATAAAAGTGTGCACAATTTTATTTCAATTTTATTGCTTAAAAAATAATTTTAATTTCTAATAGAAGATTTCTAATAGAGAATTAATAGAGGTTTTAGGACATATAAAAGTAAATTAATGAAACATCAAGCATTTCTTAGCGATTTCTGAATCTCTGAGGATTTCCCAATAGCGGACACCTCCGAATAGCGGACGTTTTCTGCGTTCCCGAAGTGTCCGTTATTTAGAGGTTTTACTGTATATGTATTTCTAAAATAGACAAAATTTTGGAATGCACTTTAAAAAAAAAAACAAATATTTATATCAATTAAAAGGCTGATAAAAAATTCGGATAACTTTCCGATTGTAGTTGGGAAAGCTGAAATTCGATTCTGAAATGCGTTATACATTTCTATATGGTGAAATGAGTCATAGTATTTTAATTTTAAGTGGCGCAGTTTCGTTAAATTATTCTGAATTTGTTAAAAAGTGCTTCATAATCTATGGTTGACGCATGATTTTTTTTCTTTCTTGTTTTTATCATATGATGTAAGATGAAATAGGTAATATTTTTGACTGTATAAGTAGATTACTATACTGATATCCTGAACAAAAATGGCCTGTTTTTTTCTTATTATCACCTCACCTAAATGTTTACCCATTTATTTTAGAAACACACTTTTTTGCAAAAAAAAAGCAAATGGTAGATTATTTACAAGACTTTTTTCAGCAACGTACATTTGTCCATCGTTTATTCCAATGGGGTTCAAGGCAAACTTTTTAAGTGAGATTTATCAAATAGCAAATAAATAATGTAGCAGCATTGTCTTTTATTGATACATCAATCACGCCTTCCATTAGTCTGAATTTCTTTATAAATTGGCAATAAAAATTAGAAGTTGTGAATTGTATTAAAAAAATATTTTTCAAACGATATTTTTAAGTATTCGGTTTGAAATGTTCAACAAGCCGAATAGTTTAAAGTTGGGCAATTCCAAATATTTTGCCCAACCAAATATTCGGATCCGACGTATTTCTAAAATATTTTTGTGTTTATCTTTCACAAATCTTTCTTGAAATAGTGTAATAATTTTGCTTCAATCGAGAATTAGTACCATGTTTTCCTTTTCTTTTTTACGTATTTTTACTCCTTCACACATTGAAATATAAGCTACGTTAAGGTCGTCTTAAAGAGTCTTTAAAAGAATAGTCTCCTAATGGGCAAGAACAAGAAAATATAAAAGCTGTAGTATTACACCATAGGAGAAAAATGATGGCTCATTTTTACTACTTTACCTTCGGTGTTATTTTTTTTCTAATCATTATCGCCTACAGCAGCCCTCTAGGACAATCTCCATTAATTTTGCTTTTCACAGATCCCTTTCAAACCTCTAGACATTTATAGAAGCCGGAAATTTCGAAAAGAGGTCATTTTTGTATTTCTTAGGCCTTTTATTTTACTGCATATAACAAAAGAGTTTTCCGAACTTTTGTTTTTATCACCCATGTAATTTTTCTCTTTCTGTTTAGAAAACAAAACACGCAATGTGAAAAAGAATGTTTTTCAATTAAAAGTCGTTTGGCAGCGAATTGGTTTACTCATAAAAAAAATAACAATTTTTGTATAATT
Source organism: Maratus speculifer (assembly GCA_964019185.1). Lineage (NCBI taxonomy): Eukaryota > Metazoa > Arthropoda > Arachnida > Araneae > Salticidae > Maratus > Maratus speculifer. The sequence goes on along the minus strand of OZ025290.1, from coordinate 363,097,062 downwards.
AAATGTTTGGCAGATTATAAATATTTTTATGTTATTGAAAAATATCTCTTAGCTTTTAACCATTTTGATGCTACAACAACAACACGCTATCTGGGCGGTGTCCACGAAATGTTCTCTGGGTGTTACTGTCCCTCATTGGCAACATCCATCAGACATTCTCTGGAAAGTATCGCCCTCTATTGGCGTCATTCAAAAAACGCTCTCAATGTATCATTATTTATTATTTAACACATTATTTATATCAAAACCATTACTTTAATTAATGCACTGTTTAGAAATAGGTATGATTTTAAAAAGACAAGCTTATTTTCTTTGTCATTCTTTCTGATCTGCGAGATGAGATTCCGTCAAATTCGGCTTTCGGCTCATGGACTGATTTCGGTTATCAAAAGCAGCATGAACATTTATTTATTTATTTATTTTTAAACACGTTAAATGCTGCTATGACAATCACCGCTGACTGTCGCAGCCCGAATAAAAAGTTTAGTGTCAATCACGCTCGCGATTTCCATAAATGCTACACTGTAAAAAAAAAAAAAAAAAAAAAAAAAAAATCAAGAGGTTACTAAAAATTTTTTGGTAAATTTGTATTCCACAGAATTTTTTAGTAACCATTAAAAACTTTTTTTTTTGCAAGTGAAACAATCATTTCTTTTGTAAACTGAACAAAAGAATTTTTTGCATAACTAACTTAAAACTTTTTAGCATAAGCCACCAAGCAAATTTCAGTAATAGTTCCAAAATTATTTTTAGTAACCATTACGTGTGCCCGAAGGGCAGGAGCTTCCTTCGAGCTGCATCCAGTGTGTAAGAAGAAGATGAAGCGGAAGTGCTTCTCTAACCCAAATATAAACGCCCCCATTTTCGGCAAAGCTGCAATAGATGGCAGCACCAAACATTGCCAACTGCTCTATTTTGACATGTTTTTAACGGGAAGGGAAAGTGCAGAGATCATTACCCATGGTAACTGCTATGACAAGATTTTCATTATCCCTTTATTTAACGAGTAACATACATTCGGTGAATACTTGGTGGCGTCCAGCATCGAACCCGGGTACTTTCAGCCTGGAGTTCTGTCCACTAGGCTATCACGGACACACCAAGTGAGTTTTAGTAACAGTTATTAAAAATAAAAAACTATTAACTCTATTTGTTGCTAGCTTTTTTCTAGTAATTCTTACAGATTCCTTGTAACCGAGTAAGATTACAAAAAAAAATTTAGTAATTACAAGGATGACTAAAATTTTTTTAGTAGATCGACCCCTTTTTTTTACAGTGTACAAAATACGTTTCGACGTCCTACTTTGTCACACAATGCAATCACTTTTGTGGCAAACTTCCTCTTTCCCGAAATGTATAACCGAGGGTACCTCCTCCGAATTGAAAGGGTTAATAAAACTGCTAAATGATCCACTCGTTTTTTCTTAACATTTAAAATAAGATGAGATACGCAGTATTTCTAGCTGAATAAGTGGATTGTGATGCTGGTTTATTGGACAAAAATAGTTCGTCTTGTTGTCTATTATAACTTTTAAATATTTATTTTTGTTCATTTTCTTTAGAAACAATCTAAAAAGTAAAAGACAAATTGTTAACAAGTTTGCTTTCAGCAACGTGCATTTTTGTCCTCCATCGTTTGTTTCTATGAAGATCATTAATAATGAATGTATAAAATTGAAACTGGTGTTATACACAATTGAAATGAAAAAAAAACTTCTTTAAACACCATAAAATAAGTTAACTGCGCAAGGCCTTTCGAAAGAACTTAGTCTTTCTTCGTCAGGCGCAAAAAAGACGTGCGTCCACAATGAATGTAGCGGCACGACTGGTCGTGCCGCTACATTCATTGTGGACGCACGTCTTTTTTGCGCCTGACGAAGAAAGACTAAGTTCTTTCGAAAGGCCTTGCGCAGTTAACTTATTTTATGGTGTTTAAAGAAGTTTTTTTTCATTTCAATCATTAATAATGGTTCATTTTCTCAAATGAGATTTATCAAACAGTAAATAAATAACGTAGCAGCAATGTATTTTATTAAAACATCATTCATTTTTCAAATTATTCTGATTTTATTCTTAAGAATGGTTTTAAAAAATATTTTTCAAACGATATTTTTTAAGTATTCGGCTTGTAATATTCGATAGGCGAATAGTTTGATATTTGGCCAATCCGAATATTCTGTCTCACCAAATATTCTGTTTGGACATATTTCCCAAATACTTTTCTAGTCATTTTCTAACACAAATTTTTCCTGAAACAGTTTATAATTTTGTCGGAATTGAGAGTTAGTACCATGTTTTCCTTTTCTTTTTTGCGTGTTTTTATTCCTTCACACTTTGAAATATAAGCTAAGTTAAGGCCTTCTTAAAGAGCGCTTAAAAGAACGGGTTTGTAATGGGCAACAACAAGAAAATGTAAAATCTTTACTATTACACTATAGGAGAAAAATGATGGCTCATTTTTACTACTTAACCTTCGGTGCTATTTTTTCTAATCATTATCGCTTACAGCAATCCTTTCAGCCAATCCCCATTAATTTTGCTTTTCACAAACTCCTTTCAAACCTCTAGACATTTATAGTAGCCGGAAATTTCGAAAAGAGGTCATTTTTGTATTTCTTAGTCCTTTTATTTCACTGAATACAAAGAGCTTTCAGCTTTTTTTGTTCTTATCACCCATGTAATATTTCTCTTTCTCTTTAGAAATAGAACACGAAATATTAATTCTGTAAAAAATTGGTTTACTCGGAAAAAAAAAAAAAACAGTTTTTGTATGATTAAATGATTAACACATTTCTAAGTTTATAAATATTTTTCTCTTATCTTTTAATGAGACTTCTAAATGATCTATTTTTAAAAAATCATTCTTATCACGCGATTGAATAAATAATAGTTATGTGTGCTTGATGTGTTTCTGCTAAACTACATTATTATTATTATTCTTGCTTTAACTGTGAAATCTTTGGTAAAATAATTGTTCAGAATTTTTATCTAAGAAAAATAATAACAATAAAAAAAAATTGATGACACTAAGCTCATATGCTATTCATATTAATTCTATACTATACTCTTATTTAAAAAAAAAAAAAAAAAAAAAAAAAAAAACTACGCCCCCCCCCTCAAAAAAAACAAAAATAAAAGATAAGATGAGAGATTAGCTGCCCCATTTCTCCCCTTTATACTTAACCAACAAACTTCCAAATCTAATTAGGGAAGCGCACTATCAGAATAAATCGTATACCAAATTGAAGCAAATCGGATAATCCTGCATAAAAAATCCATTTATCTAAATTAAAGAGGATTTTTTTTCTGTTATTCCTTTTATATTTAATCAAAGATCCCCCCAAAGCTATTCAGAAAAACGCCTTCTTAGAATAAATCTATAAGCAAATTTGAAGCAAATCCAATATTTCTATCAAGAGTATTCGACTGACGTACATACAGAACTTGCTGGCACATTAGCTCTCAGGTTTTGATAGCCAGTGAGCTAAGAAAATCATTTATTCATATTTTAAGGATGCTTAAACTTATAACATATTTATTCTCTGAACTACTTTTAATACTTTTTAACATAATTTTAAAATGTTTATGATTTTGATTTCCCTATCTATCCGTGATCCAGCTTTCGTAATTATACTCGGATAGACATGTAATTGATAGATGCTAAAGATTTTTACTGTAATATATTTTCTATTCGAAATAAAGTGTGTCCAATTTTAGTTCGTTTACACGTTACGTCTCTCGCCCTTGTAAAAAAAAATTCCTTTTGTGACCAGATGTTTTTCTAGGTTTCTATTAAGAAATTATTGTATATAAAATTGAGAAAATTTGTCGTTTTATCGAGAAATGCTAGATAAACGCGCTGAAGCAGACAGTTATTAAATCGAAGAATTACTTTAAGAGCTATTTAATGTTGAATAAAGTCAAACTAGTTCGTTAAAATGTTTTATAGCGACAGAAACTATGTATAATAATTTGACCACACAAAGGGACATAATTTATGTGCTTGGAGGCGAACAATGTGCTCCAATTTATCCAATTTCACCATTATTTGAGGCTTTTATTCATTTTTTAATTATTAATTCAAAATCTTATTTTAAAAAATATTTATCCCCCATTTTGAAAAGCCCATTTTTTAGCTGTTGCCACATTGTAAAACTGTTCAAATAATAATATCTCCTTTCCATTTAAAAATGCATTTACATGCGAACGTTAAAACAGAAAAAAAAAAATCTTTATGATAATTAAATGATCACATGTTTACTGAATTACTGTAAATATTAAATAGAAAAATAAATCTTTAAAATGATACTCAAATTATTATACGCATTAAAAGTAATAAATCGAGAAAATTAAGCGACATTTGAAAAGCCTGAATAATAATATTGACAAATAGCTTCAATATAAAAATATATTTACTCGAAAGATTTATTTCATATTTTGAACGCCTCTTTATCTATTAATGGCAATCTTAAAACAACACAAATAACATTTGTTTCGATTTAAAGAATGTATTTTCTGTGAACGTGAAAAATAGAATGAAAACTTTGGTGAAAATTACATTTCGCCAAAAGTAATCTTTATACTATATTAATTTCCTTACAACAATATTCCGTACTTACTTCACTTATTAAATTAAAATCTTGTTGCTAGATCTAAACTATTAATCTTAATGGAAACGATATAAATTCTTAATTCGCCTTAAAAAACATTTATTCCAATACACGTAAATTTAAAAGATGGCTCTAAATTAAAAATATTCTTAATTAAACTTTATTTCTTAATATTCCAAATAAAACTCATTTTTTTCTATGTTTTTATCAACCCTTTTTAAGAAAGTCTTATTAAATTTATTCCAAAACCATATCTTTCAAAAATATCATTATTTTTATTTATCTATTTATTTACTTTCCCTCCTTCAACATTCGATATGTGTGCATAACAATAAATTCATTTCTTTTCTTTTTTTTTCTCTTAAAATTAATCGTCTGCAAAAAGATCGTTTGCACAGGATATTTGAAATTCTGAGTCGATTATAAATTGGTTAAATAATATTTTTTTAAAAATAAAATTATCGTCTGTAGAATAAAATCTCGATTCTGGGCATGAGTTATGTTTACATGGAAAGATGATGGTTCGAGAGCAGGAATTTTTCTAGAATTTTCTTTTCAGATTTAAGAAAGGAAGCCTCGAGGTGAGAAGGAATATTCTTGGTTTTTTCTTCGATGAGTACGACTTACGGCTTGTTGAAGTAAATTATGGAATATTCTTTGGGATATTTTGGTTAAAGATAGTTTGCAAAAGGAGCCTTTCCCTCTCTTATGACTATAGTTTAATAAAGTAACTTGCAGCAGCCAATGAGTAATTTATTGGATCCTCTACATTTATTTACTTATTTTTTTTCTCGCTTGCCATGACTTTTGCGCGGTAGAACGGGGACTCCGGCGATGATGTTTCTGGCTCCTAACTTTAAAATATCACATATATATTTAAAATACATTTAATTTAGGATTTTTTTGGGGGGGATATATTTAAAATAGCTCATTTCAAACCATTTTCCAATAGATTAATTATAAAATTACGTGATGCAGCGATATTTGTTATTTAGATTTTATTCTAATTTTTGTTTAAATGTAAAAGGGTCTCATTTAATCAATTACGAAAATAGCAATCAACAATCACGACAACAGTTAATTTCGCCTAAACATTTTCTTGAGAAGAAGAAACGAATGGAAACCCTATTACAAAAGATCGCCAATTGCCATTTAATAGTGACTCAATCTTCGATAACCGTTTTAAAGTACATCAAATTAACGCGTTTTTAGAAATTGTGGTGAATGGGTGTTGATGAGCGAAGCATGTAGGCAGCAGGGAAACTCAGTTGAGAAAAAAGGTTAATTATTATTAGATATTTGTACTAGCCAGTGATTATTTAACACATATTTTTACAAAATCTATCATTTAGCTTTTAGCACTTAATATAAAAAAGAAAGTGAGCAACTTATAATCTTTGACCAAAAAAAAAAAAAAAAAAAAAAAAAAAAAAAAAAAAAAAAAGTAGAAAACTTAAAATGTTCATTGCATTTAAAAATATTAATGGAGTGAACTTTCATATAAAAATTGCAAACATTATTCAATATATAAAAAATAATCCGACGTTTTCCCTCACACTATTTATATTAAAAAATGAAATACTCGGTATTACTTAATTCTGCAATGTCTTGAAATCCATTTTTCTAGAAAAGCGAAAAAGTAGTATGTAGCAATACTTAGTATAATGATTGACTGTATCATTTGGTAATAGCTATTCGTGTTATTTCATGTCTGTTTAAATGCCAATTTTAAAAATGTCCAATCTGAATTAAATTTTTTAAATTGAAAACTTATATTGACAAACTCAGAACACAGAATACAAGTCCAAAAGTTGCAAAAAAGTAAATATTTTCGTTAAGTTTAATATGCACATACTACTCTATCAAAAAATATATTTTTTAATATGCAAGATTTCCTTGACGCAAGAATTTGCATTTTCATCTAAAGAATTAATCATGCCACTCTGCATGAAACTTTAGGGGTGTTACTACATGTAACAGCATTATTTTAAAATTTGGGAATTCCATCCCAACTTCTTTAAATTCAAATTACGGTTTTCTCCAAGTCATTTTTTTAAACGACAGCAAGAAAGTGACTTCTTTAAAATGTTAGAATTTAAGTGTTACAAAACATTTGTCAGAATATATATTGAAGAAAATAAGTAAATTTATTTCATATTTAAAAATATTTCCCATTTTAAGCTTGCATTATTTAAGTTAGCTAAAATGGAGGTAGTGGTATATGAGAAAAAATCAACAAAGACATATAGCAGATAGAGATAGAAATCACAGCAAAAATTCTTCAGATTTAATCAGACTACATAACATAGAAACTTCACAGATTCATTAAAAAATATTAAAATAATTAATCCATCAAGATCTTGTTTCTTATTCAAATGATTTAAACTTTCTTGCAGGCAAACAAATAATTCACTTGTAAAGATATAGATATTCATTTTCTTTCCTAATCCTTAAATGCCTAATTTGATTTTTTTAATTGGAATTTAAAACTTTTTTCTGCTTTTATTTTTAAAATAAGTCTTAGGAAAATAACTTCAAAAAAATTTTTTTTTTGTTTTATATAAGATTTGCGGCTGAAAAACATGGGATTACCAATAGGCAATATGGGCCTTAATAGAAAATATAATTTTCCTTGATAAAATTGTACATTAAATACATGTTTTCTCCTCTTACATTTTTCTCTGCCTTTCTTGTGTTTTGCATCATCACTACTGCGTCAGGAAAATGTTTCCGACCATGGGTTGTTATAGAAATCTGAATCGTTGTCATGTCACCCCTACCCCCTCCCCCTTAAAGTTTGTGCCAATAATCCTGGAACAACCTCTATAATAAGCAGCTATAATAATTTCTTTTAGATTAAGAGAGATTGGTCTTCTTTTACAGAGTATATCAGGTTCCTCCATTGCCAACGTTCTTTTTTGTGTGTGTGTGAAATCTAAGTTTTAAAATAGTAGAAATTTCCCCCTTTTTTTAAAATCTTTCGTAAATTGGTTTCTAAGACAATTTTTTCCAGTTTATTCTTCAGTAAATGACAATATAAGAATTTAATTTAAAAAAAATCTTGAATTTAAATTAAAAGAATATGTGCAACGGACATAAATGCATATTTTGTTTGACAAAAGCCACGTATTTAGGGGCCGTCCATTAATCATGTGATGTTTTTTTTGGCATTTTTAACCCCCCCCCCTCCCCCTTGGTGATACATGGTGAGGTTCAAGACTACCCCCCCCCCCTCTACCCCATATCACGTGTATTTTTTAGTACCAGAATAGTACAAAGAATCTTAATTTTTTTAGAATATTTATTATAAAATACAGGTTCAAGTATCATCAAATTTTTTATAGAAAATAAAAAAAAACTACAATAATAATCTTAAGAGGTAAACAGAAAGGTTGCAAGTTGTTTTGGACTGACATAAAAATAATGAAAGAAATGCGAAAAACTTTTTTGTAATAATACATAAACATAATTTAATTTACAATGTCCTCAGACCACGGATTAGCAAGACTTTCTTCAACACCAATAACTAGATAAGCATCTTGCAAGTTAGTTGTAGGCACAGTGCTTTGTTGAAGATTAACATCGGTTTCATGAAGCCACTCGGCGTCATCATTTTCGCGCACTACGCAGAGAATCTCTCTCGATCTACCATTCGTTCGTCGCATGAGGATGCGAGAAGGACGGACATTGTGCATCTCTAGACTATTATTGCTCAGATCATCTATTTTAGACATTGTTTTAACGCAAAACGTACAAGGTTAAACAATTTACGCATGTATTCAGTGCCAAAACAACAGAATAACTGACACTAACAAGCTGAGTCCGGCAGGCGCTTGTCCCGGCTCGCGGGAACTTCACTTCGTTCGTTGCCTGGCAACGGTGAATCAAGGTCACACTACAAGCCGCTTTCGACTTTGTACGCGTTTGACGAAAAAATAAGAACACCAAACGCCGCTTTTCGGTTCAGTGTCGCACGTTTGCCGAAAAAATAAATACTCGTGATATATTACTATACCCCCCCTCCCCCCTTGTGATATTTCGTGATTTTTTTATGGACCCCCCCCCTCCCCCTCTTGAGCCTCGCATGATTAATGGACGGCCCCTTAGTCAATGATTTTTTTTAATTAAAAAGACATATCTCGTTTTCAAATGGTAGTGTGTTAGCACAGGTTGCCAAGGCATAAATAAGAAAACAATTAAATAAAAATTATGTTATAGATATAGAATTATATTATAACTATATCATAACTACATTATATATATAATATATATATATATTGAACAATATCAATTTTACTGAAAAACTTGTTTACATATATATATATATATATATATATATATATATATATATATATATACCGGGTGATCCAAAAGTCAGGACGAACTTTAAAAATGAATAACTCGAAAACGAATCAAGATACAAAGATACGGTTTGCACCAAATGGATGGAAAAGAAACCGGATTTTGTGTGACAACGAAAAAAATAGTTTGCCGTTGACATCCAAAAAATGACACGGTAGTGTTTTTTGCACCAAAAGATGATTTGCAAATGAAACAATGTTGACAATTTCCAAGTCAGCTTAGTTACAGTTAATTAGTACAACAGAAAATGTTCAATGTGCTGTCCCTCATTCATAAGTGCAGCTGTGAGACTAGGCACTACACCGTTCACAGCATTTAGTAGCATTTCTTGCTTTATGGCAGACACGTTTTGGCGGATGGCATCTTTCAATGCTGCTAGTGATGCCATTGGTCGCCAATAGAACAATATTTTTTTGTTGTCACACAAAATCCGGTTTCTTTTCCATAAATTTGGTGCAAACCGTATCTTTGTATCTTGATTCGTTTTCGAGTTATTCATTTTTAAAGTTCGTCCTGACTTTTGGATCACCCGGTATATATATATATATATATACATATATATATATATATTTTTTTTTTTTTTTTTTTTTTTTGTGAAAATAGAATGTTTTACAAATTTAAAAAATACGTACAGCGTAATATAAATGCATTTTTTGTAAGGTCTTTTGTAAATTGGTTTTCTAGCCAGTTTTCTACAGTTTATTCATCATTAATTAAATATTTTGCAATATGAGGATTTAATTTAAAATACTTTACAAACTGCAAGAATGTGTACAGCGTTATATTAAATGGATATTTTTTAAATGTCAGAGCCACGAGCTTACTCAGTGGTGATTTTTTAATTAAAAAATATATTTTGCTTTTAAATGATAAATGTTAACACGGGTTGACCCAGTAATAGCAAAATAATAAAATAAAAATAGAACAATATAACTTTTATTACAAAAACTTTTATGTAAAATTTTTTTGTTAAAATATAATATCTTGCAAACTAAAATAAATATCTACAGTATGACATAAATGGATATTTTATAAGGTTTGTTGTAAGGCATATTTTGCCATGTCCTTATTCAAGGATGTTTTTGGGATAAAAACGAAATATTTCGTTTCCTAAAAAAATGTGCTATCATTATTATTAGTTTTAATTATTAGTTATGCCCGTTTATAAGAAAAAAATTAAATAAAAATCGAGCAATATTACATTTAATTAAAAATTTGTTTAGATAAAAAATGTTTTGTTAATATAAAATACATTACAAACTTTAAAAAAATATATCTCTAACACGCATGTTTTAAAGGTAATGCATATTTTAAATGCATGTTTTAAAGGTAAAAGCCACATAGTTGGTCAATGACTTTTTTCTTCTTAAATAAAAGAAAACATCTCGTTTCCCATATCCTCGTATCTCTTGTTAACATGGGTTGAACGGGTTGGATCACCCGGTAATAATAAAACAAATAAATAAAAATGGAATAATATTACTTCTCCGAAAAACCTGAATGAAGTTCTCTCAAAACCAATATCAAATTTACAAACATAGCAACATATCGTATTTTCGTAAAATATTGTAGCCCATTACCCTTCTGCTGTAACTTTTTTCGTTATTCATAAATTTCATAGACGATTCACAGGTGGTATTTTCGTATGTATATGAATACAGATAGGTTCTTTTCCTTCACCGCATCAATAATATTTGCAGCGCGAACTATATTTTTAAATTATTGTCACAACTTGTATTCCAAAGTTTCTTCCTTCAAATCTGAAAAATAGGTTTCCGAAAATTGAATTTCGTAGTATTTTCTTTTTTTTAATGCTTTATTTGCTTAGAAAGAACTATTATTTGTGAGATTTACATCGTATAAAATGGGTGGAACACTACTTCTTACGGAATTCAATACTAGAAATACCTCACATTTAAAAACGACACTACATCTAAATAAAATAAACTACTGATTTTATTGATAACGGAAATAGAATAAAATATACTTTTGAATATTGAAATATAAAAGAAGTGATAAACCCCATCTTGCATTTTGGGGTAAAGTTGAATGTCTTTTTTTAGAGGGAGCAGATCTCTTTTCCGTTTTACTTTCTGTAAAGGATTTAAATTTCCGTCTGTAACATAAATTTGGATTTATTAACTTATCGGTTTTGGATTTATGTCTCGATAATTATAACAGTTTAGTCGGAAATGCTCTAAAGTCTAGAGGAAGAGGGATTATTTCTAACTGTGAATCGGTTAGTATAGGGCAGGGTAGACGAACCCATGACACACGTACCGTAAGTGGTATACAGTTAATTGTTTTCGGTACTGCATTGTTTTAATTTCGCAAATCAAACGATATTAAAATATCTCGAATAAAATAATATTGTTAGTGAACGAAATATACATATTTTGACTAGCTACATTTGTCTAAATTCGATTAGTTCAATTGGTAGCCCTTGTTATACAGATTGAGGAGAAACTATAACAGTAATAGCAATCTCGCTCAATATTGGCTCAAAAAAGTTTCAGTTTATGAGATTGTCGAAAAGGAAAAGTAAACATTCATTATAAGCAAAAATGACGATGATAAATTGGAATTTTATTAATTATTTATTATCTAAAATAGAACAACAGAAATAGTACTTTTTATCTGCTTTATAAAATATAACACCGCATATTACACATATTTTTAATAAAAAAACTAAGACATTTTGATCAATAAACTTTTTTATTTGTTGGCACGTCACGATCTCGTAAAGTATATTTTTGGAAAAAATTGGCACGCGGATGTGAAAAGGTTTGCCATCCCCGGTATAGGGTATACATAAATGAATATCCTAACTTTAGAGGTCTTTTAAAGGAAAAGAAATAAAGTACAACTTTAAATCATACGTACATACATAAATAACGCCTGCATTCAACTATTAAAGGTACATGCAAATATTTTACAGACATACATACAAGAAATACAATAAACCCAACTGGAGTGAAAAATTAGCCAGACCCAGGAATCGAGCATGGGGCACAGCGTATTAGGCTGTTACTCTAACCACTGAGCCACTCCGGCCGATACTGATCTGCATTTTTTCACTAACAAACCATGTTGAGAAAATTAAACAGCCATCTATCAGACTGTTTTGGATGACAGGACAACGATGAATAGATTTTACTGTTCATCGATTGACAATATGCACTACAGGCCATTAAAATTGCTACACCATGAAGGCGACATGCTACAGACGTGAAATTTAAACGACATGAAGAAGACGCTGTGATATGCAACTGATTAGCTTTTCAGCGCATTCTGAAAATTCAGGTGACGATAGCGACATCTATAGTGTGTTTAAATGAGGAAATTGTTCAGCCGGTTTCTCACTCAGAAATTGCATTTGAGCATTTTTACCTGGTGAAAAATTATTGTGATGACTCGTGTAAGAAGGATAAATGCGTACCAGTATGTTTCTGACCTTGATAAAGGTCGAATTGCAGTCTACCGGGATTGCGGTTTTTCGTATCGCAGTATTGGTGCTCGCGTTGGTCGAGATCCAATGACTGTTCGCAGAATATGGAATCGATGAATTCAGGACTGTAATATGGAACGCCATATGGGATCTCAACGGCCCCCTATCACTAGAAGCTGAGAAAACCGGCATGTTATCAGTATGGCCGTAATGGATCGTGCGACTATGTCACGAGCCTTGAGTCAAGAAATGGGATCATTTGCAAGACAAAAAGTGTCTGCACGAACAGTTCGACGACGTTTGCAGTAGCATGGACTCTCAGCTCGGAGACCATGGCAGCGACTCCCCTTGACGCTGCGTCATAGACAGGAGAGCCTTCAATGGCGTGATCAAGGACGAACCTGGGTGCACGAATGGCGAGGAGTCATTTTTTCAGATGAATCCAGGTTCTATTTACAACATCATGATGGTCGCATCCGTTTTTGGCAGCATCGTGGTGAACGTACATTGGCAGCGTGTACTCGTCATCGTCATACTGGCCATCACGTGGCGTGATGGTATGGGGTACCATTGGATACACGTCTCGGTCATCTCTTGTTCGTAATGACGGCACTTTGAACAGTGCACGTTACATTTCTCATATTTTACGACCCGTGGTTCTACCCTTTATTCAATACCTGCGAAACCCTATGTTTCAGCAGGATAATGCTCGACCGCATGTTTCCGGAATGTACGGACCTTCCTTGATACGGAAAATGTTCGGCTATTCCCCTGGCTAGCACATTTCCCAGATCTTTCACCAATAGAAAACGTCTGGTCATTAATCGCCGAGCGACCGGCTCATAACCATACGCCGACTGGCTCATAACCATACGCCGAATGGCTCATAACCATGTCACTACGGTTGATCAACTGTGGCATCGTGTTGAAGCCGCATGGGCTTCTGTACCTGTACATGTCATCCAATCTCTGTTTGTTGCAATGCCCAGGCGTATAAGAGCTTTTATTACTGCCCGAGATGGTTGTTCTGGGTACTGATTTCTCAGGATCTATGCACCCAAATTTCTTGAAATTTTAATCACTTGTTATTTTTATCATAATATATTTGTCCAATAAATATCATTTTGCTATCTGCATTTTTTCCTGGTGTAGCAATTTTAATGGCCACTAGTCTATATTCAAATAAAAATAGCGTTATTTATATGGGTATGTGTATTTGGTCTCAGGAGGGTAACAATGTATCTCAAATGTAGTCTTATTACATTAATTTTGTTTAATTAATTTAATAAAGTTACAGAACGAATTCCCCTTGTGTGACACATCGAAAATTAGTGGAGAACCAAAAATACACTTATAATTTAGATGCAAATAATTTCATCAAACTTATTCAGTAATTTGTGTAGTTAATGACAGCCAGAAAAATTTCAGATATCCAAGTAATAGTTTCAAAATTTTATATTCTTTGAATCTTATTAACTTATAGCTTTTAGTAGCAGTTATATTTAAGCTCTAATGATTCAAATGTTCATTCCAAAAAAGATTTATTCTATTTTTTATTCATGCATTAACTATATAAGGTACCCTGGGGTAATAACGCCACGTTAAGGTTCTACCAATTTTCACGGCTTAGTTTTAGATTGTATTTTTCAAACAAATATAGGATCTGATACAGCAACTCATTGGCTATCTATATAAAATAAAATAATTTTACAGATATGTATTCATAAAATGTAATGGCGTTTTTTCTAGACCCATGCTACTTGGCGTTATTACCCACCTATATGTGTAATAACGCCATGCAAACAAAACTATGAAATAAGATGGAATAATTGCATGTAGATAGCCCAATTCTAAAAGTACAAACTCTACAAACTTAGAAATTGAAAAATTGCATTCTAAGCTATTGAAAATATTCAATTTTTTGTGAAAGTGTAAGAAAAATAAAGGTGTGGTGTGGGAGGGGGGGATGAGGCAAACGAATATCAGACCGTGAGCTTCTTTTTGCTTAAAAAGGACCGTTTAAATAGAAATATGAGAAACATTGCGCAGTTTTAACTGTGTTTATTTGAATCAGTATTTAGGATGTAGCTCGGCCACTGTAGGGAATCAACCGGGGTATTAATGTCAAGGATTGGCGTTATTACCCCGGTATAGTTATTGCGCAGCACATTTTAAATTACAAATTATCTATAGAAGATATCCAAAATCTTCAACAACATTCTGAAAGTCCATGAAATGTACTACAAATTTATGTAATTAACAAAGTATTTCCGGATAAAAAAAAATGTTCTTCACATCACAAAACGTATCTCGCAAATTTTAGATCAAGCGTTAATTTTAGTTGTTTGTAAAAACAATAAGACCTAAAAATTAAACAAATTAACTTGAAGCTGTTTTTTGCGATTTATATGACTCAAAACCCTTCTGTGCAGAGCACATGGGTGTCATTTACCTGATTATTTCATAATTATGCAAAATATAAGCACTTGGCGTTATTACCCCGCCTGGCGTTATTACCCCAGGGTACCTTATTTAAAAAAATATAGCAATAGTTTATTGATTTCCTGAAAATGAAATTTCACGCAAATCCTGTGCTGTTAAACGCTAAAATAATAATAAAAATAAAAACACTGTCAATTGTATATATATTATATGTGGGTTAGAAAAATAGCCTCAATAAAATAAATTAATGAATTCATGGGTTTCATTTATCGATGCGTAAGACACATGAGATAAAAAGAACGCACGGAAAACAACTCGGGTGGAAGAAATAAAAAAAATAATAAAAAAAATAAGATATGCCAAGAGAGGTTTTAAAATGGCAGAGTTCCATAGTTTTATATGTTAAGAAGAAGGACAAAAACTCTAAATAATTTCTTTTAGTTCTATTTGCAAATGTGCAAATTATATATTGTTTTACTAGTGTACTTGGATTACACGCTTTATATTTGTCCATACCAACATCAAACGTTGTTTAATATTAAAGTGGAGTTATTTGAGCTATAATATAAATGAATATTAAGTAGGCCGAATACAAAATCGTACAGATTTAATATATTTTTCAAAAATTTTATCCGGTAGCATCTGAGATATCTAAATGTACTGATTAAGAGTTTTGTTTAAAACAAAGAATACATTTAAAGTATAATATATTATATTATAAATTGGTTGTTTTCAGAATAATTAAGAACATTTCTTTATGGTTTCAGAATTCAGTATAAACATTATGCGATTGTTCATATTATATATCAGAAAGAACTTCTATTTATAGTGGATTAAAATACTTTTTGTCACATAAGCAGAATTTTTATAAGTAAAATTTATTAATTTCTTTTATTAATTTATTAATATTTAGTATTGTATATTCCTTACATTTTATTGAAATTTCATACGAAATGTAAATTTCGTTCACAATGTAAGCAAATTTCAATTGGGCATAAACTAAGTTTTTAAATATTGAAAAAATTAAATTAAAAATTTACGAAAGGAATAATAATAAAAATTTTGACTTTCATTAATACAAAATGAATTTTTAAAGTTACATAACTGAAGTTTTTAAAAACTGATTTTAATTTCAATCAATGTCTCCTGCTTCTGCTAATTTTCTATAAGAAACTACAATTTTACCAAAAAGATCTTTTGTTTATGTGAACTGATGATACAGGGCGCCAAATCCATATTTAAAAACAAAACATAAATCTTCATTAATAGATAAACTAGGAATCTATCATATATCCTTCCTATATCCATTAATAAAACCGTAGTCGAGTCATTGCTTTTTATAAAAATAATGCTTTTTGAAATTTAAAAAAAAATTCAACATTTAATTTTAATATTTAGTGAAATCTTCAAAAATTGTATTTTACTTTGCTGATTATTATTATTGTTGTAATAAATACTGCTACAATACAAGCTCTTCATTAATAGACCTACATTTTGTTTGTATGCATCATGAAGTCTTGTGAAAATGAAGCGAGGTCAAAATTCCGTCATTTTTTACAGGGCTTATATACCAATTTTAATATATAATACCTTGCATGCAACATTTAAGTAAAAAAATTACTAAAAAATGTACGTATTTTAATAAATGATTTGTTATATTTTACATAAAACATAGGAAAAAGCGTATATATTTTAATAAGTAATTTCTTGTACACAAATTTTAAATATTAAGAAAGCGAACAGGTTTTAATAAATAATGTCTTACATGCAACTTTTAAGTAAAATATATTAAGAAAAAGTACATATTTTAAATAATGATTCCTTGCACGCAACTTTCAAGTAAAATATATTAAAAAAAAGTGCATATTAAAAAAAAAAAAAAAAAAAAAAAAAAAAGTTATTTCATTGTACAGAACTTTTAAGTAAAATATACTAAAGAAATCACATGTGCACGAATAAATTAAACAAATTGGGAAGGATTGTATATAAGTATATTTAAAATTCATAGATACCTAACGTACATAAATAACGGCTCGCTAAACAAGATATTCAAAAAGTGGGATATGACGCTATAACTTTTTCCGCGACTTTTATTTTTATAGTTCAAAACCTACAGACAACTTTAAATGTGATAATAAATAAAAAAAAAATTCAGCTCTTAAAAAGCTAAACGGTATAAAGCAGAGAACATATTGACAAAATAAGCTTCTTTCTCCCATAAAAGTCGTTTACAGCTGAATTCTGCTTTTTTATTCTGTGTTATTTCTGAGTAGCCGCTAGCAAGGCTGTATCCCTTTAAACGAATTTTTAGGCTTTATTCCTGACATCTTTTCGAAAAATGAATACATTGTGTACTGAAATACGCAATATTTTCAAGAAAATGGATTTAGAACTGTATACATTTTTTCATAAAGGGAATAAAGAGAGGAAATAGTTTTTGAATGCATAAAAAATAAATAAATAAATAAATAAATAAATAAATAAATAAATAATAAAATTTTTTTTAAGGGGCTCCGGGACACATTTTAAAGTAATTTTTATTTATTGAGATAAAAATTTGAATTTGTTTAAATGATTAATCGCATTATTTGTAAACAAAATCACATGATAAAGCTTCATATAACCTTTTTTGATAAGTTAAAATTTATTTAAAATGTGGGATAATTTAAAATCATTATAACTTGAAATATTATATGTAGATTTTCCCTTTTTTTTTCACTTAAATAAATATAAATATGTAAGTTTTAATTTTGATTCACTATTTAAAAAAATATTAATTTAAGAAAAAAGACATTTATAGTAAGAAAAAAAAAGAAAAGATTTAATTTAACACTAGTTACATTTTCAAAAGTAAATATTCTTTTTAGATTCGCTGATTAAAAACTAAATTAAAATAATTTAAAAATAGATATTCCAAGTTTGAATGTCTGTAACAGTTCTTGGCTTTTAACAATTTAAATACGAGAAATGTAAAAAAACCTGTTAAAATTGTTGGTAAAATTGGGTATTGTTCTTGAAAAAAGAAAAAAACGAAGTTTGGGTTCGTTGTAATATATAGATGGCCCCCTAAGAAAATTTTGGCAAAATACGCTTCTTTCTCATATAAAAGTCGTTTAGAGTAGAGTTCTGCTTTTTTATTCTAAATTATTTTCTGAATAGCCGCTAGCAAGGCTGTATCCCTTTAAACGAATTTTTAGGCTTTATTCTTCACATCTTTTCGAAAAATGAATACATTGTGTACTGAAATACGCAATATTTTCCTGAAAATGGATTTAGAACTGCATACATTTTTTGATAAAGGGAGGAAATAGTTTTTGATTGTATAAAAAAAAAAAAAAAAAAAAAAACTCGGGACACATTTAACAATTTTTATTTATTGAGCTAAAATTCTAATTTATTTTGTAATGATTAACCGTATTTTTTGTAACCAAAATCACACGATAAAGCTTTCAGAACCTTTTTTTTAAATTTATGATTTAAAATTTATTTAAAAAGTGGGATAACTTAAAATCGTTATAACTTGAAATAATGTGTGTATTCTCTTTTTGTCATTTAAATAAATAAAAAGATGTAAGTTTCAATTTTTATTCACCTTTTTTAAAAATATTAATTTAAGTAAAAATTAAAAACCTTTTATAGTAAAAAAAAAAAAAAAAAAAAAAAAAAAAAAAAGATTTAACTTAACAATAATAACGTTATCAGAAGTAAATATTCTTTTTAAATTCACTAAATCAAAATTAAAGTAAAAAATTTTAAAAATACATATTACAAGTTTGAACCATCTGTCACGGTTCTTGGCTTTTAACAATTTAAATCCGAGAAATTATAAAAATAAAAAGAATATTGCCCAGTTAAACTGATGGCATTGAGCTCACAGGCTACGCATACTAATTGCACATTACAGCCTCATATTTTCAAGGGTTAATTCCGTTCGAAAAAAAAAAATAAGAAGGGGAAACAGCTCTCCCCTTTCCCCTTTTTTATACTTAATCATTGAACCTTCTAAACTATCAAGGACATGCTTTATTATATAAAAAATCTATATCCAAAATTCACAGCAAATCGGATAATTCTTAATAAAAACCCATTTAGCATTTATATAAATTAAGAGAAGTTATCCCCTTCTTTTATACTTAACCATTAAACTTCCAAAACTATTCAGAGGTTTGAACGAAATCTGACAATTCTGCTTAAAAAACCCATTTATATAAATTAAGGGGAGGGGCATTAGAGTCCCCGTTCCCCCTGTTTATACTTATTCAATGAACACCTAATAACAGTCACGAAATCGTCTCATCAGAATGATCCTATATCTAAATTTTGAACAAAAACTGTTAATTCCGCATGAAAAACCCGCTTATAGACATTAAGGGGAGGGGCATGAGCCCCCCGTTCCCCCTCTTATACATATCGAATGAACTCCAAAAACTAATCAGGGAAGCGCCTTATTAGGATATACTATTTACAAAATTTCAAGTGGATCGGATATTTTTATCATGAGTTATCGCGTTACGCACGTACGAACGAACGAACATACAGAACAGGCGGGCACATAAGCTCTCAGGCTATGATAGCCTGTGAGCTAAAAACCTGTTAAAATTGTTGGTAAAATTGGGCATTGTTTTAGAAAAAAAATGAAATTTGGGTTCATTTTGATACATAGATGGCCGCATAAGAAAATTTTATATACATCATTTAAAAGTAGACTCAATTTTTTGGTACCATTAACTTTTTTCTACAATAATTTGTTGAGAAGTCAATAGGGAGTGTTTAATTTTCCCCCCAAGACTGTACATGGATAAAACCACGCTAAACAGGATATTCAAGAAGTGGAATATAACACTATAACTTTTCCCATGATTTTTATTTTTATAGTTCAAAACCTACAGACAATTTTAAATGTGATAATATAGAGCAAAAAAAAGCTGGCGTTAAAAAGCTAAATGGTATAAAGCAGCTAGCATCCTGGCGAAATAAGCTTCTTTCCTCCATAAAAGTCGCTTAGAGCGGAGTACTGCTTTTTATTTCTATATTTATTTCTGAGTAGCCACTAGCAAAGCAGTATCTCTTTAAGCGAATTTTTAGGCTTTGTTCTTGACATATTTTCGAAAAATGAATACATTGTGTACTGAAATATGCAATGTTTTCATGAAAATGGATTTAGAACTGCATACATTTTATGATAAGAGGAAAAAGGGAGGAAATAATTTTTAAATGTGTAAAGGAATGTGGGAAAAAAAACCTTTTAACGGGGCTAGTCAGTCCCCGCCGAAATTTTAAATATATGGATATTTGATGTATTAGTATACAGTCGAGTCTCTATATAACGAAATCCATCGTTCCAGTATAAAATTCGTTTTACGGAGAAATTCGATGTATAGAGAATGATGTTAAAAATCATGTTTAATGTGTGAAATTTGAACGAATATTATTTTTGGTCTTTTGAATTAAGAATTTGAAATGTTTAAAAAGTAAATATTAACCTAACATTTTATTTCTTAATTATTTAAGTTGTTTCAAAAAAGAGAACAGACATTTATTTGAAAGCTTAATGAAAATCAAGTAAGGATGACTTGCGTTAATTTGAGACGAAGAAATCTGTAATTTTTTGTTGCTTTGATTTTAAAATTGTAATGCGCTCAAAAAAATGCTTACATTTTAGCAAGGAATGAAAAATTTTAACATTTTCCTCCATTTGAAGGCCTCTTTTATTTGCCTCTTATTGATTCCTCTCTTACGCGTGTATCAATTCAATTGACTCTGTTTTGAGAAGGATGTGGAAAGATGTGTGGGAGGTGGGATGAATTCGTTGGATTTAAAGAACAAGGAGAGAAGTAATAATAATAATAATAATAAAACTTAGCACTGACGATAAATCAAAAATAAGTGATGGAAAATTGATTCCATATGATTTCGAAGTTTTTTAAAACTGAATAAATTAAGATCAATTTATGAAAAAATTCGTTATATGGAGATATATATTTCGCTATATAGAGACTGTTTTTAATGTAATCATGCGAAAAGGGGACCGTTCCTACAAAAAATTTGCTAGATAGAGAAATTCGATGTATGGAGTTTCGATATAGAGAGACTCAACTGTATTTGTATATTTTCTTGGGGAAATTAATGTTTTTAACTCCTTTTATCGGTGAACTCTTCTTAAAAGATGCTTCTTTTTTTCTTAGTTGTCAAAATATTTCTAAAATCTACGCTTAATTTAATATTTCGTAATATATTAATGTATATTAATCTACACTGTTAAAAATCTGCTGCATTTTGCTGCAATGCACTCCCTTGCTTGTATAGAAAACGGTTACTTGGCCGTGAAATGGAGCTTTCTCATTGGTTGGAATAGAGATATTATATACAAGCGGTGGAGTGCGTTGCAGCAAAATGCAGCAGATTTTTAACAGTGTATAATAATTTAATATTTTGTACTATATTAATGTATATTAATTTAATATTTTGTTTTATAATAGATCTGCAAGAACAATTTTAACACTTCCTATGAAATTAAGTCTATACTTGAGAAAAATTTTGAAAACTAAGAACAACAGAGACATCTTTTAAGAAGCGTATAAAAAATAGAATTTTAAAATATGAATTTTCCGAGGATCTATTTTAAATATACGAGTGCACCAAATGCCCGTAGGCTTTAGATTAGTGAAAAGTATTCGAAAGTTGAGTGACCAACTCCCTTAACAGGGTCTGGGACACATCTTAAAGTAATTTTTATTTATTGAGCTAAAATTTTAATTTTTTTGTAATGATTAACTGTATTATTTGTGAACAGAATCACGTGATAAAACTTCTCATATTTTTTTTTAGGTGCGTTCGCAATTATGTAAATACGTAGCCCCTATAGTTGTCGTTCAGTCCGTCCGTCTGTCTGTCTGTAAAAACTACCCAACTGAATCGTTTGAAATTTAAAATACATAATTATTACATAATTTTGTCGAGCCATTTCAAATTTTATGAAAATCGGATGCATAGATCAATTACAAGGACAATCAAAAGGATTCCGTTACAGGGTCAATGGGGGAAAAATTTTCAAAAGCATTTTAATCGTTTGAAATTTTAAATACATAATTATTACATAATTTTACCGAGTTATTTCAAATTTTATCAAAATCGGATGCATAGTTCAACTACAGGGACAATCAAAAGTGTTCCGTTACATTACGGTCAATGGGGAAAATGTTTCAAATGCATTTTAATGGTGTTGCACTCATTCGAACGTAATAAAATTGATATGCATCTATAAACTGCATATTATAATATACATTTTGCATAATCTGTGGTGCAAAGAATATTTGTTATTGATTTACAAGGCCACAGAAAAGTATTCCATTGCATAATGGTATAGGGAGAACATTGTTTGGTGCGCATTTTAATTGTAACTATTTACAATTTTATGAGATTGATATATGAGAGTGATATTTTTAAAACTTCGTTACCGTACGAACGCACCTCATTTGCTACGCTTCACGTGCAATTTCCAACTTGTTGAAATTTCAAAATTAAAAATTTATTTAAAAAATGGTGTATTTTAAAATCGTTATAACTCGAAATGTTATGAGTAGAATTTCATTTTTTTCTTTTAAATAAACATAAATCTATAAGTTTTCATTTTAATTCAACATTTAAAAAAATATTAATTTAAATAAAAATTAAAAATTTAAATTAAATAAATTAAAATATTTAAAGTAAAAGAAAATTACATTTTTAAAAGTAAATATTATTTTTTAAATTTGCTGAAGCAAAACTAAAGTAAAATAATTGAAAAGTACATATTCCAAGTTTGAACCATTAATCTGTAATGGTTCTTGACTTTTAACAATTTAAATACGAGAAGTTGTGAAAAAACGTATCATGAAGAAAAACGCATTTTGAAAAAAAATGTTTCCCATGACAATCATTGCTTGCATGCTGGATTTTGAAAACAAATAAAAACAAAACAAAAACAAAAAAAAAAAAAAAAAAAAAAAAAACATGTTTTGTTCCAATTAAGATAGAAACAAGATTTAAACGTCATTTTAACCAGAAAAAAAGAAAGAAAAAGAAAAAGAAATTTTTAATGCTATAAAAAAAATTTAATGCCATTTTTTATTTTAAATTTTAAATTTTTTATGTCTTGGACTGCCTTAAAAATATATAATTAAAATGTAATATATTTTTCCTTAATCTTTTATTTTACTACTTAAAACTAAATTTACTCCTGCTTAGTTTGATTGTCAGTTCAACAGTTATTATACCAAACCTAAATTTGAATTAATTTTGAGACAAACTTTGCTAAGGTAAGTGCAGTCCTCCTTTATGTGATGTTTATCATGCAGCCGAGGCTGGAATCACACGCCACTCCTCTTTATTTCTGAAAAAATAGACTTACGCGCTGATACAAAAATAGAAGCGGATTTTACTTTCGTCGTTTGTGCGCCTCTTTGAATTTTAATACCAATATTTCAAAAAAAAAAAAAAAAAAAAAAAAAAAAAAAAAAATTCGCCGTATTTTTCTATATTAAATAAGGCGAAAGCTACTTTTTTGTAGTATTAGTATTAAAATAAAAAGGAATGTACAAACGCTGAGAAAACCGTCCTAGGGCGTTTAGCATGTTTATGTTAGCGAAGCGGTCCGTTTTTCAAAAAGCGTTCGCCCAAGCGCTATTATCATAAAAAAAAAAATTTATCGATAAAAATAATTAAACCAATAAATTTAAATTTCCTTCCATTTTGGCATTTTGATACCTGCCGCGAGAAATCAGAAATAAGGCCCTTAAACCCGAAATAACACGTACAAATAGCACGTGAATATAGCATGTGCACTTTATGGGTAAAATGCTTGTTAGCACTGACATTCGCTAATGTATTTCCGAGTAATGAAGAGATAAAAATATCCAGACTTATTATATACAAGGACCTAATTTCAAAATAAATTACAAGTAACGGAAAAAGAAAAAAGGAAGGTCATTATTGATCATGCATTGTAAAAGAAAAAATCACAGACGATTATACGGAGATTCTACTGGCAATCAGAACGCCAATTCAAGTCATTGTTTTTTTAGAAAAATTTCAAAAAAAAAAAAAAAAAAAAAATTCAAAAAAAAAAAAAAAAAAAAAAAAAATTTGAAGCTTTTGGAAAATTTTCCGTTAAAAAACAGTGAATTATACTGGCATCTTGATTACCAGGAGAATCTCCGTAAAATCCTCCGTTTCGTATTCCTTTTCTTTTTTATTCAATGTAAAATGATGGCGAAATTAAATTAGCTGTCACCAATATCTCATACATACACATATATGAATATAAGTTGTAATACATAGAAGAAGGCATAAGTTTGATTTGCTGGGTAATAATTTATTTATAAGCAGTTTTTATATCTGAGTGCTCGAAATTCTTAAGTCATTTACTGTCTGAATACTCTAAATTTTTATATAAAAATATTAAACATGTTGATACATTTTAGAAATTCATACAAAGAAAAAAGTGTACAAAACTAAAACTTGATTTTGACAAAAGAAAAAAAAAAAAAAAAAAAAAAAACTCTTTACAGATTTTAAACATTATATGACCATTAATCAGAGCTTTAATAATATATCACAAAAAATATTGTGACATTTTAGAAATTAATACAAAAATTAGTTTATAAAGTAAGAACATGATGTTGACAACAACTTACAGATTTTCATGCATTATCTGATCATTAATCAATGCTTACCTGGAAAGAAATAAAAAAGAAATTTATTAGTAATTTATGGTAAAAAATGAATATTACATATGTTTCATTACAAGATAAAATATCATCCAATCCGGAGTAATTTTACAAAAATGATGTTTTTTTTGTGCTCTTTTAGAGTTTATTTTATACAACATAATATTTAATTCAGAAATTACACGAAAATAAAAATAAATGTAATTATTATAATATTTTAAGGCATTTATTACTTGATTTGATTTATTTTTATTTGGATGCTGAGAGACATAATCTAAAAATACAAATAAAATACTGAAGAATTGTGACACAATAAATTATTAAATTATTGACACTTCATTTTATATTAAGCATGCAAAACTAAAGAAACTGTACACGAAGAATCCTAGAAAGCAAAAGTCGTCACCTCTTATAAAAAATTATGTTAATAAATAAAGTTTTTAGAATCAAAATGGTTGAAATCCATAAAACGTTATTCATTGATATCTGCAGGTAAAATTAATAGGTTCCATTGTATTTCATTCAGAACAATAAGAAATTAGCGATGTTTATAACTCATCTTTTCAATCGAGTTATGACACTTGAACAAATTATTGGCTAATCAATAAAAATACTCTTCTTAATCTCCGAAAATAATTACATGACTAAGCAAAAATATGTAGAATAACATTTTCCAAGTTATCCACAATTTTGCAAAGCATTTCTCTTTTTTAGAAACCCCAGAAAGTAATATATGTTCCAAAATTAAACAAAGCTTCTTTTTTATGCCCGTAACTTATGGAAATGTTCCAATTCCTTTTAAGACGCATTAATTACCTATATTGACACGGAATAAATGTTTTTTGGATGATCAAATAAACATTCTGAACAACTGATTTTGCGTTAAAGAAAATTACATTAAATTTAATCTTGATGCTAATGGCATTAATTTAGCATTTTTCTTGTCAAACGTATTTCTTGAACATAATAATATTTACTTGATAATGGATAGCATCCGAAAAATCTATATTTGATTGTGAAAAACAATTAAAACATTATAAAAATGATTCGGAAATCTTTTCGAAATACATGTGCAGAATAAAGGAAATTTGATTTTAAGCATATAGGAAGGGAGAAGTTTATTAATCAGATTTTTGCAAAGTCAGTACACTTTCGTAGATCAGGTTATAATACCCGAACTCGCAAATTATATTTAATGCCAATTCGCAAGCCGATCCAAAACCTCCAAAATCGACACACTTCAAGGAGTATGCAAAACTTAGAAGTCTACACTATTCACTCAAAAGGATTCAGGATAATGATGCTAAGTCTGGGGGCGTTATTTTTAAATATCTCGCTCACATTTTAATATTTTTACAGGAATTCTTTTATATAGGATAGCTGAGAACAATCTACAACAGGGCTAGTTTTTACATTTTCGATTTTGGTTTTAGACTTAAAAAAAATTACCTTAACTATCGGAACCGACTGGAACAGGTTCTGAAATTGAAACTATCATAATGTTAATAAAGTATATAAACAAAATCGAAAAAATAAAAGCTAGATAGGTTTTAGATCATCCCCAGCTATCCTATGAAAAAAAAAAAAAACATGTAAAAATATTAAAATTTGAGTGAGATATTTGAAAATACACAAATTTTTAATTTCTAAATACCTCAGAAAATTATATGAACAACAAGTAATAGTAAATAGGTACGATCATAACAGCACGTCAAGTTTATATATAAAATCCCCTTGCCATCACAATTGGACATAAGTGTTTCATTGAAGTGATCATTGCAGTGACACACAGTCACTACAATTTACCAAATTTGTAGGTTTTTGAAGGAATTTTTTTTTAAACTTTTTTCAATATTTTATATTTATTATTAACTAATTTATATTTTTAATATTTTTCTTAGAAAAAAAATTATGTTAATAGTCTGATAAGCAGCCTCGAAAAAGGCATTTTCAGAAAGTAATGATGCTTCAAAATAAAAAAAATATGGCTTCAACAGAATTTTTTTAATTCTAATATAGGGCTTTAAAATGCATCAAATCTCAATGCTAGGTGCAAGCAACACCAAAAATGGTTCCCTTGTCAGTGTGAAAACAATATGCATAACATTTCTATTTCTAACGAAACTGAGTAATTAATTTCTAAATTTGAAAAAAAACGTATTTTTTTTTAAAGCTTTTAAAAATTATCCTAGCAGTTAAGAGTAGTTTTAATCTTTGATTTTGATTTTATCGTTTAAATACTTATTGAAACGGAGACAAAAAGAAATAAACAACACAAAGAACCAAAGATATAAAAAACAAAAAGAAATGAGACATCCAGTGCCACTTCTTTGCATAAAATATGCATGATAAAAAAGAAACAAAGCCTGACCAAAATCTTTTTCCGTGAAGAAAATAAACGATGAAAGTTTTATTGTTTATAGCCATACCGCAAAGAAATATTACCGTGAAGATAAAAGCAAATGCAAGCTTAGCCTAAAGCTAAAAATATAGTAAAAAACTTTTTAAAACGCTAATACAAAACAAAACTATGAGTTTAAAAGGAATAAACTAGCACAAACTGCAGTTAGAGCTGCAGAAATTATAAATAACGATAAACATAGCTTTGTCTGTAATTTAAAAATGCATATTTTATTATCTGCATCTCTTGTGTTTTAAACAGATTTTCTCATTAGTTCTTATTTTTCCCAATTATACTACCTTTTTTTGTAAGTCGTGGAAAAATAAAGATTAAATGGTGCAGTGTGTAATGCAGATAAAATTTTAGCTGAATTTAATTAAAAGAAAGCGTGTTAGGGAAATTTTTTTTTTTATAATGATTATATAAAACATATCTTAAAATAGAAATTGCACAACACATTAACATAAATCATAATATACGGAAACTGTTTCGATTGTATGCAGAAGAGGGGAACGTGTTTAACCTTGAAGATACATGTACCTCAGACCAATAAAATTTTTAACTATATTTCTTGGATTAATATGAAACCGATGAGTATAGTTTTGAAATAAACCACTAGATGTCATTTGGCAGTTGGTCTCTTTAGTGCAGTCAGCACAAGATGCAGAAAATTGTTAAAAAAATTAATTTGATCATAAAACAACTTTTTTTTTAAAGTTGCAACTTTTCATTAAATGTCGTTGTCAACAGTTATTTGTTTTAAATTAGAAAGTCATTCATAAAGGAGTATTTAGTGTGCATTATAAATATGAATATTTGAAATGACGTTTATTCTCCCTATAAAATGGTAAGAAGTCATTATTTTTCAAATAACCAAGTGTTGTGAACACAGCAATAATGTTATATCTTGAACAGGTCCAAAGTACAGCACATATACATATTATTCTGTTTAAAACCAACAAATGAAAATGTTATTTGAGAAAAGTTCGTCCCCGCTATTACAGGCAGACTGTAGGGAATTTTTTTTTATCGTCCCTAATAAGATATTTTCTAAAGAAACTATTAAATGTTATTATTTTTGAAACTTAATCATACTCATTAGTAAAAATATCATGTTGATTGAATTTTTCCAACTGAGCCATGGATTTTTCTCTTTCGCCAAGACCGAGATTCGAATCCAAGGCATTTGACCTAGTTTGGAAATGATGTACTTATTGAACTACTTGCGAGGAGAAGTGAGCGGACATATTTCAGTCAGATAATCTGATTGGCAACAGTATCTGGCCTGACTTGTGAACAGCTCAACAAAATGTACGACAAGTAACTGAGTTCCACTAAAGATTTAACCATTTTAGTCAAAAGTCTTGGTTCGACACTTAACTAGAAATTTTTTCACTTAATTATATAAATGCAGTTCGTATAAATTTTATTAAATGCTTAACACAGTATTATTCGTGTTTAGCCTATAGTAATCCATACAATTACCTCTCTAAAGACGATCTTGGATAAAATTAGTCGTTTCTTTCTTTCACGTTAACCAACCATGAATTTATGTGCTGGCCCGTCTGGCAAGAGGACCCTCAGAAAATCGAAATGCCCTATGTTTTAGGCATACATACCTTGATTTATCTTTTATCTTGATTTTTGTAAATGACTATCTGTTGTACTAGAACTTTCTCAGAGAGCATTCTAAACATTTCTACAGTTTCAAACATAAAATTTTCGATTTCTGTTAGGTCAGCAGCTTTTAATGAGCACGTCAAGAGCATCTTTAAAGTTTAGTCATACATGTTATCGCTTGCTTTAAAATTTGCACTCACGTTTTGAGTCAGTCATGTCATGACTGATAATTATAAGCAGTGAAGTTCATAGTAATATATAAACAGCGTCTCATATGAGCCCATACAGCTCAAAGCAGTGAGTAATGTTGATAATTTTCGAAGAAAGAAACGAGGCTTTTCGAATACAGGTAGATATTTTCAGTCAAATGTAGGTCCGACTAAATTTCCGGAAACATTTTCGCCAAAACTCATATTTTGTAACAAAAACGAAACTGAATTTCATGCCGATTTCTAATAATAAACAAAAAGATCTATACAAATAATTGTAAAATTTCTAGAATTAAGATTAAAAATAACCGTCTTAGTTTTTTTTTAATATACTGCCATTATTATTTTGTGTGAAAATTTCCAGAATTACTGATCTATATAACTTAAATTATTTTTTAAATGTTTGAGTAAAGACAGAAAACATTAATCTCTTGCTAAAACATAATTCATTCCTCTGTCAAAATTGGCTAAAACATACCATATACCACCATTTGTTTTTTTAACATCTTGAATACAGTTTATTTCAAAGATTAATGATTATCTTGTCGTTTTTTTTTCTTTTCAAATAAACATCCCATAATCTGGGCGAAAAAAAAAAAAAAAAAAAAAAAAAAAAAAAAAAAACAATAAGAAAGCGAAGCAATGCCAAAGAGAATAGTTTGTTTTTAAGTTTAAAAGAAAAATAATTCATACAAGACAATCATACACATTCACAGTATTTTTCGCAAGTAGTAAAATTATTATTTTTTAACTCTTTCAATGTCTGAGTGTTTTTCTACATTTTATTAAAAATGATTGGAAACCCGAATGTATATGCGTAATTTAACCCTTTATCTATTAACGGTACTTATAATTACCATTTAAATAACTTATAGAATTCTTTTAATGTATCGATTAGTTGTATTACAGTTTAGAATGAAATATAGATACATTACTTCATATATGTAACTCTGATGTAAATGTATATATATATGTGTGTAATGATATTTTGAGCGGTTTCCGCAAAAAACACAACGATCCCACTAAGCGAACAGGATGGCGCGAACAAAGTCGACGTTCGATCTGTCATCACTAATGACATTACAGCAAGTAGATTTGCAGCCGAAGTAATTTCGTAGATGGAAATCGATGAATTGTGTTGTCACTTCAAATAATTAAAGTTCTAATAAAAATCAAAGAACATCATGTTTTATTATCGTTCAATTTCGATGTTATTCCATCATCACAACTAAACTTTCCGACTCTCCAAGCCAATGTTACAAAAAATCACAAAAGAACTAAACAGTGGTTCGGTGCAAAGCCATTTTAGCGAAAATACCACCACTATGGCAAAGTTCTAAATTTACGAGAAGAAGCAACGCACATGCTTAACATTGAGAAGGTCAGTCACTTCTGATCTCTCTCTCTCAGCGAAACTAACGCTCTGAAAATTCTCAGAGTAATTGGCCCCGTCTGGCTGCTGACGCACGGAATTAAAACCCAGTAATATTCATTGAAAGGTAGTTGTATAAAACTTCTAGCATTTCCATTGGATTAGAAGTAGAGCTTGTTGCTGGTACTCTTTATCCAACGGTGTATTGTGCTAGGGTAAACAGCCCACATGCGGACAGATTTGGACCTGCCAGCAAACGATAAATAAATAATAATAATAAAAAAAAAACAATATTAAAGTTTTTGATAAATGTTTTTATTCTAAAAAGGAGAAATGGATTAATGGAATGATTTTAATATTTCGAAATAAGATATTGACATTTAAGTAATACATTTTAGTTCTTTTTAGGAAAATAAATAATAGATTACGCTGAATTAAAGAAAAAAAGGAAAAGGAACTTTAGCCGTTAATTAAACATTAGTAGATTACGGAAACTAATAATTAAAGTATGTTCTTATAAGACTTTAGAACGAAATCGAAACTAGAAAATAGAGAATTTTTTTTTACATATATATATATACATAACTAATACAGTATTTATACGCAAAACTTTTTCTTATTCAGAAAACTATTTAATATTTTTGAAAAAAAAAATGACGGAGGAAAAAAATCAAAAACATCCGTGCAGGAATATTTTTAAAGATATCAATCAAAGAAATTCGATGCATAAATAATATAAATATAGTACAGAAACGGCCAAATATCCATTTCATCGTTATACATTAGAACGGAAAAAAATAATTACAATTACTCTTTATAATATCACAGTAGAATTCAGAAACAGTCTTTTCATTATTAATAAACTCTGTATTACCGTATCAGTCATAGTAAAATTAATGTGAATTTTCGAAGATACGTGGTATAAAACAGTAGAAATGTAATATTGTGATAATAAATACTGAATTGCATGTGGAAATAGGTTATATTCGATTGTATGTGGGCATAATTATTAATTGTAACGAAAGGCAAAAGTGCTGAATTGAATTAAATCTTAATTCTAAAATGCAGATTAAAATAGTATGCTTAGTATAATAAGGAAAATTAAAGTTGTATAAATAAAATGAAATAGAATAACAATGTAAAATAAAGTGTATCTTTTATTTGAAAGTCATTTTTTTATATTTCAAAATAATATATGAGCCTAAATATTCCATGTTTTTACTTAAAAAACTGGCTTTTTGATTATATGAAAAATTGTTAAATGAAAAAAAGAAAAAAAAGTTGGAAATTGTAGGTGAAGCGTAGCAAATGAGGTGCGTTCGTATGATGACGAAGTTAAAAAAAATCACTCTCATATATCAATCTCATAAAACTGCAAATAGTTAATTACAATTAAAATGCGCACCAAACAATGTTCTCCCTATACCATTATGTAATGGAATACCTTTGTGTTGCTTTGTGAATCAATAACAAATGTTCTTTGCACCACAAATTATGCAAAATGTATATTACAATATGTACTTTATAGATGCATATCGATCTATTATGTTCGAATGAGTATAACTAACACCATTAAAATGCATTTGAAACTTTTTTTCGCCATTGACCGTGAAGTAACGGAATACTTTTGATAGTCCCTGTAATTGATCTATGCATCCGATTTTAATAAAATTTGAAATGACTCGACAAAATTATGTAATAATTATATATTTAAACTTTCAAACGATTCGGTTGGGTAGTTTTTGCGTTGTTATTAACGGACAGACAGACGAGCGCACTGAACGACGACTATAGGTGTTACGTATTCACATAATTACGAACGCACCTTTAAAAAAAAATCCTCAAAAGGCATTTTAGAAAATCTTGTGTTTCAAAGTAGTTTTTTTTTATTCTATATGTTTTGATTTTTGCTAAATTTGAGAAAAATAATTATCATAAAATCTATGACAGTCGTAATTTCTAAATCTTCTTGAAAAATCCTTTGCAAGTAATCCTTAGAGAAATGGGTATTTGAAATTCAGAATAAAAGTTGAGTGGTATAGAAACACTTTTTAGCAACTACAAATAACATCTAGAGCGGTCAAAAAACATTTGTTTAAAATATGTTGTGTTAGTACATTTTAAAATTCTATCTATTATCTTCTTATTTTCTCAATTTTAGAAATAACAAAACTTAAAATTCTTAGAAAAATATTTTCCAGATCTGACAAAAACAGTTTTAAATTCGATTCCTACTTGTCGTATCGTTGGAACCCACGATACGTCATCTGCTTTCTTAATGAATTGCTCCCGTTTCGCATGTGATGGAATTAGCATATCGTAAAGTACCAAAAGTAAGCTCCCCACTTCATGCATTTTGAAAGGTGTATAAAGCCTGGGAAATTTGTAAATTCCAAATGTAACCCTACACCCACCTAATTTTACCTGTCTATTTCGCAAAAGTTCCAATTATAAGTATCCCTTAAAATTATTAGAATTTCTTATAGGAGAGGAAGGCTTACTTTCGGTGCTTTACGGTACTTAATGCGTAGCGAATTTCAATATCTTTACATTATGTGATAATGTTGAGAGTCGATCTACAACGTTTAGATAAACTACATTATTGAGAAAAAGCAAAATAATTTTTTTACAGCTATCTATTTTTTTTCGGCACAAATTATTTGGGCAAAAAGAATGATACGCAACTAAAGAGCCACCAATAAAATTACAAATGATTAACAAACAACACATACGCGACGATGTTTTATGCCAGTAACAAGATTAATAGAAATAACATTAGAATATTAAATTTATTAATAAAAAAATATTTAATAATGCTGTTAAACTAATGCCACTAATGCAGCATAAACTTAGCTCTGATATTTTTTCTTTCTTTAAAAAATAATACGGTGCATAAGCGTATTTATAAATTACAATTGCCACCTTACCATTCGTGTATTTCCCCATTACATTTCTTTTATTCATATCTTAAAAAATTATTGCATCACGCAAGCTTCATATTACTTTCTCCATTCTCTGGTTTCAAATGTAGTAAATAGTTTTTAAAAAAGAAGAAGATTACATATGAATATTACATGAGTTTCACAAGAAGTATTCGAAATTTTCGCAATCGACTCGAAAGAAAACGAAGACTGTTTCATCAACAACATGAAAGACTATGATGAAATATAGATAAACAACTTATGAAGAAATCGTAATCGTTCTTTGAGCAATACAATTTTTTGTTTTGAGTACCGCGAAACTTAAATGCGATTGCAATTGCCTCCTACTCAATATTAAAGGAAACTTTCATTCCATGTGCATGTTCTAGGCAAGTACAAATCGAATTTAAAAACATTTTCTCAGGTTTGAAAAATATTTTTCTTGTAATGCTAGTGTTTTTACTAAAAATGAGAGAACAGCACAGCAAAATGGATTTTAAAATGTATAAGCATTAAAAACTATTTATTTATCCATGTAGATTTTATATGTAATTGTGAAAATGCATTTGTTTGTTACTCAATTTTTAGGCTGAACTTATTACCCTTTTTTTCTTTCAAGATGCTTTAGAAAGTGGGACTATTGTTGATTTTGTGATAAATACGTTTCTCAGATTTAGCCAAAATCAAAACAATATGGTTAAAAATGTATCTTAAAACACATATATTTCCTAAAGTTTATTTAATGTTTCTTTCTCCTTCTTCTTTTTTCCTCCCTCTAAAGGACAGTGAGTATATTTCATTAAACATTCACAAAATCATTTTCACATGCAAAGTCAGGAGATTTGCAGGATCATTGATTACTTAAAAATACATGTATATGTATAAAAAAGCTTAATTCTTCTTTCAAATTATATTTCATTACGATTTTCTTTTTATCCATTTCATTTTTAAAATGTCAGTCTTCTCATTTTATATACGGTATTATGTTGATCTGAATTTCTACACATAAAGTTTCTTTCAGTTTAGCATTTTTGTCTTTTGCAGCAAATGGTAATTGTCTCCAAACACAATTTACTTATAATATTAAATTTTTCTACATTATAACATTTGCTGTTTTATATCAAGAATCCTTAGTACATATTCACATTAATTTTCCTACTACTAATAAAGTAATACAAAGTTTATTTATTTTGAAAAGCTGCTTCATAATTCTGTCATGGTATACAATTTATTTATAATACTTAATTTTTATGAACAGTAATTATTTTTACTATTTTGCAGCATAATCGTATTTAAAATGAATATTTTGCCATCTTCTTATTATATTTGCATGCATTTATTTCTGCATCGTATTTTTCTTATTCATATTAATGTCCCCCCCCCCGCAAAAAAAAAAAAAAAATAATAATAATAATAATAATAATACGAAAGCTATGTTATTAATGATGAGTACAACGGTTCTGAAATATCGATAAACAAGTTTTGTAGAAATCGTAATTGTTCTCCAATACCATGTTTTTTTTTTTTTTCTTAAGGTACGATATAACTTAACTGCGACTACAATAGCACCCTAGTCAATACTGAATAAAACTCTCATCTCATGCACGTGTTTTAGGAAACTAGAAATTGCATTGAAAAACATTTTTGTCAAGCCTCGAAAATATTTTTCTTAAAATGCTAAGTTTTGTTCTGAAATAATGGGATAACAGATCGGTCACCTGAGAATAATAAAGTTTTATCTGTGTTTTTGAAAGAATTAACATCGATACATATAAGCTCTATTGGTATCTATGAAGGCATTTTTGCATCAAAATGATGTTATATATAAATTACGTATGACCTTATAATCATAATATAACATCATTTTAATCCAGAAATGCCTTCATAGATACAAATAGAACCTTTCTACATCGGTAAGTCAAATTTTTAAAAAACACAGATAGAACCTTACTATTCTCAGGTGACGAGATGGGTGTTTAAAATGGACAAACACCAAAAATGTCCATTTATCCATCTAGACATTCTCTTATACTTTCGGAAACTTATTTGTTTATCACTTAAATTTTATGCTGAACCCCTTTTTAACTCAGGATTATTTGCAAAGGATTTTTCAAAGATACTTTAGAAAGTAGGATAGCTATTCATTTTTTAAATACTGTGCGTAAGTAAAATCATGGGGCACGTTTGACCGGTCACAGGAAATCAATGAAACAAGAAGGAAATATGATAACTCCACAAATATCCATCTAGACATTCTCTATAGTTTCGAAAACGCATTTGTTTGTCACTTAAATTTTATGCTGAACATAAAACCCCTTTTTAACTCTGGATTATTTTCAAGAGGTTTCCAAGATGTTTTAGAAAGTGGGATATCCATTCATTCTGTTTAATATAGTTTGTAAGTAAAGTCATGCTGCATTTTTCACCGGTCATAGGAAATTAACGAAACAAGATAAAAATGTGAATTTTTCACCCTTCCCAATCCTTGTTCACTCCATTTCATACTCTTTTGCTTTCTGTTGTTAAACTATAGTTATTAAGTTGTTTAATGCTTGCATAAGCATTTTCGTGACATCCCTCTCCCCCTTGTCAGCAAAATAAGCAGACACTGATTCCTCCAGCCCCGCTTGATTGCTTAACGTAATACTTAAACGACCCCAATTCACAATTCTTACAATAGTTATATCGTAGGAACAAGCGCATGGGTTTTCATAAAACTTTATATTTAGTTAGCACTTTTTATAGAATTATGCTGATTTATTTTGGTGCAAATCTCTCAACAGGTGGCGCTGCCATTGTGCTTTATTCGTGATTTTTCAATAGCTCTATCTCAAGAAACAATGCACGGAATTTTCAAAAAAAAAAAAAAAACGTCAGATTAAGTTAGTCCCTGAGACAGATTAGTGTTGTTTAGTTTTTGATATAAAGTGCTTTTCTGCTATGCTTCATTTTTCATGATTTTACTATAAATGTATTTCAAGAAGTAATGCATGGATTTTCATCAAACTTCAGGTTCAGTTAGTAACTGATAAAAAAATGATTCTGATTAGTTTTTGGTGTACATCACCTAATATGTGGCGCTGTTATGCAGATTATTTTAAAGATTTTCAAATAGCTCTATCTCAAAAACTAAAGCACGGATATTCATCTAATTTCAGATTCAGTTATATGTTCACATAAGTTGTTGCTGACTATATTTTGTTTTAAACCACCTAACCATTGGCACTGCTATGCTGCATTTTTCAGGAATAATTAACATGCATAAGATAGAAGAGAATTTTGGGATTGCCACATTTGACTAGTTTTTATTACTGTGAAAGCTAAATGAATACAGTAAAGTCCGCTTTTACGAACTAGTTGGGACAGAATGCTGCTCGATTTAGAGGAAATTCGGAATCGGCCGATATTATTACTAATAATCAACATATTAAATTGTTAAGGCGTAAATTTAACAGGGACACCTTCAAGTGAAAACTCTATACAGCATTGATCACTTTGTGATGAACAGATTCTGTTATTTCTAACGGCTTACTTTAAAACTCACTGTTAATAATAACAGATTCTTCATATAAAAATTACAACAGTAGTATCATAGCGATAAATACATTTTTTCACCACGCATAAATCTGAATTAACGATGACAAAAAATATGTTACTTAGTCAATTCAGTGCTCTTTGTCAGAAAACAAATCTCTGACTTTACTTCTTAAATGTGTGTAAAATGGTTATTTTTACTATTTGGCAGTAGTGAAAAATGATTCTAAAGAATTTATAAATGTAGTTGATATATGTACTTTAAGTAACGAGATTTCATTCAAATTTGGTTTAAGGCGTTTACATCAAGTCTAGGCTCTATGTATGTCTTTCTTTACTCTTTGTAATAAAGATCCTTTTTTCCAAGAATGTATTTTTAATTTTTCCTGGGTTTTAAGTTTTAAAAAAAAATCAGTATTTTCTGAGCTCTGTTCGGAATAGGCGAATTTTCAGAATACT
The DNA here is from genome assembly GCA_964019185.1 of Maratus speculifer. Taxonomy (NCBI): domain Eukaryota; kingdom Metazoa; phylum Arthropoda; class Arachnida; order Araneae; family Salticidae; genus Maratus; species Maratus speculifer. Next base: position 363,059,977 of record OZ025290.1, on the reverse strand, counting down.
AGAGTTCGTAATAACGGGACTCCACTATATTCAATTATACCACGATTATAAAATAATGCAATTTTGAACAAAACTTGCATCTCATGCACATGCACATGTCCTAGGTAAGTATAGAAACTGAATTTAAAAACACTTTTGTCTGGTCTGAAAAATATTTTTCTTAGAATTTTGTTTCTAAAAATGAGAGAATAATAACAGATGGAATTTTAAAATTGTACAAACGTTAAAAGTTTTCATTTATCTACCTAGACTTTATCTGTAGTTTCGAAAATGTGTTCGTTTACCACTTAACTTTTATGCTGAACATAAAAATCTTTCTCTTTCGCAATAATTTACAAAGAATTCTTCAAGACTTTTTGGAAAGTACAACTACCATTTGTTTTGTGATAATCACTATCCCCAATTTTAGCCAAAACGGAAACAAGATTATTAATAGCTATCCTTATTTTTTTTTAAAGATGATTTGAGTTTTTTTTTTTTTTTTTTTTTTTTTTTTTTCATTTAACAAGTTAAGTGCAACGGTGATAGACACAGAACTTTCCGCCTCAATCGTTGGTGACTAATAGTGAAAGATGTGATATAAAACTAAAAAATATATAAATTATTTTAATTAATTATTAAGAAAGTGTAATCCTGTAATAGATAAAAGTTAACTAAATTTTAAATAAAATTTCAGTAACGACTTAAAGCAATGTATATATATTTTTAGTTTCATATCATACTGTAAATCATCGGCGATTGACACGGCCTAAACGGAAAGTTCAGTGTCAGTCACTGGTGACTGATGTAGCACTTAATGTTTTAATAATGCGAATATTTAATCACACATTCTAAAATCATTTTTATATGTATTTTTACATGAAATTTGCAGGCTATTTGAGTATTTTGAAATGTGAAAATAATAGCTAACTCTGTTTTCAGAAATTAATGAAATGCTTTATTTGTGATTTATTTCATTTTTCTTATCTATAAAATTTTATTTATTCTTATTTTATGGAAGGAACCACCTTCTACATTATTTTCAATGTTATTTCTACAAAAACATTATTTCAATTCAATGTATTTGCCTTTTGCTACAAATAATGTTTATTTCCATATTATAATTTTAATGTTTTATATCAAGTATCTTTAGGACATTTTCACAATAAATTTTTATATTAATTTTAATGTAATAATAATCATAAAACTCTAAAAGAAGGTTTCACAATGCCATTACAATGCTTTTAACTTTTACGGTAATGAAACAGAATAATAGTAATTTTTCTTTTATATTCTGATGCATATTCGCATTGAAAATTAAAACTTCATCTTCGTTTTATATTTTCATTTATTATATTCATTTATTTCATTCATTTTATTTCTGCTTTGTTTTTCTTTTATTCATATTTAAAAATTATTTCTTTGCATGAGTTTTAGATTTTTTCCTCCGTTCTCTATTTTCAAAAATATTAAATGTATTTATAAAAGAAGAAAGCTTTATTTATGAATACTGCATGAGTTTAAAAAAAAAGAAAGAAAGAAAATCGAAATCTTCGTAATCAACTGAAGAGAAAACTAAGACAGTGTCATCATCGCCGAAAATGGCGATGATGAAATATAGATAAACAGCTTATGGAGAAATCGTAATCGTTCTTTGAGCAATACAGTTTTCAGTTTTGAGAACCGTGAAATCGAAATACGATTACAATCGTATCCTACTCCATATTGAATAATAAAATCTCATCTCATGCGCATGCTCTAAGCAAGTAAGAATCGAATTTAAAAACGTTTTTGTCAAACCTGGAAAATATTTTTCTACAAATTTTAAGTTTTCTTATTTCTAAAATAGAGGGAATAAAATAATAGATAGAATATTAAAATGTATTAACACAACTTATTTTTAAGAAATGTTTTTTTTTGACAGCTCTAGAAGTTATTTGTAGTTGCTAAAAAGCGTTTCTATATCACTAAACTTTTATTCTGAATTTCAAATATCCATTTCTCTAAGGATTACTTACAAAGGATTTTTTAAGATGATTTAGAAATTACCACTGTCATAGATTTTATGATAATTATTTTTCTCAAATTTAACAAAAATCAAAACATATGGAATAATAATAAAAAAAAAAAAACTACTTTGAAACACAAGGTTTTCTAAAATGCCGTTTGGGGATTTTTTTTTCATTTAACAATTTTTCACACATTCAAAAAGGCGATTTTTTAATGTAAAAACGTGGAATATTTAGGTTCATATATTATTTTAAAATATAAAAGAATGACTTTCAAATAAAAGACACACTTTATTTCACATTGTTATTTTATTTAATTTTATTTATATAACTTGACTTTTCCTTTTTATATTAAGCATACACTGTAAAAAAAATTCAAGAGGTTACTAAAATTTTTTTAGTAAATTTGTATTCCACAGAATTTTTTAGTAACCATTACAAACTTTTTTTTGCAAGTGAAACAAGCATTTCTTTTGTAAACTAAACAAAAGAATTTTTTGTATAACTAACTTAAAAATTTTTAGTATGAGCCACCAAGCAAATTTTAGTAATAACTCCAAAATTATTTTTAATAACCATTACGTGAGCCCGAAGGGAAGGAGGTTCCTTCGCGCTGCATCCAGACTTCTGAAGCGGAAGATTTTCGGCAAAACAGCAATAGATGGCAGCACCACACATTGCCAACTGCTCCGACAGGATTTTCATAATCCCTTTACTAACGAGTACTTACACTACATACATTCGGGGCGTATTTGGCGGTGGCCACTATCGAACCCGGGACCTTTTATTCTGGGGTCCGTTACTATAACCACTATGCTATCAAGGCCACAACAAGTGAGTTTTAGTAATAGTTATTAAAAATATAAAACTATTAACTCTCTCCGTTGCTAACTTTTTTCTAGTAATTCTTACAGATTTTCTTGTAACCGACTAAGATTACTAAAAATTTTTTAGTAATTACAAGGATCACTAAAGTTTTTTTTTAGTAGATCGACCCTTTTTTATTTACAGTGTACGATTTTAATCTGCATTTTAGAATTAAGATTTAATTCAATTCTACACTTTTGCCTTTCGTTATAATTGATAATTATTCCTACATACAACCTAATATAACCTGTTTCTACATGCAATTCAATATTAATTATCACAATATTACATTTTTTACTGTTTTATATCATGTATCTTCTAAAATTCACATTAATTTTACTATGACTGATATAGTAATACAAAGTTTATTAATTATGAAAAGAATGTTTCATAATTCTACTGTGATATTATAAAGAGTAATTGTAATTATTTTTTCCTTTCAGATGTATAACAATGAAACGGATATTTGGACGTTTTTGTACTATATTTATATAATTTATGCATCGAATTTCTTCGATTAATATCTTTAAAATTATTCCAGCACAAGTGTTTTTGATTCTTTTTCTCCGTTATTTGTTTTCAAAAATATTAAATAGTTTTCTAAGTAAAAAAAGTTTTACGTATAAATACTATATATATATATATAATACCATTAAAAGTAGACAAGATTCACCAATGGATTTTATCAATAAAACAATAAACCAAAACGAAGAATTAGAATTGAATTATAATAAAATAAAAAAATAGTGTAACGAGTAAATTTGAAAAAATAAATAAATAAAATGAATGCAAATAGAATTTGTAGCTCCAAAAGCAGAATCATCAGGCCCCAAATGCTCTGGAACTACAAATGAAGTGTGCGGTTTCATCCACATATTAGCCATGAAATAGCAAAATAATACGTATTTGGGGCTACCAGCACACAAAAACCAAATTATTAAACAAGGAACAAAGATATTTTACAAAAAGGAGTTTAAAGTAAGTAAAAATAATAGTTATCCATAACAAACAAAAAAGATAAAGCTGAATGGAAATATAATTGGAACCGGAGAAAATAATTAATAATCGATATTAACATAAAATTAAATTAATAAAATAATTAAAATTAGAATTAAGAAATAACATTCATATTAACATATAACTTAAAATACCATTTTGTTACTTTAATCAGTAACATTTATTGTGACTTTACATGGTAAAAACTCATTATCTTAATATAGGATAATAAAAATTAAAAAATAAAATAAAATAAAATAAAAATAAGTAAAAATTTAAAAAATATTTAAAATAATAATAATAATAATAATAATAATAATAATAATAATAATAATAATAATAATAGTAATGATATTATTAATAATAATACCAAAAATTATATCAATAACATTAAAACTAATTTGATAATTGAAATATAGCTATTTAACTATAGATATAACTAGACAAATATCCATCTATTGGTGTCAATTAAACAGTTTAAAAATTATGTTAAAATGAATAACCCACTCTCAATTATATATGTATATATATATATTTAAATAATTAACCTTTGCGTTTTTATCCAGACAACACCACCCTCCTCCGTACTCTAACATCTACCCACCCAACCAACCTATATATATATATTTTTATTACTTTTTAACATTTTTAATTTATTATTATTATTTTTATGTTTTATAATTTTTTTATACATTTTTTACGCAAAGAATTAATTATAAGATCATGTAATATCTAATTGTAAATTAAAGAATATATGAATTTTTTAGGATAACCATTATTTATAGCATCATATACATGCTTTTTAATATTAGTATTAATTAAATGGGAAGAACATAGACATTTTATTCTATATAAATGGTTAAGTATTATGTTACGATATACAGAATTATGAAGACATGATTTAAAATTAGTAAAGGTATTAACTTTAAAATTAAATTCTTTCCTTTTGTCACAAATATCAGTTATAAATTTGTTCTCTTTTAATATAATTTTAATATCTAAGAAATTGATTGTATTATTAAAAAGTAGGTTTTTTGAAAGTTCTAGATTAGAAGGATAATCAACAGGGAATTGAGATATACAGGTGTTATCAGTATCAATTAAAATTACATCATCTATATATCGATATAAATGCATTTTATTATTTAAATAATGACGTTCATAGTAATGTAAGTCAGATAATACACTAGATGTACTACCACCTTGTGGTATACCAACATTTTGAATATATATATTGTTATCGTGCATGATAAAATTATTATATATAATGAAATTGGTTAAGGTATGAAAATAATCAGAATCGATATTATGTGATATATCCAACTCGTGTTGATATTTTTTAAAAAGCTCATTTATGATATTATGTAAATCCGATAAATCGATATTATTAAATAAATCCTTAAAATCATAAGTAGTGATTTTTTTTTATACATTTAAGATTTTTCACAATATGGACCAGTTCATAACTATTTTTTTATGCAATGTGTAATATCACTTTTTTTGTAATATTATATATTTGATTAAGTATTACTAATAGAAGTTTATTAGCAGCATTATTGTAAGTATTGCAACCAATTGTAACAGTTCTGAATTTAACAGGATGCTTATGAAATTTGGGTATAAGGACTAGATAAGGATATTTAAAGTTAGTAGGGTTAATGTCTAATAATTTATAGAATCCTTTAATTTTACGATTATTGGCAAGTAAGTTATCATTAATTTTATATATATATATATATATATATATATATATATATACAGGGTGTCTACTCTCAACGGTGCCCAATGGCTAATTTCTAAACCGTTAGTCATAGACGTATAGTTTCAAATGCAAAAACGCTTTAAAAAAGGTAAGGAATTGTTTTTCAAGTGATTTAGGTCAAAAAATTTTTTTATTAATAAATTACAAAAATTAAATTTTTATCAACGGTGGCCAATGGCTAATTTCTAAACTGTTAGTCATAGACATATAGTTCCAATTGCAAAAACGCTTTGAAAAAGGTAAAGAATTGTTTTTCAAGCGATTTAGGTAAAAAAAAAAAAATAAATAAAAATAAAAATTACAAAAATTAAATTTTTATACTGTCTCCTGGTTCTACAAGTGATATTTAGTAAAATTTCCCCACTACTCTAACAAGCAATACAAGAGAAGTCCCATTCCTCTGCGATTAAAACTGACCGAGTAATAGCTGTTTAAAGTTGAAGCATCTTTTTTGCTGAAAATTAGGGGTCAGTCACAAATTTACTGGAAATAAAAATAAACACAACATATGAAATTTAATATTAAACATTGAGAATAAAATATTTTTTACAATATTATTTTTCAATTGATGTTGATGATTACATATTAAAGCAAAATTTGTACTAAAAATATAAGTAAAAAAAATAACAGAATTTTTTTAAATTTAAATTATGAAAAGCAACAGTCACAATTCGTTACAAAATAACATATATTTAACATTCTATTATATTACTTAACCTAACAGAATTTGGTTTAGTCCTATAAAATAAATAGATGGTACGCACCTAAAATTGTATTAATATTACATTGTCACTGGATATAAATAAGTGTGCAAATTGAATCTCGATCGGATATTTGGAAGTGAGTTAAAATTTGAATAAAAATTTTGAACTAGGGAAATATACATACGAAAGTTTTAGGCAAAATAAAAGCTTATAAAAATGACACACCCTTTTAAAATAAAATCGCGATTTCCCAAAATTTGATTTTTTCGATAAAGAGAATTTTAAAACTCACGTCTTAAACTATTTTAACCAATCTAGAAGTTAATTAATAAAAATTAACACTATCGTAAGACTTAGACGGTGGTAGCACCTTTAGTTAAATTGCTTTAAAAAATTTTCTTTATCTCATTTAAAACATTATTGTAATTGGAACTATATGTCTGTGACAAATGCTTTAGGAATTAGCTATTGGACAGCGTTAGAAATGGACGCCCTTTATAATAATTTAAGCACTTAGTATACGTTCCCTGAAAACTTAGTCCAACGCATTCGTTTTCAGCTATAGAAAAGTAGTTTAAGTCATGAAATTTAAAGTTCCATAACTCGGTCAATTTTAATGTTAAATGAATGGGACCTTTTTTGTATTGCTTGATAGGGTGATGGAAATTTTTTACTAAATATCACTAATAGGACCGGGGGACCGTATAAAAAGTTAATTTTCGTAATTTTTTAATAAAAATTTTTTTTGACCTAAATCGCTTGAAAAAAAAATATTTACCTTTTTTAAAGCATTTTTGCAATTGGAACTATATGTCTATGATTACGGTTTAGAAATTAGTCATTGGCCACCGTTGAGAGTGGACACCCTGTATATCAGAATTACACATATGAAGTAATGTCTATTGAATTATTGCAATGTTCATGTCTAATGAATATATTGCATTCTATACTGTAATACAACTAATCGGTATATTAAAAGAATTTTATAAGTTATTTAAATGGTAATTATAAGTATCGTTAGTAGATAAAGGGTTAAATTACCTATATACATTCGGATTTACAATTATTTTTAGAAAGAAAAGAAAGAGGACAGTAAGGTTGTACGTTTATGTCTCTCGCATTTTGGTGAGGGGATGTCTTCTTGTCTTATGATTTCTTGTATATGTTTTGAAAAGGTATAAAAGTAAATTTTCCAATACTCTCTTTATATCACATTTCTATATTCATATTTATTATTGTTTTGGTTTTTTTTTTTTGCAAAAATTAAATTATTATGTACTTTAAAGATACGTTAGGTATGAAAAAATGAGAATATTATGTAAATCTGTCATTGTAATTCTGTGCTAAATGTACAGAAAAGCATCATACGTCATATTCTATTGATTGATTTCAAAAGTTCGAACCCCATTGCCGTTGCATCGAGTTTCGAAGTGCGCCCAAGTTGTCTTAAATGGCGGAATGCATTAAAATGGTCAATTTCAACATTCTCAGTGATATTTTCAACAAATATTCTTGGATTATTATTCGTTAAACTCCAGATTGAGACATTATCAATGCCAGAGGTCGATGAGTTTTCTAGTTTAGATTGAAATAACCATAGCGAAATCAACAAAAGCATTTTTTTAACAGTCATAAGAGTGGGAGCACGATCCAAATAAATGTCTTGGATATTTTATGTTGCAATTTCAAACACGCACTCCTTTCTTAAACTCACATAATTTAACATGGCGAAAATGTAACTTTTCATTTTGAATATTAATCTTGTATACAAATTAATTTCAAAAACATGTTTTAACGTTAGGATCACCCATGACGTATGAGGACCTCAGAAGCCAAGGGGTAGAAGCAGTGTTCTCGCTGACATTTGACCAACATTAGTAATTTGGCTAATTAAAAATTAAAAACATTCGCCAAATGAAAAAATTATTAGGAAAATAGATTTGCCGTGTAGCACACACACACAAAAAATATCTTTAATTCTTTAATGTACCTCCTTATTTTTCAATATGTTCTAAAATAACCTAAGGTTTTATAACTGCGAAAACGATTGTTATTAATCTAATTTCAACTATCCGCTACAAATATATATAAAAAAAATATATATTAAAAATACGTATGTATGCATATTTATAAAAAACGAAAAAGAAAAGAAATAAAAAGCAAAAATTGCGCACTAGCAATTTGGCGAATCTAATCGCTTGTTTACACGCCAAATGAAGAATTTAGTCGCAATTTGGCCGAATGGCGTGTGACAGTGAGAACCCTGGGTACAAGTGACAAAAATTTCATTTGGAGTAAATTGAGTTCAAAGATAACTGACATTAAATTTGAACATCTATAATTATTGTTCGAATTGAAATAGGAAACTGCTGCTTATTTCATCGTGGTCTTTGAATTCTTATTTCTATAACTGCGAAAAAAGTAGAATACAATTTTCTTTAAATTTATAATTAATCAATATTGATTATTATTCGGTAAAAGTGATTCATCTTTTGAACGCTGCATGTAATAAGAAAATTCCTCATATTGCATTACCTAAAAAGAAAAAAAAACATATTTACAGTTCGTTTGAGCACTTAATTAATTTTTTTAAATTTTGTTACTTATACTCCTTGGCTTCTGGAATCTTCATATGTACCGGGTGATCCAAAAGTCAGGACGAACTTTAAATATGAATAATTTGAAAATGAATCAAGATACAAAGATACGGTTTCCACCGAACGGATGGAAAAGAAACCGGGTTTTGTGTAGCAATGAAAATAATAGTCCGGTTGGAATTTGTTGAGGTACCATTGCAGCAGGCAAAAGTGACAGTCTGGTGTTGCTTCACTGCGGATTTCATAATTGGTCAATTTTTTTCCAGGAAGTCAGACAGACGGATTTCACACTCTGTGACTTATGGCTGTGAAAATTCTTGAAGTTAAATATGTATCGCGACCAACCGGCATCAATAGCAGCACTGAAAGATGCCATCTGCCAAAATGTGTCTGCCATAACGCAAGAAATGCTACTAAATGCTGTGAACGGTGTTGTACCTCGTCTCATATGTGTACTTCTGATTTATGGACATCATATTGAAAATTTATTGCAGTACTAATTAAATGTATTTAAGCTGACTTATAAGTTGACAACATTTCTTCATTTCTAAATCATCTTTTTGTGCAATAAAACACTATAGAGTCATTTGTTGCTCGCGCACAGAACTATTTTTTTTTCGTTGCCACTCAAAACCCGTTTCTTTTGCATCCGTTAGGCGCAAACCGTATATTTTTATCTTGATTCGTTTTCGAATTATTCACTTTTAAAGTTCGCCCTGACTTTTGAATAACCCGGTAGATAGCTCCCAGTTAATAAAGTGATTATAAAAGAAATAGTCAAAATTACAAGTTTCTTCCATCTATTGAAAAGGGCTTTTATAACTACAAGTATATTATTGTGGAGCGAGTATGCTATTTAGATTAATATAGAAGAGGGTTTTGTAATGTCCTCAGCATATAATTTTTTACTTGCTCTTTTAACTCTTTAATAGGTAAGCAATTGCGTCTGTGTAATACAGAATTCCAACCGGAAATTTTGAAAATATTTATTTCTAAATAAGGAAAAGTAATTTTTAAACTCTTTTCCTGCAAAGTTATAAAAGTAAAACTTAATTAAAAGTTTCTGGTATAAATCTCCATCATACTTAGATGAGATATAATATATCTCCGCCCCTGAAAGATTATTTTTTATCATTGTTCATCGTAATCAAATTAACTTTTCATGAAAAGTAACTTTTAATTTTAAAAGCTCCAAACTAAACAACCATAAAGTCAATTTTAATAAAAATTTTACGTTTCCAAATTTTCAAATCAATTCGAAAAGCCCGTGAAATGATTAAAAATATTAGCTTATAGCAAATTATTATAAATATAAAAAAATTCTTTTATAGATTACTAATAAAAAGATCGGATTGAATTGAAAGAAAACACGCTAGATCTTTATTCCAGAACTATCTTTGCCTTGCGAAAATGAATAGCAAAGCTAGATTAAAAGTTCAAAGGTAACTAACTAACTACTTGACATTATAAAGACGGAAATGTAAACAGAACTGATTTTAACCGATGCGAAAATCTTTTCCTTTTTGATTATCCTGCGTCTATATTTGAATTCGGCTCTTTTGAAGAAAATTTTCCCGCTTCTGAACTAATATTTAATTAGAACATTCATACTAGAATCAACATTAAATTTAATATGAAAAGTACTTTCATAATAGGACAGGTATCGCAGCTAACGTCTCAAAGATGAATAATTCATTAATAAATTAGAACAAAAAAAGACTGTTTGTATTACATATTTATTTCTGAAAATATACAGTTAATCTTTGAAATTCAATGTGGCTTTTAGAATATGTGTAGGATATCTTTTTCGCATTATATGTAGACTGGATAAATAAAATAATATATGGCCGATGTGATGATGTATGTAATTATTTTTAAGATAAATATATGATAAGATTTATATGTAATCGCTTTTTATAACATTTCTATAGTGAGAAAAAAGAAATTTAATACTTAATTATCAGATTTAATTAAGCTATTCACGTTAATATTTTTAATTAATAAAAGCTGATGAAAGCAAAGTATAGTGATTTATTTATTTATAGCTTTTGACACGTTCGAAAAAAAGATCTGTATGATTATTTTGAATTCCTATGTTTGCGACCTTTATACAAAATAAATATAATTTTTCTTAGATACCGTATACATAGCTGTCGACTTACAAGTATTTTTCTTACTAAATTTAATAGCATATTTTAAATTATTTTAATCGACAAAATTTGCAATGATATAAGGCAAAAAATGTCTATTAAATTTTAGTGACAATAATAATAATAATAATAAATATGATGTAGGTATCTAAGTGTATATGTAATGGTACATGTCTTTGTGATTTGTAAGTGGCAATTTCACAAAAGGAAATGATTCGTATATTGGTAACGGTGCGAGCTTAAAAAAAATAATTGAATTTATATTAGTCGTCCCAGAACTATACTAATAAACTGCGTGATGGACCGCCAATATGTGGAATCGCCCCTTTCCCTTTCCTTCCTATTTTTAAGATTGTCCTTAATGGCAGAAGACTCAATCAAGGAAAATCCCAATTAAAATCGGCCTGTTTTCAACACATTAAATGACTCCGTAGCTTTTTGATCAGCAGAACAACAGTCTTCATGTATATTTTTTTACTATCCCTGCAATAAAATATGAAAATGCGAGTATATAGGCAAATTTCCTGGCAAAAACATAAAATAAAAGCGTATATACCACTACTTCAGAAGTTTGTACATTTAGCAAAAACGTAACAGTGTAAAAACGTTATTTTTCTAACATATATTTATTAGAAAACTTTTGAAAGAGAAAAAAGATTATTTTTTACATGGTTTAATAGTTAACTCTATGGAGCATCTGATATATAAAAGCCAGTCAAATATGGCGAAAATTCAGAAAGATATCGGCAATAAAGTATGCTGCTTTTTAGTTTGCTCTCTAAAAGCAGCTGAATTATAAGGGATTTTCATAAATAGTCATTTTTGATTATTATATTTTTTTAATTTTCACTTTTTCTTGATTCTGGTTTTCTTCTTGAAAAACCGCCAGAACGAACCTATTAAATATATATGTGTATAAATATAAGTATAAAAAATCAAAATCAAAATATTTATCCTAAATCAACTGGTTTACATTCATTAAATACTAAGCCGTCTGCTGAAAGTCAGTTAATAAAAAGTCACAATTTGTGGATATCCCAAATATTTTTATTACTTTTATTTGTGTTGAATTTCTAGTTGTTTTTCTTATGTAATTGATATTGATAAACATACTTTACAGTCCTGTAATTTCAGAAGAATCCTGCAAGTATATTTTTATGTATTCTACAAAATGTTTAAAATTGAAAGGGTCCTGTGATTAATGGCCATATAGTGTATCTGGATGGATTTGTGAATTTAATACTAATGTAACAACAGTGTTGGCAGATGCTAAAATGCCTTAAGCTTTATAGCTATGCAAGCTTTATTTTCGGTTAAATCTACTGAACGTTGTTGAGACAATGACCTATGATTTATACGTATGAACGAAGATTAGTAAGATATTAAGCTGTTTCCAGGAAGCCATTTATTGCAACTTCAAGGAAATGGTGAATTTCGCAGAAATATAATTTCATGGAATTCATATTATTAACAACAACTACTTAAAAAAATATATTGTAAAAGAAAAAAAAGATTTAAATCTACAAAATTAGTTTTTGTAAAAGCTTTACAAATCTGCATTCTTAGGAGGCTTTTTATCTGTACATTATACAGAAACATTATGTAAATTTTCATAACTAGGTTTGTAAAACTGCATAAATCAGTATGCATACTAATGGATCGGGAGGCAGCAGCACACACTAGAGATCTGCACGGGCCGGGCTTCGGCCCGAACCCCAAGCACGGCCCGGTCTGCTGGCCGGGTTTGGGCCGATTTCCATTAATGGCATTCGGGCTGAGCCTTACTTCAGAAGATTCGGCCTGGCCGGGCCTAGTCACTAATCTTTTCGGGCCGGGGTCGGGCCTTAATTTTTTCCTAGAGTATCGGGCTGGACCCAACATATTTTTTTCGTACGAAACCGAGACTGATTTCATTCTTCCAAGTCTTCACGGACCAAAATAATCAATTCCTATTGAATCATCCCGTATGAAAATCCTCTTCTCGACGTGGCCAAGTCTGTTCATAAATTAGTAAAATTTGACTTGGTCGAAAAATTTTTGCAAAAAAGACAAAAACTTTTAAGTTGTCATTATTCTACTATTAAACATTAGGATTTATTCTTTTTAAAGAATTATAGATTACTTATTAAAATAGAGTTAAACACACGAAAAAAAAACCATGATTATGCAAAATTTTTTTAAAACTGAAAACTGCAAATTCCTTTTAAACTGTTTATCCATGCAAAATGAATGCAACAATACGCAAGAAAAATTATATTAAACATTTATATCTGCTAAGAAGGGAACATATTTTTTTCTTTCCAATGCCAATGGCGGATCTAAGGGGGGGGGCGATGGGGCGATCGCCCCCCCCCCTTGAGCCCAGTAAAGGTTTCTGCGAAATGACATTAGATGCTCGCACGAAAATGAGAATGGGGCTAAACTCGAGACCGGCGCGACCCGGGTCGGGTCGCGCCAACTTTAATTTACTAGGCTAGGTCTAGGTCAGGTCTTCACACTTTCAGAACCGGGGCGGGTCGGGTTTTACTTTTTTCTACAGAGCTAGATCGAGCCACATTGCTTTTAATCAGATCGGGCCTGGCGTGGACTGCCTTTATCCTACAGGTTTACACGGACTAAAATTTCCAAGCCCAGGCTCCGTCCGGTATGTAAGGTAAACGATCAGTCTCGGAAGTCAGTCTCGAGGGGGCGATCGTCCCCCCCCCCATGTCTAATTAAGGGTTTGCGAAGCGACATTATGCATCCTCGCAGAAAATTAATTGGAGACCAAATTCGAGTCCGGCAACGCCTATCCAGGACCGCGGCTGTTTAAATTCATGAGACTCGGTCTGGGTCAGGTCTTCTCACTTTCAGAATGGACGTGTTCTTATCTTTATTTTTCTGCAGATTTGGGTCGGCCCAGACTTCTTTTTCTTCTATGTCAAGTCTGAACCTGGAGTCATTCTTCCGAGATGTTTGGGAAGAGATGAGACGGACTCAGACCGTGCCCGATACGAGCCAATGTCGAATCTAAGGGAGGGGAAAGGGGCGATCCCCCCTTGGGCTATTAAAGGGTTCCCAAAGATACATGCATCCTCGCAGGAAATAAGTTGGAGCCTAGCTCGAGCCCGGCGCGGCTTGCGCCTTTTTAAATTCACAAGCCTTGGGCTGGGTCAGGTCTCGCTTTCAGAACCGGACCATGTCGTGATCATTATTTTCTGCAGATTTGGGTCGGGCGCGAGGGGACAAAGGGGCGATCGCCCCCCCCCCTCCTGGGCTTATAAAAGGTTTCCAAAAAGACATGCATCCTTGCAGGAAATGAGTTAGATAATAACTCGAATCTAACGCGGCCCGCCCCGTGCCGCGCCTTTTTAAATTCGCGAGCCTCGGGCTGTGTCTGGTCTTCCCGCTTTAAGAGCTGGGTCGTCATTTATTTAATACTATCATGATCATTATTTTTCTGTAGATTTGGGTCGGGCCTGACTTATTTTTTTTTCGAGATTGAGTCATTCTGCTTAGATGCCTGCATTAGAGATGAGACAGGTTCAGACTGAGCCTGTGTCCGATACGAGCTCGCGTTCTATTTTTATTCTGGTCTTAGAGCTCAGATTCATTTTTTCTGAAATCTGAAAATTTTATTTTTGGATGAATAGAAAAAAAAATAAAAGAACTTTTTTCCCCTTAAAAATTACTCATTCCTTTTCAAATCACTGTCTTGCTATCTTGATCAAAATGAAAGTGAAGCAGCAGAATTTCTTTTTCTATTTTAATATTTGAATGCTTTTTTAAAAGAAAACAATTAGTCATATCAACAGCTATAGTTTTATGTTCAAGCATTGCCGGCGACCGACGTTCTGGCGTCTACAAAAGAGCGGGAATAATGAATTGTTCGATTTTCGTTTATGGCACAGATTATTTTGCAACAGGGTCGTTTAGATTTTTATCAGTATTATTATTTAGACATCTAACACGAAAAAAAAAATATTTTCTTCAGTTTTTAGTTTGCGGTTTCTGAATAATTTAAATTTCTTGTATATACAACGTATACAAGTCGTAATCGCTTTTCATATAGAAATAACTGTAGTAATTATGATTTCTTTTGGGATCTCTGCTGGTGCTGAAGCTAAACTCTGCAATTTTCGAAGTCACTTTCAGTTGTAAGTAAATATATTTACCATTATTCTTCCAATAGAAAGTAATCGAGCAGTGTTTTCTCTGTTCCTATAAAAGAGTTGAACTTTAAAATTTCTAATTAAAAGTTATTTTCAGGGTCATGCCTATAGCATGACTATGGCTTGTTATGATGAATGAAATGGTCATTGTTGAAAATGTAAATTTTTTACCGAAAATTGAAAAATCTTAGAGATTTGATTGATAATAGACAATAATTTCTACAAGTCCTATGCATTTATTCATGAATCACACTTCTTTAACATGTCCATAATATTTTCTTATTAAAACAAAGACAAATTATGAGAATTCTTTTATGTGTGATGCGCATTTTATTTTATACCAAACTGTTCTTTTGATAATATTAAATTTAAATTTTTGTTTAACAAACATTTTTATGTAAAAAATAGATTTAAAATGATAATTATTTTTGGAACATTTTTTATAAGTATTATGGAATTTTTTTCTACTGTATAATTTCATTATCGGGCTTTTGCTCTTGATGTCACTAAAATTTTTGGCACAGGTGGGATCGGGCTGTGGAACAAGAGCCTGAATTTATCTCTTGTCCGCACTGACCAAAATTTCCCTGGTAGAGTCGGCTCGGAATAAAAGCTAAATTTTCAGTCTGTGTTCAACCCAGCCTAGAATTATGCACGGGCCCGGGCCTGGCCGAGACGGCGGAATGGTTCCGAATTTTCTAACGGGCCTGTGGAACTAGAAAAATGTTTTCATCGGTCCGGGCCAACAAACAAAATAAACGGGCCGAGCCGTCAAAAAAATTGAACGGACCATACCCTCAGCAAAAAATTAGAAGTTAGGCCCCGACCACGCAGCAAAAAGCAGTCAACCGCGTCCAAACGCAATCCACAGTAAAAAAGTAGAAGTTAAACCGACCAGCAGCAATATATAGAAGTCAACTGACTCAAACCCGACATCCAGCAAAAAAGTAGAGGTTAACCCAACCAGCAACAAAATGTAGAAATCAAACGGACCCAAATGCAAGCCACAGTATAAACATTAGTTAACTTGACCAGCAAAAAAAAAAAGAAAAAAAATAGAAGTCAGCCTGACCCAAATTTGACCCACAGCAAAAAATAGAAATCAACCGGACCCAGACCCGATCCGCAGCAAAAAAGGAAGTCTACCGGACCCAAACCCTACCCACAGCAAAAATAGAAATCAACCGGACCCAGACCCAACCCGCAGCAAAAAACAGAAGCAACATGACCCGCAGTGAAAAAATTAGCCCCGAGTTACGCATTAAAATCGAGTTTCCAAGTTTCTGAAATCGCCCCCCCCCCTTGAGAACTCTCCAGATCCGCCCTTGTCCAATGCAATTCCGTCTTAGAAGATTTTATTTTCACCATATACCATTTTAGGTAGCTTTCATTACAAAAAGTAAAAAGCTACCTATTGCAGCCTTCCGGAGGAAAGCACTTCCAGAAAATTTTGGTATATTTTCACCGATCATGACCCCCAGACCCCAAAACCACCCTCCATTCAAATGTTGACATATATATATATATATATATATATATATATATATATATATATATATATATATATAACCATATATATATATATATCTGATTTTTGTCATGCGATAACTAACGTGTTTATGAACCGATTTGAATGAAACTTGGTATGTACATAGTACGTACAAATGTCTCGACCGAGTTCGTTGGCCAGCATCATCCGCCATTTTAAATTTAAAAAAAATTTATATTTTAAGCTCCATGCGAAAACATTAAAAGTTCAAAAATATTTTTCTTTTACGTGTTAGAACTTAAAACAACGATTCCAGAACACTTTTTATTTTGTCAATATCTTAAAAAATGATTGAGTTACAGCACTTTAAATTTTTTATGGCTATTTTTGTCACGTGATAACATGTGTATTTATAAACGGACTTGAATGAAACTTGGTATGTACATAGTACGTACAAATGTCTCATCCGAGTTCGTTGGCCAGCATCATCCGCCATTTTGTTTCAAAATGGCTGCCATTTTAATTTTTAAAAAAAAATTTAAATTTTAAATTCAATGCGAAGAAATTAAAAGTTGAAAAATATTTTTCTTTTATGTGTTAGAATCTAAAACAACGATTCCAGAACACTTTTTATTTTGTCTATCTCTTAAAAATTGATTGAGTTATAGCACTTTGAATTTTTCTCATGGCTGACATTTTGAAACGATCTGATTTTTGTCACGTGATAACACGCATATTTATGAATCGATTTGGATGTAACTTGGTGTGTACATAGTATATACTGAGGCCTGAATCGAGTTCGATACTCAGTTCCATCCGCCATCTTATTTCAAAATGGCGGCCATTTAAAATGTTTTATAAATTTTAAAATTTTAAATTAGGTACAAGAAAGTAAGAAATTGAAAAAGATTTTTCTTTTATGCATTCGACCTTGATACAAAGATTCCAGAGCATTTTTTGTTTTGTCTGTATCTTAAAAAATGACTGAGTTATCGCATATATATATTAATCGATTTCAATATGAGTGTGCATGTGTACCTGAATTAAGATTTCGACCAAGCTCATAATCAGGTTCTACTAAATTGAGCATAGTATTTTTGAATAATATAACTTAATTGAAAATAAATATATAAGTATATGAAAGCTACCTCTTCCTCCCGGCACTGCCGGAAGGACTATTTTAGATTTCTTTGTCTCCATTACATGGAATATGGATTAATAGTATTGATGATAACTGAAACATTTACATACAACGAACAAAGGTTCATTAAAAGCATAAATATCGCAGCCTACGGCACGTCTGCATAACTGGAGATTATAAAATGAGAAAAAAAAAAGACTAAGATAAGTTTTTTTGGACTGAATTCTTCCGTAAGAGTAAAGATCAATGTTCTGTAGAAATTCACTCGGCCTAGTCCGGGCTCGGGCCGAATTTTTTTCTATGGATCGGGCCTGGCTTGGGCCTGGAAATTTCGGCCCGTGCAGACCTCTAGCAGACACAATCACCTCATCGAGTCTACGGCTGAATTCCAAAATTAGATAAAACTAGAATTGCATATTGAAATGTGATCGATCTGCCAAGTCATATCTCGATGGAGAACACCTGAAAACTCGAGATAACAGGTTGATTCGTAGGTTTACCACAGTGTTTTTTTGTACCCAGTCCTCCATGTTTTTATACATTTGGGTGCAAGTAAACACAATAAAAAACCTGTCGGCCTCTAAAATCGAGTTTTTAGGTGTTTTCCACCAAGATATGAATGTCAGACTGATTGCATTTTAATATGCGAATCGAATTTTAACTAATTCTGGAATTTCAGCTTCGAACTCAATGAGGTGATTACCTGCGCTGTCGTCTCCCTAAGCTTTTATTGGTAAACAGGAAAATGACTTAATTTATTTTTTTTGTTACAGTGAAATAAAATGTTTTTGACCCAGTACCTAGTTTTCTAAAATAATGATAGTAAACTTTCAGATATTTTGTTTTACAGTGCAAACACGTATCTGTTACACAAATTTCTTTATTGCACTTACATAAAATGTTTTAAGCATCTTAGTTTCCTAGAAAATTCTTAGTAACCTTATAATTTTTTTTATAATAAATAATTTATTCAAATAAAAGATTTGAAAAGTATTAGTGGCGAAACTTTTGTTTTAGCTGTCGTTTTGTTCTTGAATTTTACCGAAAATTTACCAATTTACCGAATATTTTCGCAGCACACCCTAGAATGTCTCGCAGCGCTAGTGTTTAGAGGCACACCAGTTGAGAACCACTGTTTTAACGTGATTTGAAAAATAAATAACTACATAAAAGATTATTTTCCAAAACTGTTTTGGGAAAAGAGATTTCATCTTAAAATTCAGAACAAAGAAAAGTAATATATTTACATAAATATAAATAAAAAGGAGTAAAATATTCGCCGTTTCGAACTACTTTCTAAATACTGAAATTTATAGCGTAGACAGCTGAAAAGCAACTCTTAACTTAGGCGCAAGAAACTCCCGATATAAAAATGGTTGCCTTCTTTAATCTCCTGGGGCTGAGGCATTATCGCTTAACACTCGTGGCCTCACACCATTAATTTCTTTTGAGGCATTCCCCTACGCTCCCATGGTGTTTACATTGATGGAAAACGTTATACAGGCGGTTTTCACTTCCATTTCATTATTTCAAACACACATTGTTTTCGCCATTTTTCATGATTTATGTTTTTCACTTCCGATTTTTTTCTTATCCCGTGGGCTTCTTTTTCATTTGTTATTGAAAGCAATATGTGGGAGAGTAAATAGAATTATTATTTGTTCTTTTCAATACTTTCCGGCATAAGTGAAAAGTGTTTATAATTTCGGCTAGTATATCTCCTTACTCTATTTGTTCAGCTTCCCGCCTGTTTCACTATCTGTACGTGCTTATTCTAATTTTTGTAAAAGTTCTTGGGTAACTGCGAAATTTCAATGCAGTATTGGAAATGATGTATGAAGGATAAAATAAAAACTCAGTCATATATTTATTCATAACTTTGGAAATTTTTTATGACTTTGCTTTGTCTACACCTTTTTATCTATTTGTCCGTCTGTCTTTAATGTTTTTTCTGTCAGCTCATTCAAGCTCTAAATTTTGAAAAAATGCTCGTAGAACTACAAAATGTTTATTTTTTGTTTAAAAGAAATTTTAAGGAATAATAACTACAATTATAATAACAGGTTTGAAATTGTGCGTTAAACGTGCAAATGAAGAGCGCTCGTATTAGAACTAGTTTGACAGATATTCTGATCTTGGTGCAATATTTCTTGCACTGTTACACAAAAATGCACGAATACAACATTTACTACGATTGTATACACTAAATTTCGTAATACGAAAATAATAGTACTTCTACTTAAGTGCGACGCAATTATTATGGCGACTTTGAAACATTGCATATCCAGGGATATCAATGAATTAATGAGGTATGATAAAATTTAATAGAATAAAGGGAGTTTTTATTAATACTTTTTTTAGGTTTTATTCGATTTTCATTACATTTGAAATGACCCGACAAAATTCTGCAACAATTATAGTGCATATTAAATTTCAAATTATTAAGTTACTTTCAAATTTATGTTAGTTGAAATTTAATTTGTTAGTTAGGTTAGTATTGCGTTGTTATATGTGGACAGTCGGACAGATTAGACGACAACTATAGACGCTATGTATTTATATATTTACGAATGCATCTATCATATGCATCTACATAATCATTTGGTTTTTCCCCTCAACACTTTCCAGTGTAAATAAAAAAGAATTTACGATTTAGGTATTGATACTATTGATATTTGCTTACTTTCACTACGAAAATAATGATCTGGTTAATCTCTGTCCATCCGTCTCTCTAATGCTTTTGATCGTTTGTATGTCTGGCATTTTGTTTGCATACACTCTAATTTTTATAAAAATGCTGGTAAAAATCTAATTTTTTCCTTTTGTTTATTTGTATGTCAGGCTCAAGGACTTGGTTAATGGGGTAATCACTAGGATTTCACCGTCTTTGAAAATTTCAGTCAGGTTAAACATAAATGTGCACAACACTATCAATGAAGATCATGAAGATTCGAAAAAACAACAGTAGTCATGAGTGAAAAATCAAAATTCTACACTTGCACATCTTATTGTTGAGCCATCTTCATTGTTATTAGCGTGTTGGAAAAATAAATGCTTTAAAATACTGTATAATACCGTAAAATATTGTAAAATTCTTTCGAATTTTTCGGAACGGGATTTTGTACTGGATACAGATCGGTTAAAGTTCTTTAGCCCAAACTCTTAAAGATTGCAAATAACAATTTCCAATAGGAGCACTACTAAAATGGTTCAAATGGAGGTTCAACTTCTTCGGATCAAAATTTTTGTATTTTATTTATTTATTTATTTATTTATTACAATCCTCAAAGGTGCAAATTGTTGATATAAAGCGATTTCGTGATATTTCGATTAGTTACAGTAAGTAGTCTTCGTTCGTTAAAGGTAATGGTATTGTAAAATTTTAAACTCGTTTTTTCGTAACTCTACCTTTCATATTGGACGACCCTTTTCCTCGATTACTAATGAACCGATTTCTTTCATTTTTTATTTACAAGAAAGCCAATCGTTTTTGACGGAGCTTAATACCACTGAAAAGCTTAATTTTAATTCATTAAGTATTTCTTAGACCTTGCAGAATGTAAAAGAGAAATGACAAAAACTGATCTTTTTTGTTTAAATGACCGCCCTTTTGTGAAAAATGAACTTTTGAAACTAAATGTTGCTAAGATATTTAGGGAATTTATTACATTTTTTTATTAAGATGATTCAATTTGTTTGAGATCCTTGTGACTCCTGTGTGAGTAAAACATGTGCCCGATTAGATGTCTACAGTGCACATATGCAGTCGCACAAGACATAATATTTCTTTCTTTATTTATTTTACATACAAAGAGCAATTAAACATGTAATTAAAATGTCATTAAACATAATCCAAAAAGTCCGAAGGTGATGTCTTTGTTTTTTGTAAAATGCTTAACATATGATTTTTCTTTTGTGTTTAATGTAGATCAGATTTGTTTCCCGTCTTTCTCCAATATTTTATATTTTTGACACATTTATTTTCACAGCTATCTAATATAAATATATTTTAAATATATTTTAACTTATTTTTTACAGACTGTAGAAATGTTTTATTAGAAAAAATGGCTGATCCGCCCGGCGTTGTCCCTGATGAATGACCTTTAAATGAACCTCAAATTTGTATGATTTTATATCTAAGGCAATTTATTTGCATTTATATTATCAACTGAAAAAATATTGAATTAAAAATATGTTAATGTGTAATAAAATTATGTTAATTTGAATTTTATTTTTTGCTCAATATTATTTTTGAGGTCTATAAGCACTAAAAGTCAGCAAAAAAGAAAAAAAAAAGAAATCGTAAAAATCTTGCTTAATTTAGAAGAAAGTATTATTTATTTCAAGATTTATTTCAATACATAATCACTCAGAAGTGGTGAATTCAGGTTTTCCGATCAACCCGGCTCATCCCGATTTTCCGGACTGTTCCGCGTAACCACAGCGATAGAAACGCCGAAAGTTCCGATATTTCATGATGCTCCAATTCTTAAAATTTTTCTTTAGCAACATGCTATTCGTTAGTCTGGGTCTACTGAAACCCATTACAGTAAAACCTGTCAGCACGGAACCTGTCCATACCCGATATTTTTATAGTCCCTTTTAAAGGAATTTCTTACAAATATACCTGTTTTAACCAGAAATTTTTGCAAATCCGAACGATTTTCTTTCCACACATTATGCTGCATTTTGTTCAATAAATCTTCAATAAGCGAACTTGTTTATAATAGAATTCTTTTTTTTATATTAAAAATTTTACTTTCACTGCAGTAGAATTATACTGTATAATTGTACTTGCTGAATCGGAATTTTGTTTTAGTTCTTAGAAGGTTTTGTTGCCTATGTTTCTTGTGTTTCTCTTAGAGCATTAAAATTGCTAAGTGGAATCGCAAGGAAAAACTGAAAATTTTCATTTTAAATAGTCTAAGCATTTATCAGGTTTAATTGCATATGTTTTTTGAACTTGTTTTGACGCAATGAAAATTGTTGAGATGGAAACGCAAGGGACAAGAGAAAAAGATCGTTTCAAACAGATTTTCTTTTAGATCAGCATTACGATGTTTTCCTTATATCATGTGTTCGAATAGTAAAAAGTAAAAAAAATCAGATTCGAAGTTGGGTGGATCTGCATTCTTTTTAACATTTTCCAACATCGTCTAAAAGTATTTAGGAATTCGGTTTGTCTGTCAGTTCGTACACTAACTCGTTTAAATACGCATGGATTGACATACAATTAATATAATATGTTCTGTATGTTTATTTATTTATGCCTAAGCGGAACAAGATCACCAGATCGCTAGGATCCGGTGTAGACCGTATTTGTTCCTCCTGGTAAGTTCCCCGGCATGCGGGGATTCATTACAATAACTTCCAATCCTCGAAAAAAAAAAATTAGACATAAAGTACATAATATACAGGACGCTAGAGTACAAAGCTCTTTCGCGACAGATAGCAGAGAGCTGATGGTGGAAAATTGATTGTTGATTGAAGCTAAGTCTATTGATTAAAGGAAAGTCTATTGATTGAAAAATTTATCGGCTGAAGAAAAAAACTTGATCTGTACAACATCACCACAGTGGTATGCGCGCCGGAGACCTGCTTCTTCGCGAAAAAGGGTGCTACGACTGCCAGAAGCTTGACAAAGGCTCTAACGCGACAGTGGGCAGTCTTAGGAGTGCAGATACAGAACGGTTAAGTGGTAAGATTGACTAGGTCCATAAGGAAGCGATAAATTTGTGCCAATTGACGGAGTAGTTTTGGGCGGGTTAAGATATTTATGAGCCAGGTATCTGGGCGTGGATTTGAGTACTTAAGGTGCCAGGCCTCTGTGAGTGTGCAGAAGAAGTAGCAGTGGTCTGGAGACCCAAAGGCCCCACACTCGCAGAGGTCCATATCCGAGGGTTTAAAATAATTTAGGTATGTCCTGAATGGACCATGACCGGAGAGGAATGCTGATGTGGGAGGGGAGAAAGCTAAGAGACTTTTATTGATTGTATGAGACTTTTGGGATAAGGGAACAGGTGTGCCTGCCTTTACTTGAGGCATCCCAGAAGAGTTGGCAGTCTGAAAGAATGTTCCTTTTGAGGAAGAAGCGAACATGGGACGGGGGAACAGGAAGGGGGATATCTATGTTTGGACGAGAGGTGGCCTCCTTGGCCAGTGCGTCAGCTAGCTCATTTCCAGCTATGTCGATGTGAGCAGTGACATGGCCGAGACCCTGTTGACGTGAGATTAAAATGATTTTTATTTTAAGCACTAGAGGGTGTTTAGTTCTATGGGCGAATATTTCTTGTAGGCTCGAAAGGCTGTCACTATAAAGGTGAAAAAAATAGGATGAGGATGGAGAACAATCCATTCCAAGGATTATGTTTGCATGTTTATTATAAAATGTTCGGTATTGTAAATGAAGCATGCAGCTTTTATAGTATATTTACTGGGATAATCAAAAGAATGCCTTTAGATTACGGCCTAACGAGGAATACCCGTTTACGAGGTGCTTTAATAATGTTATACTATTTCAAAAATATTCGAAATTGACATTATTTAGGATCCCTACTAGGAGCTTACTACAATATATCGTGTGCAAAGCACTTATATTTTATTTACAGACACACAAAAGAATTCACTTACAATAAGCACTCTTGCTATGAACAATAATTGCTGAAAGTGCGTTTTCATTTAGGTTTCTTTTTAAAATTTAACCTATTTTTTGCTTATTGCTTAGCATGCATATATTCTATTACCAGGGGTGGGGAATTTTTCAAAAATCTTATCAGCCCAAGGATTTATTTCACCTGCCCGCAAGATACAACACACTCGCTGTACATAAAGTTGAAAATAGTTATAACAAAATAACACGCGATTGTAGACGAAATTACAAACTACAATGCTTTTTCGTAAATATTTTTTTCTAGTATATGCAAAAATATATACAACAGAGGTAAGCGTAATATGAGATTGAACTTAGTACCATATTTACACTGCAATAATTTGGAAATATCTAGATTAAAAGAATGTTTGTGGTGATGGCTCTATTGCTTACAGTTTTTCAAAAACTAAAAATTCACTCGCCTTGCCAGAAAACCCACTCGCCATTGGCGAGCAAAATGATGTATTTCCCCACCCCTGTCTATTACTGACCATATACAGGTCATAACAAAAAATCTTGAGTGCATTTCCATTTATTGACAGATATTGCTGAAGAATAATTCCCAATAATGCTATGCATTTCCTAACTGATCTAAATTTTAGCTACTATGTAATGGTATATGATGAACTATAGATGATATACAAGATTTCACAAATGGATTCGGATATTTTCGATAATATTGCTGAAAATTCCTGAAATTAGATATTCAATGCATTGTTAATTTTATAAACGGTTTATTTAGGCATTGTCTTTCATATTAAAGTTGTTAAAATAGTCTGAATGTATTGGAAAAAAGTTGATAATCTATCCTTAATGCATGATTTTTCGATTTTTTTTTAAAATTTTTAATTATAATTTTTTTTAAATATCAAACAATATTATTCTATCCATAAATAGGATTTTTAATAAAAACTTTCGAACTAATACAAATATTTTGAATTTACTGATGCAATTTTAACATTGCAGATTTGTTGTTAAAATATTTATATATGAAACCTATATTTATTTTTCTTTATTATCATTTTAACTATTATTATAACTTCACTTTTAAAGGTCAACAATTACAAATCATTAAAACCGCTTTTCAATATTGTCTTGCATTTATTTCGTAAACTATTTTTTAGTGTTTCGATGTTTTGAATAAAATCGAGCTTTTTTCAAATATTTACTGCAATAAACTCTTTTTTTGAACACACAAAAATAAAAATTTTAACTAAACTTTAATGAAAACGATTTTACAAAATGCTTAAATGTAATATATTTATATATATACATATATATAAAGCCTTTAAAACACATAAAATAAAAAAAAAATTGCGGCATTATATGTATGTCATTTAAAAAAAAATGATAAATAGCAGAGTATTATAAAGAAGTCTTACCAAATTTTAATGTTTTATTTCATATTTCTATTAGGAATATATCTGGTTCTTACCTGAAAGAGAGTAAAGAAATAAAAATTAGTAAACTTAAAAAATCAACGGGAATTTAAGACAGAGTTAAATGCAACATTTATTACAAACATTGCGAAATAAATGTTCTTAAACTTGATTAGTTAATTCAATTCATTATCATATATACAATAAAGAAATAATATCAAATTCAAAATATATATTAATCCATGAAATCTACACTTTTGAAATTTCAAATCGTTGGCGATTTTTAAAAATATGCTTTCATTATTTTTAAGTTTTTATTAACAAATTGAAATTTTTGTTAAAAATAAATATCACATTTGTATTTATGATTACATTTCGTACAGAAATCCTCTATTAGATTTCATTATCACTAATATTTCCAGCAAAGTTATATGCAGTTGAATTCCCGAAATCCCAAATTCCACTTGTGTGGACGCAGAAACAAAGTGCGGAATCCACGGACAACAATCTATACTAATAAAAGAACAAAACGCTCTGTGTGTGTGTGTGTATGTGTCTGCGATGGCTGGCAAAATCTACAGTACGTACGAGACTCAAAAGTTTTTGAGAGTAGCCCCAAATCTTTCCTGATGTACCTGAGCTTCAGAATTTCGAAATTCCAATTATTAACTGAAGAATTAATTAAAATTTGAAGCTCATTCTCATCAAAAGTATGACTTTTCCCCCTTTTTCATCGCTTTTTTCTTAACGCTCATTTTCGGTTGGTTGGTTCATACAGAGTCACTAATAAAAATACGTTTTTTTTTCCGCTTGCATTCGGTTGATTGGTTGTATAAAACTTTCACAAAAATAATTCAAAAAGCTGAGACAGGAATAAAAAAACGAATTTGAGTGCTTAATCTTTCAAAAGTGACTGTTTTTTCACCTAAACTTTACATTTTAGCACGGAGTTAAAACACTTGCTTTGAAAACGCATTTAATAATAACGAATGTTTAAGAGAATAGATTAGTTCAAATTGCGTCAGAATCTAACAGCGAATTTCACGACCTGGAATTCATGTTGTTCGTCTTCCTGTTTTTTCCTCTACTTTTATTGGTTGAGCGGTAATAATTGCGTAGTTGAAACTGATCTGTTTCAATAGCAAGACATATGGTTTTTAAATGTTAAATAAATGATCAGAAAAGATCTTACTGATTCTTTTAGCACTAAAAATTAAAAACTCACAAAAATAATTCCTTGCATTCGAATGCTTTATGTTGCTGTTTCGAGTAGCAATATTTTAAATATAATTTAAATTCTCATTTTCGATAATATTAATAATACATTTTCTTTTAAACTCAGAAGTGTTTTTTAGCACAAAGTTGAAAAGTACTTATGCATTCGGTTTGTCTGTCCGTCTGTCCACACTGTAACTCCCGTAAATATACTCAATTGATAAAGCTTATTTAGGATCATGTTTGGTATTGCATATGAAATATGTACGAATATTGGTTCATTTACTCAAAAGAAATCGATTACATTACGATATTTGCGGAAAAATTGTTTGGCGAGTATTTTAATCAGATCACGCTATTTTAAATGTATTGAAACGAATATAAATCACCTGCTTTCACTACGATTAAATTAAACACACAAATCATAGCATTTTTTATTAATTTACAGGGACACACAAAAAAAATCAGCTACAGCACTGTATTTGCGTAATAATTGCTGGAGAGTACTTTTTAAAATTCGGTATGTACTTTTAAATTTAATTAGTTTTTTGCGTAATACACTTTGTATATAAAATCTATATTTGATATACAGGACTGCACAAAAGTATTTGCAAAAGTATTTTCTTTATTAGAGGAAGTTGCTGAAGGCTAATTTTCAGAAGTATATGTTCCAATTAAACGAATTAAATTTTGAAATGAGTATTGTTATTATATACAAATCTCAATATCATATACAGGGTTGCTAAAAAATTCGGATAATTTTCCGTATGTAAATGGGAACAGCTGAAATTCGGTTTTGAAATGCTTTATATATTAAATAAACTGTAAATGGAAAATAAATTGTTTTCGGACGTTTCTAAAGATAAAGGAGCATTGAAAGCGACTTGGAAGCGGTTATCGAGTATTTTTACATAGTGATTATAGTAAATTATCGTAGTTTAAGAAACATCTGCCTTTTTAGCACTTTCCAAGAAAATTGAAAAGTGCTTATGCATTTGGTTTGTCGGTGCGTCTGTCCATGCTCCTGCATTTGGTGACCCTAAATAAGCCTTACCAATTGCATGAAAATCCGACTATATTTGAAGTCGGATTTTCATGCAATTGATAAAGCTTATTTAGGGTCATCAAAGCATGTTTGGTATTCCATATGAAGTGTGTATGACTAATGATTCATTTACAGAGACATTCAAAAAAGTTCGATTACATTATGGGTAAAAATCGTTTGGAGCGTATTTTAATGACATTCCGCTATTTCTAATGCATTCAAACTAATATAAATCAATGAATTTAACTACGGTTACGTTAAAACAGACTATTTATAGCATTTTTAAAATAAATTTACAGGGACACACAAAAGAAATGGTTACAGTACTGTCTTTGCTTAATAATTGCTGGAGAGTACGTTTTAAAATTCGGTATGCGCTTTTATGTGTAATTACTTTTTTTTCCACATTACTCTTTACATATAAATTCTATACATCATATACAGGGCAGCACAAAGGTATTTGCCTACCATTCTCCTCATTATAGGATATTGCTGAAGGAGAATTTTCTATTGAAATATGTGTATCTCTTAAATGAATTAAATTTTGGAATGCATGTTGTTAATATCTACCTATTGATGTATCATATACAGGGCTGTTAAAATTTTCGGATCATTTTCCGAATGTAAATGGAAACAGCTGAAATTTGGTTTTGAAATGCTTAATATATTTTCACATAGTGAAATGAGAGTAATCTTTTAATTTTTTAAAGGGTGCAGTTTTTTCAAAAATATACATTAAAATATTTAATTGCTAAAAGGGACGTCAAATACTAATAAAATACTAAAAATATAAAATAATCTTTTAATGTATTTTATTAGTATTTGACGTCCTTTTTAGAAATTAAATATTTTAATATATATTTTTGGAAATGTTTTTAATGGACGTATAAGAAAACTTCTATTTATAATTAATGGTGCAGTTTTTTACAGTATTCTGAATGTGTTGGATAGTGTTTCATAATCTGTACTTGATGCGTGACTTTTTTTTTTAAAGATATTTTTAAACACATTTTTTCATTGTTCTTTTTTTTTTTTTTTTTTTTTTTTGCTTTTAAATACTAAAAATTGTTCCGAGTTTAACGCACACCTGCCATACAGTGCTGCAGGTAGTGGGAATCTGTGTAGGATATTCGTACAGAACATATTTCATCCTTAATTTATAAGTAGTGGTTATTTCCGAACAATAATTTCACTAAATTTCTTAAATTCTTATTGGATTTTCCCAACCTCTCGACTAATATGTGTACGAATAAGCTTAATACTGGAGTATCCTTCGGATATAGGTTTATTAAGGAATTAGTGAGCTCCTGGAGGTGAAAAGTAGAACTAACATATTTTACAGAGCATGCAGCAGCAGTGTAAGATTCTTATTGATTAATATTGGACTCTTAATTGCGTGGTGGTTATCACTATTTCTGATTAGAAATTTCAACAAATTTCATAAATTGCTATTTTTATCCCCATCCCGTTGGGTAATAATATTTACGGAAAGAATGAAAATTGAATTATCATTCGGATTTAGGTTTGTTTACGATAAAATGCTCATTCTGGTGATGGAAAGTGAAACTGTAGCATTCTGCAAATCGTGCATTGCACGCCTATTATATCCAACAGCAGGTGGCGGTGATCCATATCAGGTTTTCGTACAAAACAAACTGCGCCCCGTAGCGGTGAAAAGTGGAACTAAAGCACTTTGTAACATGTACGTGGTTAGAATTGTTAGTTTATAGTTAGTGTTAATTTTAGAATTTGGCTGCGGTAGGTAACAGTTAGGTTACATTTGGGTTATAGTTAGGTTGCAATTAGGTTGCAATTATATTACGGTTAGTCTTACGTTATATTTAAATTCCAATTACGTTATAGTTAGGTTATGATTAAGTTACAGTTAGGTTAAGGTAAGTTGCAGTTAGGTTACGGTCAGAAAACGGATAATTTATGATAAGGAAACGGTTAGGTTACATTTATGATATATTTAAGTTTGGCTCAGGTTAAGTTGCAGTTAGATTACAGATAGGTTGCGATTACAGTACAATTAGGTTACGGTTAGGATTTTATCCACAGGTTGAACATTGCACATGTTTTGATTGAAATATACTTAATTTTGTTCTATGGTTCTGAAACTACATTACTATATATTAACCTTTTACCTATCGATTTTAATAAAGGTATAGTCGGATCTAGGAGTGATATAATTTGTTTGAAAATCAAAAAGTTACACTTAGGATTTCGAAGTGAAAAAAATAAAGAGTTACGTGACTGAACAGTGATATTTAAGGGTAAAAATCAGCATTTTAACACGAAAATTGCGCCATTGTTGAACACATAGTTCCTTCTCCGTTTCCCATTGAAGTCGTTTTAAATATTTGTTACTCTAAATTTAGTTGTTTATTTTTGAAAAACCGATTTTTCTCAGTCAGTGGCCACGTATTTCGAATTAGAGATAAAATCACAAATTTCAGGTTCGTTTGATACTATTATCAAGGACCCGGGCAACGCCGGTCGGTCAGCTAGTAACTAATATTATTAATGCTACACAAGAGTATTTATATTTATATTGTGTATAGTTATATTTTTTAATCAAATATTTTCATTGAAGTTTATTTTCAAAATCGAAAAATTTAGAGAGTTTTTTATAAATATCTGTAAATTTTGAGAAGTTGAGTTGAAATGTGTGGTATTTTTTTTTACATCACTGAGAATCGCTCGCTATATTAGCTCAATTTTTATGCGTTCACTCCAATGGTAACTGTATGACTAGCAGCACCATTTTTCGCGACTAATAAATTTCAACAAGTGAATTTCTAACAAGTAAATATTGAGCTAGCTTTTAACTCGGTGCTATGGTATTTATCTTCTATTCAGAGTATTCTGGTTCAATGCAAGATAGCGCCAAATCATTCTGTACATGATGACTTTGAATCGAGCATGCAATCTTCAAAACAGACTGCATGCCAATAAATTTACTAAAAAAACTAAGTTTAAATAAGACATATTCTTCACTGGATGTTCTTCACGGGTAAAATATAACAGTACAAGTATTAAAGAATCTTTGGAAATCATTTGCAGAAATAATAACACTTGTAACGATACTTTAACCCACGATATATTACAGATTTGGATCAATTTACTTAGAATAATAGTTTTCACCCGCCTATCATTGTACATTACGCTTCATTTTGGAAAATTCCAACATGATTTTTTGCTTCAAAACGTTCAATTCTCTGGGTTTTTTTTCGAACACTGGTGATATTTAAGAGCGTACTTAATAAATGTTAATTTTTAGATGCACAATTTTTTGCGTTTTATATAATTACCAACTTTTTAAACAGCTATTAGTTAATTTTGATAAAATGATTTTATATTATGCGTAGCAAAGAGTATTAATTGAAACAAATCAAAAACTCTCTTATAATAGACATCTATAATAATATTTAGTAACAGAAAACTAAATGAGAAATAAATTAATATTTACACATAATTCCGTAGGTGTGTCAGTGATCAAAATTCTTTACCGTGCCATCTGAAGCGATGAAACATGTTATAATAACCTTTCACGAGTTTGAAAAGGTAATTACCCCGTTGAAAGGTCATTATAGTTATTCTAACAATACACTTCACGCACCAATCAAAACCTGCAATTACGACCAGAATAACGCGTCTAAAAGCAAATTTTCTCAACAAGAAATTTCGTGATAAACGAAATAGCGGGAAGTTGGGTGAAATAATTATGAAAAATGAATAACCATGTTGCGTGTGCATTAATATATTTATAGCACAAGATTCTATAAATAGCTCTTTAGAAGAAGTTGACACAACGATGTTAAGTTTATTTTTCTTTCTTTCTTTTCTTTTCTTTTCTTTTCTTTCTTTCTTTTTTTCTTTTTCTTTTCTTTTTTTATGCATATCTGAAAAGAATCGGAAGTACATTTCACCTGTCCTCGTTATGAAATTGTGCTTCATAAGCGCGATTGTAGTTATTTAACTTTATAAAAGCATTATTATATGATAAAAATCAGAGAAGGTTTTTAAATGTCAAAAAAAGTTTTAGTTTAAATGTCAGATAATATTAATCTAATTGAAAAATAGCACTGTTATTCTAGTTTTAAAAGTAGTAAATATTGGATTCGTGAAAATTTTCGACAGATTTATGCGTTATAGTAGGAACTGAACAAGATTTAAGTGATTTTAGCAAATTTTTGTCTGTGAGTCTATCTGACATAATGTTTTGGGCACTATAACTCGAGAACTAATGGACCAAACTTAATTAATCTGGAGACTCAGTTATACCTTTAAAAAAATTGGTTTAATTTTTGGTTTAAATTGCACAAAAGATGACGCTGCTATGTCGCGTTTTTCAAGATTTCCTTAATAGCTTTATCTCAAGAACTAAATTACGGATTTTCATCTAACTTCAGATTCAATTAGATGTTGACATAAGTATGTTTTTGTGTAAATCACAAACACGTGGCGGTGTGATGTGCATTTTTCAGAATTTTTACGATTCTCAAAAACTAATCCACGGATTTTAATCAAACATCATATTCTGTTATACTTTCACATCAGTAGATCTTTTTAATACTCGGGTGTATATTGTATAAACGGTGTAGTTTTTACGCTTTTTGTTTTAGGAATTTGCATTACAGACATTTACGTGAATGGTTGCCAAAATTCAATGAATTATTTGAAAAATATTATGCTGATATCTTCTTTTAAAATGCACACAATTCGATGTACTTATACGTTTAAAATTCTTATGATGGGCATTTAATATTGGCACTGTGATAGCGAATTTTGAAGTACAAGTATTAACATGTAGAAGATAAAAGAAAGTTTTGGGATTGATACATCCGACTACGTAATATATGTATTTAAACAGAGTTTTTCTCGTAGGAGAGGACGTAGAACTATGCGTATTTCTACACCTTATGCTAACCTAATGATATTAAAGAAAAATTAAATTAAATTCCGTTAAATCAATTTTAACAGCATTTTGAATTTTATTTGATTTTTTAATGATTAAGTACAGACTGTCGACAATAAACATGTTTATAAATAAAATATCTATGACTTTTTTTTCATATTTATACAATGAAACATTTTGAGCATTGATCGCTGAGATCACTTCCATAATCCGTGATCACTTGTTTATAGATAAATACAGATAACCACTGCACAATTCAATGTATGTGTGCATGTGGGGAGAAGGGGGCTTTTCCTCAGAACACCAAAATGGTACCATGTGCCGGAAGCTTTTTGTATTTTTTGCTTATTTTAAGTTTAGCAGTGCAAATCTTCCTTGGAAATTTATAGTGTTTCTCCAATTATTCCAAAGCGCGAATTTTCGCCACAAAATATTAAGTAGAAATCATTCCTGAATATTTTTTACAATTCTCTCTTTTCCCATAAACACATTCGTTTGTTCGAGGCTTTTAATTTTTGCCATGTCGTAAGAATTACTCATTATACCACCGCACTGAAAGCATGCCCAAAAGTCAATGTTATTTGCACAATGTTTTTTAAAAGACGGTTTTATTCGTTGCTGCTATCTGAACACATAGAAATCAATACAATTTGTTAATAGAATTCTTAACAGAAGATGATAGTGGATTAATTTTTTATGCCACAATTTTATTTGCCATTTGATTAACGTTAGCCATTTGATTGCTAAAATAAGCTTTGTAAAGGGCATAGCCGGATAAGCATTGAAAACATGCCTTTCAATCAAATTTCTTGATTTTTTCACCATGTGTGACTACTTATCTGACAATGTATTTCACTATTATTACCCTAATTTCCTGCGTATAATCCGCGGATCAAACAATCATTTTTTAACCCAGAAATTTTATTAAATGAAATGTTACTTCTTAGATCGCCGTAAATATTTGCTTTCAAGTACAAAATAAAATTTCTGGGTCGAAAAAGAATTGTTTGATCCGCGGATTATACGCAGGAAATTAGGGTACCTTAAAAATATTGCTATTTTATGAGATGAAAACGTTTTTTCGATTTTTAAAAAACTTCATTTTCTCAAAAACTATTGAACCGAATAATTGGCGCAGCATGTCCCTCAAGGGATTTTGTGCCACTAAACCCTACACAACCAACCAACCATTGAACCGAATAAAATCCTATTAATTGAGTTTATATAGGAATCAAAGATGCATAACTGGAAATTTTTGTATAATTTTCTGATTGTAATAAATGTGTGAAAAAGCGATTTAAAATTTTACAAAAATAAAAATAATATCTTATAGTTGTCCGAAAATTACCATTTTCTTGTAAAAAGTTCCTCATATGTGCCCAAATATTATATGAAAATACCAAAAGTTTACGTTGGGTACTACATATAAATATTTACAAAAATGAGCATAAAAATTGTTAAAATTCATTTAAAAGCGTTATTTGGGGCGGAGCTACTCATCTACGACACCTGAAGAATTTTTGGAATACATACTTACAGAATTGTCGTATTTTAAATTTTAATGAACACGTGGGCATTAATCTCAACATTGACGATACTGTTTCCATATAAAAATTCGTTATTGGTGTTGGATAAAACAGGGCAGAATATTTTCGGAGAAGCAACTAAACTACATTCTTCGATATCGAAAAATAACGACAATGATCACAAACAATTTAAATTAAAATGTTTTTCACCAGTTTTTCTATAGATAAATTAAAGTTAGTAGTTTAAAGCTTCATAACCCATCGGCATGCCCTGTTTACCACCATGTGAAATGCGTAAGTAGTAATTAACTATGCCGCGATCAGAAACGGATTTACTGTAGGGAATGGTTTCTATTTGTTATGATGTCATCTAAAAATGACAATCTCTGATATGATTGTCGTGGAAGTTTTTTGGAAACAAAATTGTGGTTACCGAAAAAAAATTAAGTTTTTATTTTTATGTATAAAATAATTCAATACATTATCACGTATCAGCTGTTTTCTCCCATAAATGTCGCTGTTCTTGAATGTGAAGCCTAAAGCACTGAGCACGGCTATTTATATATGCATATATGTTATAATATATTCGCAAAGAAATAGCTACGTCTTTACAATATTTTATTCTCCTGGTATTTTTTTCCACTGTGTTTTTGGGCCAAAATTTTCTTATGAAAAACAAAAATATTTAAACTTAAAAAAAAAAAATATTTTTATTTTATTTTATTTTCAAATATTAAAAGGTTCAAAATTTACAGAAGTATACTTCTTAGTACAAAATATAATCCAATGTTGTCAGTATTCTTTTTTTATTTCTTTTAACTCAAATTATGTACCTTTCCCTCATATTTATCAAGAAATAAAACAGCCACAGAAATCTGCCTATAGAATAAACAAAAATTGCTAGTAGCGTATATATTGAATAAAAAGTTGTCTATTACCACACATTATAGATAATATGTCAGAATTAAATGAACTCCTTATGATTTAATCATAGCTATATAACATCTGTATGGATTTTTGCGAAAAAAATAATAATAACAGTACTACTTATTCTTATTATCCTTCGTTAAAAGTGGTGAAAATGTTTCAATAAAAATTATTATAATAACTGGCGTTACATTTCGATATCGAAGAATGTTAGTGTTTTCTTAGCAAAAATATTTTTCTCTACTGTTTCCGAAACAAAACATCTGTTTTCGATATCGAAACAGTTTTGAAAATTATAGCCTATATGCTTAATGAAATCTAAAATACATCAATTGACACATCGTCTGTTGACATTGTTCCAGAAAGTCTTCGGATATCGAAGTGGAGTAGCTCCGCCCCAAATAACGCCTTTAAATGAATTTTAACAATTTTTATACACATTTTTGTAAATATTTATATGTAGTACCCAACGCAAACTTTTGGTATTTTCATATAATATTTGGGCACATATGAGGAACTTTTTACAAGAAAATTGTAATTTTCGGACAACTAAAAGATATTATTTTTATTTTTGTAAAATTTTAAATCACTTTTTCACACACTTATTACAATCAGAAAAGTATACAAAAATTCCCAGTTATGCATCTTTGATGCCTATATAAACTCAATCAATTGCATTTAATTCGGTTCAATAGTTTTTGAAAAAATAAAATTTAAAAAAAATCGAAAAAACATTTTTATCTCATAAAATATCAATATTTATAAGGTGAAAATGGGCGAAATACATTGTCAGGTAAATTGCCACACATAGGGAAAAAATCAAAAAATTTGATTGAAAGGCATGTTTCCAATGCTTATCCGGCTATGCCCTTTTTTAAAATTAAGAAGATTGAAGATGCTTCATTTCCTCACCCTCTCCAAAAAAAAAAAAGCAATTTTGTATTGCAAAATCGGCAAAATGTTTTAAGAGGTATGTAGTTTTCAGTTTATCGCAAATGTGAAAAAAAGTACTGTTTAGCAAATATTTTAAAAATCTTTATAACTGTATCATTTATTTATTTATTGATCTGTTTATTTTTTTTTTTACATTCACAAAATAATGTACCATAAGAACTGAACATCTGATTAAATATTTTTCAAGTCGAAGTTATTGAATTATTAGAAAGTGTTAGGTAAACATTTCAGGAACCTTCATTATTTTTCAATGTAACTACAAAGATTAAACACAGTAACAAAAATCATCATTGCACAGTAATGAAAAACTTTAATTGTGACACGAATGAAATGGTTAAAAAATTTCTCTCTCTTTCAAAAAAAAAAAAAAAAAAAATAAAAAAAAAAAAAAAAAATATATATATATATTGTTGATAATTTTACTAAGAGAAGGCTAGGTGAAATAATTTTGAAAAATTAACAACCTTGTATTATGTTTTCACCAACATAATCCCTATAAAATGTAATAAGTAGTTTCATTAGAAGAAGACAACAGAGAAACATATAATTATGACGGGTATTAAGTATTTAAAACTACATCTTTCAACGAAAAATTTCGTGATAACCGAAATAGAAAGAGGTTAAGCGAAATAATTATGAAAAACCTATAATATAACGCTATACTTTCGCAAAAAAATACCCTAGAATATTTGAGATATAGATCCATTAGAAGAAAAGAATACAAAATTCTGCAATTAAGGCAGGGATTATGTAATTAAAACTATATTTCAAGAACAGCAACAACACAAATACAGATAACCGAAACAAAAATAGGTTGAGTGAAATAATTACAAAAATTAATAAGAGTATGTTATGTTTTCATCAATAAATTACCTAATTAAATAGTTCCATTAAGAGAAGACAACACAGAAATCCTTAATTATGAGAAAGATTACGTGATAAAAACCATATTTTTCATCGAAAAATTTCGTGATAAACGAAATAGGATGCTGCTGGGTAAAATAATTATGAAAAACTAATACATTTGTACTAAGTTTTCACTAATACGTTCCCTTTAATATGTAATAAATAGCTCCATAAGAAGACAACTCAAAAATCTGCAATTATGACCGCGGATTACGTGATTAAAATTGTATCTATCAACGAAAAATTTCGTGATAACCAAAATGGAAAGAGACTACGTGAAATAATTATGAAAAACTTATGTTATATTTTCACAAATATATTCTCTAGAATACATAATAAATAGTTCCATTAGAAGAAAAGAACACAGAAATTTGCAATTATGGTGGAGATTACGTAGTTAAAACTAAATTTTTCATCAAAAAAGTGTTGATAATCCAAATAAAAAGAGACTGGGTGAAATAATTATGCAAAATTAATATCCGCATGTTATGCTTTCACTAATATATTCCCTAAATAAACAGTTTTTCAGAAGATTACAACACAGAAATCTGTAATTATGAGAAAGATTATGTGATTAAAACAATATCTTTTAACGAAAAATTTCGTGATAAATGAAATGGCAGATGGCTGGGTGAAATAATTATGAAAATTTAATATCTTTGTGTTATATTTTTACAAATATCATTCTTTAGAATATGTAATAAATAGTTCCATTTGAAGACAACTCAGAAATCTGCAATTATAACGGGGATTACGTGATTAAAATTGTATCTATCAACGGAAAATTTCGTAATAACCGAAATAGAAAGGGACTACGTGAAATAATTATTAAAAACTTATAACCTTATGTTATACTTTCATAAACATATTCCCTAAAATATGTAACAGATTGTTCTATTAGAAGAAAAGAACACAGAAACCTGCAATAGGGATTACGTGATTAAAACTATACCTTACAACGAAAAATTTCGTGATAAACGAAATAGCAAGCTGCTGAGTGAAATAATTATGAAAAACTAATACTTCTGTGTTATATTTTCACAAATACATTCTCTAGAATTTGTAATAAATGGTTCCAATAAGAGAGAAGAACACACAAATCTGCAATTAGGATTACGTGATTATAACTACATCTTTCAACAAAAAATTTCGTGATAAACGAAATAGAAAGCGGATGGGTGAAATAATTATGAAAAGTTAATAATCATACGTTATTTTTTCACCAACAGATTCCGTAGAATGCGTAATAAATAGTTCCATTAGAAGACGACAACACAGAAATTTCAAATTCTGTTTTTTTTTTTTTTTTTTTTTTTTCTGCTAGAAAGATAAGAATTTTAAACTATCGTTAAATGTTTCAGAGGAAACACGTGACTTGACTTCTTTAAAGAAAAATGTTTTGATTCTTCTTGCGTTTCTCCAAGAAAGTGAAATCTTTTTTCGAGATAAGTATTTATTCATATGATCAGCAAAACATAAATGTTTACTTTTGAAATTATTTTATCCATTATTACCAAACTGTTTTGAAAAAAGAAAAAAAAAAAAAAAAAAAAAAAACATTTCAGCGTAATTTTAAGATATGCTAATTCAAGATTTTTATTTAAAGTGCATTCGGATTAATTTCTTAATTGGAATAAATACACCTTGACTCTCTTTCACATACAATAGTTCGGGAGCTAAATTATATTTCAAGTGAATACTAATCAATAGAAAAGTTTCAGTGATTTTTAAAAAATATATTTTTTAAATTTATAATTTAAACTTCAATAAAATAATAAAAAGGTTGAAGAAAAAAAACTTGAATGTGAAGAAATTGATTTTTTTTTTACTGTTTAAGCATCTTAACAGTGTCTTTTTTTATCATGTATCTCTTGAAACAAAAAATTTGAAATTGTTAATTTTTTTGTGCGTGAGATAAATAAATATGTCAGATTACCAAATAAAAATACCAATATCTAAAAAAATAAAAATTCTAATGCTTTTCTCTGCTATTATTTTAATAATCAGTTAACATATATGCAAAAATATTGCCATGCTCTTAGAGGTTTTAAGGAAGTTACCCAGTGAACATGAGTAGAGTCGAGAGGATATAGTAGCTGTAAATTTACTGAATGATGAAAACATTCCATTTGTTAGAATTTATAATTAAAATGGTACGTATGTTCAAGATTGGAGATGAGGAAAATTTGGTATAAATTAATTGCACGAAAAAAATATTCTCTCTAGTACAATTTTTAAATAGATAAATGCGTCGCATACTACGAATACTTTGAACTAGAGATTAAGGGGAACTAGAGATGAAGTAGAGATGAAGGGGATTCAATATAAATTTATTTTATGAGGATAATGGTCCATTTGACAGAACTTTAAAATAGAGTATTACGGATATTTAGAACTAGAGATGAGGGATATGCTTTTAAAATTTATTGTATGAAGTACATATTATATCTGGTAGAGTTTTAATCATAAAAATTCATATGTATTGATATTCAAAGGAATCATATGAAACAGCAGTGTATGAGTTCTGTCGATATTCAATACCACAATTTTTATACGAATGAAGCAAATCTCATGTGAAATTCAAAATTCATTCTCATTATAACGTATATAATATAAATCTCAATGTAACGTATTACTCAATTTTAAGAACTAGCTACTGCAATGATCTACACTAAAATGCAACATGGCCAAAAACAAGCGAATATCCGAGTTTTGTATTTTTCGTTAAACTGAAATCGGAATTCTGTAATCTGATTCTGACTGCTATAAAATGGTGTTGATACCAAAAAAAAAAAAAAAAAAGTGTTAATTTACACATAAAAACAGATATATCGATGATACAAGAATGATTTGTCTATATGTGTAAGGTGGTGTGTAAACAAATACACGCCTAATGTGTAAATATGAAAATATACATTTTAGTGGATAATTTGATGATAACAATAAGGGTATAAAAATTATCAGATCACTCGTGAAATGTGCACTTTAATGTGTCGCAATAGAATACACATATTTATGTGTAACATTCTTGCACATTTACCTGTGTAATCTTCTGTGATTACACATATTTTTGTGTTTTACGTAAAATACACAACTTTTTTATAATATGTAAAATGCATAGATTTTTGTATAATGTTCTATTCTTACACATATTTTGTGGTAATATACAAACAGATATTTTATTTTTATATTCAAAGTATGCAGATTTTTGTGTATACTTATGTGTAATATTGTTTAAAATTAGAAAGTTTGAAATACTTAGAAATTAGAAATTATAGTATCTTTAAGACCATAATATAAAATCTATTGTAAAAAAAAGCCAGAAAATTAATTGTGGAGAAATGATTAAAGTTAGAGAGTAATTTTAAGTAGAAATAGTGTTAAAATTAACTTCAAAATAATTTCCATAACTTTTTAAACGACGTAAACAGTTGTTACTGATTATTAGTACTGACTGTATA
This sequence comes from Maratus speculifer, assembly GCA_964019185.1. Classification (NCBI taxonomy): domain Eukaryota; kingdom Metazoa; phylum Arthropoda; class Arachnida; order Araneae; family Salticidae; genus Maratus; species Maratus speculifer. Next base: position 363,019,149 of record OZ025290.1, on the reverse strand, counting down.
CATAGAAAATATAGCGATGGATGTAAATTATGCTTTTTTATTAAAAGTAGAAACGCAATTTTTAATAGAAATTCGAATTTTAACAATAGCAAAGCGTATAATTGGAGGTAAATTTGGTTTCTTTAAAAAAAAAGGAAACTATGTTTTATAATAGAAATACCACTTTAGTCTACCGAAAAATATCTGAATGCTGATAAAATTTGCTTTTCATTAAATATAGGAAATTTCATTTTCAATAGGAATTTAGACACTATCAATATAAAAATTTCTAGATAGAGGCAAATATAATAAACTTTGTTTTTAATAGAAATCAATTCCTTATTAATGGGAATTTTGGATTCTATCAGTACAAAATATATGGGAGTGAAGTTAGCGTTTTATTAAAAATAATAAATCTCTCTCTCTCTCTCATCTCATGTCTTCTCATGAGATAGTGTTGTAGTGTGTATGGCGCGTAGCGCCATTTATACCAACTTGATCCTTAAAAATAATAAATTACACTTATGCCGTAATTTAAACGAAATATTTGAATATAAATGCCGACATTTAAAAAGCAAATTTCAATAATTTGTTTAATTATATAAATCGCTATTTGTTGACATACTCTGAAAAACTGTTACTTGTCGTTTTAAGATAAATTTATTTTATTTATTTATTTCTTTATTGAGCAACATACATCTGACTTGTGTGCTCAGCTTGAAAGCCTGCTTATAAATCATTGTCAATATACAGGGGCGAGATAGCACAAGAAAATTTTATAACACGAGAGAAATACGACTGGGAACTCCACACAAAGGGTGTGTGCAACGGAGCCAGTGGGATTCGAATCCATAACCTCCTACGCTCGCAAGCGATTTATTTATTTATTTATTTATTGAACATTGTGTGCTTGCCATGAAAGTCCGCTTATAAGTCATCGTCAACATGCAACTATGAGATAGCATAAGAAAAATTGCTAGAGAATTACAGCAGGGAGCTCCACAAAAAGTGTGCAATGGAAGCAGTGGAGTCGAACCCACAAACCTCTTACGCTCTCAAGCGATTATTAACTCGGTCAATGAGGCCTCTCCTTTCCGAAATTAAATAAAATTTCTCTAATCAAAATTAAATAAGTGAAATTGGTCAAATAGTTTCAAAACTTAAAAAATGAGTCTAAATTTTCAAATGCATTAAAATGAAAAATTAGAAATTGGAATAAGATTTTTAGATTGGTATAAGATTTTAAGATTTAAGATCTAAATTATCACCAGTCCTTTTATGGTATTTTTTTACTACTAAATACCATTACAAAATTTAATATCCATTACTAAATATCGACAAATGCGCTTTTAATAAATATAGTTCAACGAAGTTTCATTGGAATAAAATAGCTATACTAGTTCCAAATAACATCCACTTCAACTCTAACTTCCTTAGAAAATTACATTTACAATCTATATTTCAGGAGAAAAGTTAGTTTACTGTATCTGCTTATCGATATTATATACTGGATTCTTCATCTTCATCGAATCTTCATAGTAGTGATTTTTGGTTAAAAAATAGCTCGACCAAATCTTTTACGACTCCGATGTAATATTTATGATTGACTTTTCACGTATTTTAAAGTATATTTATGAAAATGTTGGAATTTGGATCAGAAATAATTCAACTGAATATTTGATACTCTGTAATACAGATAGAAGTTTTGGAGAAAATCAATAACCGAGTTTTTCATTCATTTTCCATTTTTACAATAATATTCTAGGTCGTATATGTTATTTGTAAAATGTGCTGCCTCTGTGATTTGTAGAATTGCCTTTAAAAATATTTCGCCAGAATTGATAAATCAATGAAAAGAAAAAATAAAATAAAAATAAAAAAAGAAACTTTTAGCAGTTTGTGGGAGAATTTATTACTGGTACTCCGAAAAATCTTTTAGTGTTCTTATATGTACTTGCTACTAAATAAATAAAAATAATCACAAAGTTAATATATTTCTTGTAGAAATATATTAACTTTATTTGTCATGATATATATCATAGCAAAATAGAGATTGAAATTTATTACTAGTATTCGATTTTCATTTTTTCTTCAAGTTCTTATACTTATTAAGACACTAAATAAAAATACTAAAAGTCTTGTATAATCTATTAATAAAATTTAAATTTTATATTACTCCGAAAATTTATTTTTATATAGATTGTAAGATGTTATATACAACCCTGAAAAAAGTTTTATATTGAATTTTATATTTTGGTTTCAAATTAGCTAATATTTTTTTTTATGTGGATTGTATTTTTTAAACTATCTACTGCAAAATTATTTACACTGATTACTAATTATTAATTATTTACATTAACTGTATTATATTAGTGTTAAATTATTTAAACTATCTTTTAAACTACCTAAATATATTAACTTTATTTGTTATAATATATTGAGTGGCCAGGAAATCTGGCGCTCCTTATTTGAAAGTAAACCAGTCTAACAGTGCCGTAAAATACGTCTATTAGATTCACGGACTTTAGGAGAGACAAACTTTTCAGCGAATTTTAACTCCAACATTTTCCCGTTCAAAGGGAGAAAAAGGTTATAATTGTCTTTGAAAAAGTCGAAGGAAAAGCCGGAAAACCAGTTTCTACTCGTGCCAGGCGTTAATATTTATCGCCTACTCGTATCAATCGCTTATTTCTGATTCGTTGAAACGTTCGATGTTGGATGAAAAATCTAAGCTAGCCCAGACTTTTTTGAACCTGTGGGAAAAAGTTGGGGAGTCATTGCAGTTTGCTATCACACTGGATGTTGGGAGGATATTTCGCGAAAAGTTGGAGGAAATCAAGTGTTGGCTCAAAAGTCTTACGGAATGTTGGTGAATATGATAGCAGCTTAATAACGCAGAGTTGCTTATATCCTGTTCGCACAGCCGAACTCTCTGAGAGTATTCCAGAAACACTCTCGGTGTGTTTCTGCTTTCTCCAAATAAATACAGGTGCTACCACTCACTCTGACTGGCTATTGAAGGCTCGCTTTTGCCGATTGATTGTTGCGACCGGTTTAATTTTAAGTGCATGCTCATACTTTACTTTTGTTCAGATCGCAGACCCTGTGACCTTCACTGAGTATCTTAAGTTTTTCGATGTGAACAGGCATTCAACTTCCTAAAGGATATTACTTCAAAAATGGCGGTTTAAGATATCTTTAGTATCCAGTGCGAACAGGTTACTCTAAGGAACTCCGAGATTCCTACGATGTAGTTAGCAAGGAAGTTACGGTAAAAATCGGCAAGATGAAAAATTTAAGTGACTTTGATCGTTGATCAAAGTCACAATGATCGCTGATCAAAGTCACAATGATCGTTGGCGCAAGAAGATCTGATGCCAGTCTCTCTTGAAACGACAGGCGACTTTATTAGAATATTTTGGCCCAACAGTATATCGGGTGTTTAGAGTGTCGCTGTTAGGGGAAAAGATTTCAAGCGATAACGATCATTCTGGGGGGAAAAGTCTGGTTAACAAGAGTGGTGAAAAGGGAATTGCTGACATAGTCAGTAGCAGCAGAAGAACAGAAACACGTTAAATTACATCTGAAATCAAAACAAATGCTTCAGATAGCATATCCTAACACAACAGGACGTATATTGCAAAGGGTATACTTTAGCAACAATAGATCAGCAACAGTGTCTTTTGTATTACAGAAAAATAGAAAAATAGACTATTGTGGACGAAGCGACGATGAATGCACGACAATGTACCTTGCTACCTTCACGCGTCGGTCTTAAATTAGTTTGAAAAACATCAATAAATGTATATCCTGTTTCCTTGACCAGCTCGGTTTCCAGACTTCAATCCTATTCAACATTTGTGGAACGAAGTTGAAAGAGCATTTCGAAGCTTGGAAACACCCCCATCCAATCTGACCTCAAGTTGTACCTGCCATTATGTCAGCATTTACCAACATTCCTCAGCAACGGTATCAGCAACTTTCTGGGTCCATGTCAAGACGAATATCGGCTGTGATCAGAGCGAAAAGGGGAGCAACTCGCTATGGGAGACTGTTGCATCAAAGCAGCTAATATTAAATTTAAAAAAAATCAACGCAGTTAAAATTATATATTTTTAAAAAACTCAAAGATTATACTAAAAAGAAACCTTCCAAATTAATTTCAATGAAAATAAGATCATCCTCGACCCCTACCCTCATCCATCTAAACTATTCAAACATTATAAGGAAAAAAAAACCCATAGAAATTCTGACATATAAAAATTCAATATGTAATGATGCAGCATCCTTTAACTTACCAAAACTATGGCGCAAATTACTCAACGGCTACGAAAATAAAAATAAACACCTAAGAGTAAAATAGGATAATAACAATGCAAATAATACAAAAGAGTATGCGAAAATTTGAATAATAACATTTCAGAAAAGATGCAATTTTAGAAAATTTTTGTAATTTTTTTTTTTTTGTTTTTTTTTTGAAAATGACTTGGGTGGAATCAGAACGTATAAACAGTTGAACAAACCTATTTTTACTGTTTTAAAGACTTAATTTGTGCTTTTTAACAACCAAAATTAGTGTATAATACAAAATATTAATTTGTTACGCATTTACATTGTTTGTCTTTAATAATAAAATAAATTGTGCTAGTTTATAATAAAATTATTTGCGCTTGATATTAAAATTGTGTGTTTTTAAAGTAAAATAAACTGTTATTTTAGAATCTTGTATCTTTTAAGATTTTTTGGGGAATGTTGACATGTGGTATCATAAATTTAATATTTTTGAAATAGTTTCCCGAAAAAGAAGTGGGTACTTTCGAATTTATCATAAAAGTTGACATGATCTGCAGAAAAAATTATTACTTCTGCGCAAGAACTAATCAGAATTTCAGCAAAATAACGAATAAATTCATATTCCCGCTAAGTATGAAAATCCCCAAAGTTTTCTTTTCCTATTTTTCCTTCCGAATTGCGGATTATTAAATTTTTTGTAGCATTTTACTTAGAGTAGAGTATACCTGTATTTCAGCTTTGCATAAAAGGAAGAATCAAACTAAAGAAAGAAAACACGCCAAAGTTCAGTCTAGTCAGACCAGCATAAATAATATATTCCAGTTCGCTGAGCTGAAATTTTACGATCATACAGTATTCTTTGACAAAGGGGGTAGCAAGGATGGAGAGTGTAATTTGACGTATTATTTTTGCGAACGGACAACATATGATGGATGCCAGATGCAAGATTATATATATACCGGGTGTCCCAAAAATGACTGATGGACTTTAAAATTCAATAACTTGCAAACGGTGGCAGCTATTTAAAAAATGTTTGCAGGAGGGTTATGTATAATGTCAGGAGTTTTTTTACCGTAATTTTTTTATTTTAGTTCGCATCTTAAGCAATAGGTGGCGCTGACGGCGATTGAAGGCCAGGTCGACGCTTCACTCAGCACTGATCACCTGGCCTTCAATCGCCGTCAGCGCCATCTATTGTTTGAGATGCGAACTAAAATAAAAAATTACGGTAAAAAAACTCCTGACATAAAACATAACCCTCCTGCATAATTTTATTAAATAGCTGTCACCGTTTCCAATTTATTGAATTTTAAAATCCATCAGTCATTTTTGGGACACCCGGTATATATAAACCTTAACAAGAAAAAAAAATTACAAGAATTGTTTTTATTTTTTATTTTGTGAATTTCAAAGCAAGTGAAAAGTTTAACAATAACTTTTTAGGATTAGAGAAGATGCTCGAATAGCACTGGGACCAAAGAATGACGAAAATGTAAATACGAAGCAATCACGATTATCCAAGCTAATTAGGAACGCAAGAACCTTGGATATCGGAAATCTCGATCAAGAGAAACTCACGAATTTAACATTTCATAAAATAAAAACAATAAAACGTGTTCCAAATGACAAAAACAAAAGTATAAAGTTATGTGTAACAGCTCAGGAAATGGAAAATGAAATCCTTAACATTGTCGCTAGGCAAGTGGTTTGGGGAGGTAATTGTTCGGTAACACATTACACTTGTTGATCAACAATATCCCATGACCGTTGGAAACAAAAACAAGCTTCATTATCCTCTCAGTTTCCAGAAACCGCGATTAATCAAAGCTCAGTTAATCGAGGTTCTACTGTACATTGTGAGCAAACATGTAACTTTTATTCTCCTCATTGTCATCATGCGCCATGGAAGATGGATTATATACAAGTCAAAGCAATAACTCACAAATGACTAAAAATTGGTCACTGTGACGGTAGAATCAGAAATCGGAGGTCACCTAACTCCATAATGTAAAAAATTATAGAAGTCACTTCTTTCTCACTTTCTAAAGACAAGAAAGGATTAGTTCTTGGCTCATTTTCGATTTTTTCCACCATAAAGAGGTAATGACGTTGCTATATTGGACAGCCTGATAAAGTGGATTTAATGCACCATATTCGGATGTTTAAATATTATATTCATATGCTTCATATCTCAATGTATGGGGAAAGATATGTCGATACTAATTAGTCCTTGGTTCGTTTCCTTGATATCGACCATAAGGCACGTACTCATTCTTAAAATATTGTAGATAGGAGCGACTTAAGCGTTTATACTCCGAATTTCTACTATAGCGCCAGAAATATATCAGTGTTTTATTTGTGATGATTTATCGTCTTATGGGTGGAACTCACAGGGGAAGGGACCGCCCCTGATTTAATCGAAGGAGGTAATCTCACGCTTGAAGGACCTTGCCGTGGAAATGATTTCCCAGGGCGTAGCGTGTCTCACTTGCGGTCTTCCACGCGTGCAGAAAGAGTTACTATCTAGGAAGTTTAGCGATCAAGACAAGTGGGGATGCGACACTTTTCTCTTCTTTTTTTTCAAGTACACTTTTATGTCATGTACACTTTTTCTTTTACTTTATCATCTAATTTTTTTTGAAAACATCAAAAAACAGCGTTGTGATTGTAATCCACTGTATTACGTATTGAAATAATTTAGGTTTAAAGCGAAAAAACTAGTTATTTCTATGTATATGCAATGGATGCAATTGTTTTTAGATAACACGTGATTTAAACTGTTGATGTCCATGCGTACGGAAAGTGTACCTTTTATGTACTTTATCAATAAAGACAAGCAGGTATACGACATATTTTTTTAAAAGTCGTACTCTTATTTCAGGTACACTGTTTCTTTTTCGCCTTTAATCAAAAATTTCACAATACGGACATAAAAATAGGGTTGTAATTGTGATAAACACTATTTTACTTTAATGTGAAAATGCTGTAATGAGACGATTTGAAACAATTTTGCTTTCTGGATAAAAAAGGAATTATTTTCATGTGTGATCAATGGAAGCATATAGTTTATAGATATCAATATTAAACACCTTCCTAGTTTTCGATATTGGTTTCCACGCATACTGAAGGAATGACTAATTTGTGTTCAGTGTTAAAGACAAGTGGGGATGCGACCTTTTTTTTTTTAAAAAAAAAAATACATTTTTTACCAGGTATAATTTTTCATTAAATGTTTAACGAAATATTTTTCTGCATAAACATGTAAAGCATTGTGATTGCCATAAACACGAATATTATTTATTGCGTAAATGCCATCATTTATGAAAGATGATTTAAAACAAACTTTAAAAGATAAATGAATTATTTCATGTACGTGCAATACAAGTAATAGTTTAGAAAACATTCGTTATTTACCCTATGATCTCTGAATATTTCTTTTCATTCGTATAAAAAAAATCACTATTTGTCAAGTTTGGAAATAAAGGCAAAATTTAAAAATACATTTTTTTCTCGAGCACACATTCTCTTTTTCACTTTTAATTGAGCTCTTTTGCGGATAAAACAAATAAGAGATTCTTTTATAGAATATTGCACTGCGTGAATGTTCATGTATGAAAGACGATTTGACTTTATGGATGATAACTTTATGGAACACTTTATGGAACACTTTATGGATGATATATGGTCCTGAAGGAGTTAAGGGACGGCAAACCCCGTAGTAGAACAATTGCAACAAGTAGAACACATGATCACGTGAGTTTAAAAACTCGCCTTATCCAGAATATCATGTTTTAGGAATTCTCCAAAAGTCTCTGAGTCCATACGTTTTCACGATAAATGAAAATTTTACAATGGCAGAAACAGGGAATAAAACGCTTTTGTAATGGGTCCGTAATTTTTCATTCTTAAGCTCCATTAGATTATTACAGACATTAGATGAGGAGTGATTAAACAAATAATATCTTCTTTTTGGAAATCATGCCGAACCATAGAGTACCGGATTAGTAGAAGTTTACAACAGTAAGGTTTTGTATGTTAAAAAATATTTGCCTTTTGTCACAGTGTAGGACTTTTCAAATCAAATGCTCAATTTCAGGAAAGTTACATTCCAAGATTAATTTACAGATTCAATGAAGATGATTCAGCCGTTTTAATTTGTAGTGTTATAGAATTTAAATTATGCATGCAATTTTTGAAAAATCCAGTATTAACAAAAATTTTGTACTCCTTTTTTAAAAACTAATTCTGCATGGAAAAAAACCTTAAAAAAAGACATAAAAACAAAATATTTTTAAAAAGATCATTAAAAAATGAAGGAGAAAACCACAAAAATAACATAGATTCTAGAAATCTAGTATTTATTTCCAATATTTGAAATTATAAAAAAGTATATTTTTTTTAAAAAAGAAAAGCACTAAAATCACTCAACTTTTCATTTCTTTTTTGTGCACATGTTTTAAGTTAGAAGATTCATTTGCAGAAGACTTATCGAAAAGTAAAATAAAATGAAATACCCATAATACTCAAGAAGAAATAAAATGAGTAAAAATCTAATTAATGGAAAATTTCCCTAGCCATAAATCATAGGGGATTACTTTTTTTCTCCCTTTAGATACCAGAAAAAGTTACATTTGAAATTATCGATTCAATAAACTTACCTCCGTAGCTCTTCGGTGAGAAATATTCAAAGCTCATTAAAAAAGTGAATGGTCCGCTGGCTTCAAATTCTCATAATCAATGAGCAAATTAAAAAAAAAGGAAGGCAAAAATGCGATGGAAATTGTTAAAAATGTAGTTGGAATAACATTAGCGAAAAGTTTTATACTTTAAAAAACCGAAACTAAAAAAAAGAATAATATAAAAAAATGGGGTATTAAAAAAGGCGAGAAAGATCAATCAAAGTCTGTATTAGACTATTTCAAACTAAATAAAAACCTCTAAATTGATTGTATAAGATGTGTTTGGAAATGAAAGGGAAATCGATCCTCCATTCCTTTTTTAAAAATTTTTAATGTATGTGAATTTACTATTTTTATTCAGAAAACTTAATTTACACATCTCCTATCGGAGGTCAAATATTTTTTTAAATCAGTTTTCATTATAGCTATATTATAGAATACCCACGTCATTATAACACATACTTTATTGTGTGGTTTAAATGAAGCAGTCTTCCTTTGTTTAAAAGAAAACCTACTCAGAAATAATTTAAATAAAGATGAAAAATAGCCTTTTGAATGTGTATGGAAATAAATTATTACTTTTTTAATTAGGAAGAAAAAATTAAGAATTATTGATCAGAACTTGTTATTTTAAAACGCAATTTAAATTTTCTGATGAAAGAAAATTTTTATAAAGTGAATTTCATTCTTCTATGTGGCATAGTTGTTTTTGAATACTACCAACAAAAATAATACCCAAGCTCTTTGTTACAAACTAGAAAAGAAAATGAAATTAAGAAGAAATGAAATAGAGAAAACTAGAAAAAAATAACATTAATTCTAGAAATTTAGAAAAAAAATCCAGTAACCTTCAAAGATATTTATTTATATTTATTTCCAATATTTAATATTATAAAAAAATATATTTTTCAAAAAGGGAAGCACAAAAATCACTGAACTTTTCATTTCTCTTTTGTGCACATGTTTTAAGTTAGAAGATTCATTTGCAAAAGACTTACCGAAAAGTAAAATAAAATGAAATACCCATAATACTCAAGAAGAAATAAAATGAGTAAAAATCTAATTAATGGAAAATTTTCCTGGCCATAAATCATAGGGGATTACTTTTTTCCCCTTTTAGATACCAGAAAAAGTTAAATTTAAAATTATCGATTCAATAAACTTACCGTAGCTGTTTGGTGAGAAATATCCAGAGCTCATTAAAAAAGGTGAATGGTCCGCTGGCTTCAAATTCTCATAATCAATGAGCAAATTAAAAAAAGGAAGGCAAAAATGCGATGGAAATTGTTAAAAATGTAGTTGGAATAACATTAGCGGAAAGTTTTATACGTTTAAAAAATGAAACTAAAAAAATAATAATATAAAAAATGGGGTATTAAAAAAGGCGAGAAAGATCAATCAACGTCTGTATTAGACTATTTCAAACTAAATAAAAATCTCTAAATTGATTGTATAAGATGTGTTTTGAAATGAAAGAAAAATCGATACTCCATTCCTTTTTTTTTTTTTTTTTTTTTTTTTTAATAAGTGAATTTAAATTTTCATCTTTTATTCAGAAAACTTAATCTGCACGTCTCCTATCGGAGGTCAACTGTTTTTTTTTTAAATCAGTTTTCGTTATAGCTGTATTATAGAATATCCACGTCATTATAACCCATATTTTATTGTGTGGTTTAAACAAAGCAGTCTTCCTTTATTTAGAAATAATTTAACTAAGGATGAAAAATAGTCTTTTGAATGTGTATAGAAATAAATTATTACTTTTTGAAATTAAGAATCATTGATCAGGACTTGCTATTTAAAACGTAATTTAAATTTTCTGATGAAAGAAAACTTTTATAAAGTGAGTTTCATTCTTCTATATGGCATAGTTGTTTTTGGATACTACCAACAAAAATAATACGCAATCCCTTTGTTATAACCAAGATTTTCTTTTAAATTAAGAACAAAAATAAATAAAGAAATAATTATTGATCGTAATTTGATAAATCGTACAATAAATTTTCATTTAAAAAAATAAAATTTCATTCTTCTATGTGGTATACAGTTGGTTTTCGATGCTACCAACGATAAAAACACGGAAGCCCTTTATTGTATATTGGAGAAAAATAATCATAACAAAAATAAGAACAAACATATTTCTACATCTGGATTTCTATGACCAATTTCTTATATCCAGAGATTCCAACAATTTTGTATTCTGAGTAAACTTTATAATTTCTCAGGAGTGATTATAGAATTATGATGAATATTTATTAAAGATTGCTAAAAATCTTTTGTTGGAGGGTGAATGAACTATAAATGAGACTTTTAATCTTTTACACTCAATAGGTGCTTCTCACTGACCACTAGTGTCCCGCGTAAATGGATGCTCCAAATGCTCTGGACAGCAGTATATTAAACTATTTTTCTTCGTCTCATCTAATGGCCGAATAGTCTGAGATAAAATATGGCGAAATAAACTGTAAGATATTAGTGGTGTCCGAAGCATTTGGCGTTCCCATTTACGAGGGACACCTGACAACACAGGTGGTGAGTAAGAGTCATCTCTCGAGTGAAAAGGTTTAATGTTTTAACTCATTTTAATCTTCTTACATTCATATACAGTCGACTCTCGTTAATTCGAACTCGTCGGGACCACAAGAAATGTTCGAATTTTCAGAAGGTCGAATTATGGAAAGTATGAAACAAGAACAATCTTAATATGGTACTATTAGAAAGGAATTAATGTTGCAGTGTTTTTTTTTTAATTTATTTTGTCTGTTATCATCAGACTATGACTTAATATTAAATTAGAATGTATAAATACATACACTAAATTAAAAGATTAGAAACAAGCTCAATGAAAGAAAAAATTGAAGCATCACTGATGGACAAACGGGGCACTTAGAAAGTGGGTATCAAATCCATAGGATTATATGTATACTCGTTCAGAACATTTTCCCCAAAAATCAAAGAAAGAAAGTTATTCAAATGATCTGAAATCCGTGAGAAAGACAGGAAGAATGAAAAATCAGAATTCTCATTAGTTCGAATTAAACGATGTCAAGAGAAAATGAGTTCGAATTAATAAAAAAGTTTAACGTTATTCTGCCATTGAAAATTTTGGGACTTCATGTTTCGTTCGAATTAAGCGAAGATTCGAATTATCCGATTTCGAATTAACGAGAGTCGACTGTACATTCATCGAGGAAAAAAAAATTGTCGAATCAACAAAAATTTCTTTGTTCCGCGAATCTTTTCGTTTAAATATGGGTCAACGGAAATTTTGTTTGAATAAACAAAAAACATTGTTGATTTTTTTTTTCAATTTTTCATTTGCAATTTTCATCCGAAATGCACAATAACGTAATAATGGCGTTATTTTCCTTCTCAATTCGAAAAGTTTTTATTATCCAACAATTATGTTAATCCTTTATAGCTATATAAGTCAAACAAAATTACGTGAGAGAGTTAAGGCTACTGCACACCAATTTAAATTTTGCAAAAACAACAAAATTTTGTTAGAATTACAAATTGAAAATGCAAGACTTTAGTAAGACTCAAATAAATTCGATGAAATTTTGTTAAAATTTTATAACAATATTTTTTTTTGCCTGAGCAACAAAACCGGTTTTTTACATTAACTAAAAGTTCCCCTTAAAACAAACAAAATGTACGCAACAAAATGCGTTTTGTAGTTCTAATAAATTCTTTTTTCTGGATGTAGTCCAGAGAATTATGAATAAATGAAACGAACCTAGTGCAGTTACACAAAGAATCTATAAAATTAAAGTGCAAAGATGATCCTTTAAGAACAATTTCGACTGATCTGAGCAAGGAAGGTCTCCATTCTGGGCATATTCAGAATTTTATGAAAAAAATACTAATTGAAGTACTTATGTATGTAATAAAGAATCAGTCAAAATTAGCGGCGGAATTACAGAAGAAAATGTGTAAAAAAATAAAATATTTTCAAATATTTGGCGTGAAAAGACGAAAGAGTCACTCGATTTGGCGAGCAGCCCTTTTCCTCGCCAAAAGCAAACGATTATAATGCAACTGAAAACTGTTGGATATTTAGAATGCGTGTAAATGGTATTTAATGGATTTAACCATAAACAATGAGAGGCTTTAATATATTATATACATAAATATACATATTGTATTACATATATATATATATTATTTGTTGAAATAGTTATTTAATTAATCAATGGAAAAAATGTTTTCATAGATAAAAAAAATCATATTGAAAAAAATTATCTTATATATTTAAACGTATTCAAAAAATAAAAGCCAGTGGTTTCCATGGCAACAAAATCTAATCGACACTTTTCAATTGGACTTTGAGCTTGAAACAAATTTAATTATTTAATTTATGAATTTCGTTTTAAATCTCAAATTTTGATGATTAAATTTGAATATAAATACATATAAATATCGATATAAAAATATTATACTTAAAAGAAACTAAAACTTACAGAACTAATGTTATTTAAATTAAATTTATCAAAACAAGTTCAACACGAAACTTTTTTTTCTAAAGTGTATTTTACATAGTATTTTTTTTATTTATATTCATTCGCCAACCGGCGATAAATCGCCAAATAACGAAATTTTCATTATTTTTTTACGGTTAATGAATGGAGGTTCCGCCGAAATTTTTTTTATAATCGTATATATCCACACGACAAGAACATTATGTAATTTTTTCAGATTTTTCGGGGTATGCCCGTATGGAGACCTTCCTTGTGAGCAAGCGCAATGGACACTTTAGAGCACTTAACTGTTATTAAACGCAGTATAAGTCAGTTTTGGTTTCATTTTTGCGAACGTTGAGCGATCGATATCTAGACGTTCAAGTGGTCTAAAGTGCCAGAAAGTAGAATTTTGGTTTTCCAATAGGGCTATGAGTTCGAACCTCGTTCATCGCCCGTTATTCAAGTTCTGATAAATCAGTGCAATTATGCAAATTATATTTTATTTCAGGAGCAAAAATTATAAAGTTAGACTTTTTCTTCATTATTATTAAGAAAAGTTTACCAGTCCCAATATGTATATATATATTTACTTTCTTCTGTCTTTACACAAAGCATTGGATTCGTTAAATTTTTTGAATTTCGATTTTCGACGAATTTAAATGTTTTAGGGGTCAGTAAAAAACATGTTTTTTAAAAAGGGCTGTTTGTGAGTCTGTAACTCTATATGTGTCATAACGTTTGTGGGTGTTCTATCCCAACCCAAGAACTAATGCACGGAATTAAATAATAACACATATTTAGTTAGTACTTGATATAAACTGATGTTGATTAGTTTTTTGTATAAATCTCTCAACAGATGGCGCTGCTATGCTGCCTTTTGTGCGATTTCCGCAATAGCTCTATCTCCGGAATTAATGAACGAATTTCATCAAACTTCAGATTCAGATAATTTTGGAAATAGGTTGATGTTTGTTTATGTTTTGGTGTAAATCGCTCTTTAGGCGGCGCTGCTATGCAGAATTATTTAAGATTTCCGAATCAGCTCTACCTCAAGAACGAATACACGGATTTCTATCAAACTTCAGAATCAGTTAATTCTTGACATGAATTGTTTTTGATTATACATGGGTGTCAATCGTCCTACAGATGGCGCTTCTCTGCAGAATTTTGTAGTATTTGCACTATTTTAGCGATAGTCAAATCTCAAAGAATAATGTACGGAATTTCATACTTTTACCATCCTTACGATGGGCATAGATTTATATTTAATTTTGGCACTGTGATAGCAAATTTCGAAATTTTAACATTAATGAGATTGAAGAAAGTTTTGGGATTGCTACATCCGACAACTTAATATATAGACTAAGCCAAAAAATAACAATAATATAATAGAAAGCGCTAAAAAGTTTTAAATATATTTTTGAAAATATTTTAATATAAACCAACTCAAACAGAAATAAATAAACATGCCTTCTGAATTTCCTTGGGAAAAAAAAATAAAGTCATATATGAATTTAGAGTGAAGCAGCCACATATATTTTGTGGCATCAGAATTTCAGAGATTTGTGATATGTTATCGTAAAAATAAAGTACAATCGTTATATTCTTTTTATTGCTCGTTGGCATTTGAATGGAAAACAGCGGCACGAACCGAGACGAAAGCATCGCCGAACCAAATTTATTGGAGGTGTTTATCAAATGAGAAACGAACTGTGGCAACTAAATCTCCCACATTATTCTGCAGATGTGCCGCCACCCTGATATATCAGTTTTATGGTGGAAGTCTTTTTTCATTTATTTCACATTCAATTGGACTGTGCGATCAGTTAAAAATAATATTTATGATTTCTTTCGCACCATCATTTTATTTTGTCTTTAATTTAAGCTTCAGTAAATGAATCTTTCCTTTAGTTTTTAGGTTTTAAATGTAAGTGCAGACTTATACGAGTATTATTAATAATTAATAGTATAAAATATTAATAATTACTATTAATAATGATCAAGAACTGATAATAAATATTATTACTGATCAATGATAATACATTTTTTTGAAACAATTATAATAATAAGGAGTTCCATCCCGGGTTGCAGGATATAAATGAAAAACATATATGCAGTGTGTCCACGGATTATTAAGACAAAATTTAAGGGGAGGTAAGGTACATCACAAGGATTTAGATTTCCATATCATATCATGGTCGGAAACAATTTCCGGGCGTAGTAGTTTCGCCACAAAACACAAGAAAGACCGGACGAGAGTAATAGAAAAAAACATGTTTATTATCCTTAGTAGAGAAAAAAAACTAAAACACATAATGATGATCATCAAACTACGGTTTCGAAAATACGTCCCCGGGCAGCACATCTCTGGCGCATCAAAAATATAAAGTTCTCAAAAATATCGGGAGTGTCCCGGACTTCCCCAGCAGCTGCCACGATGGATGCAACAAGCTCATCAGTAGCATAGTCCTTTCTTTCCAGCATAGTCCCAACATTTTTGCAGCATTAAGATTAATAAAAATGTTTTTTCTCTCTGTTTGTGTCCTTTCTCTTTTGTATTTTGCGTCGTCATTACTGCGCCGGGAAAACGTTTGCGACCATGAATTATTATGCAAATCTAAATCCTTGTGATTTCCGCACTACCCATAAATTTTGTCTCAATACCCCGTATATTAATTGTTATATAACATGTATTTTAATTTTTTACACTTAATATATATTTTTTCAATTTTTTTTCTAACAATACCAACTATTATTCTTAAATCATTAGCAATTATGTACTTCAATCAAAAATTTGAAATTTGCTAAAAGCTATACTTTCGTATTGATATCGTGCCAGGAATTAACAGTCTATGAAATCGTCGAAAATTGCTAATCTTTTACATTCTGATAATTTCAGAGGTTTAAAGGGGTAGTTTACCTCAAAGTTGGTCAAAGAGTCGATTCTCGTTTTTTTAAGTATTCAGTGAAAGTTTGCATAATTGTGAATATTCGACTCAGCTATCTAGAAAGGTAAAGCTGAGTTCACAAGGAAGGTCTCCATATGGGCATACTCAGAAAAATCTGGAAAAATTACAGAATGCTCTTCTCATGAGGATATATACGCTTATAAAAGAATTTTAGGCGGAACCTCCACAGAGCGCCCGTAAAAAAAGAATGAAATTTTCATTTATTTGGCGATTTATCACCGCTTGGCGATGAAACAGAATTAAAAAATATATATATGCTTTTATGTCGAATACTTTTTAACCTCTTCGCGACGAGAATCGTTTGATTAATTTTTAGTCTTTTATCACCAGTTTTTGTAAAAAGAAAAATTTTTGTAATTGAATCACGAAAATGCTCTGATCAAATAAGGAAAACTTTACAATAAAAAATAACTGGTAGGAATGAAGGATTCTAAGCGGTAATTAACAAGCAATTTTCAGATGCATTAGAATAGTTTGCTTTTGGCGCGAAAAAATCCTACTTGCCAAATCTCGTGCCACTTTCATATTTTCGAGCCAAATAATCGAAAATATTTTATTTTTTTTACAGATATTCTACTGAAATTCCGCTGATAAATTTAACTGATCCTGTATTATGTAAGTAGTACAAGTAGCATTTTTTCAACATATTCTGAGTATGCCCAGTAAGGAGACCTTCCTTGTTAGTTTTGCTTTACAAGCACGCTGAGTCTTGTACTGATGAAAAATCTCGATAGTAAATACAAAATGGCTGTTTTCTGCCTTTTCACGCATTATTTGTGCATTTCTAACCGTTCGTTTTCTATCCTTATACATTTTTGTTCAAAGCTTTATAATCATACATTATAATTACGGTTGCAGTTAATTTTATTATTCTTCGTCGGCAATCGAAAACCATTGGGACAAATATATATATATACAAATACATATATATATATATATATATATATATATATATATATATATATATATATATATATATATATATATATATATATACACATTTGTAAGAGCCATATAGAAGTATACTTCTACATGTACGACACATTACGTCATATATGTAAGCTTTTTAATAGAAAAATACTCAAATGTTTAGAAATGGTTAGGAAAGGAAAATATTTGTTTTTTCAGAAGCTCTGTTCCGGTAGGCTCTGGAGCACAAAATTTGCGAGTACCGGTGAATTCCGACCAATATTTAAATATTCACTAAGGATAAAGAGTTCCGGAGCTGAGCTGTGGTAAAAATTAAACTTTGTATTTTGGTGATACATTAAATATAACGCAAAGAAAAAAAAATCAGTTTTCTATAAGTATTCCTTTAACTTAAAACAATACATTTTACCAATATGTATAGATCCTAATTTATATTTAGAACTTCATTTCACTTAAAGCTTTAAAATGTGCAAGCGATTTTAATAATACTTTTATTTTTTGAAAGTGGACGTTTTATAAATGATCTCATAGAATATTTTCTTTATCGTAATTATCATCTTTTAAAAAGCTACATAAGCAATCTTTTAAAATAATAAATAAATAAATATTAGACTGGAAATTAAATCAATAGACAAATTGAAAAATCGTAGACGGGCGCCTAAATTTTGCATTTTTTGCTATTGGGTTTATTACTAAATCCTTTTGTAGAACTTTATTAATTCCCATACTTAAAGAGAAACAAGCATGAAAAATATTTCATAGTTACTTTGGCATAAAGTGTTTATGATGACATTATAATAGACAATCATTAAAAATGTATTTTCTAGAACTGCTTATTTGCTAATCTGGTGTTTCGTTCAATAGACCAATTTTTTGTTTCTTTAAACTTCCACTATAGTTTTATAGGTTTTAAAAAGCATCATTTAAATAATTATCAAACTTATGCAAGGCTTGAAACAAAAGAAACTTTCTCATACTAAAGCTTCAAAAGCTCAACTTCGGTTTGTAATAAAAACTTCGTCATTAGAAAACGTCTTGAGTTGGTTTTTGATGTCCGGAACATCTGGTTCTTGGCTATTTTTACAAAAGCAAATTCGAAAACTTTAAAGCCACTGCATTTGTGTTATAAAGTATTGCTATTGAGAGAGTTTAATTTTCTACTTTTTCCTCCAACCACTGATTCATTTGTGTAACATCTGGAAGTGATCAAACGCAAGCGAAAAGAGAATTATTATGAAGAGTATTAACTTTTTATGTTGTTGTTCTATTAAAATGACAAAAATGTTTTATTTTGATAGTTTTTAATACCTATTTATTGTGTTGAATTAAATTTGTTTCGTCATTTATGATGAAAAGAGAAGTTATAAATGTTCAGATTTTTTAAATTATAAAATTTAATTACGAACTTAGTAGTTATTCAATAATTGAAGGAATTGTAACTGAAAATGTTAACGTTTAATTCAAAAGGGGAGATCACCTCCAGTAGCTCGATATTGCTTGATTTTAGCTCAATGTTATAAAACAATTAGTGCTGCAAATATTTCTTTAAATTAAACAATTGTTTTTATATAATTTGTATAAATATTTTTTTAGATATTCTTTTAAATACTTTAAATGAAAAATAATTAGAAATTAGTTTAAGACATACTAATTAAAGATTTTCAAAAAGAGTGTTTAACATATATGTGTTACCCGCAGAATTATTAAAAATATATTCGGTATATTTACTTAATATTATATATATATGAATATATTCTTAAATATTACACTTCAACTTCAACTTAAACCCAAAATAATAATAATGATTACAGGTTAAGCTATTTTTTCAGGCAATTAAACCATAAAATGCAATATTTATAGCAAAATTTCAATAAAAAACGAAAAAGTGTTCACATAAGATGTGCTTCATTATAAGATGGGAGGGGCTAGTTGAATTTTCAGATTTTTTTAAAATATACATAAAGATTGTTTTCGATATGTACGGACATCTCAAATATATTCTTCCTAAAAGTGACCTACTACATAATTCGTCAAAGAAAAAAAGCGTAAGAAGCAGAGTAACATTATTTTACACATAGAATGCACGCATAATTGTGCATACGAGATACTTATAGTTGAAAATTGAAAAAAAAAAAAACTTGTAAGGTCATGATTATAATTTAACCGCCTCTATTGATTATCTGGAGTTATCTCGGGTTCGTATGTATTACAAATACCGTATACACTCGAAAATATAAGTGGTGGAATTTCTAACAGTTTTACCGAGGCAAATTGAGGAGTTGATTTATACACAAATCTGTTATATAACGCAGAAAAGCCAAAAAAAAAAAAAAAAAAAAAAAAAAAAAAAATTGAATGAGGCAAAATTTTGGCTTTTTATGCGTATGAATAATAAAATAATATATAAAATATACAAATAATAATAATTTATCATAAATGAAACAATTCATATGATTTATTTTCATTTATTTACTACTTTTTCGCATTGCCAAGTGAAATCTTTCCTTTGATTTTATGAAAATTTGAAGCAATAAGTTTTGGGGTCGACTTTTACGCGGGTTTTTGATTTTCTGAAAAACTTGCATCAAAAATTAGGAAGTCAACTTATCTCTTTCGAATCTTTTGCACAATTAATAGTACATGTCTTTTCATTGAGTATTATTTTGCCTTAACAATTATCCAGTTACTTTCTTTACATAGAAATGATAGTATATGACTATGCTTTTCTTATTATGACATCATTTAGGCTTTTACATTTAATAATAATAATAATAATATTAAAAGATTATTTAATTCTCTTTGCACCATTTGTGATTCATTTATTTTATACACACATTTTACTCTTTAACTCTTTAACTACCGAATTATAAATTCATGAAAATTTTACATTCTAAAGCATTTTACGTAAATTGTTTAAACGAAATTAAAAGATTTACAGAATCATTTAATAAATTTTTGAAGGATTTTAGAAGGATTGAAGGATTTAGAAGGATTAATTAAATTTGAATTTACAGGGATTTTGTGCAATATTTATAACCCCACTCAAATCTTTTATTTTAAATTCTTTTTTAGTATTTTGTAGAATTATAAAATGTACAAATATGATTTTCTTAGAATATAAATATAATATAGAAATATTTCCGAATTGAAAAATCCCCATCCCCCTCCCTCAGCGCTAAGAAAGCTGCAAAAATACAAAGGCAAAATAAATCATCCTTTTAAAAATATTTTTGTTTTTTGTAACCAATAATGTTTTTGAAACAAGATAAAGCAATGTATCTGTGACTCATTGTAAACAGTATTACAACTAATTGACGTATTAAAAGAATTTTATAAGAAGTAATTTTAATGGCACTTATAAGTACCGTAGGTAGATAAAGGGTTAAATTTAAAATATGAGTTACTTTTCTGAACCAATCATATATGATAAAACGCAAAAATCTTTAGAAAATTGTAATATCTGTTAAAGTATCTTGTGATACGTTATTTTCCAAACGTTTCCATAAAATCTTCCTTAATCTATTATCATATAAAAATGAATTGAATCGTACACAAAATAAGCACACTCATACGAGAATGAGATAAACTTTAAACTTCGATAAGTGTATTTGGATAACTACGATTAACGTTATTAAGATAAAAGTAATTTTGTCTTCAAAACGGGAAAAAAATTTGGACCCGAAAGAGTTATACACGAGTCGACGTATACTCCAGTATATATGGTAATTATTATTGCTACAAAAACTCGCGCAATACATAATATGTAACTACTATATTTTTTCTCGCATTTTTATTGGCCTGAAACTTAGAAAGAAAGAAAACATTCTTATACAGAATTTGAGTTCAAAATTTAAGTTTAAATCTAAGATTTCGAAAACATTTAATAAGCTTTGGAAAGCATTTAATTAGATACAAAAAATAACGGTTAAAATTAGTTGTTGGTTACTCTGAAGTTTAAGGCGCCCTCTAACGGAATTTTTTTAAAATTTATCTTTAAAATTTATTTTCAAGAAGATACTGACTTAAAGAATAGCTTTATTTTAAACCGCAAACGAATCGACCAATTTGTCTGTTTTTTATAATCATTTGGAATTTTAACCCTCTGAACACAGTTCAGTTTGTACTACTTAACCACTCCCAACTATTCAGATATTGAGCTCAAAATTTAAGTCTAAGCTTACGAAAACATTTAATCAGATGCAAAAAATAACGTAAAAAATAGTTGTTCGTTACTCCAAAGTCTAAAGCGCCATCTATCGGCATTTTTTTACATGTATCTTTATAATTCATTTTCAATAAAATATCGACATAAAGAATAGTTTTAGTGACAACCGCAAATCAATCGACCAATTTTTCCGTTTTTTATAATCATTTGAAATTTAAACCCTCTGAACACAGTTAAGTTTATGCTACTTAACCACTCCCAACTATTCAGATTTTGAGCTCAAAATTTAAGTCTAAGCTTACGAAACCATTTAATGAGATGCAAAAAAAATCACGGCAAAAAATAGTTTTTCATTACTTCAAAGTCTAAAGCGCCCTCTATCGGCATTTCTCGAAATTTAACTTTATAATTTATTTTCAGGACAATACCAAGATAAAGAATAGTTTTAGTGAAAACCGCAAATCGATCGACCAATTTTTCCGTTTTTTATATGTATTTGACATTTTGGACCCGAAACTTTAATGGCGGCTATCTCCTTTGGAAAACGTTTGGGACCCTTAGTTTCCTATTTACTATTACTAGTCTTGATGTGTTCTATCACCCCCTAGCGTATATACCATGAGTTTAGGGACACCCTGTATACATAATAGATTATAAATTAAATTTTATATTATAACTTTCATATATAATATTCGATTGGAAATTTTTCAAGTTTTGTTGTATTAAAATGCAAATCATGAAATTCAACAATGTCATTGTGAAAAATGTGGTGGTTCTTTTTGTAATCTTTTTTTTTCAATTGGTAAGGGAAGTAGTTAACGCAATATCAAACAAATTTATATATTTGAGTTGAAAAAATATCTCATAATTTATAAATTTTAAAAAGCCCAACACATGTAACGTGCAGAAGTTAACTGGCAGTTCACAGAATCCATTTTCCATATTCAAGCTGTTACTGCTTCTCGAAGACAATAGTATAACACACACTTTTTTAAATGAACTGTTAGAGAAAAATTGTCACGAAATAGTCACAAATAAAACTTCACTAAATGCTATGCTATTTTGACAATTATTTTATTCGATAATTTCATTCGAAATTATTCAAATATTGAACTTTGAACTATGCTGAGAAATATGAATAATCTTAGTATTTCTAGATTTTATACGATTTTTATTAAGAAAGTATAAATATCGGAAAAATTAAAATGTTGAAAAAAAAAACATACACATTGTAAGTTTTAAAATTTTAGATTTGCAGTTCTGTAAAAAAAATTCTGCGACAGCAGATGTTTTAGACAAGAAAACCACTACGAATTCGGAAATATTTCCTAATGACGTTTTTAAAAAAAAAAAAAAAAAAACTACAAAGAAAATACGATTTTCATTGTTACTCCAGAAGAAATTTTATTTAGTTTTTTCATGCTATCCAGCAATCATTTCTCCGTTTGATTTATGCGAGACCTGGCTTCGGAAATGCATACATCGTATTGATTTGTCGTTCAAAAAAAAAAAAAAAGGTTCAGAAATCGGATTTGCTTTGACAAATGTTCAAAGTTTTATAAAGTCTTTTTTATGGATACATTATTTTATAAATGAGATCACTAGAAAGCTTTGCTTTGAGTATGTAAGTTCAATAAACAAATGTCTAAAACAAATTTGGTGAAAATAAATAATTTTGTAACAATAGATTATACCTATTTAAAATTACGACTGTTATCTGATTTAACCCTTTTATTGCCCCGTGTTGTCTATTACATACCTAAAAACACTGTAATTCTCATTATGCACCATAAATTTGATTAATAGGATCGCAGTACCTGATCAGGATTAGTCCAAAGAATGGAATAACACTTACTTTATCCATGACAGATAGCGTTGCAAAGGTTAGAAAAAACCCGGTTTAAACCCGGGAATAAACCGGGTTTTTAGGAATAAACCTGGAAAAAACCCGGGATTTTTTGGAATAATTCGGTTTTCTGGGAGTAAACCTGGGAATAAACCTGGTCTGTTGGAAATAAACCCGGGAATAAACCGACTTTTTGCAACTCTAATGACAGATGGCTGCATTTGACTTCTGAATTCTTAAAAATATTAATATAAAGGAATGCAGAGTGTTAAGCAGATAAAATTAATTAATTTAAGCCCATTGAATAGCAAAATATGGCAATACAATACCATAATTGTGTATATAGGTACATGCCGTAAAATATCAAGTTTTAGCTGAAATTTTGAAATTTATTTTTTTATACAATTTTTCCCATTAATAGATAGATATATAGATTTCAAATTTTTTTTTTTTCATAACAATAGAAAAAAAAATTTCACTACGCAATCTATTCAGTATCAGTATGGAATGCATTCACTACGCATGATTTTTCATCAAAAATATTTTCCTCCCCCCAATCTATTTCTGAATCTACTGAAACTAAAATTATTAAAAATTTACAGGTAGTAGACAAATGTAAACTTTGCAAGAAAAGTATAGGGATTATCCTGGGTCACATGTTTTTTTTTAAAGAACATTTTTCCGTTATACATAAATTTCAATATACGAGCATTCAACAAAAGTGTTGAGGAGGGGTAGAGGTACCTATCGTTACAAAATTATAAAAGCATTGTTGATAATGATTTTCGAAAAAAAAAAAAATCGTCGAAAATTAAGCTATATTTTCCCTTAAATATACGGATGGTTTGGGAATACATAATGACAGAGGCGGGGTATGCTACATACCATCGGCTTTTAAAGCCTAGATAACAACTTTTAATGATATATTTGTGTAATGCAATACCCAGTATTAGTAGTACAAAAGCAATAAACGTCAAAATTTTAAAAACAGACTAATTTAACTAGAAGTAAGTCATTAACTCCCAAATTATTTTCTTCGTTAAAATTTGAATTTTAGATTTCCTACCACTTTTAAAAAGGAATATTTTTATGCTATTTTAACAAGGATATTGTCTTGTTAAATGGAACATATATTCAAATACAATATATACAATACAAAAATACAATATACATGTATGTATATGTATAATTTGTTTAGACTCTTCTAACGTAGCAAACATAGATTTGCAGACCGCAAAGAAAATAAAGTTGTGTATGTCTATGATTTGAAACAAAGTCGTTAACGCAATTCAATTCCAGGGATTTTAAAAAAAAGAGATATAATTCAATTTTCTTTCTTACTCGAAAAAGAATTTTCATCTGTATTTAGATTCTACCCTAGCATCATTTATGGGAGACTTACCCTGAAAATGCATATTTCGCATTGTTTTATTATTAAAATATAAAAAAAAATCTGATTCATTTTGACAAATGTTCAAAATGTTAAAAGTATTTTCTGCAGAATTTTGAATCAGATTAGTCAAAAATTTTGATTTGTGTATTTAGCTTGAATAAATTGCTTGAGTCTTTAAAAAAAAAACCGTTGAATTTTTTTTGTTGTTTCTGAAAACAGAGTTGTAATCACAGACTACTTCTAAATATAACTTCTTTCTGTTTAATGAACAAATATAAAATATAAAAATATATAATGCATATTCCTTTCCATCAAGACATTCTATTACAAGAGGGCGAGAGATCACATGACGGTAGAAGTAAACATGTAAGATAACTAGTTTTTACAATATAAAATCTACGGAATTGTTTTATTGATTTCGATTTTACTTCGAAAACTTATCCATTAAAAAAATATATATTGCTGCTTATCTATATACATACATAACTTTGCTGAAATATGGACTTAACCCACCGGTCTACTCACCTGTTTCAGAAGTACACAGTAAAAAAAATCTATAAAATAACTATGAATATATGGCATGTCTAGAACTTTTTATTTAACTGTAACAATATAAATCCATGTATAGATACACGTTTGCACTGTAAAACAAAAAAAGCTGTGAGTTTACTAAGAATGTTTTATTAATTCTGGATGCCTAGAACTTTCTATGTAACTGCAACAAAAAAATTCATGTAATTATCCTGGGTTTCTTATAAAATGTTACTAAACATACAAATTTCTGCAATTTTACAAGCCTAGTTTTTTTTTTTTTTTTTTTTTTTTTTGTCAGTGTATGAGCTTGATAATATTTCAACGGCTACAAAATGGTACTAACAGTTACAGTTGTTGGTACAGAAGCTCAGAATTTAAAATTGCAACACCTTTCTTTTTCTTTCTTTGTTTTCTTTCTTTCTTTTTTTCTTTTTTGGTCCAACCAAAATGTTTAGAGCATGCAAAAATCTTAAAGAACGCCCAAACTTTTCGCATATCACACACACACACACAAAAAGAATGCGTCATGCATGCACAAAAATAAACGAAAGTAAACAACTCTGCATAGCATATAATGAATGCTACAGAGTATATACAGGACTTCACAAAAAATTCGGATATTTTTCGGATTATTGATGGAAATTTTAGAAATTGGATTTTCAAATTTATTATGCGTTTTCAGAATTCTTTACTTAGCATAATCTTTCATTTTATTAAACGGTGAATTTTGTTAAAGTATGCCAGAAATGCTGAAAAGTGTTACACAATCGATGTCTTTCTCATGTTTTTTTTTTCTTTCTTTTTTTTCATGAAAAATCCCCTTTAAAAAATTTTTTTTCACTTAAATCACAGTTTGTAAAATTTTATGTGGAATTTTGTAACCTGAATTTTGTTTAAGAGTTTTTTTTTTCTTTTGATACATTCTTTTTTCTATTCTCACAAAAATTCTGACATCTTGATAAATCTTATGGGGAAAATCTCCCTGTAATATAACAATTTATACATTTTTTAAATAAATCTTTTAAATAGTAACGGAATAACGCGACGCTCTGTGTATATTGACACACACTATGAATTTCAAAATACTAGATTTGCAGTTAAAGAACAAAATTGACAACAGATGTTTTGGACTAGAAAATCACTAAGAATTCAGAATAGTTCTTAATGATATTTTGTAAAGAGAAAAAAAATCGTTTTTCATTGTTAATCTAGAGATTTTTTATTTGGCTAAAAAAAATCCAATCCAGCAATCATTTCTTCGTTTGATTTATGCGAGACCTACCTTCGAAAATACATACATCGCATTGATTTGTCGTTCAAAAAAAGGTTCAGAAATCGGATTTGCTTTGACAAATGTTCAAAGTTTTATAAAGTCTTTCTTATAGATTTGTATTTTTTTTTTTTTTTTTTTTTTTTTTTTTATAAATCAGATTATTAGAAAGTTTTGGTTTGAGTATGCAGCTTGAATAAACAGATATGTAATCAAAAATTTGGCAAAAAAGAAGTTTTGTTTAAGAAAAATTTTATACTTATATTTAAATTCGTTTTCCGATTTCGAATTCTTTTAGTTTATTGAGCAAATATGAAACATAGAAATATATAATACATATTCTGAAGAGATTCAGTTATGTTTAAAAAAAATCAAATACGAGTTGTGGTTATATAATGTAGTACTTGTTACATAAAAATATTAAATTACTTTGAATTAGAGTCTTCTTATTTGAATTTTATTACAAAAATTTACTTCAACGCAAATTCCTTCTTAAATTCCTTGAGATATCTGTATGACTTCAGAAGAAATTTCTAGAATTTTTGTAAATTTGAAGTTTAAAATTTCAAATTAGTATTAAATTGTTATAATATGACTTAAACATACAAATTAGTAATTTATTTATTTTTTATTTTTATTTAAAATAGTGGTATAAAATTAAGAGAAGAATTGTCTTAAAATTAATTAAATTCAAAAGTATTAAATATAAGTGCATTTTATGATTTTCATAATAAATATAATACCATTATATTTCAACTAGATTATTTTTATGACAATAACACAAATATTTTTAAAGTTACAGGTATAAAAATCTAGAAATTCGTTAAAAGAAATTAATAATTTATAAATTAAAACCTTGTAATTCATGAACTCTTTGATAAATTGGCATAATAATATTCCAGTTTCTTTATTTATATATAGAAAACGTAATTTAAAAATTTTGACATTCTTGGAACTATTATTTATAATTTTAGGACAATTTTTACAACACAATTTTACAAAACAGAAAAATATATGTTTTTGAGAAAAAACAAAAAAAGACTTTCAAGTTATAGTTTTTTTTTTTAAAGTTTGTATAAAATATACATGTTAAAAAAAAAGTCCATAATCGTAAAGTTAATTGTGTTTAATATTTCAAAGCAGTAAGTATTTGAAGGGAAATTTTATCGAAATTGGTGTTTTAAAGGCATAGTTATAAAACGATATAGTGAGATTAAAAATTTGTAAAAAAATAAAATAAAATCGGTTTATATCTTCCAGTCGCGCATGTGAAAAAAAATTAAATTAGCCTTTTCACGAATGTAATAGCTTAAACTGTTATGTGTTAGAATCGCACAATGGTAAAGTATTATTTAAATCCACCAATATCTTCTGGTCGTATATGTGCTCTAAACCAGTAAAGAGCTATTACACTTAAATATTGGCAAGCTAAGTAAGGTAAAAGATTATCGTAAACATATGATTCTGGCCAAACTTTAGAGAACATACGCGACCAGAAGGTGTTGGTGGTTTTAAATAATATTTCAGAATTGTGTTTTGTTGTACATAAGGATTTTAGATATTACATACACGAAGAGGAAATTTTATTTATTAATATTATTATCATTATTATTTTAAGAATGTTATTTTTTTCTACATTTCGGCAAACGTTACAGCACATGTGCGACTGGAAGATATAAACCGACTTCATTTCTTTTCTTACCAAATTTTTAGTCTCTCGAATTCACAAATTTTCCGCGGTATTGCGAATTGAAAATCAATTCTTGCATTTTTTCGACCCACTCTCGTATATATATATATGAGATAATTTGGATCACAGACATTCATACTGTCGGGCTTCTCATTTAATTTCCCCAAACATGTCGAAATTTCGTAAAATATCAATTCCGGGCAAGCAACGAAGTGATGTAGTTATTAAATTGCAGTCAAGAGTCGTAGCACGTAATGGACACAATTCCATTAAGGATTTTTCCATAAAAATAAACAACATCAAAGATTAAACATCAAAAATTGTATTAGATTCCAAGCAGGTGAAAACAACTCCATTAAGTTAGGACGTATACCTGACCCTTATTACGAATAATATCAGTATAAAAATGTAGCATGATTAGAAGCAGAACAAGAGTTGACAACAAACTCCTTCCAGTTGATGAGAATTTTTTAAGCAAGTCCAAAAAAATTGTATATCGCTCTACTCCAAGGCAGTATAATCTGGTTCTGTACAAGGAAGGCGTAACAACACCAATCCGAGAATAAACTTAAGGACGATCAATGGAATTTTGAGATGACATTCACCACAAGTAAACAACCGATGATAGAGTAAGAAGGGATGGAAAAAAAAAATTCCTAATTTGCCTGATTGCATGATTTTGATGTGATAAGGCAGATGCGCGGGTGACTCGTAAAGAATGATGGGAGGTCGAATAATATTTTTAATAGAAATAAAAGGTATTAAGAAACAAGTGTCAAACGTCTCAATTGAAAGAATAAAATAAATCAGTGATTTTTAGGAAGGGTGTTGCTTTTAACAGTATAAGGGTTTTAGGATAAGAAATAAAAGAATGTGTTGATTATAGGTGTGGGATTGAAATATAATTGATATGTTAAGACATTATAAAATACAGAGATAAAAGTTGATGTTATAAAAATTTGCAATAAATTAAGGTAAAATGGCGAAAAATGTTTATTATTACACACACACGCATATATATAACGAAAATGAAACCACAATTGTAAAACAAACTTGGAGATATTATTCAGAAATGAACACAGAAAATTAGAAATGCAAAAACAATAATGTATATCTTATAGACTCGTCTGAGAGGCTCAATAAATCATAGTAAAGATATGTCGTTTTGCGGAATATTGTCGAAATTAGGTCGACAAATAACAACATTCTGCTCCTTTATGATCTATCGAAAAACCACAAGATAATTGAAAGAAATTGTAAGGATCGAAAAAATATATATATAAGGCACACGAGATCCAAAAAATAACGCATAATACATCTAAAATAGATTTAAAAAAAAGAAATAAAAAAAAACGCCTTAAAATGCAGACATAAGTTAACATGAAATAAAACGATGGAGCAAGGAACACGATTTTGAACTATGTGAGTGACAGGCAATAGCACTACAGTAATTGTGGTGCATGAAAAAAGAAATTATTAATTTAAAAAACAGAAATGAATATTTAAACGATAATTTAAGATTAAATAGGTATTAATTTAAAAGAGTATAATATAACTATCTATGTGTATTGTATCGTATTTTAAGTCAGCTTTTTTTATAACCCACGCAGAATAGAAAACAAAAAGATCCAAAAAAGACGAAAAATAATTGAAAACGAATAGCGTATAACGTTCAAAGAAAGTATCATGAAATTTAATATGCTGAGAAAGTTGAAAATATTTCTTTAAAGAACACAGCAAATAATAAGAACACAGCGATTGGGTTTCAAAGAATGAATTTTATCTGCATTAGTATATTTCTGATGAAAGAGCAATATTTTGTTCCTGAAGCTAGTAATGTAATACGATTTATAATATTTATTTTATTGGAATTCTTGTGTATAGTCGAAACAAAGAATTTTTATTTGTATTATAATGAGCAAATATTGATTTTTAAAAGAATAAAATGCCACTAATTATATGACCAGAAGTTAGAAGAAAATATTCTAAAAACACTTTTCATTATTAATTGCGTACTGCCAAAATTTCTAATATAATGTAATGTAACTTTGTATTATATACGTCAATGCAAAGAAATGGATTTTAAAATGAAGGAAAGTATAACCAGAAACGAAAATATATAATAACCTCTTCCGATTCATCCATAATTCCGAAAAGTGCTTTTTATCATTAGAAGACAACATATTTTCCTAATATAAAGAATCAGTAATAAAAACAATTCCTGTTACAGCCTACGATTTTCGGAAGCCGTTCCGAGTAGTTTTTATAATGTATACACTAGTTATCTCAAACCTGAATATAATTTTTTATGAAGCCAACAGTTTTCATATTCTCAACGACAGAAACATTCTAAACTGTTTAAACATTCTTAACTGTCTAAGCATTCTCAACTGCTTAATGGATTTCATACATACGGGTGATTCTCAAAATAGGGGACAATTTCAAAAGTGAAATCTTAAAAAAAAATACTGCTAGCAAAATTTCTGAAAAAATAGGTGTTGTTAATGTAGTATTAGGTATACTTTACATGTAGTCAGCAGAGCTAAATATTTAAAAATTAACTTAAAAAAAAATAATTAGTATTTTTTGAGCCATGCTAATGACAAAGCAAATTGCATGGAATAAATATATTAAGAAATTTTTATTTTCTTCCTGTTTAAATATTTTTTTCTATATTTATTAGCCTTCCTTTTCAGCAAATGGTTTCCATTTTTACATATATACATATAAGGAGAATAAAAACATTACCAAAGAGCAAACTTTGTTTACATGAGCAACATTCTGACACTAACAATGTAAAAAGCTGTCTTAGTGATTTTCTGACAGATTTAATGCATATTTTAGGGATAATTAATGTAATATCTAAATTTATATGTAAAATTAAACTTTATAAAAGATACAATATAAGCAATGGTTACATTTATGCACATAGGAGTCTTTAGCATGGTCAGAAAAACCATGCTAATGACACTGATATTTGTCCATGCTAATGAAAAATTTTAATTTAAATAAGATTATGAGCCATAATACAATCACAATGCAATAGTCCTTTCTGAGGCTTTTTAAAACACAAAAGTCCTATGTAAATAAGTAAAATAAAAATTTTAATTATAAAATAAACATGAAAATTATTATCCATTCTAATGACATACAATTGATGTACGCGACTAATATTCAGCTTCTATTCTTAAAATACAATACATGCTTCTATTTTCAGGCTGGGATAAAATAGCTACTTGTTGCCAGGGAGAAACTTTATATTTTCAAACTATTGTCATATGTGAAAATGAAATTTTGATTAATAACCAGCTGTTATAGTATGACCTTGTTTTGAAAATAGAATATGGAGGACAAACTTTAATTCTTTTTTTATATACTATAATTTTATTTTTAAAAAGAAATTTGTTGGATAAATCCTCTCCTTGATTAATTTAAAGAAAGAATAACATTTGTTTTATTTTATAAACATGATATTAACTCTTGAAAAAGCTAGTATATACAAGGCACAGCTGCTGTGGACATCCATGCTAATGACATTTTGAACATTTATTCTGTTATTTTAAGGTGTTTTTAACTAAAAAGTGAGTAATTCTTGAGTGCAAATAATGAATAATATTAAGACAAACATATCTAAATATAAAAACATGACAGAAAACCTCTCAATTTTTTTTGTATGCCGAAAGACATAAATTGTCCCCTATTTTGAGAATCACCCATACAAGAGTAAAAAATATTATTAATTTTAATGTTAACTTTAATGATATTGATTTATTATCTGTCTCTAAAACATATTTGTCGAACATGAAAGTGTGTACTTGAGAATTAATAATATCTGAAAAATCTATTTTCCGGGTTCACAATTTGTTAATCTCTCTACTTTAAAAAAATGTAACTAATGCTGTCACTGTCACTGTCGCTGACATGACAACGTCAGCGGGTTTTTTTGTGACTGGAGTCTTTTTTTGATTAATAGTAGGAAAACTACTGTAAACAAAAATATGAAAGTCTATGGTACTATAAACAAATTTTTGATAAACATGATTATGCAGACAGTTTTTAATTCAAATAATTGTTTTGAAAGGTATTTAATCTTAAAGTTGGTCAATATCATTCCATTGTAGAAGTTTTGTAGAAAAAAAAATATACATAGGCATTTATTATTATTATTGTTTTCTTTTTGAAGATATGCATTAGAAGTACACATTTATATTTTATATATGTTACTGAAAAAAAAGGGTTTAAGATTAGTTTCTAAATGCAAATATATACGCATTTGCATACATATGTAATGCAAATACATGCGTATAAATTTATCACGATTTCACTTTACTTCTGTTACTTTTTTACAAAATAATTTACGATCGATGATTGTTTTTGTATTGAAGATTTTGCAAAAAGTCTTTTAAGGTTCATCAAGATGTGAAAAAAAAAGAGCAGGGGGACAAGAACTTTCAGTCTTCTGAATTTTCCAGTAATTTGTTATTTTTTGCAACCCTGTTGGTTAATGAAGTTGGCGTGAAATTCATTCATGTTTTTTCTTTATTTTTGACTATTTATTTTCCTAAGGTAAATTTCTTAAAAATTTTTGGGACGCGCATAAGTGAGAGGTGCTCCTTCCGTGCGTCTTATAAGTGGATAAGAGTTATCATTGTTTTCCTATATCCCTAGCGGGACTGTGAAAAAAATCGCGCATAAGTCAGAGATCAACTATAACTTTTTCTGTATTTAATTAAAAAAAAATTCTCTATTCTGTAAATATTCGTAAACAAAATTTAAACTCTAAATTACGGAAAGAATTAATCAACTGACTTAATCTTATCAGTTCTGTGAACAATGATGCTTATTATAAAAATAAATTATAAACTAATCTTAAGTTATAAACTAAAAACCTTTACTTATTCAGTAATTGTACAGATATACCGAATAATATAACTGTATAATTTACAATATTTCTCTATAATTTCGTCTTCTTTTAATTAAGAAAATATTCTCTATTCTGTAATTATTGTAAATAAAATTTAAACTCTAAATTACGAAAATAATTAATCAATTGACTTAATCTTATCAGTTCTAAGAACGATGATGCTTCGTATAAAAATAAATTTAAGCTAATATTAAGTTATAAATTAAAAATCATTACTGATTCAATAACTGCACAGACATACTGAACAAGTTCGCGATGTTTTAAGAGGTTAAAAGAGGAAAGTTGAAACGAAAATACTGGAGATTTTAAATTAAAACATGTCATTGAAACAACGAAAATACTGGAGATTTTAAATTGAAACAGGCCATTGAAACAATTTTAAATGCAATAAATTTATACCAGAAATACTTTGAAAAGAAAAAAAGTATTCTTCCGTTTCCAATAAAAGAATTCAGCAAACACCCTTGAACATTATTTAATAAAAAATGTTTTTGAATTGTTTAGTTACATTTTATGCGAATTTAAAAAGAAATTTTAATATAGATGCATTTTTACGATTTTCAGATTTGCTCAAGGGCTAAAATGTTGACTCAAAAGTTTTTAATAAAATGTAGTTTAATTCAACATTTATGTACATTTATTTATCTATTCTGAAATATAAATGTTATTTAAGTATTTTAGAACTTTTTTTTAAAGAATGAGTTTTTGAAAAATATATCCATTATGTTATATAAAATATTAAAATGAAGAGAACGGTTAATATAAATAAATAAATGTATACTTATGATTCTAATTTATAAAAGGCATACAAATTTAACATAAATTTATTAATGTAGATTTATGATTAATCTCTGTAAATGCAGTAATCTTTTTCTTACATTTAAACAAGTAGGTAAGTGTGACCGGAAATTATACAGAGTGTTTCGTTAAATATTTCTTACAAAACAACTTATCCTTTAATTAATAAATCCAAATTGTTAATTTATAATTAATAAATTTTTACATAGAAGACAACAGCAATAAATAATTAAAATAATTATAAAAGAAATCGCATATTTTAATCAAATAGAAAATGTTCAAATCAAATTGTTTAAATAAAATCCAAAGTTCCGATTATTTTGAAAATTCGGAATTAAAAAAATTAGCCGACATATAAATAACATTTTAAATTTCTAAAACCGGAAAAAAAAATGTTTAAGGCCAAACAATAGTCACTGAAAAAGACCCGGATGATAATGTAAAGTCTATGGGAATATTCTTTTCAAATATCACGCACAAATTTTAATATTTCTACATGATTTTTTTCGCATTGGATAACTGAGGACAATCTATAACCGGTCTAGTTTTTACTTTTTCTATTTTGCTTGTATATTTTTTATATTATAATAGTTTCAATTTCAGAACCGGTTTTGAAATTTAAAGAATTTTTTTTTAAATCTGGAAAAAAAAATATTGAAAAAGTAAAAACTAGGCCGGTTGTGGATCGTTCTCAGCTATCCTATGCAAAAAAATCATGTAAAAATATTAAAAATTGAGACAGATATTTGAAAATAACGCTCCCATAGACTTTACATTGTCATCCAAGTCTTTTTCTGTGACTACAATGTAAAACATTTGCGTAACGTTACTCCATAAAATTGGTATAAAAATGGTGGCAAACCCTGCCTCCAATTTCATGGAGTAATTTTTTTCACATATGCAATGGTGTAATTTAAACATATATTACTGGTGTAACATTACAATGTTACACCGGTTTTAACGGTTAAAATACTCCATAAAATTGGAGGCAGCAATGCTGCAAAGAATTTTACGGAGTAACGTTTCCACAAATGTTTTACAGTGTAGTGTTGCGCCTTAAAGGAAATTTAAAATGCTGAATCTTTAATAAATCGCAAAAATTTTTAAAATAGAAAGAAAACAGAATTCCAAAAAATATTATGAATGTCAGTGATAGAAAAAAATACAAATACTTAAATTGGCGAAAAACGCGAAATTTCTTTATATTAAATACATCTTAATACGAATTTTTCAACTTTCATCCCAAGGCTCGAAATACTAACCTTCCATTTCCCTAAGTACAGGCTTTGCCTCCAGGCTTAGTATGATGTCTACATGCCAAAAATTCAAATTAAGGTTATCTTTTAAAATTTAAATCACAAAAATGGACGAATGAAATTTACAATAATTAATTTAATTTAATTTTTTTTTCAAAATTTTATGATTTGTTATGTGATACGGGGTATTCAACTAACACAAAATTTGAACACAAAAATCAGAACACAAAATTTAAAATTTCTGACTTATACAGCCTTTGCGTACGGACTCTGTGACAAATGGACAGAAAAAGGACAGAGACAAATACGGTTTCGTCATATGAACGATACTATCAGTGTAAACGTATGCAATGAAATAAATGTTTAAGTGAAAAAGCTATTTCAATCAAAAGAAAATTATTATTTACATTTAATTCATTATTTAACCAGATGAAATAATCTACATTTAAATATGAAAGATGTTTAATCACTATCAGAAATATTTTCTTTGATTTTCCAAAAATTTAGTATAAGCATAAAATAATATTAAGGATCTATTTCGATTCAAACTGCTTATTTTCCGATTTATTTTTGAATTCATTTTTGTTCTCAAATGCATCAAACTTACAAAATTTTCTAAATCTTTCCAAAATCTTTCCTAAATCTTTCCAAATCTCTTATTTGGAAATTACACAAGGTGTCGTGATTGTCGATTCTTTGATAAATGCAGAAAATATTGTAAAAAAAGCAATCAAAAACGGCATTTCAAACCGATTTTTCCTAAGCAGGCAGATTTAGGAACGAAAAAAAGCGTCATACTGATAAGGTAATTGTTTATAAATCAAATTCTAATGAATTGAGCGTAAAATGACCTCACATGGCACCTCATACGTCTCTTCAAGAATACCCTCAGCAAATTTCATGTTTCTATTTTTATAAATGTGTCTGAAATTGTATCGGAAAATTTCGAGCTGTTGAAGGTGGAAAAGCGTTTTTTCAAATACACCCTTAAGAAAAATATTTTTAGATTATAGTTTTTAATGTAATTTTTAATCATTTTCTCAACAGCTGACATATATTTATTTTATAAATAAAACATGTCTAATTATTTTGTCTATTTATACAATTTTATGCGTTTTTTAGAAATCATTTATGAATACATATTACGTATAATGACTATTTAAGAAAAGGACAATTTTCAGTTAGGTAACTTTATCTTTGTAGTAAAAAAACGAATGTCAAAATTCAGCGTTTTTTAACCATGCGTACCAATGATCATTGAAACAAATATAGATATTTTTTAAACTAAGAAAATGTAATGTAATCGAGTATGGAAATACACAATAAACTTTCCTGAGATGCACACGTTTCAAAAAAAAAAAAAAAAAAAAAAAAAAACCGTTTGTTAGCTTCTAGAAATGATAGAAACAAATATATTTTTTAAATTTAAGCACCTAAAGATTCAGAATAGTTTTTCATAGAAAATTAACGATAAGATAACGGAAAGGATTGATGTATATTTTTGTTCGTGGTTTTATTGTATTTTCCTGATTTTCGAGATTTAAAGAATTGTGTATAAAAAGGAGTTAACCGCTCGTAAATACACCCTGTGTTTTCGGAAATATTTTTGAGTACCTTTTACACGGTACAGGTCAGTTCGACGCCAACGTTTCGACGCCAACTGTTCGACGCCAACGTTTCGACGCGTGGTCAGTTCGACGCCGTACTTTTCGACGCCGGGGCAGTTCGACGCCATATATTTTTTATGAAACTTAGGAACTTCCGATTTTATTTACGTTTGCACAGCTTATTTAGACTTTCTAACAGCATATATATATATATATATATATATATATATATATATATATATATTTTTTTTTTTTTTTTTTTTTTTTTTTTTACTTTTCTGTGTTAAGAAAAGAAAAGAAAAAATGTTTACAATGTAAAATATCTTTATTTTTATGTTCTTACTAAAAAACACCCATTCTTATTTAAATTAATTGCTAATGAGCTATTTTCTTCAAAACTTTTAAATTCCTTTACAATGTATTTTATTCTATTTTTTGCTATAGGAATATAATTCACAAATATCCACATTTTAAAAGTACTAATTAAATGAAACTCTTTAATAAAGACCTGTTTTGTAATTTTTAATCCTTGAATAGTTGTGTAAATTTTAAAGACTAAAACGCAGTAAAACTGTTAACGTTATTTGTTCAGAATTTGGAAATACCTTTAGTGTAAGTAAAGCAGCTTCCATAACGTATTAACTAGAATTCACATGCAATTCCTTTGTCCTCACCTTGACAAAGGGATAGGGAGCGTCCATAATGGGGACAATGAGGGCGCACGTAAATGTACAAAGGAACCGTGACATTCCCACTCAGGGGGGAAGAAATGTTGCACAGAAAAGCTAACACCGCTTCCCCTAGAAACCCTTGCCGATATAAGAAGAAACGGGTTGAAACTTCGCATTGACGCCTGTGACTAGCTTATCCTTATCTATTCTTCTTTCTTTGAAACATATTACAGGCTTGTAAATAACTCTAACTCTTTTTTGACAAGTGCAACCCCCCCCCCCCCCTCCTCCAGTTGGGGGTTATGAAATCGCCTCAGATTTGTCGTTAAGTATTGCCGATGCTGTTTTGTGAAATAAATAAATAAAAAAAAACAACCTCCCTCATGTCCCAGGGCCTTGACGTTGGCGAGGGGGCTTCTCACTAATCTGGGACAAAAAAAAAAAAAAAATCTAGAACACTTTCACACATATATTTATTTCAAATATGCATGCAAACAATCGATAATTCAATAAATAAAAATCAGTCATATTGCTTATTTATTTGAATCACGCTTCATATACATAACAAAAATATATATATATTATATCAGGCATATTGCATATTTATTCTAAAAATAAATAAAAATACGGAAAAAAATATATGGCGTCGAACTGCCCCGGCGTCGAAAAGTACGGCGTCGAACTGACCACGCGTCGAAACGTTGGCGTCGAATCGTTGGCGTCGAACCGTCGGCGTCGAAACAACCTGCTTCGCCTTTTACACTGTGTTTATAACTTTTCTCAAACGTAACATACTTTTTCTAATGTTATCCAATCTCAAATGAACATTTTTAGCTGTATAACTGCATTTATAAATATGAGAGTAATAATGTTACGTATTAACCCTTAAATGCATATTGCATCACTTTCTATACCATAAGTGTTCCCGATTTATTGTGGGTTTTGTTCACATATTCCGTATTCTCACCAGAAATTTAAAAGAGCAATTTTCAGTTTACTTAATGACAGACCATTCCTAATTAAATAAAGAAAAATTTACTATTTAGATTTTTCTGGTATGAATTCTGATTCTTTGAATTGCGCATTTTTTGGAACGCGTTCTATCCTATGCATCTAAGGGTTAATGTTAATGCTGTCAATTTAGCATATTTTTTCCAATAAACATATTGATTGGACATAGGGATGTCAATGATTTTAATAAATTGATTTAAATAAGTGATTAAATCGTGATTTTAATAAATTGATTTAAGTAAGTACTTAAATCGTGATTTTAATGAAGTGATTTAAAAAAATAATTATTGATTAAAATCAAAAATTTTCTAAATGTTTAAAATGACATAAAATTATTAAAATCTAAGATTGGAAATTTAATAATTAATTAACTTGGAAAGTTTCTACAGATTTTTTGCCTTATGAATAAATGGAAAAAAGTTTTAAATAATTGTTTCTAAACTTAATTCTCCAGTCTTGTAAAATATTACACACAGTAAGTTTGTAACGTCATAAAAAGAATTTCATTTAAAAATTACATGGGCCATTCACTGTAAAACATTTGTGTTACGTTACTCCATAAAATTGGTGGCAGCTACGATTTCCACTTTATGGAGTAATTTTTCGCTTATAAAATGGTATAATACTTTTCACTTATATAATGGTATTGGAGGCAGCAAGGCTGCCACCAAATTCACGGAGTAACGTTACACAAATGTTTTACAGTGTTTTCACCATTCGCTTACATTTCATAGTAACAGACTTGACAAGTAACGGATTTGACATTTCAAATAAAACTAAAAGAAAAAAAAAACTATTAAAATGAACTAGTTTGTATATTTTCTAACTTAGATAATAATTTACATACCTTCTAAAACTATTTAGTAAACTTACTTAGCAGCTTACATTTCATGGTACTTTACTTGACATTTCAAATAAAACTATTAGAAATGAACTAGCTTGTATAATTTCTAACTTTGATAATAGTACATATACCTTCTGAAAGTATTTAGTAAACAATATTTAATTACAAAAGTGCAAGAATCAATATTTTAATATTAAATTTTAGGGTAACAGACTTGACAGTGAAAAAAACATACTAACCTTGATAAAAGCTTATTCTTGCCACTATTACATTGCTTCACAATTGAAGAGTAAAAAATGGCAAGTAGTAGTAGTGTGAATAGTTTAACTATATCGCTGAATATTTGCTGCTAACTTTAGGCAGAATTCGAAACCTATTTTGACAAAAATAATCACAAGGTCTTGACAAAAAGTGAGAGACAAAAGATTTCTGGTAATTTCTTAAAGAAAATATATTTTGTAATAACTTTTTTCATTAATATAGTACACTAACAATTTACATTTAAAATAATTAAACCTTTTTATTTAAAAAAGTTAGCTCAAATAAAAAAAAAACACAGTTAAAAACATGAAACTTGGAATGGGACATAAATTTTTGCTTAGAATCAAAATTTTAAAGATTTATATCTCAAATTTTTATTGATCTTTTTAATTTTTCATGTTAGAAATGTTCAATATAATATTCTTTAGCTAATGCATAGTTCAAATCAAACCTTAAATATTAATTTATGTTTGAATTTTCTTCATTTTACTCTGGGACAGCATATGTAAGCAAAATTTGAAAATGGCCCACATAAGAATAACATCTGCTCAAGAGTTGTTGTAAAAGAATCTATAAGAGAAAACATTTTAAGGATTTTAGATGCAATTTATTATTCATATATTTACTCTGTATGTGTGTATGAATGGTGATATTTTTCACCCTTTAGTTAAACATGAAAATGCTTGATTGATAATGCATATTATCTGAAAGAACATTATTCTGGGTTAAGAAAACTGATTTATACACTGTAAAAATGACTCCAAAACGTTTCCGAAAACTACGGGCAGCAAAAATAACTGCTTCTTTAAATATCTAACACCAATGCTTTCTGTGGTTTGTAAAGATAAATTAATGTTTTTTGGAATCGTGGATGTCTGACGTGAAGTAATATTATATTTTCGTTTGTGATTATGTATCGTTTTTGTCAAATAAGAAATATCTGCTTTTTTTAAATTGTATATTTTAATCCTTTATGCATGAAATTATGAATCCAAAAATTGCTCTACCTTAATAATTATCTTCCGGGAGTCTAGACGTATATATGGAAACTTATATTATAATAATATGATATTTAAATATAATTTTTTATTAAAACTGATTTAATAAATCGATAACTATAGCTCTTTTTAAAAAATATTTACAAGCGTAAAAGGATTAATTAAGAAAAAAATGCTGCTAAGGGTATCTTAAAATTCTTTATAAAATTAATGTAAATATATTCTGATTATTTCTATAACTGGAAAGGTTTTTGTAGTTAAAATATTTTTACATAACATGTTTTAAATAAGAGATAGGCTACACCGTGAATGGTTGAGAAAAGTACCCCTTTATAAAATAATTAACTTTAACTGTTTTGCTATGCTTTCTAAATGGGGTTGAGTGAAGTATTTTGTATGAAAAATAAAATATATTTTTAGTAACAGACAAATTAGTTAAAACTTAAATTAAGTTTTCTGTAATGGTACTTAAAAGGA
This sequence comes from Maratus speculifer, assembly GCA_964019185.1. Taxonomy (NCBI): domain Eukaryota; kingdom Metazoa; phylum Arthropoda; class Arachnida; order Araneae; family Salticidae; genus Maratus; species Maratus speculifer. The sequence goes on along the minus strand of OZ025290.1, from coordinate 362,978,091 downwards.
CAGTCACCGGATAAAGGATTAAAGAGCCTAGACCTCACTGAAAGGATTATTCAGTGCATAATAACAATAGAGTCAATTCAGTTATTTTAATCCAATGTATAACAATATAAGTGCATTTTCCAAGATGAAATTCGATGTATTGGGCTTTGCTAAGCAATAGACACAATGTAAAATGAGCAAGTAGGAATAATGTTAATATTTGTCATTTGTTATCGCGATATTAATAGGAATAAACCGGTTGATTGTCTTTTCTGGATGAAATTGAAATCGATTAAAATATCTAGTATGAAATTAATTCTTTATTCCCCGTCGAGATTTTAAAGCATCACGAAAATTTATTTCTAGATTTTACCAGGAGGCTGCACTTGCTACACTGGTTGACATCATCAAACAAAATATATAGGTGACTTTGAATTTAAAGCAATAAGGACCTTATTCGAAATGTTGTTTCGCATCACTAAAAATGACATGAATGCGTTCGTGCCATTATATTTTCCAGTGCATCAGAAGGAATTTACGCTATTAAGAACCAAGTCATTATTACTTGATCATTTACTGTAATTCGGTAAAGAATGACAAATGCAGTATTATAAAAAACTATCCCACTATCAATGCAAGTTTCATCAAAATCAGTCTAGTATAACTTGCACATGACATCGCATGAACCTCACATAAAAAATGCACATGAATCTCATATGATCACAATTGCTTAACTTACATGACATATAGAATAGTTAAGCAGAAACGTGATATAATATATTAATACTAAAATGTTCCGTGAAAAATTACCTAACTAAAAGTATTATTCCCATCAAAATTTATTCATTAGAACTCAAGTTATCAGAGCAAAATTCCCATTTGCAATGTATGTATTATATAGATGCCTGTTAATAACGGAAGATTGAAATTTTCATTAAATTATATAGTTTCACGTTGAGCAAGTACAACCAATTTTATGAAATTCAGAATTTTTTAATTTGAATATTATTTTCAACTGTTTATAAGATTTTGTATCGCTCATAGATATACGTAGAAATTTTTTTGCTTAAAAAAAAAAAAAAAAAAAAAAAAAAGAAAGAAAGAAAGAGAAAAAGCTTACAGGGAAGTTTACTGTATATTTATATTTATATTTTCTAAACACTTGAAGATTTCAAAAACGATAAAATATGTTAATTATTTGAAATTATTTCGTCAATTTTTGTAGCTGCTTTAAATTTCTATGAGTATCGATTAATTAAATTGCTTTTAATGAACGATATTTTAAAAATAATCTGCATATTATCATCTATCGAAAATTACTAAAGTGAAATTTTTTGTAACGCACAAACCAGTAAAAATAATTTTATCACTATTACCCTTTTTACGAATTCTGGGATTGCTCATCTATTTATATGAAAACAAATAAGTAAACACACATAAACAAACTCGAGAAAACAATTTATTGATTTGTGACACTCTTTAACAAAATATATACAAAAAAGATACGATTCTCTCTTTGTCAACCTATAATTCTTTGAATAAAAATACCATGTAGCAATTTTTTTTTTTTTTTTTTTTTTTTTTTTTTTTTTTTTTTTTTTATCATGCCGCCTATATTTTCTATTTATATTGATAAAGATACGACACCTTACACTGAAGCTGATAAAAAGCTTTGCTCCGGGACTACACAGAATGGCCTTTTATGCTTTTAGTGTCAGATGCTACATCAAGGCAAGGGACAAATGCTCAAATGAATACAAGGAAGATTATCTGCATTTTTATATTTTTGTTTTCTAAACATTTGAAAAATACATAAACGATAAAAATTGTCAGTTATTTGGAATTATTCCGTTAATTTTCGTAGCTATTTTAAAATCCTATAACTATCGATTAAATAAATTACTTTTAATAAACATTTTTTTAAAATAATTTTCACGCCTTTATATATCGAAAATTACTGAAGTGAAATTTTTTGTAACGCACAAACCAGTAAAAGTAATTTTATCACTATTACCCTTTTTACGAATTCTGGGATTGTTCATCTATTTATATGAAAATAAGTAAACACACATAAACAAACTCGAAAAAACAATTTCTTGATTTGTGATACTCTTTAACAAAATATATACAAAAAAGATACGATTCTCTCTTTGTCAACCTATAATTCTTTGAATAAAAGTACCATGTAGCAGAATGTTTTTTTTTTTTTTTTTTTTTTTTTTTTTTTTTTTTTTAAGTATGCCGCCCATATTTTCTATTTATATTGATAAAGATACGACACCTTACACTGAAGCTGATAAAGAGCTTTGCTCCGGGACTACACAGAATGGCCTTTCATGCTTTTAGTTCAAATGCTACATCAATGCAAGGGACAAATGCTCAAATGAATACAAGTAAGATTATCTGCATTTTTATATTTTTGTTTTCTAAACATTTGAAAAATACATAAACGATAAAAAATGTCAGTTATTTGGAATTATTCCGTTAATTTTCGTAGCTATTTTAAAATCCTATAATTATCGATTAAATAAATTACTTTTAATAAAAAAAATTTTAAAATAATTTTCACGCCTTCATATATCGAAAATTATTGAAGTGAAATTTTTTGTAACGCAAAAACCAGTAAAAGTAATTTTATCACTATTACCCTTTTTACGAATTCTGGGATTGTTCATCTATTTATATGAAAATAAGTAAACACACATAAACAAACTCGAGAAAGCAATTTCTTGATTTGTAACACTCTTTAACAAAATATGTACAAAAAAAGATACGATTCTCTCTTTGTCAACCTATAATTCTTTGAATAAAGGCACTATGTAGCAGAATGACTTTTATCATACCGTCCATACTTTCTATTTATATTGATAAAGATACGACATCTCGTACTAAAATTGATAAAGAACTTTGCTCCGGGAATACACAGAATGAGTACATTTTGTTTCATGTGTCAGATGCTACATCAAAATAAGAGACAATAATGCTCAAATAAATATATGTGAGATTATCTGCATTTTTATATTTTTGCTTCGAATTCCAAGAAGCAAATGTGCAGCCATCCATTCAAAAACTTTTTACTATTTGTTCAATAAATTATTTTTCCTCAGATGCTGATATTCATTTACAATTTTCTGAGATACTCAGATAATTGACATAATTACATAACCGATTCATTTCTACTGAAGTTGTAATTATCTAACAAAGCATAATTTATTATTTTTAGAAATAGATTATCGGTTGATCCGAAAATTATTACAATAAAATATATAAAATAAGTTCTTAATTTGTCTAATAGTATCTGCAATTTTGTTTGAATATTTACAAAAGAAATATATTTTTCTCACTTCTTCCTAACAATTTTTCACATGAAGATATCATGTAGTACAAAGATATTTATAAGACGATCCATATCTTTTTATTTATATTCATAAGCTTCGACACCTCACTCTGAAATTGACAAAGATCTCGGCTACAGGACTGCACAGAATGGAAGCTTTACCCTCTGAGTCAGATACTACACCACAAATGTTCAAATAAACCGAAGTAAGATACAGAGGCACGACGATTCAGATTGTGTTCATCTACTTTATCTTGCTACACTGTAAAACATTTGTGGAAACGTTACTCCATACAATTAGTGTAAAAATGGTGGCAAATGCTGCCTCCAATTTCATGGAGTAATTGTTTTCACATATGCAATGGTGTAATTTAAACATATATTACTGGTGTAACATGACAATGCTACACCGGTTTTAACGGTTAAAATACTCCATAAAATTGGAGGCAGCAATGCTGCCACCAATTTTACGGAGTAACGTTTCCACAAATGTTTCTCAGTGTAGTATGAAACAATATGGCGAAAGGAAACGAAACTACTCAGTTTGTCAAACAACACTCATGGACTTCTTTTAAGATAGTGTAAGATTAAGTTTGTGATCAATGAATGACAAAGTTAATTATATTTCACAAAGCGGGTAAGCGTTTTCATCGTTTTGTACACTTTCTTTGACACCATTCCGATATACCGCGGTTACTTTATAACGCGGGCATCAAACATGTCTCCCGAGTAATCTATCTTAAACGAGGCTGTCTTAACCCAAGTTTACTGCATAGTACTTTTTTCTTGAAATGCATTTATGGTGTCGGTAATTCATTATTTTTGCAGCTGAAAATTATTTATTTTTAATATATATATATATATATTGTTTGCTATTCTTGGAAATATTTTAGAACTTGATTGAATACCAATGAAAATAATTTGTATACTAAAATGGACTATGCTAATAACAAGAAATTTTCATGCTCAGATAAACAACATACATTAATTTTTATTTTAAAATTTTTAGAAATACTTTACCTACTGATTCGAAAACCAATATAACCAGATTAATTAACTAAATGCAAGAATCGATTTGCATAAACAAAATATCTGCACAAAAGAAACACACACTTTTTCCTTATCACTCATTGAATGAAAATACCATGTACCAGAATGATTTTTATTAGCTACGACATCTCATATTAAAGCTGATAAAGAGATGGAGATCTTTAGAAATACTTTATCTACTAAACCAAAAATAAGTACAACCAAATTAACTAACTAAATGGAAGAAGTTTTTGATCTGCCTAAGCAAAATATTTGTGCAAAAGAAATACAGTTTTATCACCTTTTCCCTATCACCCATTAAATGAAGTTACCATGTACGAGAATGATTTTCATTGGCTACGACACCTCATACTAAAGCTGATAAAGAGCTTTGTTTCTGGAGTGCACAGAATTGCCATTTTGTTGTCACATACTACATCAAGCAAAAGACAAATGCTCAAATAAACAGAATTGAGATTATCTGGATTTTTATTTATTTTTTGTCATGCCTTCTAGCAAACACGCAGTCATTTGGCCAAAAAACATTTTTTCTGTAGCGAGGGATATTGATAGGTTGTGTTTGCTTGCATTGAGAATAATTCATAAATCTTGCGATGCAAGTTTTTTTTATCTTGAAATCATAATACAGTTAAGGGGAAGTTTTATTTGTGCTACAATTTTTAATTTTTAATTTTTGGCATTTTTTTTATTTAAATCTGCTAATCACTTAGTTTTTGAATTCCTCTCACTAATGTTAAGTTTATGGGAATAAAATGAATTGGTATTTTTAAGTATCTGTTCAGGAAATTAATGTTTTAACTGCTTCTTTTCTTTGTACTCTTTGTAAAAAATCTTTATATTTTCCTAGTTCTTAAATCTCTGATTAATTTAATATGTTGTGTGTAAAAAGCTGATGAAAAGTGTTTAAGGTTTAACATCGCCTATAAAAATGAAGTATATATTTTAGGACTATTTTTAGAATTAAAAAAAAAAAAAAGACATCGTTTAAGAAGAGTACGCAGAAAAAGTTACAAATATTTATTTCTCAAAGACTTATTTTAAATATAAGAATGTATAAAACACTCATAGATTTAACATTAATGAGGAGAGTTCGGAAGTTACTAGCAGCTTTAAGAGTGTAGATATTTTCTCTAAATCTGTTTCGGAACATTTCAATTTCTTGTAATATTTTAGGTCATGGAATTTAATGCAACTCGTTACACGTAATTTTATGGTTAAATTTTTAACTAGTTTTTCCTGAATCATATTTTTCAAACTAGCCGAACATTTTTCTTGCGAACTATTCGACCGATTTAATACATATTTTTATAGAAAGTTATCATGTTTGATGCAGCTTATGTCTGTGATAATTATTTTTTGCGCTTCTTTATTATATTTTGGAGCTCATAAAAGATTTTAAGAAATGACCGTAATTTTGATAAGAAATCAAGCTTTTAAATTTAATATTTATATAAGGCATACAGAATTTAATTTATTTTTTAATTTCGCAACGCAATTGTTTTCAGAATTTTGATTTTTAACCAGGTAAAAATGGTTGCTCAATCAGAATTTCAACAGATGCAGATGTTTCAGACCGTGGGTTTCTATGTAAATCTGAATCCTTGTGATGTCCCCTATCTCCTCTTACAGTTTGTCATAATAATCCTAGGACACCCTGTACATGCATGTATTAGATACACTATTTTATATTTTTACAAATGTTTATTTCTTGCATAAAAACATACATGTGTTGATAGTAATTCATATTTCTGTACATGAGGTTAGTATTTTTTTATTGTACTTGAAATACAATTACTTTTTGTTGTTTTCAAAAATATATTAATTGTCAAATCGAAAATCAGTATAAAAAGGCATTGAATAGAATTCTTCTTTAATAGCTAATTTAACAAAAATTATAAGCAATTCATTGTTGCTAAAGATGTACTTACTTATTCTATAGTTAAAAAATATTTCATGATTTTTCAATAATTTTAAAAATGCTTAATTATACGGATAATATGTTTAAATATACTGTACATAAAATAACTAACTGTACGACGAAAAAATAAATCATTCAAGTATATTTTTTTTCAATAAATGTATCAATCAAGGGAATGCAATTACCTACTAAATTTTAAAAGCACGTTTATAATTTTTGTTGTTTTTGAAACTATTTTATTTGTTTATCGAAAAAGTAATCCACATTTCCAAACTAAATCAACAAAAGAAGTTCTTGTACCACAAAATATATACGCAAAAGGTTACAATTTTCTTTCTTTTCCTCTATTATCTTCTGAATGAAGATACCTTGTAGAAGAATGATTTTTATCACCATGTCTGCATTTTCTGTTTATATTGACAGAATTACGACACCTCATACTAAAGCTGATAAAGAGCTTTGCTCCAAGGGTACACAGAATGGCCTTTTTGCTTTCTGTGTCAGATACTATATCAAGGCAAGAGACAAATGCTCAAATAAACAGAAGAGAGATTATCCAGATTTTTATGTATTTTGTTTCAAATTCCAAAAAGCAAATAGTGAGTCATTTAGACAGAAACTTTTTTGTATTAGTTCCAGATGTCGATATGTTGCTTTTGCAATTGAATTGTGTTTGTGTTGATAGCGATTACAACAATACGATTACTTTTTACTATTTTTAAAAATATATTGAATTATTCAGTTGGAATATAAATGGGCATTACATAAAATTCTTCTTTAATAGATAATTTAACAATAAGTAAGAGTAATTCATTGATGCTAAAGATGTACTTACTTATTCTACAGTTAAGGGTGTTCTTAACTGCTCCGCTCAACAAGCGCAAAACGTTTTGACACATTTACAAATTCATTTTTGAACAGAAATATATGAAATTGGAATGCCTGACTATGAAAGCGATTTCGAATCGAACTTATTTTTCCATTTTATGATAATTAAATTATCTATCCAGTTCTAACTATTTCGGTGACGTAATCACCCGTTTTTCTCCTGCTTTTCGACCGGTTTTTCTGCTTTCGTTGGGAAATGTGCTCAAAAGTGTCAACTTTGAAGGCTTGTTATGAAAAATCTATTGTGTTTTTTTAAAAAACAGAAAATTGAATGCAATTAGACAGTTTCTGAATAATAACACCTGCTAATTTCATGCATTTCCAAACAAAAATAAATTAAAGCATCTGTCACAAAGTTACCCTTTTTGATTTAAGAACACCCTTAAAAAATATTTCATGATATTTCGACAATTTTACAAATGTTTAATTAAACAGACTATATGCTTAAATATGCATTATATAAAATAACAAACTATCCGATCAAAAAGAAAAAAAACTCAGTTATATATTTTTACAATCAATTTATTAATCTAGGTGATGCAATTAATTACCTACTGAAATCTAAAAGCCAGTTTATGATTTTTGTTGTTTTTGAAACTATTTTATTTGTTTATCGAAAACCAGTACAAATATCCAAACTAAATCAACAAAAGAAGTTCTTGTACCACAAAATATATATGCAAAAGGTTACAATTTTCTTTCTTTTCCTCTATTACCCTCTGAATGAAGATACCTTGTAGAAGAATGATTTTTATCACAGTGTCTGTATTTTCTGTTTATATTGACAGAATTACGACACCTCATACTAAAGCTGATAAAAAGCTTTGCTCCAAGAGTACACAGAATGGTCTTTTTGCTTTCTTTGTCAGATACTATATCAAGGCAAGAGACAAATGCTCAAATAAACAGAAGAGAGATTATCCAGATTTTTATATATTTTGTTTCGAATTCCAAGAAGCAAACAATGAGTCATTTAGACAGAAACTTTTTGCAATAGTTCAAGATGTCGATGTGTTATTTTCGCCTTTGAATTTTTGCATTTTTGTTTGTGTTGATAGCGATTCATTACTCTGGTAGGATATTTTATAAATTATTGAAATGATAATAATTTTTATAATTTTTACACACTTCTATTTAATTCAGTCTGGTTTGTAAATGCAAAGATGGCATTTTAGGACTTAATTATGAATTAATAATTTTATTTTAAATTATCCGGCAGAGGGTACTAAATATTCAAATATACTTTGCGATGACAACTATACAAAGTGATTCTAAATGCATGGCACACATTTTAAAATTGATACCGGGCACTGTTACAATCATGTTTTGTATAAAAATGTATGTGCGAAAATGACCCGTTGAGGTAAAAATACTAGGAGTTCAATTTGACCCTTTTACTTTAGTTAAAAATTTCTCATTCATACCAGACAATTTCTATACTATTCTTATCTTTATTTAACACAGACATTTTATAATTACAAAAAAATTCTTTCTTGAAAATTTCCGGTATAAAATCAAAAATTTTGAATTAAAAAAGAACTCCATTACTTTTTCTCGTGATTTTTTTTTTTAACTCAAAATTTTTGATTTCATATCAAAAATTTTCAAAAACGAATTTCCTTTTTTTTGTAATTATGAAATGTCTGTCATAATTAAAGAAAATAATAGTATAGGAATTTTCTGGTATGAATGAGAAATTTTAAGTTAAAAAAAAGGGCCAAATTGACTTCCTAATATGTGTAAGTGTGCACTTCAAAGAATCACTTGCGACCACACATTCCTATACAATAAGCGATTGTTAAAGTGCCCTAAACCAACCTTTAAAGTTTGTACCTTGAATTTAGAATCACCTTGTAATTCAACAAAATATACCAACTGACTGTGAAACTACAACAATGAACTATTTTATCTATGATAAATTAGAATATAAAATATAAATATATAAAACCCCGATAATGCATACATATGTATGTATAACTTGTAAGATAAATTTTGATTGAAATGTATATATATACATATATATATATATATATATATATATATATATATATATATATATACACACAGACAGATATATATTAAATACGCTTTTTATATTTTGATAAATGTTTATTTGGAAATCAAAAATCATATATGTGTTGATTACTTTTTGATTATTTTGCAATTTTTTTGTTTAATTCTACAACAGCCGTGAGTGTTTATTTTTCCCGCTAGTATATGAAAATATTTTGGTTCAAACCAGAAAATTCATTATAAAATAAGAAAAAGGGATACAAAGAAGAAAAACGTTAAATAAAAGAATGAAACTGTTTTCAATGAAAATTCTGGTGTGAATAATTTTTATAAAACTTGACTAAAACTTCTGGCCTTTTAAGTCTTAAACAAGTCAATATAAATAAGCATTGTATAGAATAACTTAAAATTTCGAAATAGGAAATTCATATTTTTAATAATAAGGTTAGTTTTAATTGTTTATTTATTTATTGAAATTATGTAATACTATTAAATTTTCAAGATTTTGCACGTAATTTTTTTAATCTAAAATCAGCACGAATAGAAATTGCACAAACAACTAAATATTTTGAGAAAAAAAATGTTTCATTAAAAGGTAATTAACGAAATACTATACGCAATTCATTATTAATGATTTAGTTACCTATTCTAGAAATAAAATGCTGTTTCACGATTTTTCGATATTGTCTAAAAGGTTTAATCAAATAGACTGTGTGTTAAAAAAAATATAACATAAAAAATTATTTTTAAAAAATCATTCATTCAAGTTATTAATCCGGATGATGCAGTTATCTTCTGAAATCGAAAAGCTAATTTAAAATTTTTGAATTTTTTGAAAAAATAATATATGTTCATCTCAAAAACCTACACAAATACTCAACTAAATCAACAAAAGAAGGTCTTACACATGAAAATACATACATAAAAGGATACAATGTTCTTTCTTTTCCTCTATTATCCTCTGAATGAAGATACCATGTACCAGAATGATTTTTATCGCAGTGTCCGTATTTTCTGTTTATATTGACAGAACTAAGACACCTCACACTAAAGCTGATAAAGAGCTTTGTTCCAGGAGTACACAGAATGGCCTCTTTGCTCTCTGTGTGTCAGATACTACATCAAGGCAAGAGACAAATGCTCAAATAAACACAAGTGAGAATATCTGGATTTTTATATTTTTTGTCTCGAATTCCAAGAAGCAAATAATGCAGTCATTTAGTCAGAAACTTTTTGTATTAGTGCAAGATATCGGTATGCTGTTTTTGCATTTTAACTGTGTTTTTGTTGACAGTTATTCATTACTTTGTCGATGGAAGTTATTTACCATAGAAATCATAATATGCTTAATAATATTTTATATAATTTTACTTAAGGCTGCTCTCAAATTCGAAGGAGTTATTTTCTGATAGATTCCTGATTTCAGTTTTGTTCAGAAACATGAATTTTGCAGATTTTCTAATTTAAAAACGATGAAGTAGTATTTTATACATTTAGGCAATGTCTAAGTGCTGTCAAAGTTGGCATTTGAACCAATTTTCTGGACGGGGAAGAAGAAAACCATGTCGTCACATAACAAAAATTGACTACGACTAAAAAAGTAGTTCCCTTATAAAAAAAACGGAAAATGCAATCCGATTCCAAATCGTTCCAATTGTCAGCTCCGCTAATTCTATTCCTTTGTTTTAAAAATGAGTCAGATAGTTTCGCGTTTGCTGAAGGAGAAATTGATATTTTCTAACTTTATTTGTTTTTTGTATGCAAAAATGTAATTTTGTAATCGTAATAATCCTGCTTCCTGATAGGCTAGAATTATAATAAAGATAGGTACATTAGCATGATTCCGATGGCAGTGTAGTATTGTAATATTTTTAGAGCTTAATTATGAATTAATAAATTGATTCTAAGTCATTTTTCAGTCAACTAACTGCGGGTGATAAATTTTTAACTATTCTTTGATGTTACAAAAACAATAGAGTTTATTATGCACCAAACTATGCTTTAGAATTTAGACAATTGTCTGTGAAACTGCATAAAAAACTATTCTAAGAGCTAATCAATAGAAATATAAACATATACTTTTTAAATATGCTTCAATCAATTCGCAGTTTAATATTTTATTATAATTATATTTTTAGAAACCAATTTTAAAATCCTGTACAGATATTTTAAATATTGTTCTTTTTTCTACTCTGTCTACGTCTGTTAAAAGAAATCCTGCGAATAATGTATTTTTTTAAATATAAATTTACTAGTTTACTTTTACTAGTAAGCATAAATGAAAGCAGTAAATTTTTCATAAATGGTTTCTTAGCAAATTAACGAATCGTAACGATTGTTTTGGAGAAAAACATGAAATACACAAATAAAAATAGGCGTGATTTTTCAGATATATATTTAATGCTTATAAAAGAGGGTTTTTTTTAGCTATTTTTATGTTTATACTTATTACTAACTTTGGAATTATTTTTGTCTCCAAATACATTTATATTCGAATAGTCATTCTAAAAAACAGCTTCTTAAAACAAAATAAAATTTGACAAATTATTATTCCTGATGTTTTTTTCAAATTTATTGTGAGAATTTTTATACTTTTTGCCCTGTATCCAAAAAAAGAAAATATGCAGTTATTCAGGCAAGTTCTCTTTTATTCTTCTGTTAGCTCAAGATATTTGTATGTTGTTTTGGCTCTTAAAGTTTTAGTTTTGGTGACGAACTATTAAAAATATTATTTTACATTTTTCAAAAATAAAATATATTTGCAATTGAGTAAAACTCAGAGTAATCTGATTACTGTACATACATTCTGCATAAAAGTTATCCGAAATTTTTAAATAAAAAATACACACACACACACAAAAAAAAAAAAAAAAAAAAAAAAAAAAAAAAAAAAAAAAATTATTCATCAAAATATATTTGTTGACCTTCAAAGTATTTCTTATCTACTTCTATTCAATTATAACAGGGGAGAAGACAAAAGTTCGTGTATTTTTTGTAAATATATTCGGGTATAGCCATTGACAGATTCAGCGAGTTTTTATGTTTTCAGTCGACTCAATACACCTTTCTGTAAATGGCAGTTTTAACTTCCGGAACAGGAAGAAGTCACACGAAGCCATATCAGGCGAATATTGTTGTTGAACGATGAAATTCGTTGCGTTTTTGGCGAAAAAGTCTTGAATAACGATAGAACAGAATTAAGCTCTTTCGGAACCAGTCAACAAGCTTATCTGAAATACTAGTTATAACGTTACGAATTGACCTAAAAGATAAGTTCACCTATTGAGGTAACTTTCTTTGAGTCATAGGGTAATTTTAAAGCACGAGCTATTTGATTTTATGGCTGTTTAGTTTGAATCGTTCCCAGACGTTGAATATCGGCTAGAACGAAGCAATCCATTACCACTTCTTGGTTCTCTTTAAATGTCTTAAATCATTCATTTGTCTTAAACTATTCATATTCAAAAACATACATGATTCACCGTAGAATTCACTTGCAAGAATTCACCTGAAATATTTTTAGGGACTCGGGACACATATTTTTGTTTGAAACTATAATTTAATGCTAATTCTTAATTTAATTTTTTTACCATAATAAAAATCGCAGAGCAAAATGCAGTTCTTATTTTCGCTATCAAAGACCAAAATAGTTCTTCAGGAAAAGCTGAATTTTGACAATAAAATAGGTTTAGAAACCTGAAAAAAATAAGTGAAGCGTTTTCATTTTTTAAAATTCCTAAACCAGTATATGGAATATTCAATTCCTATACTTATTTTATTTGCATAGAAAAATGAAAAAAAATATCTTTCATTTATGATTGTCTAACATTTTGTAAAAAAAAGTTATATATTGTTTGAAGATTTATTTTTTTCATACAATAATCCTGGATACAACGCAATCAACAATATGGTCAGTTAGATACTAAATATTGCATACTATGAGCCTTATTTTGACACCACGGATTGCATTATCTTCCGCAATCGCTCTAAATCAACACCCCCTATAGTCAAGGCCTTCACAGCGAATTCCAAAAATGCCAATATGGCCGACCTTTTAGTCCGAAGACCAAAAGGGAGTGATTTCCCCTGTACCAGCAGTAGTGCATGTTTCTGCCTCGTGTTCGAATATCGCCATTTTTTGTTGTATGATTTGTTGTGCTTTAATAAAGTAATTTGGATATTTAGAGACTAAAAGTAAGTGTTATTTTTGTTTACTTATGTCATTGTTTTAATAGCAAGGCTTTAAATATAATTTCTGTCATATATTTGTAAGATTAATGATTATCAATTTAATTTTCAAGTCACACGTGTATTACAACAGTAGCTTTGAATCATTTACCTATACTTTGAATTAGTATTTTGTTTTAAATGATAATAATAATTTGATATTTCTGCTTCTTATTCGGCTTTTTTATCCAGTTTATTTTAACCTTCAGTATTTCCTCACAGGACTTTGTTATTATTGATGCATAATATGTTTATAAGAAATACCCGTCCTTTAACTAATATTATGTATTTCTTTGTATCTACACTCCAGTTTATTAGTTTGCATCCGAATATACTTATTAAATTATATAATTTTACTCTTTACTAGTTTTTAATCATTTACTATCAGTAATCTGGATGCAGTGTTTAAATTAATTCATAAATATTCAAGGAGTTTATTTATTGTTTTTGCAGCGTTCATTAGTACATAATTAGCATATCAGCTGTTATAATGATTTTGATGTTTTGACAATTTTTTTCTTTCTATATATACTCTTAATTTTAAAGTTATTTTTATGAGCAAATATTATTTTTCTTTTATAATAATAATTTTTAATAATTATAATAAATTAAAAGTAATTTATACATTGATAAGAAACTTTTTTTCTCTAATAATAATAATAATAAATAATTTGTAGATTGATGAGGAACATATTTTTTCTTTGGTAATAATAATAGTAATTCAAAAATAATTTATGGATTGATAAGGAACAGATTTTTTTTCTTTAATAATAATAATAATTTTAAAATATTTTTTAGATAGACAAAAAATATTTTTTTCTTTAATAATAATAATTTTAAAATGCTTTTTAGATTGACGAAAAATAAATAAATAAATAAAAGTTAATTAATTAATTAAAAAAAACAGATTTTTTTAATAATAATAATCTATAATAATAATAGTAATTTAAAAGTAATTTATAATTGTATAAGGAATCTCTATTTTCCTTAATAGTAATTTCCTTAATTTATAATAATAATTGTAATTTAAAAATAACATATATTGATAAAGTTCAATTTTTTTTTTCTTAAATAATAACAATAAATTAAAAATATTTTTTAGATTGACAGGAAAAAAAGTTTTTTTAATAATAATAATAATCTATAATAGTAATTTATAAATTGATAAGGAATTGCTATTTTCTTTAATAATAATAATTTGAAATAACAATTGTAATTTAAAAAGTAATATATATATTGATAAGAAACAGATTTTTTCTTTAATAATAATAGTAATTTTAAAATTTATAGATTGGCGAGTTGTTGGATCTTCCCCAACCCAATGGCACCGGCTGATATTTAATTTCGATTTATAAAATTAAGCCCCCCCCCCCTCCAATGAAAAAAAGAAAGGTTTTGGGAATGTTTTTGTACAGCAACTTATGTGCAAATGTCTTATTATTAATTATTTATAATTGGTTATTCAAAGATATTTAGAAGAAAATTTTTACATATGTCTCTGTGCGGGGGGAGGGGATAATGATTATAATGAATTAACAAAAAATCTTTAAATAGTTACAGAAAATAGACTTAAAACTGTTATGATACATACATGATTGATTTTACCAAGCAGTTTCAAATATAAACAATAGATAGCAGAATCTTATAAGGAAATACTGAATAATAAAATAATTAAAGGTAAAAAACATGCATTTTATGTATTTATTTTTCTTTTGGCTTTAATTTTGTGAAAAACATTTTATATCTTGCATATGTATAACAGAAATGATTATATGATAATAATGTTAAAGCAATGACATAAGTAAATAAGAGATAATACCTAAAATCCTGTCTTTAGAATAATCCTCAATTAATAATAATAATAATAAAAAGTAAATAAAGTACATGGGAGTGTGTGTGTGTGTGTGTGGGGGGGGGGGGTGTTAAAGAAGGATAGTATTTGAAGGGGAAAAAATCTTCTAACACAACATATTTTTGTAATTTTTTCCCCCAATACTTTTGTTTTTAAGTCAAGTCATCAAATTCCAGTCACATAAAAGAATTTAGCTTCTAGGTTATAAAGCTAATTTAAATTACAAATTTTAGTATATTTTATAGAAAAATTGATATAAAGTTATAATTAAACTTAAGTTTTTTTCCTTTAACATACGTAAGACCATTTAACTATTTATTTTTATGCTTATTCTTTTAAAATACTGTGACACTGATAAGGCAAAGGAAATATTCTATTTCTAAATTAAGTCATGTCTATTTAGAAATCCAAAATGATTTCTATTTTAAGATCCTTTTAGTAGATTTTTTAAACAATAAGTAACCCTCTCAACATTTTTTATTTTCCAAAAGTGCCTTTTTAAAAAAACCGTAAAATTCTTTAACGCTATTGACAAACCTTTATATTGTAAATGATTGCGTAAAAAAAACAACTAAAGACAGATTTTTTTTTCATTTAAAAAACGCAAGTCAAACAAAAATTTGGTTTAAATGAAAAAAAAAAAAAAAAAAAAAAGATAAACAACTTACTACAATAAAAATAATGTGGTCCGAAGGGAATAAATGGAAATCTAATGGAAATAAATAAAACAGATTTTAATTTTTAATATTTTTAGTATTTAAATTACAGTATTTGTTTATTTGAATGATAATTATTTACTTGATTATTATTTTAAAAAATACATCTTCGAGAAATCCGCTTTTATTTGAATTTCTAATTAAATGAGAAAATAAAAACTGGTGTTATGAATTTTAAAAGTAACGGGAATTGCAACTTTAAAGTGTGGGCTTATGTAAACTCATATTATGGTTGCGGGAAGTAGGACTTGGTGATCGGCCATCTTGATTCGGTGCGGAGGCTTTGACTTTAGGGGGTGTTGTCTAAATCCGCACTAAATATTATGTTACATGTAACGTTACTTAATAGCAGCATCGATACTAATGCAGGTATACAAGTTAGTTTTCCATGGATGATATAGATTTGCCTAAATATCTAACACATAAACCGGAAATATTTAAGAATGGATTTTTAAAGGTTTGAAGGTAACAACTGTTGTTAGATGATCATACCATTTTATTTTAATTCAGTTTTCTTTATTTTTTTCCAATTGCTTTGTTCTTTATTTCGTAAGTAGAATATTGTCCTAAATAACCTTTCTTTCTAATAGAGGCGATTTGCTTGGTATTATAATCGTAAAAATATTATAATGTCTGCTTCTTTAATATTTATCTCAATTTTCTTATTTTCAGAAAATATATTTCTATTCGTGATTGCTATTATTTTTAAGTACTTACTATCATTTGTTAATTCTTGCTCCAAATTCCGCTCTCTTCTTCTAAATCCGTTTTCTTATTAATTATGCTGTATATATTGCATCTTTATCTAATCGCAGAGTGATTATAATATACGTATTTTGAAGTTTTTTGAGTGGCTTAGAATTGCTGTAACATTTAAAGAAAACAAATAAATATTTATGGATAGATTTTTAATGCCGAAAGGCAGCAAATTCAGAGATGGTGCAGAATGACCTCGTTTTAATAGAGGTTCTTACCTCTATTAAAATCTTACTGCTTCGAAGTATTATTTAATAAGAAATGTAGTTTATTAATTAACTCTTTTTTATTATCATTTTTTAATTTAAGTAATCTACTGTCTTTTAATCACATTTACCACAATCATACTGATTGGTAAAGATCCAAGCTGTATATATTTTCAGCTGAATGATAAAGTGTCCATAACAGAAGTTTACTCACAAGTTTTAGCTATCATTGTCAATGCACTACTATTTGAACTACTTGGACGACAGAAGTCAACTAGATGGGGAGGCCTACCACAGGCCTTTTGCTCAAACAAGCCCCGCCAAACTACCTGGACGACAATCAATTCAGAGCTGAGCTTCCCTGGTTATCGCCTAGGCAAATGGTGGAACATCGGCAATTATAAAACAATAGTTTTCGGCTTCTGGCCAAGACTTTTTCATTCACTTGGAAAAATTTCAACTCGCATTGTTTCTTTATTATTCACTATATTTGTACGAAAATTTACAAGTTTTAATACCGTTCCACAGATCCCACAGATTCTGAGGAACGGTAATAAACACACGAATTTTAACTCGGAATAGAAAAGTATAGCCGAATGTAAGACGTGGAATGTTCTCCGTGGGAACCATTTTTTTATTTTTTTTTACTCAGATGCCATATTACTATCGAAATAGAAAATATGGCTCCTCTCTTTTTATACGTTAACCCCATTAAGGTGGGCTATGAACACGAGGTGTTCACTAAAATTTCGTTAGCAGGGCTATCGTCTAGTTAACTCAAGTGAAAGAGTTTGGGCAATTTAAGCCAAAGGTTTTAGGTTAGACTTGGAATCAGAATTCTTTTTTCACTCAGACGGACATATTACAATTTGTATTATTTATTATTATTCTTATTATCTTTTTATATTAACATATTTGGCTAACCGCTTGTATAACCTATATGTCAGTATTTTGGTTTTGAAATTTTTTTCATCTTTCTACCTCCATTTTGGAATAAGATATCCTATATTATACCTTTACTTAACGACAGCGAATTTTCTTATTCATGCATTATTAAGTTCCCTTTTTTTAAGAGACCTAGAATTGCTGAAATAGTAAAAATAAATAAATATTTATGAATCGATTTTTTTAGGGTTTAAAAGGTGACGACTTCTTTAAAAAGAAATTCAGAGCATTTCATTTTAATTCAGTTTCATTTTTATCATTTGCTTCTCCTTCGAAAAAAAAAAAAAAAGCCGAAAGTAGGGCATGGAATGTTCTCCACTGGGAACCATTTTTTAATCGAGACGCCATGCTAAGGCATCACCGTCGAAGTAGAAAATATGGCTCCCCCTTTTTACACGGTAACTCCATTAAGGTGAGCTATGAACACGATGGTGCACAATAGAGAAGCTCTCAGCTTTTTTGGTAAATGCCTTGCTTTCTTCTTTTTCGACCTATTCTGCAGCATGTTCTTCTATTTCTCCTAGTTTTTTTTTTTTATTATTATTTGCGTGGATCCATTTATTTTCTTTAAAAGGAAACGTTTGGAATGGATAAGGAAAAAAAAATAATAGAATAAAACAATGTAAGCCATTTTCTTTTTGAAACGAAGCATGACAGAAATTGCGTGATTACGGCAGTTTAAAGATTAATAGTTTGAACGTGTTGCTCGAGTATATATATTTTTTTCTTTTCAGCATTAAAATTGTTTTTTTTTATATTGCGTCTGCAATGTTTTGAAATATTTTATACAAAATAATAAAAAAAATTTTAAGTTAAGATTTACTTATTCTTTGAAAAAATAAAAAAGTTTGAAGTTTTCTTTAGTTTTTCTTGTGCACAAAATGAGAAAAGTTTTGACCATTAATTTTTTTTTCACTGTATTATTATTCATTAATCTGTTGCAGGTACTTCAGTGAAAAATTCAGGCACGAATAAGAAATATTATCCATATCACGCATATTAAAAATTTACGAAAATGATGCCATTTTTTAATGTTCTCTACTCTGCATTTAAATCAAGATTTTTCTTTTTAAGATCTTTTTTATCTTATGCGTGCTGGATTTTAAAATCCAAAATTTCTAAATTACCAGTGTAGTTAAAATTTTTGAAAAAAGTGTTTTAAAACTCGTTTAGTTTCACAAGATTCGTTTTTCCGAGGTTAAAAACGGTTGTAAATGTCTGTTTTTACGATTTCGTACTCAAAAAGTAAAAATGGAATCACTCTAACATAATCATGTGTTTATCTGTTTCTGTCACAGCAATGTTTTTTTGGAATTCTATGGAACGTGGAAAATTCAAACTTGGGAGAATTATAAAAGACTATTTATCCACATACAATAGAACCTCGATTAATCGAGGTTTCTGTTAACCGAGCCAATAACGAAACCTGATTGTGTTTCTTATAGTCATGTGATCCTACTGAGCACCAGGTACAATAAGTTATCGGACAATTATATCCTCAAACCACTTGACTGGCGACAGTGAGGAGGATTTCCTTTTTAAATTTTTTGAGCTGTAAAAGATAATTTTACATATTTATGATTTAAAAAATCTCTTATTGTTTATTATTCTAAGACATCTTAAATTCGCGAGCACGGCGAGTTTTTATATACAATTTCTATTAACCGAGATTTCCGATTCCGAGGTACTAGCGGTCCCAATTAGCTCGGATAATCGACGTTGCACTGTATATATAAATTATTAACCATTCATAAATATTCAGGCACGAAAAATTCAGGCACGGATAAGGAATATTATCCATATCACGCGTATTAAAAATTTACTAAAATGATGCCATTTTTTAACGTTCCCTACTCTGCATTTAAATCAAGATTTTCTTTTTTAATTCTTTTATATTTTATACGTGCAGGATTTTATAATCCAAAATTTCCAAATTATCAGTGTAGTTAAATTAAAAAAAAGTATTTTTAAACATGTATAATTTCACAAGATTCGTTTTTTCGAGGTTAAAAACAGCCATATATTAAAATAATTAGTTTCATGCAAAAATGCTGCTAAACTCCCTTTTAATTGAGGTAATTTATTATAACATGCATTTTAAACATAATACTCAGTTATTAAACAATGTAATTTAGTATATTTACATACTTAAAAACATAGTTATATGGGTCACATAGTGTGTTTGGGGGTTGGTGGGGGGAGGGGGCACAATGTATCTGCAGCACCTCTAAATTTCAGTAGTTTCATTACTGTTTGTCACAGGTGTCACAAAATTGAAAAGTGTAAAAGCACAAATAAATTCTATTAAATACATGTTTTTCGTTTATTTTGAAACTTTAAAAAATTTAATATTACAACTAAATACTATAAAAGAACATTGCGCTTATATATTGGCAAAGGTGATCTGGAAAACATATGTGAAAAAAATGTATCTAACAGTATTGTATGACCACTTTTGGATTTCAAGAATGAAGTAACATGCTATTTTGAAAATGTATGTTTTTTTCACACAAAAAATCCCAATATGTTTATACATATATTTTTTTTACAAAAAAAGCGAAGAAACAAAAGACGATAATAACATAAATTTGGCGCCCCCTCAGTTTCCGCGTCCGGGTCGACCGCCCCCTTCTCCCCCCCCCCCGTTTCACACCGCTCTGAATGAACATACCGGCAGCCCCCCCCCCCCTTTCATTGAAGTTCTAAGATTTTCCATTAAATGCATTCAAATTCAAATAGGCATTAATGATGATTTTAATTATGTTTTACTAATTTAATAAATAGAAAAATAAAACCATGACAATCTCTTTAACTCTTTCAGTATCAACATATATATATGAAAAAAGAAAAAAAAAACGAAATAAAAATAATGGAATTTTTGTTTCTAATAATCTAAAAATACATCAAAATACAAATATATATTGAAAAAAATGAATGTTTAAAACAAGGTATAACACTATGTTTATTTAATTTCGTGTTAGTTCAAGTTATGCCGAATTTAAAGCAGTAAAACACTATAAAATCAAAACTAAATATTTCAAAGCTCTGTACGAAAGTGACAATTTTACGACTTCTTTTATTATTAATTTTCATTTTTAAAATATCGAAATAGCTAGACTGCAAAATCACATATTGCAAGTATCATGCATTTATATATATATATATATATATATGCGTACAACAAATATAACACAAATACAATTTTTTACAGAGAATTAAGAGTTATTGTATACAAAACAGAAAGAAAATAAACGCCACTTACTTATTCGAAAAAAATCCAAAAGAAAAACCAAAGCAACAACACTGTTTTGCAAAACTGTTTATGTTTACGGCTATCATACAATAGACTCTATTTCTGATTTCTTAAATTGTCCGAACTAATTGAATAAGTCGATAAAAGTTCTTAATATGAACTATGTCAGCAATTTCTTAATCATTCATTATTACCGCGAAATATAATCGAAATTCAAAGAACATTTTTCACGGAACACAACAGAATGTTTCAACAACAGCGCTATTTTGCTTAATAATCTTATCCCCCGCGCTGGTTGCATAATCGCACCGACTTGCTCTCGCTGGATTAAAACACCTGTCGTCGTGTTGATGAATTGAATAAAGTCTTTCAAAGTGCGAATTATAATGATTTGGAGTGATTCAGAACGCCTATCTTTTTTTAAAGAGGTATGATACCTCATTCGAAGTGTAACGTAACATTTATTTTGGTATTGGCACCCCAAAAATAATATATGTACACCTTATTTCGCATCTCATACAGCCGAAGTAAATGTGATAAAACTCTTTATTTTTTACAGTGTACTGATAAAGTAAAAATGGAATCATTCTAACTTCAATCGTATGTTTGTCTGTCACAGCCATTTTTTTTTCGATTACTATGGAACATGAATGAAAAGTTCAAACTTGAGAGAATTATAAAGGTTACTTATCCACATACAATAGAACTTCGATTGACCGAACTTCGATTAATCAAGGTTTCTGTTAACCGAGCGGAAAACAAAGCCTGATTGTGTTTCCAGTAGTCATATGGTTATATCAATTGCTAGATGTGTTATCGTGCAATTACATCCTCAAACCACTTGACTGGCGACAGTGTGCACTGTTAAAAATAAATCTGTGAATTCACGGTGAAACTACCGGCAGCAAAGTAGCCGAACTTTTACCGTTCCGTTGGCTAATAAATTAAAAGTTTTTTAATAAGAAATAAGAGAGAAATAAACAGAAAAAACGTAATTTAAAAGGATTTTTTTCATTATTCCATGGCGCCAGTGGGACCCGAACCCATAATCCGCGCTCGCAGGCGATTAGCGGTGTGGTGCCTTGACCACTCGGCCATGAAGCCCCCCACATAACGGAGTGTCTCCGTTTTTTGTTTTTATTTCCATCCGTTTCGTTATTTTCAGGAAATATGGTGAAATTTTGTGATTTGTAACGGAAAATGCCATTTTGTTGTGAAAAGGGACCTTTTCTGTGAAATTCAGGAAAAAAATGTCCGTGAATTTCAGAATTTTTTTAACAGTGTGGAGAATCTCCTTTTTAAATTTGTTGAGCTGTAAAATATAATTCTATATATTTATTTTTATCAAAAATCTCCTCTTGTTTTTTATTCTAAGAGATGTTAAATACGCGAGTGCGGCGAGTTTTTATGTGCAATTTCTATTAACCGAGATTTTCGATTCCGCGGTACTAGTGGTCCCAATTAGCTCGGATAATCGAGATAGCACTGCATTTATAAATTATTAACTATTCATAAATATCTTTAGGAAAAAAAATTAAGGAATATAGTTAAGTTACTTGGAAAAAACTCTTATTTTTGCTGATTTTCGTCGAAATATTTCGTAAAACCAAACTCAAAACGTTTTGCTTTAATTTTATATATTGTATTTTCAGAGAAACATGGAAGCCATTAAAAAATTATCACTTTGATTTTTAAAGAATGTAGGCGAATCATTGAAAAACAAGCAACAAATTAAATGAAACTGCTTAACCCAACGTATCGTAGAAAATGTACTGTAAGAATACATTTCTCTTACTTATTTTCGAATCTACTGAAACTAAAATTTTAAAAAAATTAGGGATACTAGAAGTTTATTTAAACAAAGCAGGAAAACAATAGTAATTATCCCAATTCACATTTTGCTGAAAAGCGTATTTTTCCCCTTAGACAATAATTTTATTTTCAGATGTTATTTTCTTTATTAACAAAAATGTTAACTAAAATCTAGAAAATGCCGCGCTATAACTTGCTTTTAAGGCATACAATGCCACGTTTAAACTTCGCACAAGGTGTTTGTTTTAGACAAGATAAATCTTAGTAATAAATAGTCAACGTAAAGAACCCTTTGAACGCTAGTACAACTCGCGCTTCACCAAAATGTTTATCTTTAGAAGAAACTTTCACTCAAAATTTTTAAAGATTTTTTTTTAATCGTCAAGAAATTTCAGAATAAAGTTTATATTCAAATTTTCTGCAGTTTTGATCGTTAGTTCCTACTTCAGACAACCAAAAAATATTGTTCCAACCTTTATAGATCGAAATGTCTTGTAAAGTTTAAAAAATTACATCTTTGACTTTTAAAAATTATCGGCGAATCACTGAAATGAAAAAAAAAAATGTTAAATCAAACAACTTAACATAATATCCTATCCAACTGCTGTCACGTAATTATTGCATCACTTTAGACACAAATGATGTAATTTTGATGTCACAGTATTTCATTCATGCGAATGCGACTTTGTGACATCACCGTAACAAATTTTTAACCATCTGCAGTGCTTCACAAAATAGTACATATTATTCTATAGAAAATTTCGTATACATACGGATGATCTTATGGGAAATTTTAGCTTTTTAACGAAAAAATTTCTATGAAAATTTAACTTTCCTTATTCTTTGAATGTTTAAAACCTAAATATCCCTTCCACAGTAGGCAAGCAAACGGAAATGTTCTTTTTGAATTGAGAGAAAACGGAAAATTTCCAGTTAATTTTTTTCTAATCTTATGACTAAGTCTTTGGATGTGACGAGTTGATGTACGAGAGATTGCATTCCTTCTCTAAGGAGGAGTACTGAGATTCGAATCTAGAGGAAGTCAAGGTGGTTAAAGAAAAAAAAGTATTAATATACTATACCACTACTAGTTGCGTGTAAATACGTATCAGTATAGATACTTATTATTTATACGTTTTATTCATATTGCATTATTACTCACACTCTCAGAAATATAACTCTCATTTTTGACGATTCAGAAATCCTTGAGTCTTATTTCGTCGTTTCTGAAGATCATTTCGTATCAAAATCACGTGACTTTTAAAGAAATGTGAACTCTCAAATATTTGACGAAATTGCATCCTTAATCATGTCTAGACTTGATGAATTTTAAGGAAACTATCGCGATAGCTGCTTATAGAAGGACCCTCTATTGTACCTCCTCAAATCTTGCGATTTCAGCAAGCAGATATTTGCTTGTTTATGTTAGTCCTCTAATAATTTATTTTAAAACAGCATTTTTCAGAAAATAATGAAATATAGGTAGTTATTCTTTCTGCATTAGTGATTTATTTTTAAGTCAAAGTTTTTAGGGAAGTTTATTGCTATTTTTATTTACTTATTTGTATATCGTATTTCGTTATGATTTAATTAAAAAAAAATACTTTGTTCCACAAAACCGTTCAAAAGGTAAATTTCATCAATAAAATTTTTAAATTCCAGGATCTATTTTTCCTTTAAGAAGTACATTCTTTTCCCACTCCAATTAGAAATATCACATTTTTTCTCTTTCCTCTCTATAAACAGTAAATTGTTAAAATCTATCCACCTACTTAAAGTAGTAAAATCTCTCCCAAAAGGCTCTTCATAATTCGTTATTTCTGAGCAACAAATTTACCCAGTGTTGAATTCAGGGGATGGCCCGGGAGGGACATCACCCCCCCCCCCCGCCGGAGATTTTGAGATTTTGCATTTTCTCCTCTGGAACTCCATAATGTCCCCCCCAGAACCACAGATATCCCTCCCGGAGAAAAGTGTCTGAATTCAACACTGTTAACCAGTCCATATTTTAATCATAATCATTAATCATAAGAAAGTTAAAATAATAAATTCGTCTTATTAATTATAATTTCCAAGATTTATAACAGTATCGATAAAATTACAATCACGTTATAAAAATTTAAACATACACTATAATCCACTATATGCCTTTATAATCACTTCTACTTGAGCAACGTGTGGCGTGAAGCTTGAGCATTGGACTCCCACACTGAAGGTTGTGAGATCGAACTTTAACTATGGCATCTCTTTTTTGTTCTGTCAATGAATACAGGAACTTCTAAAAGATTCGATAGATGGCAGCACTAGCCCTTTATTGACGAAACTGGTTTCGTTAAAATAGTGAGGAAGGTGATTTAATCAATTTGACGAAATATTTGCTCGGAGCATTTCCCAGGAAACGGTTTCGTGAAAAAGTATAATTTCGTAAAATTTGAGTATTCATTTCTGAGTGTGTGCAGATTAAACAGAAAACCCCTCTCTTGAATAGCGGAAAATTGTCATCTTGAAAAGGAAGATAGATTGAAACGGAGGATATCGGCAATTTTACCGCCACAATATTTTCACAGAGTTTATTTTTACCGTATATCAATTTTATCCTGATATTTGTAACACACATATTTTGCGTCAAATTACGACCAGGGCGGTAATAAGAGTTGCATTTGTCCTCGGTGCATTTAAAATTTAGTCACACTTTTGGAAATAAAAGCAATTTAGGAAATTTTTATATAAAACTGAAAAGTAAATTAGAACTCTACAGGACTTTCAGACACTGGATAAAAGTTTTGAAGCACTAGAAAGCAAGACAGAAATCATGCTCTGGAACTCATGTGTGCATGTTTTGCCGAAAAAGAGTATCAACTCAGAATTCTAGTGTAAACTTCAGAACGACCAATGAAATTAAGAAATGGATCTCACCGAAAAATGTGTGTGAGTAAACAACCAATGGTAAAATGACAGGAAGGTAGTGAAAATGGAAAATAGTTCCGTATCATCGGCGGAATGATATTTATGTAGTAAGACCGCGATGTCAAACACGCAATGCATGCTGGAATTTCGGATAAAAAATTTAATAAAAATAAAAATGGTATTAAGAAAGAAGTATCAAATGTTCCAAAATATAAAATAAATTATTGGATTTTTCAAGTGTGTTGCTTTTAACAGATTAATGTTTTTAGAATAAGAAATAAAAGAATGCATACATAAAAACTTATGAAAGTATTAAATTTGTAGACAAAGAATTCGAAAAAAATAATGAATAATGTACGCATTTTAAATTTAAGAAACTAGATAGGAATAAAGAGCAGACATTAAGAAATAAGGAAGTAATGAATATGTTAACTTAATCTTAAACTTAAAATAATTGAAATGGGCACTTGCAAAGTAAAAAATATTTTATAACACATACACACGTAATTAAAGTGGAATGACAAATGCATGAACAAACTGGTAAAATTCTTATTATGAACCAAATATGAACATTGGAATCAAAAAGAGTAAAATAATATTGATAATAATAATAAACTATGAGTAACATACAGAATCGTCAGAGGCGTTTGCAGGTTTAATTCATATTAAATATGTGTTATTTCATCCAATTTTATTGGCGTTGAGCGTATAAAGATACAATTTAGCTCCTTATAACTTATCAAACATTTCCAAAATAACATAAAGATAATCGCAAATATATAAAATTAAATACTGTACTAAAAATACTAAAAGAAGAAAGGAAGATAACATATTACTTCGGTAATACATAAAATCTAAAATACAATAAGTTTGATTTATTAGTACAAAGATGGAAGCAGATTTGAGATTGGGTGAACAGAGGCTATTATTTTATTGAAGAATCAGATATTATACAAAAATAAATATACTTCTGCTTTCTGATGTAAAAAATGTTGAACAATATTGAAATTTTTTTTTAATTTTGCCATCTATATGTATATAGAAGAGTGAAATCAATTCAAAAGAAGAAGTTTGAAAATACACTAAAGAGCTATTTTGATAAATATTTAAAATGTAATGAAAAATATGATCTAACTTAAAATTACTCTACAAATAGAAGAAAAATATGGGAAAATGACTAATTTAAATAAATTATAAAAAAAAAAACTAATGATTGTTTTGATTATTTTAAAACAGTTATTATAAAAAATATAATATGAGCAGATGAAACATATTGAAGAAATAATAAAGATTATTAAGAAGAAATAATAAAGAAGAAAATTGAAAAAATAATAAAGATTTTAAGATTGTATAATGTAGGTTTGCACTGGGTGCCAATATGTGAAATATGTATGAACATTTTTCATATAAAATGCATGAAACCCACATTTAAAAAATATATTATATATGTACATATATATATATTTATATGTATAAAAATAATTTTCTTCAGTACGAAATGATCTGTCTCTTTTCATTTCTAAAGGATCGTTATCAGAAAATTGCAGAAAGAATCAAGCAGTACAATTTCTTATCAAAAACTAAACTTTGATCATTAAAAGTTGTCTTTCTTCTATCATTTATTTTTCTCTTCACAAGCTACACACGGAGAGGTATTCTTCTGAAATAAAATGGTATCAGTAAAATAAAGTATTTGGACAATGAATTGCTTTCGAGAAGTAAAAACTAAGAATCAAAGAAGTCTCCTGAAAATTATAAAAATAAAATAGTAATTAAAACTTTACATTGATAAGAACTTTTGTTAGCTTTTTTTCCAGTATCAAGATCATAACTATTACTATCTTCAAAATCTAAAACTCACACTCGTATTTGTGTAGTTTTATTTATTTTTAGATGAAATGATTAATCTAAGTAGACAAATGCGCTTTATTAAAAAAAGATGAATTTTTTGCTTAAGCAATTTCTTTCTTATAGTTCTAATTTTATATATTTAGCAGCTTTTAGTATGATCTGCATTTATTTTACCTGTACTAAGGCATAAACTAAACATGTCCCAAAATTGTATTGCTATTTTTTTACGTAGAAGAAATAAATACTTAATTTCATTTGGATGTGGTGAGAGTTCTCACTGCGATTCGTCAAATAAGAAATTAAAAACAGCAGCCAAATGAAAAGAAATATTAGCGAAACAGATTCGTTGTGAAACACTGAAAAATGTATGTGTAACCCTTTATTGTATCCTTGTATCCTTTTTTTCAAAATGTTTTAAAATAATCTAATTTTTTGTAATTACTTATAAAATAGAAATTCAACCTTCTGCTACAAAAAGCTAGTAAAAATAAGTACTTTTTAAATATATAAATGTTTCAAACTTTCTTTTAGTAGTTTAAATAAAAATTAATAACATCTATCTTTGGTTTACCATTGTGAAAATATACATAAAATTTGCTGTTAGATTTTGACTCTTAACAGATAGAAGAAAAAATGATTGATCGATAATTTGCATTGCACAAATAAATAGTATAATGATTAATTTCAACATCGAATTATATATATATAAAAAAAAAAAAAAAAAAAAAAAAAAACATTTCTCTATTTTGTGTTTGATTCGAGTAATTTTATGTTTGTACTGGTTCAACGCCGGCCTGTACATAGATAGAGATTAAATGACATATGAGAAATAAATAATTCTTTTTGTCTTTGGCTGTGACTGAACTGAACTGAATTTGAGTCAGTCAATTAACAATTGGTCTTCATCTAATAATCATCTTAAATATACATACCTAACATTAAAAAAAAAAAAAAAAAAAAAAAAAAAAAAAAAAAAAAAAACATATTTTTTGCATCATTATTAGTTTTAATATTTTAGGAAAATATTTATATTTCATGCTTAATAATAAAGTATTAGCTAACAATTACAATTCTTTTATTAATTATCATAACATTTTATATTCTGACTTACTTTTATAGGTACCATAAAAAAAATCAATGCAAAATTTATTTAATCTGTCTTTTAATAAAAGTAGATTGATGTTCATAGAAAATAGTTCGGTCAATACTATTTAGAAAGGACAGTGAAAACTTAAAATTTCTTTTTTTAGTATGGTTATTTTCTCAACCTTGATGTAGCTTTTATTTATCCTACTTAAAAACATTACACGAAAAATTTGCAGCTACGAAACACTTTTATGTGTGAGATAGAATGTCAATACATTTCTTTACAATGTTGTACTGGACATCTGAGACATTAAACTAAATAATTACACAGGTGAAGGAATTTTTGTGTCGAAATTCGAGAGATATATAAATATAGAAGAGTTAAATATAGAATCCCAAAATAAAAAAAAGCATAGCTTTAAGATCATTATTACTTTTATAATTTTAAAACAATCACCAAAATAACATTTTCATTTTTCTTTCTTTGAAAGTTTGATTACTGTTTAAAAAAATCGGACCGAAATACGCCAGGATAACAAAAGAATTTCTTTTTTTACGTAGTAAAAATGTTTTATGTTTTTTATTCTCCTTTCATAGATTTATTTCTATCGACTGCAATTGTAAAACATTCGTAGAAACATTTCTTGGCCTGACCTAACATCGGTTTTTATTCCCTTTTTTATGTAACTCTATTGGTTTCGTAAAAATTCATAAATATATTTTTAGTTTAGATAGAGATTGAATTCGCAACCTTCATGATCAATTTCGACGGAATCCTGATTGTGGAAAGAAAAAAAAAGAGAAAAAAAATCTAAATATAGATAGAGTAAGAAAAAACAGATTTGAATAGTTTTGGGTTCGATAGCAATATAGGGAAAATATTATTTTATTGAGGTTACAACGAAAACCCGGTAATGCTTGTATTCCATTTTTCTTTCCGATTGAATATTTATTTGATAAATCTTTACGCCATGCTTATTCAAAACTCAAGATTCATTGCATATTTTATTTGTTACATATTAACTTCCCCCTCAACTTGAACAATGCAGGTATATATTTAAACTGTTAGGTTTTGATTGAAAATAATAGAAAAATAAGAAAGATAAATTAAACTGTCAGGCGTAAATTATAAACACATTCCAACACTTTGAAAACAGTTTTATCTTTTGATAACAATAACAGAAGAAAACGCAAAACATATTATAGAAGCCGATCTCATCTATTGCCGTTTACAATTGGTAAGGTATTCGAAATTATTTGTGTAGCATTGTATATTAAGTCTTGTAATTTATACATACTGTATTACAAAATTGCTTAATAATAATAATAATAATAATAATAATAATAATAATAATAATAATAATAATAAACGCATCGTACATATTAAAGAATGGTTTCAGCCAGTTTACTTTTATAAAATATAATGGCATCCTGTATATGATCTATGGCGTTTTGTAAACAATACACATTAAGTTAAATTTTAATTCAACTGTAAAATGCGTAATATAACTAAAGACACGCTTTTGAGAATCATTATACATAAACTATTTAGTATGAGCCAATTTCTTTTGAAGGCATGCATATGAATTTATTTGTGTTCTACACACATCTTTCAGATTATAAAAGCTAAAATTGCATACTCTAAGTCGTCACGCTCATAGACAGCATTGTTCAGATATGTTCTTATGGGCAACTCTATGTATTATAATCGATAGAATTTACCCAGACAATGTATTGTATTAAAATTTAGTTAAGATTAAAATGAATAACGTAGTTACAAACATATTTCTGGCATTTATCACTCATAAACAATATTTTAAACAAAATAATTTTGTATGTCCGTATAAATGAACTAATTATGCTTTCCACACCATCTTCTATAGAAGAGATCCTAGTGGACTATAGCAATTCGTTTCAGTTTCATTCAGGTCTCGATCCTGACTACTTGGGGCCCTGGGCAAATATAAATTTGGTGGCCCCTCATTCAAATTGTGCAACATTATTTAAACAAAATTGATAATCAGTCATATGTGCAATGCATAAACAATATTTTCGTCCTTTGAGTTTTAAATAGAAGAAAATTCTTAGCTCCGCCAATTGTAAATTAAATACCTTAATAGTAAATGAAAGTTCTCTTTTTAGGTCCGTTCGTAATTATGTAAATACGTAGCACCTATTGTTGTCGCTCAGTCCGTCCGTCTGTCCGTCTGTCTGTCCGTCCGTCTGTCCGTCTGTCCGTCCGTCTGTCCGCATATAACAACGCAAAAACTACCCAACTGAATCGTTTGAAATTTAAAATACATAATTGTAACATAATTTTGTCGAGTCATTTCAAATTTTATGAAAATCGGATGGATAGATCAATTACAGGGACATTCAAAAGGATTCCGTTACATTACGGTCAATAGGGAAAAAAGTTTTAAATGCATTTTAATCGTTTGAAATTTAAAACATATAATTATTGCGTAATTTTTTCGAGTCATTTCAAACGTTATAAAAATCGGATGCATAGATCAATTACAGGGATAATCAAAAGGATTCCGTTACATTACGGTCAATGGGGAAAAAGTTTCAAATGCACTTTAATGATGTTACACTCATTCGAACGTAATAAAATTGGCATGAATCTATGAAATATATACTAAAATATGCATTCTGTACAATCTGTGATGCAAAGAATTTTTATAATTAAATTACAGGGCCACACAAAAGTATGCCGCTATATAATGCTATACTGGGAAACATGGTTTGGTACGTGTTTTAATTATATTCAACTATTTCACATTTTATGAATAAGATATACGTTGCTGAGGTGTAATAAAAGTTATTGCCTGCATATTTACAGAAACGTAAAGATTTCGACTACTATACTGTATCCGGAGTACGCTCTACTATATCAGCAAGATCTGAATATTTTTAAAACTTCGTTATCGTACGAACGCACCTCATTTGCTACGTTCATGTGCAATTTCCAACTTGTTTTCTTAGTACAGAACAAAGCTCTTTTTATATAACTTTAGTAATTTGTTATATTACTTTAAGGTGAATTTTATTACTTCAGCATATTGGAGAGTTTCAAATTACTTTAACACGTAAATATGACTTTATCAAGATGGTTTCTTTTACATCTTTTTAAATTGTACTACACTCAACATAATATTGGGGAAAAAATGCATTCTACTTCCCATGTAAAAAGATTGTTAAATAAATCTAAAAAAGGAGAACTTTGAGTTTGTTTTTCATATTTAACCCAAAGTTAAAAGAAAAAACTTTGAAAACGGAAGGAAATTTATCTCATGACAATTAGAACTGATTATTTTCACCTACTAAAATTTAAATATGAACTAAGTTCATGGCTAATACAATTTATTAAAATCAAAATATTATTAATTAATAGAGGTTGAGGTCAAGTTTGCGAAATCATTAAGTTCTATGTGTTCAAAATGATTTTTTTTCAGAAAGTTTAACATAATCATTTAAAGATAAAATTTTGAAAATTTGGGAGTGAGGGAGGGTAAATATTTTCTAAATGAATGCATGGATTTGGGAGCCCCTTGAGGTCCGGGGCCCATGGGCAAAATCTCGACTTGCCTATGCGATAATAAGGGTATGGTTTTATTATGTTTGAAGTAATGTAAAAATCATTAACACACTTTAAAACTATATTTTCTCTGTAAACTATGGATTGTGTAATAAAGTCCATTTTTGATTCTTTGTAAAAGAACATATATGTTAAATATTCCATTTTCATTAGTCTCAAAGTAAACTTTAATAACATATACATATTAGGTGAAAAACGCAAGTATATTTACAAAATTTGATCGTGCACAGATGCAGACTCAGAATTTCTTTTAAACCTCATCGAAAGGCATTAAAAAAGAAAAAGAAACTAAAGGAAAATTGCTTTACTGATAAGTTTTATTTATGTGCAGATTAGTTGAGTTTGAAGATTATTTTTTAATTTTTTATTTTGAAAAATATATCCCTCTACATGTTATTGACATACCCGCTGGTATGTCAATAACATGTGCAGATGAACAAGAATTTTAATGTTTGTAATTGACAATGCATTTTTTACGGTTTTGTTTTGTTTCGTACCCTAATTATGATAAATGCGGCTGTAATTTTTTCACATCAGTTCCTTTTCATGTGTGAAATGGCCCATAAAATGTTTTTAAAAAAGAAATAACGAACATACAAATACCAAAAGTTGAAATACCTTAAAAATGCTGCAATTTTTAAAGTATTGTTTATTGCTTAGTTTGCAGCGTTTTTTTAACGGATTTAAATAAAATTTAATAATATGCAATTGCAATATTCTTTTAAAGTAATTTATTTCTAAATAACGTGCAACAATAATACAAATTGTTCAAACCGTATTCTCAGTTGTTACTTAAATATTCAAATTTTCGCTTAATTTTGAAATCTACTGAAGTGTATCATATCACACACATAATTGACAAACCCGTAAATCATCATGACCAATGTGTCACTCGAAAAACTTCTGTAACATTTTTTTTCTGCTATTTATTTCTAACTTTTTTCTTTCCATTTACAGAAAAAAGGGTATACCCTACGAGCAAAAATATGTTTTGAGGATTTATTTGCATATTAGTTGCAAAACAATTAGTTTTTCCTTTAAAATTTCAGGAAAAAAGTCATTAAATTTTAATAACATATATCTTTTCCAAAAATTTTTATATATTACAATTTCTTCCTTTTACAAAAACACACAATTTGTTTTTGTTTTTTTTCTACCGTCTGTTTTAAAAATTTCATTTTTAAGAAAAATTGACGCATCCATGCTTCATAAAAATAATATATATCATTTATTGCCTCAAAAACATATAAAGCCTCAAAAATATGTTTTGAGGATTTATTTGCATATTAGTTGCAAAACAATTAGTTTTTCCTTTAAAATTTCAGGAAAAAAGTCATTAAATTTTAATAACATATATCTTTACCAAAAATTTTTATATATTACAATTTCTTCCCTTTACAAAAACACACAATTTGTTTTTTTTTTTTTTTTCTACCGTCTGTTTTAAAAATTTCATTTTTAAGAAAAATTGACGCATCCATGCTTCATAAAAATAATATATATCATTTAAGCATAATTTCAGAAACCTTTATATCATATATACAAATTTAAATCTGTGTTTTACATAGCACTCTAGTTCTGATAAGCAGGGGGAAAGTAAATATTTTTAAACGTAAGACTAATTATATACATCCTAAGATTATTTTAGACTTTTTTCAAGAAAAAAATAATCAAGAGAGTTTGTCAATAAATTAGAAAAATACTCTATTATAATTATTTTATTCATCATCTCTTTTAAAATTGAATGCGCTTAAATATCTCGGTCTGTTACGAAATATCTTCTTCAAAAACCTATTAATGGTTTAATAGGAAAAAACTTTCAGGTGAATAGTTACCATAAATTAATTTCCCGCATTAAAATAAAAGCAGGATCTTTCCTATTTTTTTCTCACTTAATTAAAAAGAAAGAAAAAAAATGATTTCGAACATTTTTATAGCAAAAGTTCTTCATTTTCAAAAGAAAGCTATGCAAACGGTTTTTGTGGAAAATGAAGAGGGATTAACAGGAATTTACCATAGCTCTTGTTATCATTTACTAGCCTAAAGGCAGTTTCCAGGAATACTGGAATGAATTTCAAAAATTTGGATCTACCGGAATGATGTTTGAACTAAACGTTCACAATGGAAAGCTTCATGTTGCATGTTTTTTAATGAAAAATTCAGTTAAAGCTATTTACGTTACTTTTTTCTTCTTCCGTGATGCGAATAATTCGTGTATTAATTAAATGTATGTGACAGAGGATTTGTTGCAAGCCTTTTGGTGCAAAGAAGGGAGTTATGCCAAAGATTATCTTCTAAAAATTAACTTTAGTAACTAGGGTATTATAATAGAAATGTGATGGAATTTTAATTTTAAAGTTGTTGGTAAGAAAAATGTGTTGTATATTTTTTCATGAGAAATTCAGTTCAAGCTATTTACGTTATTTTTTTCTTCTACCGTGTAGAATTCGTGTATTAATTAAATGTGTGTCACAGAGCAGTTCTTTTATTTGCAAGCATTTTGTTGCAAAAAAAGTATTTATGCCAGGAATTAATTTCTAAAGATTAACTTTACTAACTAGGCTATCATAATAGAAATGTGATAAATTTTTTTTATTATTAAAGTTGTTGGTAAGTAAGATTCTATGCGTAAGCTTGCCGATGTTTATAATTTGCTAATATTTTTTGTCTTTTTTTTTAATTTTTAATTTCTTTGTTTATTTTTGATATATTTTATTTTGCTGTTTCGCCTGATCGTTTACTGGTATATAGTATTGCGTTACGCAATAGTATTCCGTATTTTACAAATTAGAGTTTATTGTAATAGTGTTTAAAATAAAGCTGGATAATAGTTTTAAAAATAAAGCAAAAATTATATATTTTTAAACGTAAGACTAATAAGCATCCTAAGAAATTTTAGACATTTTTCAAGAAAAAAAAATGATCAACAGAATTTGTCAATTATCTGAAAAAATATATTATTATAATCATCTAATTCATGATCTCTTTTAAAACTAAAAGCGCTTAAATATGTTGGTCTATTTGGAAATGATATCTTCTTCAAAAACCAATTAATGATTTAATAGAGAAATCCTTTTAGGTGGATAATTACCGTAGTACCGATAGTTGACGTAGCACTCTAGTTTTAATAAACAATCAGAAAGTAAATATTTCTAAACGTGAGAATAATTATAAATATTCTAAGATGTTTTTACACTTTTTCAAGAAAAAGAATGATCAGCAGAATTTGTCAATTCTCTAAAAAAATCTAAAAAAAAAATTATGATTGTAATTATCGTATTCATCATCTCTTTTAAAATTCAACGCTGAATTATCTCGGTCTGTTTTGAAATAACATCTTCTTAAAAAAAAACCTATTAATGGTTTAATAGGGAAAACCTTTCAGGTGAATAGTTACCATGAATTAATTTCGCGCATTAAAATAAAAGCAGGATCTTTTTAATTTTTTTCTCTCACTTAATTAAAAAGGGAGAAAAAAAATATCTTGAAACTTTTTTAAATCAGGAGTGCTAAGAGAAGCTAATGCAAACGATTCATGTGGAAAATGAAGAGGGATTAGCAGAAATTTACCATCTCTCTTGTTATCATTTACTAGCCTAAAGGCAGTTTCAAAGAAATATTGGAATGATTTTCACAAGTTTTGGTGTACCGGAATGATATTTGAATTAAACCTGGATAATGGAAACTTTCTTCTTGTATATTTTTAATGAAAAATTCAGTTAAAGCTATTTACATTTTTTCTACTTCAACCGTGATGTGAAGAATTCGTGTATTAAATAAATGTGTGTGACAGAGCATTTGTTTTATTTGCAAGCACTTTGTTGCAAAAAAGGTACTTATGCCAAGGATTAACTTCTAAAGATTAATTTTACTAATCAGGATATAATAATAAAAATGAAATGGAATTTTGATTTTGAAGTTGTTAGTTAGAAAAAATATTGTGTATATTTTCATGAAAAATTCAGTTAAGGCTATTTACATTATTTTTTTCTCTTAAAGTGGAGAAATCGTGTATTAAATAAATGTGTGTGACAGAGCTCTTATTTGCAAGCATTTTTTGCAAAAAAGGTACTTATGCCAAGGATGAACTTCTAAAGGTTAATTTTACCAACTAGGCTATTATAATAGAAATGTAATCGAACTTTAATATTAAAGTTGTTGGTAAGTAAGAGTCTATACATAAGCTTGGCGATGTTTATAATTTGCTAATATTTTTTGTCTTTTTACCATTTCCATTTCCATTTTCTTTATTTATTTTTAATATGTTTTACTTTCATCTTTCACCTTCCTGTTTATTGGTATAAAGTTAGTTCGCATGAATAATGATGTTTATTTCGCATATGTGGGTCTAACGGAATAGTGTTTGAATTAGATGTGGATAATGGAATTTATTTTAATTTTTATATTTTATGAAAGGCTATTACTAGAGTTTAAGTTATTTACGGCATTTTTTTCTTCCACCGTGATATAAAGAATTTGAATAATAATTAAATGTGTTTGACAGAGTATTTATTTTATTTACAAGTATTTTTGTTGCAAAAAAGGTACTTATGCCAAGGATTAACTTCAAGAGAGTAACATTATTAAATAAGCTGTTACAATAGGAATGTAAAGGAAATTTTATTTTATAACTGTTGGTAAGTAAACTTCTATATGTAAGCTTGACGATGCTTTTAACTTGCTTATATTTTTATATTATTTCAATTTTCATGTTCATTATTTATTTTTAATGTGTTTTTATTTCATCTTTCACTTTATTGTTTATTGTTTATAAAGTTAGTTCGTATGAATAAGTTGTGTAATTTGCAAATTATGATTTATCGTAATAATGTTTGAATTAAAACTAGATAATGGAAACTTTCTTCTTTTATATTTTTTAATGAAGAATTCAGTTAAAGCTATTTACGTTATTTTTTTTCTTCCACCGCGATGTGAAGGGTTCATGTGATAATTAAATGTGTGGGATAGGGCATTTGTTTTATTTGCAAACAGTTTGTGTAAAAAAAAAGTAATTATGCCAAAGATTAATTTCTACAGATTCATTTTACTAACTAGGCTATTATAAAAAAATGTGATGGGATTTTAATTTTATAGTTGTTGGTAAGTAACAGTCTATAAGTTAGTTTCACGATGCTTTTAATTTGCTAAAATTTTTTGTCTTTTTTAATTTTCAAACTTCAGGAAAAAAGTCATTAAATTTTAATAACATATATATTTACCTAATTTTTTACAGATTAAAATTTCTTCCCTTTAGAAAAACAGATACTTTTTTTTCATTTAACCATCTCTTTTAAAAGTTTATTTTTTAAGAAAAATTAATGCATCCATGTTTCATAAATATATGTATATGTATATGTATATTAGCTAATATCAGTTAAACATCTTTTCCGATATCTTTATATCATACATAAAAAATTAAATGTAAAATTTTAATAAGCAAGCAGAAATTAAAAATATTTTTAAGCGTAAAAATAATTATAAACATCCTAAGATTTTTTAAAACTTTTTTCAAAAAAAAAAAAAAAAATAATAATAATAATAATCAACAGATTTTGTCAATTATCTGAAAAAAATTGTTATAATTGACTTATCCATCATCGCGTTTCAAATTCAAACCGCTTAAATATCACAGTCTGTTTTTGAAATAATATCTTCTTCAAAAACCTATTAATGGTTTAAAAGATTTCAACACATATTTTTACCAAACTTTTTACATATTACAATTTCTTCCCTTTGCAAAAAATAAATAAATAAAATAAAATAAAATACAATTTTCTTTTCATTCAGACGTTTGTTTTAAAAGTTTCATTTTTAAGAAAAATTAATGCACCCATGTTCAATAACAAGGATTTATATCAGCTAATATCATTTAAAAATCTTTTCAGATATCTTTTCATCATACATAGAAATTAAAATCTGTTTTTGACACAGCACTCTAGTTTTAATAAGCAAGCGAAAAGTAAATATTTTTAAACGTAAGATTAATTATAAATATCCTAAATTTTATTTTAACTTTTTTCAAGAAAAAAAAAGTATCAGAGTTTGTCAAAGCGCTTGAATATTTCGGTCTGTTTTGAAGAAAAAATAATATATATTCACCAATATCATTTAAATATCTTTTCATATACCTTTATAACCATAAATAAAATTTTAAATCTGCGTTTAACATAGTACACTACTTTCAATAAGGAAGCATAAAGTAAAATTTTTTTAAACGTTAGACCAATTATAAACATCCTATGATTTTTTTATACTTAAAAAAATATGAAAAGACTTTGTCACTAATCTAAAAAAATATACTGTTATAATCATTGTATTTATCATCTCTTTAAAAACTCAATGCACTGAAATATCTCGGTCTGTTTTGAAACAATATCTTCTTCAAGAACCTAGTAATGGTTTAATAGGGAAAACCTTTCAGGTGGATAATTACTATAAACTAATAATTTCACGTATTAAAATAAAAGCAGGATCTTTTCTAAAATTTTTTATCATTAATTAAAGAGGGAGGAAAAATTATCTTGAACATTTTTAGAGCAAGCTTGCTTCATTTTCAAGAGAAGCTTTGTAAACGATTCACGTGGAAAATGAAGAGCGATTAGCTGGAATGTACCATCTCATTTGTTATCATTTACTAGCCTAAAGGCAGTTTCGAGAAATACAGGACTGAATTTCACAAATTTGGGTCTACCGGAATGATATTTGAGGTAAACCTGGATATTGGAAACTTTCTTCTTGTATTTTTTAATGGAAAATTCATTTTAAGCTGTTTACGTTTTTTTTTTTTTTTTTTATTCCACCTTGAAGTATTCGTGCATTAGTTAAATGTGTGTGACACAGCGTTTGTTGTATTTGCAGGAATTTTGTTGAAAAACGTACTTATGCCAAGGATTAACTTCTAAAGATTAACTTTCTAACTAGGCAATTATAATAGAAATGTGAAGGAATTTTAATTTTAAAATTGTTGGTAAGTAAGATTCTATAAGTAAGCTAGACGATGCATTTATTTTGCTAGTATTTTTTGTCTTCTTTCTACATTAATTTTTTTTAGATATTTTTAATACATTTTATTTTTATATTTCGCCTTACTGTTTACTGGTACGAAGTTTGTTATGTAATTTACAAATTAAAATTTATCGTAACAGTGTTTCAACAAATCCTGCTTAATAGTTTTAATAAACAAGCATAAAGTAACATTTTTAAAAGTAGAGTAATTATAAACATCTTAAGATTTTTTTAGACCTTATTTTCAAGAAAAAAATAATCAACAAAGTTTGCCAATTATCTGAAAAAATATATTATTATATTCATCTTATTCATCATATCTTTTAAAACTGAAAGCGCTTAAATATCTCGATCTTTTATGAAAGAACATCTTCTTCAAAAACCTATTAAAGGTTTAATAGGGAAAATCTTTTAGGTAGACAGTTACTATAAATTAAATTCACGCATTAAAATAAAAGCAGGATCATTTCTATTTTTTTCTCACTTAATTAAAAAGGGAGGAAAAAAATGATCTGGAAACATTTTTAGAGCAAGAGTGCTTCATTTTAAAGAGAAGCTATGTAAACGATTCATGTGGAAAATGAAGAGGGATCAGCAGGAATTTACTATTTCTCTTGTTATCATTTACTAGCCTAAAGATAGTTTCGAGGAATACTATAATAATATAATACTATAACAAATTTGGGCCTACTGGAATGATGTTTGAACTAAACATGGATAAAGGAAACGTTCTTGTTTTATACGTTTTAATGAAAAATTCAGTTAAAGCTATTTACGTAACTTTTTTTTTTATTCCACCGCGATGTGAAGAATTCATGTACA
This sequence comes from Maratus speculifer, assembly GCA_964019185.1. NCBI lineage: Eukaryota > Metazoa > Arthropoda > Arachnida > Araneae > Salticidae > Maratus > Maratus speculifer. The sequence continues at coordinate 362,937,867 of OZ025290.1, read as the reverse complement.
AATTGAATGTGTGTGGCAAAGCATTTGTTTTATTTTCCGAAATTTTGTTGCAAAAAAGGGACTTATGCCAATTATTAACTTCTAAAGATAAACATTACTAGCTAGGCTATAATAATAGAAATGTGATGGAATTTTAATTTTAAAGTTAATTGTAAGTAGCATTCTGTAAGTAAGCTTGGCGAATGCTTTTTATTTGCTAATACATTTTTGTTTTTTATCTTTTTTTTAATTTTTGATTAATTTATTTATTTTTAACATGTTTTATTTTCATCTTTCGCCTTTCATCTACTGATTGTCATCTACTGTTTATTGGCATAATGTTAGTTCGCATGAATAATGTTGTGTATTTTCCAAATTAGGGTTTATCCGAATAGTGTTTCAATTAAAACTGGATGATGAAAAAATTATTTTCTGTATATTTTTTAATGAAAATTCAGCTAAAGCTATTTACATTTTTTTTCTTCCACTGTAATGCGAAAAATTCGCATATTAATTAAACGTGTGTGACAAAGCATTTGTTTTATTTACAATCAAATTTGTTGTAAAACATGGGACTTATGCCAAGAATTAACATAAAAATTTAAATCCGTAACTGAGGTAGCCTTCAACTTTTCATAAGTAAGCTGAAAGTAAATAACTTTAAACACAAGATTAATTATAAACATCCAAAGATTTTTTTTAGACTTTTTTCAAGAAAAGAAAATGATCAACAGACTTTGTGAATTATCTAAAAAATACATTACTATTATAATCTTATTCATCATCTCTTTTAAAACTCAAAGCATTTAAATATCTCGGTCTGTTTTGAAAAAAATATCTTCTTCAAAAACCTATTAATGGTTTAATTGGGAAAACCTTTCAGGTGCATAGTTATCTTAAATTAATTTCACGCATTAAAATAAAAGCAGGATCTTTTCCAATTTTTTCCCACTTAATTAGAAAGGGAGAAAAAAATATCTTGAACATTTTTAGAGCAAAAGTGCTTCGTTCTCAAGAGAAGCTATGTAAACGATTCATGTGGAAAATGAAGAGGAATTAGCAGGAGTTTACCATCTCTCTTGTTATCATTTACTAGCCTAAAAGTAGTTTCGAAGAATAGTGGAAAAACATTTCGCAAATTTGGTTTACCGGAATGATGTGTGAATTAAACGTGGACAATGGAGACTTTCTTATTGTATATTTATTTAATGAAAAATTCAGTTAAAGCTATTTACGTTACTTTTTTAATCCACCGTGATGTGAAGAATTAGTGTATTGATTAAATGTGTGTAATAGAGTATTTGTTTTATTTGCTGAAATTTTTCTCCAATAAAGGAACTTATGCCAAGGATTAACTGTTAAAGATTAAATTTATTAACTAGGCTATTATAATAGAAATCAGATGAAATTTTAATTTTATAGTTATTGGTAAGTAACATTCTGTAAGTAAACTTGGCGAATGCTTTTAATTTGTTAATATGGTTTTTTTTCTATTTCTTTATTTATTTTTAATATGTTTTATTTTCATGTTTCGCCTTACTGTTTCTTGTTATACAGTTAGTTCGCATAAATAATATTGTGTATTTTACAAATTAGGAATAATCGTAATAGTATTTGAATTAAATCTGGATAATAATTTTAATTATCAAGCAGAAAAAAGATATTTTTAAACGTATGACTAAGTATAAATATAGCGAAATTTTTTTTAGGCTTTTTAAAAAATGATCAATAAAGTTTGAGAGTTACTTAAAAAACACTTACTTATTATCTCTTTTAAAACACAAAGCGCTTAAATACATTGGCCTGTATTGAAATAATATCTTCATCAAAAACATATTAATGGTTTAATAGGGAAAGACTTTCAGGTGGATAGTTACCATAAATTAATTTCACGGATCAAAATTAGAGCAGGATCTTTTTTTATTTTTTTCTTAGTTAATTGAAAAAGGGGAAAAATTATTTTTTAACATTTTTAGAGCAAGAGTGCTTCGTTTTAGAGGGTAGCTATGCAAACGATTCATGTGGAAAATGAGAGGGATTAGCAGGAATTTACCATCTCTCTTGTTATCTTTTAATAACTTAAAGGCACTTTCGAGGAATACTGCAATGAATTTTACAAATTTGAGTCTACCGGAATGATATTTGAATTAAATCTGGATAATGGAAACGTTCTTGTTGTATATTTTTTTAATGAAAAATTCAGTTAAAGATATTTACGTTATTTGCTTTCTTTTAGCGTGATGTGGACAATCCGTGTATTAATTAAATTTGTGTGACCGAGCATTTTTTTCATTTGCAAACATTTTGTCCTAAAAAAGGAGACTTATGCCAAGGAATAACTTCTAAAGACTAACTTACTAACTAGGCTATTATAATAAAAATGTGATGGAATTTTAATTTTTAAATTGTTGGTAAGTAACATTCTATAAGTAAGCTTCACGATGCTTTTAATTCGCTAATAATTTTCGTCTTTTTTCAATTTACAGTTTCTGTTTTTATTTTTGATGCGTTTTACGGTTTATTGGTACAAAGTTTGTTTCCATGAATAATGTTGTGTATTTTACAAATTAAAGTTTATCGCAATAGTGTTTGAATTAAACCTGAATAATAGTTTTAATAACCAAGTAGAAAGTAAATATTTTTAAACGTAAGATCTATTACATCCTAAGATTTTTTTGAACTTTTTTCAAGAAAAAGCAATGACTAACAGAGTGTGTCAATTATCTAAAAAAAAAATACGCTGATATAATCATCGTATTCATGATTTCTTTTAAAAGTGCTTAAATATCTAGGTCTGTTTTGAAATAATATATTTTTCAAAAATCTATTAATGGTTTAATAGGAAAAAACTTTCAAATGGATAATTATCATAAATTAATTTCACGCATTAAAATAAAAGCTGGATCTTTTGTAATTTTTTTCTCGCTTAATTAAAAAATGAGAAAAAAAATATCTCGAAACATTTTTAGAGCAAGAGTACTTCATTTTCGAGAGAGGCTAATGCAAACGATTCATGTTGAAAATGAAGAGGGATTAGCTGCAATTTACCATTTCTCTTGTTATCATTTACTAGCCTAATAGCAGTTTCGAAGTTTGAAAAAAAATTCGCGAATTTGCGTTTACCGTTTGAATTAAGCCTGGATAATGAAAACTTTCTTCTTGTATATTTTTTAATGAAAAATTCTGTTAAAGCTATTTACGTTATTTTTTCTTCTGTCGTAATATGAAGAATTCGTGTATTAATTAAATGTGTGTGACACAGCATTTGCTTTATTTGCAGGAAGTTTGTTGGCAAAAAGGGACTTATGCCAAGAACTAACGTCTAAATATTAACTTTATTAACTAGGCTATTATAATAGAAATGAGATTTTTATTAATTTATTTTTAACATGTTTTGATGTCATCTTTCTTATTAATTTGTATAAAGTTAGTTCTCATTAATACAAGAATGCATTTCGCAAATTTTGGTCTACCGGAATGATGTTTGAATTAAACTCGGATAATAAAAACTTTCTTGATTTATATTTTTAATGAAAAATTCCGTTAAAGCTAGTTACGTTTTGTTTTCTTCCATCATGATGTGAAGAACTAGTGCATTAATTAAATGTGTGTGACAGAGCATTTTGTTTTGTTTGCAGGAATTTTGTTGCAAAAAAGGGACCTTTGAAAGGATTAACATCCAAAGATTAACTTTACTAACGAGGCTATTATGATAGAAGCGTGATGGAATTTTATTTTAAAGTTGTTGGTAAGTAATATTCTATAAGTAAGCTTAACGATCCTTTAAATTTGCTATTTTTTTAAAACTTTTTGTGTGTAAATGTGTGTAATACAACACTTGTTTTATTTGCATTTGAATTTTTTTTGCGAAAAAGATACTTATGCTAAGGATTAACTTCTAAGGATTAATTTTACTAACTTGGCTATTACAATAGAAATGTGATAGAATTTTAAAGTTATTCGTAAATAACATTCTATAATTAAGCTTGACGATGCTTTTAATTTGCTAATTCTTTTTTCAGTTTTGTGTGAAAATGTGAGTGACCGAGCACTTGTTTTATTTTCAAGCATTTTGTTGTAAAATTGACTAATTTCTAACGATAAATTTTTATTTGCTACAAATTTTTGTCTTTGTCCGTCATATAATTTATTTATAAGTTTTTGAGTTTAAGGTAAAATTAATTCTGTTGGTTTAATTTTATCTTTTAGAATTTACTTCTTAAAGATTATATTTTAAGCGGAAAATTTGCCACAAAATTGGTCAAAATGACAATTTTTTCAAAACTTTAAATTAAAGCCCGTTTAATTGTGAATATTTTGACACCTAATTTTGAAAACCAAACGGCAGTTATATATAGCGAGGTATATCAAATATGATATTTCAAGAAAAAAATTATCAACAGAGTTTGTCAATTATCGAAAAAAAATAAACTGTTATAATCATCTTATTCATCATCTCTTTTAAAACTCAAAGCGCTTATATATCTCGGTCTGTTTTGAAATAATTTCTTCTTCAAAAACCTACTAATGGTCTAATAAGAAAAGCCTTTCAAGTGGATATTACCCATAAATTAATTCCACGCATTAAACTAAAACCAGGTACTTTGCTAATATTTTTCTAATTTAATTAAAAAAGGAGAAAAAAATAATATATATTGGGAACTGAGGCACATTGATTCGGTTTTTTTCTAAGAATTTTTTTGGTGTCCAGAAAATAGAAATTTGAATTTATTTTTCCATGTGATGTCAGCAAAACTTGCGTAGTGTCTTATTAAAATATACAATCGTTGTTTCATATAGTATTTTTGCATGTAATTAAAAAAAATCTATAAAAGTCATTTGTATCAATGCGCCCCATCCCCGGAGCAGATTGATACCCCTCATGGGGCACTTTGATACGTTTGGAAAAAATGGAGACAAAATAACACCAATGAATATTTTTCATAGACAATGAGTTAGCAAAACATTTTATATTTATTTATAGAAATTTAAATCACCCACAATTTATTTGTAAGCAATATGAAAGCAATCAAAATTAAATGCATAATGGCCTGATATTCTGGCTGCTCCATGTCTGAGTGTTAGCAGTGGTAACTTTCTGATATCTGCCATTTCAATCCCTGCATTATCTTCCTTCTTAGGAAATATGAAAAAATTACCAGGTTTTCTGTTTATAAATCGGTTTATAAACAAAAAATAAAGGATAATCATACTAAAAATTCTGTTTATAATATAATTATCCATTGCTGTGCTGCAGCTTGTTTCTCTTATTTCACATTTCTCATGTCGAAAATATTTTTTCTCTGGAGAATCGATAGAAATTCGAGATTTGCCAGACTGCCGTACTTCTCTTTTGTTAGTTCTACTACCACGAGCTATTGAATAAGTTCGCACGTCTTCTGTTTGCAAAAATACTATAAAATTTTGTAATATAAAAAATTGGAGCTATTTAACTTCAATAAAACTAATATTATAAATTTTTAGGGGAAAATGATTGGTTTAAAGATTGTATGGTAAAAAAAATAATAATAAAAGGTAATAAAAGAATAAACTAGAAAAAGATTTAGGTTGTCTGTAGCTATCATGGGGCAGATTAATACATATCAGTGTGCCCCGACATAGACTGTATCAATGTGCCCCATGCAGCCATTTTAAATAACATTAGTCTCAAATCCAACATTTTATAATTTACCTAAAAATAAAGAATGAGAAACTGATAAACAGTAGCTTTACTAACCAGGGACAGTATTCTTTTGGGATGAAAATACTAGAACAGTTGTATGATACTATATCAATTGTACTGTACAACTCAAATTTGCTTTTGAACAATAAAAATAATAAATCATCCTCCCCATTTCATCAAACTATTGAGTCATCCCAAGACGTTCTGTATATAGTTGTGTGCACTAGCATCATCTTTTAAAGCTGTTGTGAAACTTCCTATAATGAGTTTGTGAGTATTAGAGGGGGTTTATCAATGTGCCCCAGTTCCTCTTATTATCTAATATCATTTAAATATCTTTTCAGATACTTTTATATCATACATAAAAAGTTAAATTTGTGTTTGACATAGCACTTTAGTTTTTATAAGCAAACAGAAAGTAAATATTTTTTAAACATAAGACTAATTATAAATATCCAAAGAATTTTTAGACTTTTTTCAAGAAAAAAATGATTAACAGAGTTTGTCAATTATCTAAAAAATAAACACTGTTATAATCATCTTTTAAAACTCAAAGCGCTTAAATATCCCGGTCTGTTTTGAAATAAAATCTTCTCCAAAAACCTACTAATGGTTTAATAGGTTTCAACGTTATCTTTACCAAAAATGTGTAAATATTACAATTTCTTCCCTTTACAAAATTTTTTTTGTAATTAAATCATTTGTTTTAAAAGTTGAAAAATTAACGCATCTGTGTTTCATTTAAAAAAAAAACAACAACAACAAAAAAAATTTTAGTTAATATTATTTAAACATCTTTTCCGATACCTATATATCATACATAAAAATTTAAATCTGTGTTTGACGTGCTTTCTAGTTTTAATAAGCAAGCAGAAAGTATATATTTCTAAACGTAAGATTAATTATAAACATTCTAAGATTTTGTGGACTTTTTTCAATAAAAACAAGTTGGAAATTGCACGTGAACGTAGCAAATGAGGTGCGTTCGTACGATAACGAAGTTTTAAAAATATTCAGATCTTGATGTTATAGTAAATAGTACTTCGGATACAGTATAGTAGTCTAAGTCTTTTTTGTATTCCTGTAAATATGCAGGAAGTAATTTTTATTACACCTCAGCAACGTATATCTTATTCATAAAATGTAAAATAGTTGAATATAATTAAAACACGCCCCAAACAGTGTTTCCCCGTATAGCATTATGTAGTGGAATACATTTGTGTGGCCCTGTAATTTAATAATAAAAATTATTTGTATCACAGATTGTACGGAATGCATATTTTAGTATATATTTCATAGATGGATGCCAATTCTATTATGTTCGAATGAGTGTAACATCATTAAAATGCATTCGAAACTTTTTTCCCATTGACCGTAATGTAATGGAATACTTTTGATTGCCCCTGTAATTGATCTATGCACCCGACTTTCATAACGTTTGAAAAGAATCGACAAAATTGCGCAACAATTATATGTTTTAAATTTCAAACGATTAAAATGCATTTGAAACTTTTTTCCCCATTGACCGTAATGTAACGGAATCCTTTTGATTGTCCCTGTAACTGATCTATCCATTCGATTTTCATAAAATTTGAAATGACTCGACAAAATTATGTTATAATTATGTATTTTAAATTTCAAACGATTCGGTTGGGTAGTTTTTACGCTGTTATATGCGGACAGACAGACGGACAGACGGACAGACAGACGGACAGACAGACGGACAGACGGAGCGACAACAATAGGTGCTACGTATTTACATAATTACGAACGCACCTAAAAAGGATCAAGAGAGTTGGTCAATTACCTAAAAAAATACACTGTTACAATAATCTTATTCATCACCTCTTTTAAAATTCAATGCTCTTAAGTTTCTCGGTCTGTTTTGAAATAATATTTCCTTCAAAAACCTACTAATGGTTTAATAGGGAAAATATTTCAAATGTATAGTTACTGCAAATTAATTTCATGCATTAAAATAAAATCAGGATCTTTTCGAATTTTTTTCTCAATTAATTAAAAAAGGCGAAAAAAAAATGATCTTGAAACATTTTTAGAGAAAGAGTGCTGCATTTTCAAGAGAAGTTTTGTGAACGATTCATGTGGAAAATGAAGAGGGATTAGCAGGAATTTACCTTGTTATCAATTACTAGCCTAAAGGCAGTTTCGAGGAAAACTGGAATGGATTTTGGTCTACCGGAATGATGTTTGAATTAAACATGGATAATGAAAACTTTCTTGTTGTATATTTTTTAATGAAAAATTCAGTTAGAGCTATTTACGTTATTTTTTTTATTTCACCGTGAGGTGAAGAATTCATGTGTTACTTAAATGTCTGTGATAGAGCATTTGTTTTATTTGCTGGAATTTTGTTGCATGAAATATACTTATGCCAAGGATTAACTTCTTAAGGTTAGCTTTGCGAACTAGGCAATTATAATAGAAATGTCATGGAATTTTTATTTTAAAGTTGTTGGTAAGTAACATTCTATAAGTAAGCTTGACGATGCTTTTAATTTGCTAATATATATTTTTTTCAATTTTTTGTCTTTAAATGTGTGTGACAGAGCACTTCTTTTATTTGCAAGTATTTTGTAGTAAAAAAGATTTATGCAAAGGATTAATTTTTAAAGATTAATTTTACTTTGCTACATTTTTTCTTGTTTTTGTTCATCATGTAACTTATTTATATATTTTTAACACGTTTTTTTAGTTTAGGGTAAAATTCATTCTTCCGCTTTTATATTATATTTTAAAAAGTACTTGTTAAGGGGGTAATTTATCTCAAAATGGTCAGAAATCCGATTTAAAAAAAATGTTAAATTAAAGCCCGTTTAATTGTGAATATTTTGACACCTCATGCTTTACGTACACTGTAAAAAAAATTCAAGAGGTTACTAAAAATTTTTTAGTAAATTTGTATTCCACAGAATTTTTTAGCAACCATTACAAACTTTTTTTGCAAGCGAAACAAGCATTTCTTTTGTAAACTGAACAAAAGAACTTAAAAATTTTTAGTATGAGCCACCAAGCAAATTTTAGTAATAGCTCCAAAATTATTTTTAATAACCATTACGTGGGGTCGAGGGGCAGGAGCTTCTTTCGAGCTGCATCCAGACTTCTGGAGCGGAAGATTTTCGGCAAAACCACAATAGATGGCAGCACCAAACATTGCTATTGCTCCGTCAGGATATTCATAATCCTTTTATTAACGAGTACGTACACTGCATACATTCGGGGCGTATTTGGCAGTGGCCAGTATCGAACCCGGGACCTTTCAGCCTGGAGTCCGTTACTATAACCACTATGCTATCAAGGCCACACCAAGTGAGTTTTAGTAATAGCTATTTAAAATATAAAATTATTAACTCTATTCGTTGCTAACTTTTTTCTAGTAATTCTTACAGATTTTCTTGTAACCGACTAAGATTACTAAAAATTTTTTAGTAATTACAAGGATCACTAAAGTTTTTTTAGTAGATCGACACTTTTTTTTACAGTGTATACGGCAATTACACTGCTCAAAAAAATTAAAGGATATTTGAAGTTTTATATAAAATAAAGATATAAACGAAATTTTTTTTGCCGAAAATAGAAGAGAATCACAAATGCAAATTTTTGTGGTTTTCAAACTGTAGAGTATGCAAATTTTGAGTTCGACGTCAAAAACGTCGATTCAGCGGCAGCGAATGAAATTTGACTTTCAACTGGATAAAAGAGAATGAAGACAATGATGATCGGCATTCAGTGATTGCTTTGTTTCGATGAGTACGAAGTCTCAGCGAAGTCATTTGACAGATTCAGAAGCTTGGAGAATTGTTGGTAGGTTAGAAGGGGACCAAACTCAAGCCGAAGTAGCGCTAGCCATTGGAGTGTCACAAAGTATCATTTCCAGGATCTGGAACCGTTTTTTGGAGAGTGGATATGCAGGCCGAAGACCAAGGCAAGGTCGTAGACGGACAACAACGCCCAATGAAGATCGGTATTTAGCGTTAACAGCTCGGAGACACCGAAACATGAACGCTACTCTTCTCCAACAACACCTTCGCTCAGCTACAGGCACCACGATTTCAACTCAGACTGTCCGAAACCGGCTCCATGCTGTAGGTCTGTACGCTCGCCGACCGATGGTATGTGTTAGATTAACATCAAGGCATCGTCGCGACCGCAGGGAGTGGGCAACTGAGCATGTCAACTGGAGGAGAAATGAATGGAGCAATATTCTGTTTTCTGACGAGTCCCGTTTTTCTGTGCATCCGGATAATAGGCGTATTTTCATCTGGAGGGACCGTGGCAGTAGGAATAATCCTGCGTTCGTGCACGAAAGTGTTAGATTTGGTGGTGGAGGAGTGTTGGTGTATGGCGGCATCTCCATTGACGGGTGCACTGACCTCTACATCATTCGAGATGGAGCTCTGACTGGTCGCCGATATAGGGATGAGATCCTCAGACCTATTGTAGTCTCTTACGCTGCAGCAATCGGAGATAACTTCATTTTAATGGACGATAACTGCAGGCCACATCGTGCAAACCTGTTGGAGGATTTCCTTTTCGAGGAAGGAATCGTTCGAATGGAATGGCCAGCGTGTTCTCCAGACATGAATCCAATCGAGCACGTTTGGGACGCTCTAGGAACACGAGTTTCTGGCCGCCAACAACCCCCACAAATTCTCCAAGAACTGGAAAGAGCTCTTCTGGAAGAGTGGGGCAGAATACCCCAACTCATCATTAATAGCCTCATTGAGTCCATGCCTCAAAGGTGTTCCACGTTGCTAGCCGCCCGTGGAAACCATACCCCCTACTGAAAATGATTTTCTTTGAAGAAAACACCTTTTCTTATTCTTTTTTTCTCATATGCACAAATTGTGTTTTTTTCCTTTTGTACACAAATGCGCAATAAAATGCATTTTTTTTTCTGCCAAACATGTGTAATTTATTCTCATATAACCTACTATGTCTGTCGACCATGTATCAATCAGCTAAAAAGTTTCCCAGATACAAAATCCACCTAAAACTGCAATATCCTTTAATTGTTTTGAGCAATGTATATATAGCGAGATATGTCAATTTTGTTATTTCAATAAAAAAATGATCAACAGAGTTTGTCAAATATCTAAAAATATACACTGTTATAACCATTTTATTCATTATCTCTTTTTAAATTCAAAGTGCTTAGGTATCTCCGTCTGTTTTGAGACAGTTTTTTTTTTTTTTTTTTTTTTTTTGCTAATTTTTGTTTTCAATTTTTTGTGCGTGAAAGAATACTTGTTTTATTTGCAAGAGTTTTGTTGTAAAATTGACTTATGCCAAGGATTAACTTCTACAGATTAATTTTAACTTGCTACATTTTTTTTTTTTTTTTTTTTTTTTTTTTTTTTTTTTGTCTTTGTTCATCATATAATTTATTTATACAATTTTAACATATTTTTTGAGTTTTGGGTAAAATTAATCCAGATGACTATCGATCAAACATAAAACTTTAAATCTGTGTTTGACATAGTTTTAATAAGCAAGCAGAAAGTAAATATTTTTAAACGTACGACTAATTATAAATATCTTAAGATTTTTTTAGACTTGAAAAAAAAAATGACTAGCTGAGTTCGTCAATTATCTAAAAAAAAATACATTGTTATAATCATCTTATTCATCATCTTTTTTAAAACTAAATGCGCTTAAATATGTTTTGAAATAATATCGTCTTCAAAAAGCTATTAATGTTTTAATAGGGAAAACCTTTAAGGTGGATAGTTACCATAAATTAATTTTCACGCATAAATATATATAGGACAGTTGCACCATAAACTTTAACTAATAATAACACATTGCTCAGTGGTGCACAAAACAGGAATTTTAATATACATTAGTACATATTAAAATAAAATAAAATAATAAATTTGATAATAATAAAAACCGTAATAGTATTATTGCAGATTGTGAAAACATCATTCAAGTCATCCCGGAAAGTAATAGAGATGAAGAGCGGGCAGCAATGTACAGATTAGTAAGACAAATTTCATATAAGCAGAATAAAGAACAGAGCGTAATTTTGAGGACATTAAATAATTTAAAAAAGGACCCTATTATTATCATTATCAAAACAGACAAATCAAACAAAATAGCAGTTTTGGACAGATTAACTTACATTGATAAAATGAATGCGTGTATTGCTGATATGGATTGTGAACTTCTGAAGGAAGATTTAAACAAGAAAATTTTCCGTAAAGTTGAAGAGTTGGTTCGCACTGGAAAATGGCCAGATAGTATGAAATCACTTATTAAGATCAATCATACTGGTGTTACTCCGATGTTGACTGGGAGACTGAAAGATCACAAGCCAGGTTTACCACTGAGACCCATAGTTTCCCGCTGTGTTGCACCCACATACTTTTTAGAAAAGGCTTTCGTGATCTTCTTGAAATCGATACTTCCTGTTTCAGAATTTGCAATTTTATCTACAAGAGATTTTATCGATAAAGTTAAAGTCATTCCAGTTAATACAAACACCATTATGGCTAGTTTAGACGTAGTTTCATTATATCCTTCCATCAATATGCACGAAGTCATAGAATACATTAATTTGATAATAGATAAAAATTCAAATATATCTCAAGATATCAAAACCTCCCTTAAATCTGGCCTAAACCTAATAGTTTTCAGTAACATTTTCATTTTTAATAAGAATATTTACCGACAGCTGCATGGTGCGCCGATGGGGTCACCAGTATCCGGTTTGTTTGCTGAATTCGCATTAAGACCACTAGAACAAAAAATTTTTAATACGTTTAATTTAAAACCTGAATGTTGGTTCCGTTATGTTGATGATGTTTTCATCTTATGGAACCACAGTTTAGCTGATTTATATGTTTTTCTACAAGATGTCAATAAATTAAGCAATAGTATTAATTTCACCCTTGAAGTCGAAGAAAACGCCACCCTTTCATTTTTAGATGTTCAAATTAATAGATGCAATTCAAGTTTAAAATTTTCAGTTTATAGAAAACCAATAAAAGAAAATACAGTTATCCCATTTTCAGCCAACATGCCTTTCGAATACAAAATATCTGCTTTCAGGTCATTTATTAAAAGAGCTTTTATGATTTGTTCAGATGTCACATTAAATAAAGAAATTGATTTTATACAGAAAATAGCTTTTGACCATGGTTTTCCAGCAAAATTTATAAATAAAATAGTTCAACAGTACAATACTCCTCCCACATCTGGCCAACGACAGAATAAACTTATAGTTTACAGAAAATTTCATTATATCCCTTACATATTTGAAAAAGTAAAAAAGATCGCACAAAAATATAACATAAAACTTGTCGCCATTCCTCCTCCTTATCTCACTGACCTCGTTACAGATAAAATAGACAAAATTCCAATAGATCAAAAATCTGGTATTTATGAAATCCCCATCACTTTATCTAATAATCTTAAAAAAGTCTACATCGGCATGACAACGCGGAAACTTTTAACTAGAATTAAAGAACATCGTAGAGATATAGAACAATATAAACAGAATACTGCCCTTGCTCGCTTCTATTTGGCGAACAAGGGTTGCCATATTAATTTTGAGGAAGCCAAAATCATAGTTCCATGCAATAACCCAGTTCAAGGTAAAATAATAGAATCCATCGAAATCATAGCACGTGAAAATAAACCATGTAATGATAATTTATCCTACAATATACCAAAAATATGGCATAACATCATAAAACCTTAAAATTTTTATTTCCTTGCAATATTTTAATTTTTACTCACGTGTAATTGGCAACATTTTTAAATTTTAATTCATTTAATTTTTAATTTAGTAGAAATATCTCTCGAACAAGATGCAAACGTAGTCCTTCCATTTCATATTTTCCTGAAGACGCCCGCAGAAGACGGCGCGAAACGTTGAAAATTTTATTTTATTTTAATATGTACTAATGTATATTAAAATTCCTGTTTTGTGCACCACTGAGCAATGTGTTATTATTAGTTAATTTTCACGCATTAAAATAAAAGCAGTATTTTTTCTAATTTTTTTATGACTTAATTAAAAAGGGAGAAAAAAATTATCTTGAAACATTTTTAGAGCAAGAGAGGCTATGCAAACAATTCATATGGAAAATGAAGAGGGATTAGCTGGAATTTACCATCTCTCTTGTTATCATCTACTAGCCTAAAGGCACTTTCGAGGAATACTGGAATGAATTTCACAATTTTGGAATGATGTTTGAATTAAACCTCGATAATGGAAACGTCCTTGTTGTATATTTTTTAATGAAAAATCCAGTTAAAGCTATTTACGGTACTTTTTTTTTCCCACAGTGATGTGAAGAATTCATGTGTTAATAACTTGTGTGTGATAGAACACTTGTTTTACTTGCTGGAATTTTGTGCAAAAAATGGGCTTATGCCAAGGATTAACTTCTAAAGATTAACTTTATTAACCAGGCTATTATAATAGAAATGTGATGGAATTATAATTTTAAAGTTACTGGGTAAGTAACTTTCTACCAGTAAACTTGGCGAATCCTTTTAACATGCTAATATATTATTTTCTTTTTGTCTTTTTTCAATTTTTAATTAACTAATTTAGTTTTAATATATTTTATTTCTTTGTTATCTTTCGCCTTACTTTTTATTGGTATAAAGTTAGTTCGCATGAGTAATGTTGTGCATTTTACAAATTAGGGTTTATCCTAATAGTGTTTCAATTAAAACTGGATGATGAAAAAATTTTATACTGTATATTGTTTGTGATGAAAATTCAGCTAAAGCTATTTACGTTATTTTTTCTTCCACTGTGATGTGGAAAATTTGCTTATTAATTAAATGTGTGTAACAAAGCATTTGTTTTATTTACAATCAAATTTGTTGTAAAAATGACACTTATGCCAAGGATAAACATAAAAATGTAAATCCGTAATTGAGATATCACTCCACTTTTCATAAGTAAACAGAAAGTAAATCATTTTAAACATAAGACTAATTAAAAACATCCTAAGATTTTTTTTTTAGACTTTTTTCAAGAGAAAAAAAAATAATCAACAGAATTTGTGAATTATCTAAAAAAATACATTGCTATTATCATCTTATTCATCATATCTTTTAAAACTCAAAGCACTTAAATATCTCGGTCTGTTCTGAAATATATCGAATTCAAAAACCAATTAATAGTTTAATAGGGAAAACCTTTCAGGTGCATAGTTAATATAAATTAATTTCACGCATTAAAATAAAAGCCGGATCTTTTCAAATTTTTTCCTCACTTAATTAAAAAGGGAGAAAAAATTATCTTGAAACATTTTTAGAGCAAAAGAGCTTCATTAAAAAAAAAAAAAGCTATGTAAACGACTCATGTGGAAAATGAAGAGGGATTAGCAGGAATTTACCATTTCTCTTGTTATCATTTTCTAGCCTAAAGGCAGTTTCGAGGAATACTGGAATGAATTTCACAAATTTGGGTCTACCGGAATGATGTTTGAATTAAGCATGGATAACGAAAACTTTCTTGTTGCATATTTTTTAATGAAAAATTCAGTTAAAGCTATCTGAGTTATTTTTTTTTTCATGTATTAATTAAATGTGTGGGGCGGAACATTTGTTTTGTTTGCAAGAGTTTTGTTGTAAAATACTGTATTAACTAAGGATTAACTTTTAAAAATTAACTTTACTAACTAGGCTTTTATAATAGAAATGTGATGGAATTTTAATTTAAAGTTGTTGCTAAGTAACTTTTTGTAAGTAAGCCTGACGATGTTGTTGATCTGCTAATATTTTGTGTCTGTTTTCAATTTTCAATTTATTTATTTTAATTATCTTTTATTTTTATTTTTTGCCTTACTGTTTATTGGCATGAAGTTAGTTCACATGAATATTGTTGCGTATTTACAAATTAGGGTTTATTATAATAGTGTTTGAATTACATGTAGATAATGGAAATTTTCTTGTTGTATATATTTTAATGAAAAAATCTGTTAAAGTTATTTACGTTTTTTTTTTCTTCCACCACGATTTCAAAAATTCGAATTTCAATTAAGTGACGGGTGAGAGAGCATTTGTTTTATTTGCAGAAATTTTGTTGCAAAAAAAGGTACTTATGCCAAGGATTAACTTCTAAAGATTAGTTTTACTAACTATGCTATTACAATAGAAATAATAGAATTTAAATTTTAAATTTAAATTTGTTGGTAAGTATCATTCTATAAATAAGCTTGATGATGCTTTTATTTGCTAATAATTTTGTCTTTTTCCAATTTCAGTTTTCTTTATTTAATTTTAATATGTTTTATTTTCATCTTCCACTTTAACGGTGAAAGGTTGGTGTATGGTTGTTGGTGTAAGGTTGGTTTCCATGAATAATGTTTTGTTTTTCTCAAATTTGTGGCTGACGGAATAGTGTTTGAGTTAAAACTGGATAATGAAAACTTTTTTGTTATATATTTTTTAATGAAAAGTTCAGTTATAGCTATTTACGTTATTCTTTTTCTTCCACCGTGATGTGAAGAATTCGTGTATTAATTAAATGTGTGTGACAGAGCATTTGTTTTATTTGCAAGTAAATCTGTTGCAAAAAAGGACTTATGCCAAGGTTTAACTTCTAAAGATTAACTTTACCAACTACGCTATTAAAATAGAAATGTGATGGAATTTTATTTTAAAGTTGTTGGTAAGTAACATTTTATAAGTAAGCTTGACGATGCTTTTAATTGGCTATTATTTTTTGTCTTTTTTCAATTTTCAATTTTTATTATTTTTTTTAAAATTATTTTTAATATACTTTATTTCCATCTTACGCCTTACTATTTATTGGTATAAAGTTAGCTTTCATAAGTAATGTCGTGTATATTTGACGAATTTGGATATAACGGAATTCCGTTTGAATTAGACCTGGAAAATAGAAACTTCTTTACATATAGACTTTAAAATAAGTATAACATGATTACTAAACAATGTATAAAATTTTGCAAAATTAAGTAGTAAAACCGCTTTGAAATTCAAAAGTTCATTATGTTACCAGTCGACTATTACTGCAACCATTAAAAAACAGGAAAACATACATGGCCATCATGTACTTAGCAAAAATTAGAATAAACATTCAAATGGTTTACGAAGAATCACGGGGCGTGATCTCACGGTGCAAGATAAAAGATGAATAAAACTAGTTGTTAAATATTATTTTAACACGTACAACCAAAGTTTAGGGATTTTGAATGAAAATTTATCGTTGCAAAATTCATTTATTCTAATCATTTTTTTAATGGATTCTTTCTGTAGACCATCAATAACGATGTTACATGGAATTAGTAACTTGGCATTATTAAAATCTATGGATATATAAGGGTTGTTGAAATAAAATCTAACAAGTGCTATTGTTCGACGATATTGCAAAATATGTCTTTTATGTTCTTTCAAGCATTTAAAATTTTTTTCTTTTGGTAGCTCCAATGTAAAACATTATCGCTAGTATGTTAAATTAACCCACTTTTTAAATATATTTTAAATAATAAAATTAAAAAAAAATCAAGAGAAGTTTTATCGTGTGATTTAGTTTACAAATAATATGGTTAACCATCACAAAAAAAATTCCAAAATTTTGACTCAATAAATAAAAATATATACAAAAATGAGTCCCGAACCCTCTTAAAAACAATAATCTAAATGATATTTTAAAACTATTGGTTAAAAATTTCCTATTCAAATTGTACAGCTTTTGATTCTTCACAAATTTTTCCCGAATGCATTTATAGACATAATGTTTCTGCTGTGTCTTGTAAATCAACGTAGTTTCAATCCAATACATGAAAAGCATTTTATTTAAACGATGTACTAAAATAGAATATGCAGTTATACAAAACGAAAATCCTCTTTTCTTCCGATACTTCATCTCCTTTAAAATTCTTTTCCTCTCATCACAGTAGCAGACCTCCTTCTCCCAGCATATTCTCATATTCTTTTGCAGCATGTCATTTTTCTCTTTGTTGCATTCCTCGACGCCACTAATTTTTTTTTCTCTTTTCCAAAGGTGTATTCGAACACATAAAAAGTCAATCATAAATATTGCATAAGCATTGAAATAGATTGAATTCGGAAAAATCCTTCGATCACCTCGAGAACACGTTTGCGAGGAAAAAAAGCATATCGATGAGAAACTTTCAAATGAATCAAAATCGATGTTGACAAAACGTGGATGTTGCCTTTTGTGAAAAAACATCATAGGAAATAGTTATTCTAAAGTTGTCGGAATTTTTTTGCTTATCTGCAGACTGTTATGTTTTCGGTATTTTATAGCTGACTATTGAATATTTTAAAACATTTTATTAAAAATAGTATTTTGAAATTAAACATTTGAACTTGTATTTTAAATTCAATTGCAGGAATATGGATAAAAGCTAGAAGTTCCTTAAATTTTGTGTTGCCTAAGGAAAAAAAATATGAAATCAATATGCTCTTTGATGTTTTCCCTTTAAGAAAAATAGACGAATGTTTTATAATCCATGAAAATTAGTATTACCACGAACAAAACATTACAATAATTATTTCCTAATCACACATGATTCTGAAAAGCTTTCTTTATCTTTAAATTTCTCAGAAATGAATATATTTTTGAGAATCTTTAGGATATATCTATTGGGTAAACCTAAATATTTATACATACATATACAAATCAGAATGCAAAGATGACACTTTAATTTTCGGAACCGATTTTGAAAGTGAAAGTAATTTTATAAAAAATATCTGCGACCAAAATGGAAAAAAATTATAAAAGGCGCGATGTAGAGACAAACCACGGCTATTCATTAAAAAAAATTAAAAATGTCGAAATGCAAACGAGATATCAGAAAAATCAATCCCCATAGGATTAGCATTAGCTGGTGAGTGTTCTTAAGAACAATAATCTAAACGATATTTTAAAACTATTGTTTATAAATTTTGCTGTCAAATTACGAATTTTTTGTTTCTTTATAGGAAAAATTTTCATAATATGTATTCATATTTCATAGCATGTTATATTCAAAATGCTTCTGCTCTGTCTTGTAAACCAATGTATTTTCAATTCAATAGATGAAAGGCATTTTATTTAAACGATGCACTAAAATAGAATATGCAATTTCACAAAACGAAAATCCTGTTTTCCTCCGATATTTCATCTCCTTTAAAATTCTTTTCTTCTCATCACAGTTGCAGAGCCCCCCTTCTACAGCATCATCTCAAATTATTTTGCAGCATGTCATTTTTCTATTTGTTACATTTCTCGACGCCCCCATCTTTTTTTCTCTTCCAAAGGTGTATTCGAACACATAAAAAGTCAATCATAAATATTGCATAAGCATAGAAATAGATTGAATTCGGAAAAATCCTTCAATCACCTCGACAACAAGTTTGCGAGGAAAACCAGTATATCGATGAGAAACTTTCAACTAAATCAAAATCGATGTTGACAAACGTGGATGTTACCTTTTGTGAGGAAACATCATAGTAAATAGTTATTCTAACGTTGTGGGATTTTTTTTTGCTTATCAGTAGAGTGTTATGTTTTCGGTTATTTTATGGTTGATTATTGAGTATTTTTATAGACTTTACTAAAATAGAATTTTGTTATTAAATATTTGGTCATGTCATTTAAATACAAGTGCAGATACATGGGCAGAAAAAAGAGGTTCTTCAATTTTATGGGGCATTAGGCAAAAAAAAAAAAATATTTTATGAAATCAATTTGTTTTTTCATCTTTTTTTTAAAGAAAAAAGCCGAAAGTTTTATAATATATGAAAGAATATTACCACGAACAAAACTATACAATAACTACTTTTTCGTCATACACGATTCTAAAAGCACTTTTTATCTTAAAAACCATCAGAAATTAATATGATTTTTAAAGTTTTTTTTTATGATGTTATCTATTATGTAAATATTTATACGAATATACACATATTAGTAAGCAAAGATGACATTTTCATTTTCGGAACCGGTTTTGAAATAAAAGTAACTCTATAAAAATATGTGCGACCAAATTGAAAAATGCGATGTAGAGCTATCCAATGAAATATATTAAAAATATAGAAATGGGAACGAGATATTTGAAAAAAAATCTTCCGCATAGGATTAGCATTAGCTGGTGAGTGTCACTGCCAGGGACAGGACCCATAAGAACAATAATCTAAACGACATTTCAAAGCTATTGGTTAAAAAATTCGCATTCAAATTACATAATTCTTGTTTCGTATGCGATACATGAAAGGCATTTTATTTAAACGATGCACTAAAATAGAATATGCAGTACTATCAAACGAAAATCCTCTTTTGTTCCGATATTTCATCTCCTTTAAAATTCTTTTCCTCTTATCACAGTTGCAAAACCCCTTCTACAGCATCTTCTCAAATTTTTCGGCAGCATGTTTTTTTTCTCTTTGTTGCATTTCTTGACGCACCCATCTTTTTTTCTTTTTTAAAGGTGTATTCGAACACATAAAAAGTCAATCATAAATATTGCATAAGCATCGAAATAGATTGAATTCGGAAAAATCCTACGATCACCTCGAGAACACGTTTGTGAGGAAATCCAGTATATCGATGATAAACTTTCGAATGAATCAAAATCGATGTGGACAAAACGTGGATGTTGCCTTTTGTGAGGAAACATCATAGAAAATAGTTATTCTAAAGTTGTCAAAAATTTTTTGCTTATCTGTAGACTTTTACTTTTTCGGTTATTTTTTTTGTTGGCTATTGAGTATTTGTGAAGATTTTATTAAAAATAATATTTTGAAATTCAATATTTGAACATGTATTTTAAATGCAACTGCAGGAATATTGATAGAAGAGAGAGATTCTTCAATTTCATGTTGCATTAGGGGAAAATATTGCATGAAATCAGTACGTTCTTTCATGTTTTTTCGTGTAGAAAAATTGACGAGTGTTTTATAATCTATGAAAGTTAATATTACCATGAACAAAACTATACAGTAACGATTTCCTACTCACGCATGATTCTGAAAAGCGCTATTCATCTAAAAAATTCTCAGAAATGAATATATTTCTGAATAAATTCAACATATTTTCAAGCCAATACATGAAAGACATTTTATTTAAACGGTGCACTAAAATAGAATATGTAGTTATACAAAACGAAAATCCCCTTTTTCTCCGATATTTCATCTCCTTTAAAATTCTTTTCCTCTCATCACAATTGTATAACCCCTTCAGCAGCATCTTCTCAAATTTTGTTTCAGCATCTCATTTTTTCTCTTTGTTGCATTTCTGAACGCCCCCATTTTATTTTATTTTCCAACGGTGTATTGGAACACATAAAACGTCAATCATAAATATTGCATAAGCATCGAAATAGATTGAATTCGGAAAAATCCTTCGATCACCTCGAGAACACTTTTGCTAAGAAAACCAGAATAACGATGAGAAACTTTCAAATGAATCAAAATCGATGTTGACAAAACGTGGATGTTGCCTTTTGTGAGGCAACATCATAGGAAATAGTTATTCTAACGTTGTTCGAAATTTTTTGCTTTCATGTTTTTGGTTATTTTATAATTGACTATTGTGTATTTTTAAAGATTTTATTAAAAATGGTATTTTGATAATTCCATATTTGAAGATATAATTTAAATACAACTGTAGAAATATTGATAGAATCTAGAGGTTCTACAGTTTTATGTTGCATTAGGAATAAAAAAAAATATTTTATGAAATAAATATGCTTTTTCATGTTTTTTCTCTAAGAAAAAAAGGCGAATGTTTTATGACCTACGAATGTATAATATTACCACGAACATAACTATGCAATAATGATTTCCTAGTCACACATGATTCTTAAAAGCGTTCTTTATCTTTTAAACTCTCAGAAATGAATGTATTTTTTGAAGTTCTTTAGGATGTTATCTATTATGATAACATTTATACGCATATACACATATAAGTATACAAAGATGTCACATTCATTTTCGAAACCGGTTTTGAAAGTGAAAGTAATTTCGTAAAAAATATCTTCGACCAAATTGAAAAACTGAAAAAAGTGCGATGTAGATCTATGCAACGCAATATATATATATATATATATATATATATATTAAAAATATGGAATGATAATATGTAAATATGGAGATATTAGAAAAACCTTTCCGCATAGGATTAGCATTAGCTGCTGAGTGTCGCTGGCAGGGACAGGAGTCTTAAGTACAATAATCTAAGCGATATTTCAAAACTATTGGTTAAAAAATTCGCTTTCAAATTACATAGTTTTGTTTCTTTAAAAGAAAATGTTTCATAAACACATGTTATATTCAAAATTTTTCTGCTCTGTCTTGTAAATCAACGCATTTTCAATCCAATACATGAAATGCATTTTATTTGAAAGATGTACTAAAATAGAATATGCAGTTATACAAAACGAAAATCCTCTTTTCCTCCGATATTTCATCTCCTTTAAAAATTCTTTTCCTCTTATCACAGTTGCAGAACCCCTTCTACAGCATCATCTCAAATTATTTTGCAGCATGTCATTTTTCTTTTTGTTGCATTTCTCGACGCCCCCAATTTTTTTTTCTTTTCCAAAGGTGTATTCGAACATATAAAAAGTCAATCCTAAATATTGCGTAAGCATCGAAATAGATTGAATTCAGAAAAATCCTTCGACCACCACGAGAACACGTTTACGAGGAAAACCAGTATATCGATGAGAAACTTTCAAAAGAATCAAAATCGAAGTTAACAAAACGTGGATGTTGCCTTTTGTGAGGAAACATAATAGGAAAGAGTCTAATATTGTCGGATTTTTTTGCATTGATATTTTTCGTTCTTTTATAGTTGATTATTGAGTATATTTAAAGATTTTAATATATATTATTTTGAAACTAAATATTGGAAGACGTATTTTAAATACACATTGAGGAATATTGATAGAAGCTTTGAGCTCATTAATTTTATGATACATTAGGAAAAATATATTTATGAAATAGATCTTCTTTCATGCTTTCCTGTAAAAAAAAATAACAAATATTTTCAAATTTACGAAAGCATGATATAAACGCGAACAAATCTACAGAATAACGATTTCCTAACCACCCAGGATTCTGAAAAGCGTTCTTTAAAATTCTCAGAAAAATATATTTTTGAAGGTACTTTAGGGTGTTATCTATTATGATAACGTTTATGCATCTAATCAGTAGGTAAACACTTTCATGTTCATCATATTTTTTATATAAGCACGATAAATAAAATTTTCCCGGAACATCTTAAGAACAATAATCTAAATGATATTTTAAAAATATTAGTTAAAAAATTCGCATTCAAATTACATATTTTTGTTTCTTTAAAAGAAAATGTTTCATAAATACATGCTATATTCAAAATTTTTCTGCTCTGTCTTGTAAATCAACGTATTTTCAATCCAATACATGAAATGCATTTTATTTAAATGATGCACTAAAATAGAATATGCAGTTATACAAAAAGAAAATCCTCTTTTCCTCCGATATTTCATCTCCTTTAAAATTCTATTCTTCTCATCACAGTTGCAGATCCCCTTCTACAGCATCATCTCAAATTATTTTGCAGCATGTCATTTTTCTATTTGTTACATTTCTCGACGCCCCCGTCTTTTTTTCTTTTCCAAAGGTGTATTCGAACACATAAAAAGTCAATCATAAATATTGCATAAGCATCGAAATAGATTGAATTCGGAAAAATCCTTCGATCACCTCGACATCACGTTTGCGAGGAAAACCAGTATATCGATGAGAAACTTTCAAATGAATCAAAATCGATGTTGACAAAACGTGGATGTTACCTTTTGTGAGAAAACATCGTTGGAAATAGTTATTTTAACGTTGTCGGAAATTTTTGCTTTTATGTTATTGGTTTTTTTATAGTTGATTGTTGTGTATTTTTAAAGATTTTATTAAAAATGGTATTTTGAAATAACATATTTGAAGATATATTTTAAATACAACTGCAGGAATATTCATAGAAGCTAGAGGTTCTTCAATTTTATGTTGAATTAGAAAAAATAATATGAAATCAGTATGTTCTTTTATCTTTTACCCGTTAGAAAACAAAGACTAAAGTTTTAAAATCTACGAAAGCATAATATTACCACGAAAAAAAATATACAATAATGATTTCCTAATCACACATGATTCTGAAAAGCGTTCTTTATCTTTAAATCCGTCACAAATGAATATATTTTTGAAAAATCTTTAGGACATTATCTATTATGCAAACATTCATACATATATACACATATCGTTCGTAAAGATGACACTTTCATTTTCGGAATAGGTTTTGAAAGCGAAAGTAATTTTATAAGAAATATCTGCGACCAAAATCGAAAAAATAAATAAATAAAAAAGGTACGATATAGAGACGGACCATGGCTATCCGATGAAAAAAAAAATTTGGGAATTCAGACGAGGTATTAGAAAAGTCCTTCCCAGGATTAGTATTAGCTGTGAGTGTCCTTAAGAAAAATAATCTAAACGATATTTTAAAATTTTTGGTTAAAAATTTCACATTTAAATTTCGAATTTAATGGTTCTTCATAGGAAAAATTTTCATAACATGTATTCATATTTCACAGCATGTTATATTCAAAATATTTCTGCTACGCATTGTAAATCAATGTATTTTGAATCCAATATATGAAAGGCGTTTTATTTAAACGATGCTCTAAAATAGAATATGCAGTTATACAAAACGAAAATCCTCTTTGACTCAGATATTTCATCTTCTTTTTTCTCTCATCACAATTGAAGACCCCTTTCTACAACCATCTTTTCAAATTCTTTTGCAGCATGTCGTTTTTTCTCTTTGTTGCATTTCTGGACACCCCCATCTCTTTTTTTCTTTTTCCAAAGGTGTATTCGAACACATAAAAAGTCAATCATAAATATTAAATAAGCATCGAAATAGATTGAATTCGGAAAAATCCTTCGATCACCTCGAGAACACGTTTGCCAGGAAAACCAGTAAATAGATGAGAAACTTTCAAATGAATCAAAATCGATATTGATAAAACGTGGATGTTGCCTTTTGTGAGGAAAAATCATAGGAAATAGTTATTCTAACGTTGTCAGAATTTTTTTGCTTTTAAGTTTTCATTTATTTTATAGTTGACTATTGAATATGTTTAAAGATTTTATTAAAAATAGTATTTTGAAATTAAATATTTGAACATGTATTTTAAATACAATTGCTGGAATATTGATAGAAGCTAGAGGTTCTTGAATTATATGTTGCTTTATTATATGTTGCATGAAAAAAATATTCCATGAAATCAGTATGTTATTTTATGTTTTTCCTGTAAGAAAAAAGACGAGTGTTTTATAATCTATGAAAGTATAATATAACCACTCACAAACTGTACAATAACTATTTTTTAGTCACGCATGATTCTGAAAAGCGTTCTTTATCTTTAAAACCCTTAAAAATGTATGTATTTTTAAGAGTTCTTTAAAATGTTCCCTATTATGCGAACGCATACGCATGTATGCGGTATACATGCTATATGCATGTATACATGCATATATCAATATTCAAATACTCTCATGCTTAGCAGGTTTTTTTTTAGATAAGCACAATAAATTGACATCAGTAATATTAACATGAATATTACTTTATTTCTTGACAATGTATAATTAATGCTATGCAGCTAAAAAAGTTCTACATGATAGTTAACAATATCAGAAAAATCGATATTCTGGATTTAGATACTGTTTAGTGCTATCAATTAAAGCTTCTCGGAATTTTTCCGAAAATCTGTGGCAGTAAAAGAAGTTTGCCTTAATCATTTCTCGTGTGTGCGTAGCCAATCAATAGATATATTATACCATTTCAAATTTCAATAACAATTATATTTAGAATATTTATGACATTTCATACAGATTGAAGATAATCTAACGTACACTGAGAAAATAATATAGTTCTGGCATCTAAAATCTAAATTCTGTCTCTAGAAAAAATAGTTCCATGTCATCCTCATAAATTCTAACTCCCTATGCAAGAGAGTTCTAGAGTCTCCTATTAGAATTTAAGAGCGTTTTCCGATATTCTCGTGGTAAAATTTATTTAAAAATCTCTGCAAATAGATGCGAATACATGAGGTTTGATTTAGTAAATATAATTCTAGATTATGAAACCTTTCCCGAAAACAAACGATAATTTCTTGATATTGAAACGATTCAATATCTTTTCCTCACTTAGAAAACAAGAGACTAGAAATGCTGGGTCATTTAGTCTATTCAGATTAGTTGTTTAACCTATTCGCATAGTTCGGTCATCTATATTTCTAGTTTAGGTATTCAGAAAGTGACTAACTATTCATTCTAGGTGATGGCGGTATATTTTTTTTCCTCAGTGTAGTGTTTTTCACACAGGTTCAGTATATGCATCTTTAGCTTTACTACATATGTCTAGGGTAAAGACACATTCTTCCTACACTTCGATTAACAAATCCGGAGTAATGAAAGCAATACTGTCTCCAGTTATGTACAAATCAGTAGATAGCGGCAGAGCGTAGACACAATCTTTTATAAAGACCGAGAAGGAAAAAATCGCATGGTCCTAACGGCTTTTAAATATTCGACCTCGCAAAAGCGCTTTACGCACAGGAGTCGCCATTTTGCGTATCTGGTACTACAAGCTAGTGAATAACAAAGTAGTACTCGCGCAAGCGCACATCTAAAACTGTTTGAGCTCCTCTTTATTCGAGGCTTTGTATCAGCGCTTTATAACGCATACAGTTGATACTATTAAAATTTTTAACTGGGGTATACTTTTATGGCGATACACTATATTTTATATTGTGTTTTGTAATTCTCTTCCATGAAATGATAGTAGTTATTAACCGGTTTACGTGCAATGTCCTTCCGCATTTCTAAAAACGATAAGATCATCATTGCACTATTATATTTTCTAATGTATAGAAACCAAATTTGCTTAGTAAAAAAACAACTGTTTTAGTTGATTACTTACAGCAGGATTTGGAGAAGAACGTTAGAACAATATGGAACGTACTAAAACTATGCTTGCAAAATTATCTAAGTAACAATGGAAGTTTCTTCAAAATCTTTCCAATATAATTTTTAAAAAGGCTAATCTTTTATAACTGGGTTCACTTAATTTCAGAAGTTTTCACCATAAATTTATAATTAAACCACATAGAACAATATAGTATGTAATAAAATCATCCTTAAAATATTATATAACGAACAGTTCAAATTCTATTAAAATCCATTCAGCTGAATTCAACTTATAAGCAATCGGAACAAAAATTTTGTTCGCATATTATATATATAGTCGATAATTAACACTCTACACACATTTAGCTTGAAATAGCAGACTAGTTACCAGTCTCGTTAAGCACGGTATTTCAATTTTTCTGTTTTTCGCATTTTTTCTCCTTTCAACTTTTCATTAATATTCATATTAATTTAAGAACTGATATAAGAATTAATATAAAAATTTCCACATTTTTAAAAATTCGTTGTTCCCAAAATGAAGCAAAAAAATAAGGGATTTTATCCAAATGTAGAAGTACATCCCACATTGTGTATTCTATATTGACACTAATCAATGAATCTATGGATACAATCCCTCTTGTTTTTGCTTCATTTTGGGAATAACGGATTTTCAACTTATTCTATTGACGATTATTTTCAGAATTTTCAAGCTGTGATTTTGAAACTTTCACAAAAGTTGCTCTATACATTTAGCTAACATAAAATGAAAATGCAAAAACTGCATGAACTGCAAATGAAAATTTGATATCGTTGACGCATGCGCAGTGAAAATTTATTTAGTAAACCTACTCTCATTTTTCATACAATATTTATTATTTTTTAATTCTGATTACAATGTATTATGTGCAATATTATTTGTCATATTTTCAGAAAAGAATATTTCTTTATATTAAGAACTCTGCAAATTATAAGCAAAAATCTTGGAAAAATTTGGGACTGTTTTTATAAAAACCTCAATTTTTCTACGGGTATACATGCTATCACCATAAGAATGAACACAGTTTATTACAATAAGCCAATTAGTTTTTACAGGGTTATCCAAAAGATATTCATTCTTTTTTAATTTGTTGATGGTCCCCTATGGAGTTTCGGAAAAAAATCTCTAGGAAAATGTATGACTTGTACTATTATATTTATACATTAAGAGTTTCAGGATAATTCCTCATATATTTTTCTAGATATTTAACAAAATGTCTAAAATCGCAAGTGGACGGTCATCTATGGTCATGTGGTGTATTCACATCAAAATAAATCATGCTACAATATATACCAAAAAGGCTTAAAAAAAGGAAAAGCAATTATTCTAACAATTAACTCAACCACAAAATGCTCTTTGCCAATGAGAAATCACGGAGATCGATTTTTTGAATGATTATTTTCTTTATTTTTATAATGTAATAGTGGCTTGATTTTTTTTCATTTAAAAATGTACAGTTTATTTTAAATATACACTGAAAAAAAAATTGGTTCTAAAAATTAAGAAAAAAGTTTCAATTTTAAGTACTTCTCATACTCAAAATAGCTCAGATCCAAAAGTTCTCAAAACAGAGAAACACATGTACTCATTTTTGATTCCATAGTTGGTTTCAAATATAAATCACTGATTTATTGTGATTTATCACTGTATTATCTGCGCCGTGAATTTACAAATTAAAGTGAAAGCATTCTGGTATTTATTTCTTGCTGAAAATTATGAACAATAAACATTTAATTGATTACTTATTAAGAGAGATAGCAAAATTATAAGTAAAATAGCCAAATCAAACATTTTTATGACAAGAGCGTTATTTACAAGTATACTTTAAAATTATTTTAAAATACTTTTACGACAAGAGCGTTATTTAAAATTATATTTTAAAACTATTTTAAAATACTTTTATGAGAAGAGCGTTATTTACAAGTATACTTTAAAATTATTTTAAAATACTTTTATGACAAGAGAGTTATTTACAAGTATACTTTAAAATTATTTTAAAATACTTTTATGACAAAAGCGTTATTTACAAGTATCCTTTAAAATTATTTTAAAATACTTTTATGACAAGAGCGTTATTTACAAATATACTTTAAAATTATTTTAAAATACTTTTATGACAAGAGCGTTATTTACAAGTATACTTTAAAATTATTTTAAAATACTTTTATGACAAGAGCGTTATTTACAAGTATCCTTTAAAATTATTTTAAAATACTTTTATGACAAGAGCGTTATTTACAAGTGTACTTTAAAATTATTTTAAAATACTGTGTATAATTTTATATTTACATTAATAAGCATCTTTTTATGCCGCCATGAATGAGACAATACTGGGTACAAAATTATCGTTTGTTTGGATTTAATAATACATGCTGTTTCAAAATTGAGGAATCAATGTGTTCATTTTTGATACAAACATACTCAATTTGATATGAGTACATCGACTTACTCATTTTTGAGTACTCCATTTTTTTCAGTGTACTGAAAATTTAAAAATCGTATGTTATTTTTATGAAATTAATATTAAAAAATGTACTTCATATTTTACCATGCAACGTTAGAAATAATCATCCTGCTTTTATGAGTATCTCTTCAGTTAATATTTATAATAAATAAATGAATAAGTAAAAACTACCCCCCCCCCCCAAAGAAAAGACAATAACAACAACAACAATACCATACGTAATACCAAAAATAAATAATTTAAAAAATGAACGCAGTCATTAAAATTAATGTTCAAAAAACAAACTCCGTTTTTTTTTTTTTTTTTTTTTTTTTTTTTTCTTTTTAAGATTTATTTCCTTTTTACTTACCCATCATACATAGTATAGGGTAAGTCTTGCAATCGTTTTGAAAATCGAAATTTTTTTTGACGGATTTACACGTTTTCGACACTGGAGATTTCGAAAAACATATTTTTAGAAAAAAAAATTTGCCGTCCGTCTGTCTGTCTGTAAACGCTCTATCTTCCGAACGAATTGAGATAGAGACTTGAAATTTTGTATGTACTTAGTATGTAAGAATGGGACGAAGCCTATTTAATTACAGTAACCTCGATTATCCGGAGCTATTTTTTTCGGACTCTTGAAAAATTCATTCTGATGAAAGGTATATAAAAAATTTCGAATTTTTTTATTTTAAGGAGTGATCGTAAATGGCAATAAAATAACACAAATTTTGCATAAAGAACGAAGTCGATCGAATTATTAGTTGCCGAGATATCTGTAATCCTGTTTTCCACATTCTTCGATTTTTCATGACCCTGTATTTCATTCAAACTTCAATTCAAAGATATATTTTAATAGGAAATGAGACGCTTAATCCCACGCAATAAACTGTTAGTTAATAAGATTATTATTTTTGGAGTTATAAGGATGTTTCTTTTTCGAAATTCAGTACTACTTGAGTAGTTAGGCGTGTTGTATAGTTTATCGAAAGAGATTCATCAGCAATTCATTAACACAGCATTACTATGCACAATAAAAATATAAATACACGTTTAAATTTTGTTTTGGAATTGTAATCCATTTTATAAATAGTTTTCAAATGTATTATTTTCATATATTATATATGCACATATATGATGGGTAAGTATTACGGTGGTCCCCAACGACTAATTTTCTTAGAATACAGTAGTAATTCTTTATTTCTGTTAATTAAAAGACTTACTCTTTATTTTAAATGTACCGAAATATCAATAATCATAGTCCATTTTTTATGAAATTAATAAAAATAAATTACAAGATATTTTACAACGTAACGTTGCAAATTATCCTTGAAATGAAGATCATCCCGCTTTTACAAGCTTTAAAATGTTCTTCAATTAATATTTACAAAGAAAAAGAAAAAAAGAAAAAAGAAAAAAAATGTAATTTAACAAATTACAACGATTATTTGAAAAATATAATTTTCAAAGATTATAATTTTAGACTCATAAATGATTTCCATATTAAAAAAAGAAAAAAAATAGAGCATTATTTTTAGGATGATCAAAACGTAGCTTACGTAATAACAGAGTTATTTTTATATGCCTGGAAATTTAGAGTCCCCTTAATATTTCTGGGCCAATCATAAACAAATATTAAATGAAATTTCAGTTTAACAATTTCCGGAACTGTAAATTTTTTAATTTCTAAACATCGCACATTTTTAATTTTTACACCGTCGTATATACAAAAAATGTACTTTTAAATGCAACTTGTTTGAAATCTGTTTCTAAATTTGTTATTGAGTTATTATTATTTTTTTTTGTAGTTTTTAATACTTTTTTGTCATTGTGGCAACAGAAGAATTCCATTTCGAGATATTAAGCATGGACCAATCAGAAAACGAATAAAATAAAAAACAGTATTCAATTTTTGGACATTAAACATAAACCAATCAGAAAACAAATAAAATGA
The DNA here is from genome assembly GCA_964019185.1 of Maratus speculifer. NCBI lineage: Eukaryota > Metazoa > Arthropoda > Arachnida > Araneae > Salticidae > Maratus > Maratus speculifer. The sequence goes on along the minus strand of OZ025290.1, from coordinate 362,906,810 downwards.
AATAAGTTGCGGGATTCAACCAATAAAAACATTCAGATATACTTCAGATTTCCCAATTCTCTAACGAGAACAACAACTATTTCCCAAATAGTTAAAAAAAAAGGAAAAAACAAACAAAGTACGTAATGTCACGTTATATTCACTTAAAAAAATCGCATAAAAAAAAGAAAAAAAAAAACACTGAGATTGAATCGATTTTTGAAGAATTATTTCCTTTCTTCTTTGAATTCAAATAGGTTTCTTTTTTCAATTAAAAGATTTACTCTTTGTTTTAGAATGTAGTGAAATATCAGTAATCATACCCCATTTTCACGAAATCAATATTTAAAAAATATAAATAATATTTTACCATGTAACGTTAAAAATTATCCTTAAACGAAGATCATTTCGTATTTATAAACTTTTCGTCAGTTAATATTTACACAAAAACACAACCATGCAGTCACGTTACAACGTATTCGAAAATGGAAAAAAGGCATAAGCAATAATTCCAACAATGAATGTAACCACAAAATAAATCAGGGAGATGATTTTTGAGAATTATTTCCTTCCTTCTAAGATTGTAGTAATGAGTTTTTCTTTCAATTAAAAGATTCACTTTTAATTTTAAATGTACTGAAACATTAATAATCATATGCTGTTATTAAAAAATTAATACGAAAAAAAACTTGATATTTTACCATGCAATGATTCAAATCATCCTGAAAAATGAAGATCGTCTCGCATTTATAAGCTTTTCGTCAGTTAATATCTACGGAAAAAAAAATACAGAACTACTTAATCTTTGTATTCAGAGAGATTTTTAACTTTTAATATAATGAAATATCAATAAATCATAGCCCATTTTTACACAATTAATTTTTTTTAAGTACAAAATATTTTACCATTTAATGTTAAAAATCACTTTTAAAACGAAGGTCATTCCACTTTTATAAGCTTTTCGTCAGTTAATATATGTATATTTTTAAACACAACTACGTAATGCCACGTTACAACATATTCTGAAATGAAAAAAAAAGGGCAAAAGCAATAATTCCAACAAATAATGTAACCGTAAAATAAATCACGAAGATGATTTTTGAGAATTATTTCCTTCCTTCTAAGATTGAATAACGGCTTTTTTTTTTCAATTAAAAGATTCATTTTTAATTTTAAATGTGCTGAAACATTAATAATCATATGCTATTATTGTGAAATTAATATGAAAAAAAACTTGATATTTTACCATGCAACGTTACAAATCATCCTGAAAAATAAAGATCGTCTCGCTTTTATAAACTTTTCGTCAGTTAATATTTACGAAAAAAGAAAAAAAAAACACAACTACTTAATGTCTACATTAAGAGAGATTTTTGACTTTTAATGATAAGATTTACTTTAAATATGTATGAATAAACACACTATGCTATCATTATCTTTAGAGCTTCCGAGAAAAAAAAAAATAAAACTTTCTACCTCGTCCATTTGGAACTGTGCTACAAAAGACAAAACTTATTAGTTGCTCTTCAAAAACCTTTCTTTTCCAATTCATGAATAAAGTCGTTTTAAGAATATTTTTTTCCTTCCCTCCACATCCCAGTTCTAAAAACTATGCTACCGCTCCAGCGCACCCAAATAATTGTCTTGATGCAAAACAGAATCTCTCTATTCTAATTAGGGAAATATCTGCTCCGGTGGTCGCAGGGTCGTGGGATTAGAGGGGCTGAGAAGGCCTGAAAAGTGAAGTTATTTCTTGTAGGAATTAATTCATGCTGCTGAAATTTAGTGGAGCGAGAATGAATAGCATTGATTAACGGATGATCGAATCGAGAAGAGGAAAAGAGAATTAAGTAATTTTAATCTTCTTCAGGTTCCCTTTTCCAAGAAGTGGGGGACATATTCATACAGGTCGATAATTTTTCATTTCGTAATCATGAAGTTGAAGATGAATTCCTAAAAATTTTTTCTATAAATATGCTAGATTTGAAATAATTTAATAAATCACACAGTGTAGTAATATTAAAGTGACCACCTCGCGATTTTAGTCGTTTTGTTAAATATGTAGGCAAATACATGAGGAATTATTCTGAAACTCCAGCTGTGTTAGCAGATTAGTACAGGTTATACATTTTTTCAAAGATTTTTTTCCAAAACTCCATAAGAGATCCTCAACAAATTGAAAAGAACGAATATTTAAACCTGTAAAAATCTAATGTAAAAAAAGCATTCAAACTGTAGATTATGATTAAGTGGCTTATTGTATTAAATTCTCTTCATTTTTATGAAGATAGAATGCATACTCTTAGAAAAATTAAGGTTTTTTTTTTTAACAGTACAAAATTTCGTAAAATTTTTGCTTATAATTTGCAAGGCTCTTAATATAAAAACATGTTCTTTTCAGAAAATTTGTCTCTCTGTTCTAATTTGGGAAATATCTCCTCCGGTGGTCGCAGGGTCGTGGGATTAGAGGGGCTGAGCAGGCCTGAAAAGTGAAGTTATTTCTTGTAGGAATTAGTTCATGCTGGAGGAATTTAGTGGAGCGAGAATGAATAGCATTGATTAACAGATGATCGAATCGAGAAGAGGAAAAAGATAATTAAGTAATTTTAATCTTCTTCAGATTTTCCTCTTCCAAGAAGTAGGGTTACATATTCAGCTGCATTTACACACAGGTCAATAATTTCTCATTCCGCAATCATGAAGTTGAAGATGAATTTCTAAATTGTCTTTCTATAAATATACTAGATTTGAAATATTTTAATAAACTACACAGGCCAATCGTACTAAAGTGACCATCTTGCGATTTTAACCGTTTTGTTAAATATCTACACAAATGCATAAGGAATTATTCTGAAACTCCAGGTCTGTAAGCAGATTACTACAGCTTATATATTTTTTCAAAGATTTTTCCCGAAACCTCATACACTGTAAAAAATATGACTATTTTCCTGCATTGTCACTCCCCTGCTTTTATAGAATATCACTCTTTTGGCCAATGAGAATGCTCCATGATAGCCTGAAGTAGTCGTTTTCTATAAAAGCAGTGGAGTGACGATGCAGCAAAATAGTCATATTTTTTACAGTGTAGAGACCGTCATAAAATTGAAAAGAACGAATATTTTTTGGATAATCCTGTAAAAACTAATGTAGGAAAAGCATCAAAACCGTAGATTATGATTAAGTGGCGTATTGTATTAAATTGTCTTCATTTTTATGAAGATAGCATGTATTTAAGATAAAATAAGACTTTTTTTAAAACAGTACAAAATTTCGTCAAATTTTTGCTTAGAATTTGCAGAGTTCTTAATATAAAAATATGTTCTTTTCAGAAAATTTGTCGCTCTATTCTAATTAGGGGGACATTTGCTCCGGTGGTCTCAGGGTCATGGGATTAGAGGGGCTGAGAAGGCCTGAAAAGTGTAGTTATTTCTTGTAGGAATTAATTCACGCTGGAGAAATTTAGTGGAGCGAGAATGAATAGCATTGATTAACGGATGATCGAATCGAGAAGAGGAAAAGAGAATTAAGTAATTTTAATCTTCTTCAGATTTTCCTTTTCCAAGAACATATTCAGCTGCATTTACACACAGGTCGATAATTTCTCATTTCATAATCATGAAGTTGAACATGAAATTCTAAATTGTATTTTTATAAGTATGTGTGCCTAAATGTATTAGGTTTGAAATATTTTAATAAACTACACAGTCCAGTCATATTAAACTGACCACCTTGTGATTTTAGTCGTTTTGTTAACCTTTACACAAGGGCTGTGTCAGCATATGTTCGGCTTACCATGTATTCTCAAATAGATGGTGTCCGGGCCCCCCACGTAAAGGTTAAATATCTAGACAAATACATGAGGATTTATTCTGAAACTCCAGGTTTGTAAGCGGACTAGTACAGATTATATATTTTTTTCTGAAACCCCATAAGGGACTGTCAACTAATTGAAAAGAACGAATATTTTTTTTAAAATCCTGTAAAAACTAATGTAGGAAAAGCATTAAAACTGTAGATTATGATTAAGTTGCTTATTGTATTAAATTGACTTCATTTCTATGAAGATAGCATGCATACGCTGAGAAAATTGAGATTTTTTTAAAATCAGTCCGAAATATTGTCAATTTTTTTGTTATAATTTGCAGAATTCTTAATATAAAAATATGTTATTTTCAGAAAATTGTCTTTCTGTTCTAATTAGGATAATATCTGCTCCGGTGGTCGCAAGGTCGTGGGATTAGTGTGCTCGGATGAGGGGCTGAGAAGGCCTGAATAGTGAAGTTATTTCTTGTAGGAATTAATTCATGCTGGAAAAATTTAGTGGAGCGAGAATGAATAGCATAGATTAACGGATGATCAAATCGTGGAGAGGGAAAGATAATTAAGTAATTTTAATCTTCTTCAGGTTTCCTTTTCCAAGAAGTGGGGTACATATTCAGCTGCATTTACACACAGGTCGATAATTTCTCATTTTGTAATCATGAAGTTGAAGATGGATTTTTAATTTGTCTTTTTATAAATGTACTAGATTCGAAATAGTTTAATAAACTACACAGTCCAGTCATATTAAAGTGACCACTTTGCGATTTTATTCGTTTTGTTAAATATCTAGGCAAATACATGAAGAATTATTCTGAAACTCCAGGTGTGTAAGCAGATTACTACAGCTTATATATTTTTTTCAGATTTTTCCCAAAACCCCATAAGGGACCGTTAACAAATTGAAAAGAACGGGTACTGTTTCGATAACCCTGTGAAAACTAGCGTAGAAAAAGCATTCTAACTGTAGATTATGATTAAGTGGCTTATTGTATTAAATTGTCTTCATTTTTATGAAGACAGAATGCATATTCTGAGAAAAGTTAAGGTTTTTTAAAAAAAAGTCCGAAATTTTGTCAAATTTTTTATTTGAATTTGCAGAGTTCTTAATATAAAAATATGCTCTTTTCAGAAAATTTGGCGCGCTGTTCTAATTAGGGAAATATCTGCTCCGGTGGTCGTAAGGTCGTGGGATTAGAGGTGGCTGAGAAGGCCTGAAAACTGAAGTTATTTCTTGTAGGAATTATTTCATGCTGGAGAAATTTAGTGGAGCGAGAATGAATAGCTTTGATTAACGGATGATCGAATCGAGAAGAGCAAAAGAGACTTAAGTAATTTTAATCTTCTTCAGATTTTCCTTTTCCTAGCAGTGGAGTACATATTCAGCTGCATTTACACGCAGGTCGATAATTTCTCATTTCGTAATCATGAAGTTGAAGATAAATTTCTAAATTGTCTTTCTATAAATATGTGTGCCTAAATGTACTAGATTTGAAATATTTTAGTAAACTGCACAGTCCAGTCATATTAAAGTGACCACCTTGCGATTTTAGTCGTTTTTTGTTAAATATCTAGACAAATGCATGAGGAATTATTCTGAATCTCCAGCTGTGTAAGAAGGTTAGTACAGGTTATATATTTTTTCAAAGATTTCTTCCAAAATTCCATAAGGGGCCATCAACAAATTGAAAAGAACGAATATTGTTTTGGATAACCCTGTAAAAACTATTGTAGGAAAAGCATTCAAACTATAGATTATTATTAAGTGGCTTATTGTAATTAACTGTCTCCATTTTTATCAAAATATCATGTATACTCTTGGTGAAATTAAGGTTTTTTTTTACATAGTCAGAAATTTCGCCAAATTTTTACTTTTAATTTTCAGAGTTCTTAATATAAAAATATGTTCTTTTCAGAAAATTTCTCTCTGTATTCTAATTAGAGAAATATCTGCTCCGGTGTAGAGTACATTTACTTATATTACTAGAAGTAGAGTACATTTACACACAGGTCGATAATTTCTCTTTTCGTAATCAAGGAGTTGCACATGAATTTCTAAAATGTCTTTCTATAAATATGTATGCTTAAATGTACTAGGTTTGAAGTATTTTAATAATTTAGTCCGATGTCAAAAACATTCTTCTTTCGGCACAGATGTCATATATGATTGTACGTTTGGGAGATTGTAACGAAATGGCGATTTTATGCTTCACATGGTAACCCGGTTATTTTGTTTCAACAATTTATTTAAAAAAAGAAACAGCTGTTGAAGCAATAAATAGACTGTTATAAATAATAAACACAATAATATATATTAATATCACAATAAATCGTAAATATTAAAATTTATAGCAATATTCAAAAATAAAGTTTTCACGAAAGTGGCATGTGAAAAAAACATGCCAACGTGGTATGTATATGACATCAGTTCCCTTCTTTTTCATGCTTGTTAACATTCTAAAAATTGTTACACATGTTCATATTTCAGTGTTATTATTTCAATACTATACCACCTTTGATTTTCATCTTAAGTTTACGTTTCATTTTACCATTCGGTTTAAAAACGAGTTTATCTCAGTCATGATACTTAATAAAATCAAAAATGTTCGTTATTTTGTTGTACATCAGCTGCTTAAGAATCGCCAAGTTAGTTGAATGCGAATCGTAGTCATTGCATGAACAGCATGTAGAATAAAACTATGAAAAATTGAGAAAAACCGCTATTACAGTGCCCCCTTCCAGAGGACTCTTACTAAATTTACTTGGGAACTGCTGGACTGGACATAACCAAAAACCTGCACATACAATTTGGTTCAATTCTATGCATAAATTCATACAAATTGATGTGGTGCAATAATTTAAATGGTTCAAAAATAGCTATTACAGTGCCCACTTCCGGCGGAATATTTTCAAATTCCAGAAGTACTGCTGGCTATAACTAAAAACATACATAAAAGAATGGTTCAAGTCAAGACATAACTTCATATGCTTTTCGATTATACAAAGAAGATACGGAAAGATGAACGAACAGACTGATATTTTATATAAACATGTTTTTCGAGATTTCTGACCACTAAAACATTTAAATCCGTCAAGTAGGTTTTATTTAAAGGTTGACTTATAATTATTTTGAAAAATAAAGATCTTATGACAGTTCTTACAGTATATACGTAAGGCAAGGTTCAGTGGAAAACGGGGGAATGTTGTTAAGCATTAGTCAATAATGAAATTCTTCGATAAAGGTGTATCCCAGTGAATTTTCAAATTTCTCTAACTAATATTAAATCTATGGTCATATAATGTATTCGTATTTTTAAAATATTTCAACAGGAATTTAATATTTTAAACTTATTTTTTCTGTGTATTCTAAGAATGTCTACTATTTCTTTTCTTTTTTGTTGGTTGTCAAAATGCTTTTAAAGTATGTACCAAATTTATAAAATTATGTGTTGAATTTTTTTTTTTTTTTTTTTTTTTTTTTTTTTTTTTTTAATGAGACATCCTTGAAGAATAGTATGCATAAAAAATTAATTAAAAATACTATTTTCATGGTAAGATATTTTAACAATACGAATGCATCATATATCCAGAAGTCTATCATAAGAGAGGAGAATTTTAAATTTTTACAGTGATAACTTATGAAAAAAAATGTGATATTTGACTATTTTACAAAATTTTAGATTTTAGCATTTTTTAAAATCGTTGTTTTTTAAAATGCATTCCGAATTTAATAATTATATATAATGTGAACAGTCATTCCTAGATATGTTCGTAATTATTTAAATATGTAGTTCCCAATGTCGTTGTTTGGTCCGTACGTCTGTCTGCATATAACAGAAAAAAAACTACCTGACTGAATGATTTGGATTTTAATACATAGAATCGTAGCAGAATTTTTTCCAGTCCTATAAATTTTATGAAAATCGAATTAAAACTTAAAAAGATATCAATAAAAGTTTTCTTCATTCTATTAAATCCTATCATACGTAGTTATTTCAATCATACCCCATGATAGGTAATCCCATGGTGGTGACGTCTTATTTAAGATAAAATCATTTTATTTCCATCTTAATGACTTTAATATATATATAACCGTAATAAATTTTGCATTCATTCATTTTTGCATAAGAGTGCAACATCAAGCTCTGAATATTTATAAAACTAACTATAGTGCGAACCAAACTTATTTGCCACGTTTGATGTACAATTTCCGAAAATTTTAAAATCGAATTATTTTTTCTAAAAATATATCAGTTTTAGTCATTTATATTCACCTTTTATTGAAACCTTTTGAGATTTGACAGACAATAGTAGCGTGTGATCTAAACGTTTTTGGTATTTTTTGCATTTTTTAAGGAGAAAATTATGTATAATTTAAGAAATAATAGCCTTTCATTACATGGGATTTAAAAAAAAAAAATCATAATTCGTAAAGTGTAATTAAAACTATTTTCTTTAAGAAAGAATTTTAATATAGTTTTTTTTATTTGAAAAAAAAAAAAAAAAATTGGGTCCTTGTAAATGATGAGTTCGAAATTTACCTTACGTGAAAAATATTAGTTTATATTATTTAAAAAGAAAATTGCCTCTTGGACTGTACCAGTATTATTTATTTATTTATTTATTTATTCATTTATTCATTTACATATGGGCTGCTGATTATTCCATTTTTGCAATATTTACACATTCTATAAACCAGCAAGGACAGATTTAAGATATGATATTAACTTAATATATAAAAAAATGTTAAAAGAAAAACTTACAAATTTTCAGATATTTTTAGTCATTAGTCATCACTTACCTAGAAAAAAAGCAAATTTTTAATAATACATACATATAAAAAGAGCAATACATAAATGATTATACTGACAAGTTTCAGCTTTATTTTATTTCCATATATCTTTAAAAAATTATTAATATATATTGTCGTTTAACTTAAAAAATTACTTACAATATTATTTATATATTTTAAAGAGAAAATTAAATGCATGCACTCATTAAAATGACTTAAGAAATTTATTGCTTGATCTGATTTTCAACTTTGAAACAAAGAAATAAAAAGTTACGAATAATATGCATTGTGTTATATAGTAATTATATTTGCAAACACTTGTGGCTTTTTACGAGTCAAATAATCAAAAATTGAATCAGAAAATTATTTGACTATTTTTTCCTCCTTTCTGTGTGCTTATGTATAAATTTCATTTATTCAATTAAGTGTTTTCAAAAATATAAATTTCATTTTTTAATAAACGTGTTCATTTAATATAGTGAAAACAGTCTAAGAAAAAAAATTACTTAGTGACCAGAGAAAGATTCCGTTTTAGACAGGCTACCGTATTACAAGTATATTTGTATAATGTTCTTTCCGTAAGAAACATGAATATTTTTTGATATAGACAGATACAGTAGTCTTAGGATTTACAATATTTTTATGATCCGATTTAGGAGCTTCTGTTCCGGTTTTAATGTCTTTTTATCCCGCTTCTTTTGGGAGAGTAGACCTGACAGGTAGTCATAGTAGACAGGTCTTTAAATTAATGAGTTTGTTGAGTAATTTAGTGGATGAAGAAATACAATTCATGTACAAGCACATGTCTCAGAAATTAAATTATTTATTGGTAGAGGCATTACAATAGATGTACAGAAACTCGCGGTTAAGGCTTCCAGCGAACATTTAATGAGATTATAACTTGAACTACGCACCAAATATATATTATATATATATATATATATTATGTATGCTTTATAACTTTGGATTCCAGGCATTTCTGGAATACGCTCTAAACGCACAAGCATTATCGTCTATTAAGTAAAAGGGTCCAATCCTTCTCTATTGGAAATGACATTAAATCACATTAGGAAGATTATGCTTATCCGGGGATTGTAGGAAACGCATAAATAATAAAAATCTAAAATGAAATGAACGTGTCATTATACTTAAACACTATTCTATAATAGAGTAGTAAAAAATTCCACTATGCTTTCCTCAGCTCTGAAGAACTTATTCACATTTATCATGTAGTCTTTAAAAATTATGTTGGTAAATAATTCATTTTATATTTATGTAATTAATTTTTAATCTGTTTTATTATATTTTATTATTTATACTATTATTATTGTTAATATTGTTACTATTTTATTTATTAAATGACTTTAAATTACTTTTTTACTTTATTTACTTAATTTATTATATATTAATTAATTTCTAAAAAACTAAACAGTTTTTTTAGTGTATATTAACACTTTCCGGCGCAGTGCCTTTAACAAGGACGCCTAAATTTAATTTTCTTGCACCAAGAATATTTAATTAAAATTTTCCTTTTATAACATACTTGAAAATAAATAAATTCCTATTTTCTGATAAAGTTGTTTATAAATTCTGGTGTAAGTTAGTTATTTTAAAGAGATTTACTCCGAGCCGAAGGAGTTAAAAAGAAAAAAAAAAAAAAAAAAAAACAAGAGGCTTGACCCAGAAGTAAGGTTACTAACGTTTTACTTTGATTATTGAAAAAAAAATCAAATAGATTACCAAAGTAATCACATTTGTTACTTATTAATCTCTTTTACAGGTAATTCAAAGATAATTATTTTTTATTACAATATTGTTCTTATTAATATTTTTAATGCCTGTTGGTTGTTTTTTAATTTTTTCCAACAATGTTTTCAAAGCATTGGAGAACATGCTTTGCAAATGTTTTATTTTTCTTTTGAGTCATGTTTTAAAATAAGGATCAATCCAACAAGAGCTAAAAATTATGTACTAGGCGCGGAATTTGAAACTTTTTCCAACACTAAGAATTCACACAATTAAAAAATATATTTTTTTTCGATAGAATGAAATTAGACATCTAATAAAACAATTAAAAAAAACACAGATCTCAATGCAAAACCATTTTTAGAAATTACTGTCTATATCTGACAATGCGTGTGATTGCTTTCGTGTATAAGATAAATAACATTTATACATAACCCCTAATACATTCAAAGTTTAAAATGAAGTCCACAGCGGAAATTGCTTTCCCAACAGTTATTGTCATAATCAATTTAGAGAGCGAATTATTTTGTATAATTTTGTAAATGATATAAGTGTTATGTCCTCTATAATCAATAGAAAACATGCTGTAGTGCGCTTCAGTTATTGAACTACATTTAATGTATTACGACGTCATTTTATAATACAACTCAAACGATTTTTCCCATAGACCATAATGCAACGCAATTTTCGTGCATCTCTGTAAATGAGCTATAAACATTACGCCTGTCATTTCCATTACCAAACATAATATAGAAAAATGGAGCAACATTTAATTTTTTTTATAAATCAGAATATATTTACGAGATTTAGAGCAGGAAACAGACAAATAAATCGAATTCATAAACAATTTTCGTCTTCATCGGAAAGTGTTAAAAACAACTTTCTATTACGAACTAAAATTCGCTGAATAATCTGTAAAAGTGAGTAATAAGTATTAGATATAATAGTTTATAAGTAATTTAAGATTAAAACTTCTATTAACCCTACTTCTTTCTCAAACTTTAGTAGCGTTTTTTAGGTGTGTTCGTTATTGTATAAATACGTAACACCTATAATCCTCGTTTGGCCCACCCGTCTGTCTGTCAGTTAGTATATAATAGAACAAAAACTACCTGATGGAAGGGTTTGGAATTTATTATATATATTAACATGTATATAGTATGTTGCAGAATTTTGGGAGTTATTTAAATAAAATCGAATAAAATCTTAAAAAGATATTAATGAAAATTTTCTTCATTCCATGAAATCCTATCAAATTTATTGAATTCAATGATATACCATGATAGTTAACGATTCTAGATTGCCATGGTGATGATGTCCTATTCATAATATTGTTTGATTATTTCCACATTAGAGAATTTAACATGTATAACCGCAATAATTTTCAAACTCATGCACATTTGCATGAGAGTGCTACAGCTATTGGACCAAAATCTGAATACATATATAACTAGTTATAGTATGAACGCATCTCATTTGCCATGTTAGAAGCAAAATTTTCAACTTTTTTACAGATTAAGTTATACATAGACATGTAATTTCTGATTCAGTAACATCTTCTCAAGAGAAATACGAAATGTACAAGATTTCGCAATTATTCTGACATCTCAACTTTTATGCTGTAAGCTTATTACACAGGCTTCCTGTTAAATGGGCGCCAGTCGGAAGCGTATAATCTATGCATTACTTTAAAAGTAGCGAAAGCGCATTTTAAGATACTTTCTTTTCAAAACAAGATTCTAAATCATAATCAAGAAATGTTTTCGTTATCAAAACATATTGAGTTATTTTTAAGGAATTTCAAATTCTTCAAAGCAGAAAAAGAGTGGGATAAAAATAATGATACAAAAAGTAAAATAGTTATAAATGTTAATAAAAAGTGAAATAGTTATAATGATATAAAAAGTAAAATCACTGTATCGAAATATAATATTTCATGTTCCTGCTTTTCTACGCTTCCAATTAAAATAAAATTCATTCGAACTCGGTTATAGCGAGATCGGATTAGCATCCTGAATCGGTTTGAACAACCCAAATTTAACTGAATCCGAAGTTCGGATCCGGTAAGGTTGATGTTTTGGCTCTGAGGTTAGATTTTGAAATTATCGAGTCGAATCAGGTTGGCCCGATTTTTCAAAACGTCATGAATATTTTCCAAATCAAAAAACTTTATATTTATGCATTAGTGAGAGGGATTTTTTTTCTTTTTTCTACAAAAAATATAAAATTGATATTACAGATAAAATTGTGGTCTATTTTTTTCATAATTGTATTCAAGTAGGGTTTAATTTTCCTTCACTTCGGGTTCGAGTTTAAGCAGAATTTTCAAGTAACAGACCCGTACAGCAGTCATGGGATGGATATAATGCGGAAGTTTCAACGATAAAAAAAAAAAGAAAGGAAATTGTTATTGATCTAATGTAAAAATAAAATGCCAAAAATTGGATTGTGTCGGGGGAAACTCGGAAATAATAATTTTAAAATTTGGTCAAAAATTATCGACTTTGACTTATCTTTTCTAAAAAATATACACATAAAATGTACAATATGAATTTCAAAAAGCTGACTGGTTTATTTAAAAGGCGACAAAAATAAAAGAAAAGAAATGTTACAAGTTAAAATATATCTTATTTAACACTTGTTACTGCTTTCGGGCTTTCCGAAGGCCTTTAATATAAAATATTTTAATAATTAATTGCCGTTTATTTACTTCATTTTTGTAATAAGAGAGCCAATTGTTATTACAGTTGAAAGTAGAAGTAGCAGTCCTTTGGATTGAATTTAAGGGAAGAAAATTTTTTCTCTACTTATTTTACGTCTTATTTTACTACTTTATCTTTCTAAATATATTTTCTTTACTTAAATTCAATCTAAGAAACTTCAATTTTTATTCTATGTTTGCTTTCAATTCTAATTCGACATTTCAACGTGAATAAATAAACAAAAAATTAAAATGTTCTTTGATGAAGGGCTTGGTAAAAGCCCAAAAGCGCTAAGACACTTTAAAAAACATGTATTTTTAAATCGAGCTGTTCCATTATGTTAGTCGCCTTTTAAGAGTGTTCTTGAATCAAAAGAAGGCAAATCAATGGCATAAGTTTAAATTTATTTTTGGTCGGATATACGTGAAACTAGCTGGTATTATTTTTCAGAAGTCATCAAATCCCACTTATTTTCCCATTTGTTTTGCAAACGCAATAGATCCTTCAGAAAATAGTGTCGAATTGCGCATTTTGAACCAAATTTCCACGCGAAAGAATAAAAAGCAGTCAGCGAAGAGAGAAAAATACCTTGTCACATGACCAAAACTACTTATGATTCGGTAAGTAATTATTTATAAAAAAATGAAAATACAGTTTGATTCCTAATCGCTTCACACAGTCAGTTCTGCCAATTCCTTTAAAAAAATGAATTCGTAAATGTGTCAAAATGTTTTACCCTTGTTGAGCTGAGTAGTTGAAAACAGCCTTAAATAAACCAGTGAGCTTTTAAAGTTCATATTCTATATTTTATATTTTAATCAAGGTGAAATATTGCGTTTCGTCTTATGATTTTTTTTTCTTTTCAAAACGTACTTTTTCATGGGTTTTCTACGTTTCTAATAAATACAATGTAATATATAAAAGAAATTATAATTAATGATATTTTTTAAAATGATTTAGCTTTGTTCCAACAACACTTATAAATGATAATAGGCTTTTTACTGATTTTATTAGTTTAATTAGAAAAAGAATGGAAAATGTGAATGGGCCAAAAAAGAAAAAAATATTTTTGTTCAAATCTATTAACCAAGAAATGATATTAAATTAAAATTCCTCAAATTCATGGACATTATATTACACTAAAATAAAAAACATACAAAAAAAAAAAAAAAAAAAAAAAAAAAACTTAAAGCAATTTTACAAGGACGTTTCGGATTAATTCATATTCCCTCATCCGCTATTCCAACCTAAAAAACATTTAGATGTTAAAGTTCAACATTCAGAAAAAAATACAACACGTTGTCAAAATGGAAATTACAGTTAAAACAAAACCGAATACTGTAATTCTACAGATTCAGCCTCATTAATTGCCAATTCAATAGTTCTATAGAGTACCAAAAGCTTCCAAAAAAAAAAAAAAAAAAAAAAAAAAAAAAAACGGCTGGCGTAATTGCTGCAGTTCAGCAATTATGCCAACTGCAGTAATTCGGTTTTGTTTTTACTGTAATTTTCATTTTGGCAACTTGTATTTTTTGAAAGATGTTGAACTTTAACATCTAAATGAATTTTATGTTGGTATAGCTAGTGAGATATTATGAGTTAATCCGAAACGTCTTTGTTAAATTGTTTAAGTGCTTTTATATGTTTTGAATTTTAGTGTAATATAATGTCTGTGATTTTGTTCAATTTAAATTTAATATGATTGTAACCAGACGTAGTTCTTTTGTATATATATATATATATATAAAGATATGCCTATTTTTTTAAAAATATTCTCATTGATAATTAAAATCAAAAGATGAAATGCCATATTGATTCGCTCAGAAAATATGGAATATGCATTTTAAAAAGGCGACAAAAATAATAAAATAATAATAATATTAATATTGACATTACAAGTTTAACTTGTCTGATATGGCAAAATCAAATGAAAATCCATAAATTAGTTCTTGAGATATAGATATTATGGAAATCCTGAAAAAGGAAGCATAGGAGCACCACCTGTAGGATGATATGTATCAAAAGCTTATCAGATTCAATTTATATCAAGATGTATCTGAATCCAAAATGTTGTGAATTTCCTTGCATGAGATAGAACGCCCACAAAATTTATGTCACCTACAGACAGACTGACAGACAGACGGACTAGATAGATGGATAGACTCACAAATAAACATTTAGTTGAAACATGTTTTTTGGAGTCTCTGACCCCTAAAATGTGTTACTTTGTTGAAAACCGGAATTCGAAAATTTTTACAAATCCAATACTTTCTTCTTGTTAAGATAGAAGAAAGTAAAAAGTGGGAGAAGTCCCATTATACACGCCAGTAGTATGCACTGGCAGTACATGTATGCACTTAAAAATATACATTTTATTTTTGTTGCCTTTTAAGTAAAACCAATGAGCTTTTTAAAGTTCATATTATGTATTTTGTGATTTATTCTGATTTATTTTTTAATATTTATATATATAAATCTTCTGTGCGTGTGTTTGTCACTGAACTCCTCCTAAACGAATGAACTGATTTTAATGAAATTTTGTGTGTGTGTTCCAGTGGATTCGAGAGTGGTTTAGATTAACATTTAATCGAAATTGATTCAGTACTTTTTTAGTAATTAGGCAAAAACTAATAGTTAGTGATTTTTCGCTAATTAAAAGTGTTGAATAAGTTCGCTGAATAGACCGCGGACGGAATGGGCGAGCGGTCTAAGGCGCCAGATTTAATTTCTGGTTTTTAAAGAAAGAGATCGTATGTTCGAACTCCACTCCTGACGTACGTGTATAATTTGCAATATTTTTTTTTTTTTTTTTTTTTTTTTTTTTTTTTTTTTTTTTTTGTATTATAATTTTAATTAACCGACTTCAGAAAATCATTAACTTTTAACTAAGAAGAGAAAAATAAACTTTTCTATCAAACATTGAACTGACTTCAAAAACTACTGCAAAGTAAAAAAAATAATTTCCTTACATAATTGTAATAAGAAATTAAATTAAGAGTGTAGTATTTACTGTGCGTATTATTATATTTATGTACATTTATTTGATATTTTGGAATCGGTGTCAGGACAACGTCTGTCGGGTCCGCTCTTTTCTATAAATTGAGAATTTCAATATTATTAAAATAAAATTGACATGTTATCATGAAAAAGTTAATTTTTGCTGCAAAATACACTGCATTTGATCTAACAAGTGAAAGTTTTTATGCCGCGCATATTGTGATATTGAACCATTAACAGTTAATATAGAAAATAAAGTAACATAATAATAATAATAATAATAACAATAATAATAAATGAAGAATAAATGAAGCTTTTCCAACCTTAAAAAAATAAAATAAAATACCAATATATTTTCTATGAGATTCTCTTTTTTCAAAAACGTAATTTGCTATTTAAAATATGAATTCGATTATTACTTTTCAATACTTAGACATTTCTTATTAGGAAAAAAAAGCAATTTAAAAAAAAATGACATTCATTAATTTCATTTTTTTCTCTTTAAAAAACCCACATCATTGCTCAATTCAAAGCCTCAATAATCTCGCAATAATAACAATAAAAAAAAAGTTTGAATACTTACACTGTATTTATATGCATTAAAGATATGAGTTTTTGAATTTACTAAACTTCTTGAAAGTTTTTCGTAAGCTAAAAACTTTTCAATCTCAGCAAATAAGCGGATATGTTATGTTTTTTTTTCTTTGTAAGCTGATTTTAAAAATATATGCCTGTAGCTGTTCCATGAAGCATAAAAAATTTTGGAAGAAAAATTTGTGAAGTATGAAAAAGTGACTTTAAAGATTTTTTTTTCTTTTCTCCGAATCGGAAATGCTGTTACAAAATATTTGCTGTTTGAAACTTTTTCTGTCTTTTTTTTTCTTAAATAAGCAGAATGTAAATTTCATTTATGAATTATAAAAAAAAATTCCCGCATGTTGAGCGATGTAGATCAATGTTTTTATTTAAAATATTAAGGTAAGAAAGTTTTTAAAAGAGATTACTTGTTAACATTTTTGCTTGAAATAATATTTTAATGTATACACAATTCGGTAATCAGAAAAAAAGTCAGCATTTATTCCAGCAATAAGTAAAAATCATTCGCTATAAACTACTTTGTGATCACAACTAACGATTTTAACTTTATTACGAACTTTTATTTCTATTTAAAATATTAAGATGGAAGCTCATTAAAATTGAATACGTATTAAACACCTTTGTTTTAAATAATATTGTGATCAAAATAGACTTCGATAATGATAAAAAGTAATGATACTTAAAAAACGGAGCATTTGTTTCAACAAAAAATAAAAATTATTCGTTATAAAGTACTTATTGTTCAAATTTAACTACTTAAATTTTATTACATTTTTTATTTAAGTCAACTTGGGTTTTATATGTACAGATGAAATTTTAAATACTTTTAGAGTACAGAACTTTGGCGTCTTATAAAAAAAATTGCGCAATTTTGCTTTAGAAAGTGAGATTTGTTTCCCAAATGATGAAAACAGGTATATGTGAGGGAAAACTATGGTGTATGTTTTTTTTCTGTTATCACATTACTCCGTTTTTTATTTATTTATTTATTTATTAATTATTATCATGTACGATAATTATTTTTTTCCCTTTTCATTTTGCTATCCAATTTAATAATTTTGATGTGCCTTGTTTTTGATGTTTTTTCTTCATTTAATTTTGATTTTATGTATGTTGGTAGCCCCAAATTTGTATTATTTTGCTTTTTCATAGCAAATACGAAGATGAAACCACACACTTCATTTGTAGTTCCAAAGTATTTGGGGCCTGAAGATTCTGCTTTCTTTCTACAAGTTCCATCTGTATTCATTTTAATTATTTATTTTTTTCCGATTATGTTCAATGTGCTATAAATTATTAAATTCAATGGTTCATATATTGTCATACAATTAATGGTTTTATATATATGTATATATATATGTAATAATAATTCGACGAAATGCTGTGTTCCATGAACTCTAGGAGTCCGCAGCAGTTGCTCCGGCAGTTGGCGAGCAGTGGAAGAGTTTCATTGGGGTATTTCCCCATTATATAAACAAAACCATCAGTCTTCAATTTCTTTATTTATGAACTCATAAAATAAATAAGCTATTCCCCGCAGTCACCTAGACACTGTCTTCAAATATTCCAAAACGTCGTGATTAAGCTGCATCCCAAGATATTAGAATTTTTCGAGGAAACAGAAACAGCATCCGAATATTTGAAAAGTCAATCGCATTCTGACGCTCGTAAAAAACCAAATGAGAAATCCACATTTTCACGACAAACTAGCCCCTCCTACTCCGCGTCAATCATTTTAAAAATCCAATTAGGATTAACTCGAGTCTACACGTTAAAAAATGATCACCTCTGATTGGTCTTAGCAGGCGTGGCCTCGGGTAGAGACTATATTTTGCCTCGCAAATAACAAGCCCTTATGTAAAATTGATAAATACCTTATCGATATTATACAAATGCATAAACATTAAATATACTGTTAATGTATGTGAAAGTGTGCAAGGAAATATGCATGAAAAATTTCTTTCTCACTAAGATCCCTTTCTCTATCTCGACAAGGCTCTTATACTGTAAGGTACCGACATTTCTTTTCTAATCCATTATTAACCTGCATTATCATGTACTAGAATTATAAAATTCATGTACAAATATGTGTATTTCCGATAATCCTAAATAATTTTAATTATTTGAAAAACTAATTTAAATTATTAATTTAATTTTAAGGCATTTTTACGTTAGCCGACCACAGTTGGTAAATCGAATAATCTTTAGAATTACTAGTTTTTATGACTTTCAAAAACAATGTTGTTAATTTTACGACCAAACCCTCTCTTCGAAAATGGGCAAGTGTCTACCCAAAAAGTAACAATAATTTAATTTTAAAGCAATTTTACGTTAGCCGAACACTGCTAATAAATCGAATAATCTTTAGAATTACTAGATTTTACGACTTACAAAAACAATGTTGTTAATTTTAAGACCAAACCACTCTCTTCAAAAATAGGCAACTGACTATGCGAAATGTAACATCGAAATATTTTAAAGACTATAAAGTAAAAAAAAAAAAAAAAAATCTAAATAAATAAGTGAAAGAAAATCATTCCAGTCTGTTCGGAGAAGAAAATAGCTTTCATGCTTCTTGTTTTTAAAAATCCAGTTTATTTCACACCAAAGCACAAAAATGAACATAGCCTGATTATAGAATATTGAATATCAATTTTCATCAATAATGAATACAATTTATCTAATTTTTTGGATGGTATTATTATGGTCGTCAATTTTGGGCGAAACCTTAAAATAACCGCCATCTTAAAAGAACAAGTCGTAAAAAGCTAATCAATAAACTTAGCCTAGATCCGCAAGATTTGAAATCTGAGCTTACAGTGGTGATCAAAATTGTGGACACTTTTAGTTAGTTTTCATTCCAAAAAAGAAAATCCTCCTTTTGCAGCCGTCCAGAGGAAAGCACTTCGGAAAATTTTGCTATATTTTCGTCAGTCATGATCCCTTGATCCCAAAACCACCCTCCGTTGAAATGTTGACTTACATATATATACTATATAGATATATATCCATATATATATAGATATAGATATCGGAATTTTTTCGTGCTGTAACTCTCGAATTTATGAACCGATTTGGATGAAATTCTATATATGCATGGTTAAAGTACTAATGTCTCGACCGAGTTCATTGGCCAGATTCAACCGACATCTTGTTTCAAAATGGAGGCCATTTGAATTTGTAGACACTTATGGAAATTTTTATGTTTTCTAACTTTTTCTTTAAAATGACCTATGTTGTTAACTTACATTGTGTTACTGTTTAAAATGTCTTTTGATGTTTCTAACATTCTGTTTAAAATGATATATAAGAGTTTGAATTTTGTGAAACTCTTTTCTATAAATATACAAAGTTAAAAACATAAAAATTTCAAAAGAATCGAATGGCCGCCATTTTGAAATAAGATGGTGGATGAAATTCGGTCGAGACATTAGTACTACTATTATGCACATAAAAAATTTCATCCAAATTAATTCATAAAATCGAGAGTTACAGCATGACAAAATTCAGATATATATATCTATATACATATGGATATATCTATATATATAGTATATGTATGTTTTGTGATCTAGTGGTCATGATCGACGAAAATATAGCAAAATTTACCGATGGGCTTTTCCCGGACGGCTAAAATAGGTAGTTTTTTTGCTTTTTGTAATGAAAGCTACCTAAAAGTTTCCAAAATTTTGGCCACCACTGTAAGTCCTGTACGTCTTCTTACTCACATCCAAACTTGAATGTATACACTACAAATACTCAACACATAAAAATAAACACATTTTAGAACACTTTTTGTCACCAAATTTACAAGATATTGTGCTGCAAATTGTGTTGCTATCTAGAAATCTGTTTCAAAAATAGTGTTGTAAATGGTGTTGATGAAAATACTTTCTTACAAAAGTGTTGCGCTGCACAACATTTTGTCACCAAATTAACAACACATTGTAAACAACACACAATATAGAACAATTAGAAAAATAAAGCAACACATGTAAAACAATGTCTACAAGGTGCCTTTAAAATTACACAATTTTACAAATGAAGTAAAAGGCAGTTTTCTACAGGAGATTACGAATCAGTTAACTAATACAATCGGAATTAAAAACATTAGTTAAACCTGTCTTTTTGGAAATATTTTCAATAGTCTTATTTTATTTTTCCCTTTATACTCCGTCCTCCCCCCCCCCCACTTGGAATAAAGTGGACTTTTCCGGATGGAGCCTGAGAACGCAAAACAGCAGCAACTGTTGTTAGAGTTCTTCTCACTGATGAGGACCGCGTAAGTGACGGTCGAAAACGTTCTGAACTTTTTAAAAAGGACTTTGAATGTATTTTAAAGTGTTTTTATGTTTGTTTGTTTTTTTAGTTATATTATGTTTTTATTATGCAATTTTTAAGTAATATATATACATTTACATGTATTTTGACGTTTTAATGAGTTTACTAATTTTACCAATAAATATCAATAACTCTAAATTTGTGTAATTTTTAACAACACTTTTTACACAATCTTTTTGCTGGCACAACACCTTCGCATCACATTCACAAGATAATCAAAAACAATTTTAGTTAAAAGCGTTAATTATGTTCAGTTAGTGTCGTAAAAGTGTTTCACGAATATGCAGTGCACAAGTGCTGACACATAAGAAAAATGTCAGCAACCGTAGAAATTCAAACTGCTGTTTCTCAGCTATTTTGTTAAATAAAAATGAAATGAAAAATACTTCAGAATCATTGTAGCATAAACCAAAAACTTAAAAAAGGTATTTTTAAATTTTTATTTTTATTTTTATTTTTGTTTGTCCTTTAAACTTTAGTTATATTTTTATTTAATTACACTTTATATTATACCTGAGATTTTGTGCTTTTGTTTGTCAAGTAGCTTTTAAATTTTTTGCGAAAATAGTTTATTTATCAGTATTGATCTCTATAACTTTACCGGTTACGTGTATGAAAACAAGTGGATTTTTTTTTATTAAAAGTTATTATAAGTCTTTACTGTACTGCTTTCGCATTTAGCATGTATAACTTTATTTCTGGAATATAAAATTTTTAATTAATACACAGGAAATAAATCACCGTACAACTTGTATTATATATTTATGTGCTAAAAGTTTATACATTTAGATACTACAACTGCAAACTGCTTACTCAATAAATTTGGTCTGAAAGAAGACTGTGACTAGTAATTGTAACCGATCAAATATATTTTTGACCTCTCCTTTCTGCGGGGCTGGTCCAGTTGAAACTCGTCGTCTTTGATTGTCCATTGGTCCGCCATTTCAGATGCATGGAAAAAGTTTTAAATAAGGTTCTTTCACCCGAACTTTTTATTTTAATATTTAAATTATCAAATTGCAGCCTACAACAAATTCTATAGAAGATGAATTTTTTAGCACTGAACTCCAAATGAAATTTAAGGCGTCTCACTCCCCATTGCCACATGTTTCTTTGTACAGGTAGATTTCTGCAAAAAAATAAATCAAATTTCTATTCGAAAATACTGGTAACGTTGACATTGTTAGCTGTGCACCTGTTGATTAGTTTGTTTAGCTCCAAAATAATACGCGGAGATATACGACTGGGAAAATCTAATAGGAGTAGATATTTTCTAAAACCTTATTTGTACGATTCTTATTATAAGTGCGTACACGTTCATTTGTAATACAAAGCATATCCGAGTTAGTATGCATGAAGTGGATTGTATACGAACTTGGCAGTTAACGCATAACTTGTGCAAAGAGTATATTATTTCGTAGCAATTAAGGAATTAATATAAATTTCAAGCTATGATTATCGACATTTTTAAATTTAAGATTGAGTAAAAAAATTATGCATCTATTATTTGTATATAACTGTCATGTAAAATAATATTACACATTATCATATAAATTTCATATGTAAGCCAATAACTTCTTTTTTGAGAATTCTCACTGAATCAAGAAAATAAATGAATTTAATTAGGGACCTGCAAGAAGTGTAAGTTCCCGATTTTGACGACAGTGGTATCGTTGGAAAGATCTCATCGAGAGCAGTAAAAAACTCAATGGAACTACCCGTCGCAAATCAGCCGTTTTCGAGATATCCGACAATATATGTCACGTAACTAGTGCATACTTAATGGGAAACTGCAAAAAATTTTAGTCTCGTTTTAACGAAAGTAGTATCGTTAAAAAGATATCATCATGAAGGAGAAAAAACTCAATAGAATTACCCGTCGCAAATGAGCCGTTTTCGAAATATCCTATAATTTATGTCACGTAGCTAATGTATACTGTTCCAGTGCACACTTAATTGGGGACTGCAAAAATTTGTTTTCTCGATTTTGATGAAAATGGTATTGTTGCAAAGATATCATTGTGAAAAACTGAATGGAACTACCCATCTGAAATGAGCCGTTTTCAAGATATCTGACAATTTATGTCACTCAATGCAGTTTTCCAGCAGTGTGCATTAGCAATGTGACACAAATTGTCGGATATCTCGAAAACGTCTCATTTCCGATGGGTGATTCGATTGAGTTTTTTAATTATCGCGATGATATCTTTTCAACAATACCACTTTCTTAAAATCGAGACTAAAATTTTTTGCGGTCCTTCATTAAGTGTGCACTAGCTACGTGACATAAATTGTCGATATCTCGAAAACGGCTGATTTGCGACGGGTAGTTCCATTGAGTTTTTTACTGCTCACGATGAGATCTTTCCAACGATACCGACAAAACCTTTCCAACGATCATTTCGTCAAAATCGGTGACTTACACTTCTTGCAGTTCCCTAGTAAATAGAAAGATAGATATTCTTCCGTAAAAATTGGCTTATGAAGTAATAATTTAGTTGGTAGCGGAACAAAATTTATTCCTTTACTGTCCTTTAATGAAAATTCATAACAGGAATCGTAATATACATTAAATCATAACTAAGATTCTTCATTTCAGAAAATTCCTATCCAATTAAAAGAAAAAATAGATGGTGTATAGATAAAATGAACCAACATTTTGAAATGATAGTGTAACAGAAAGTAACGTAAAATTAAATGCGGGAGAAATTTTCATTCACATGTCTTGTTTAGGGCATTGTAATGAGTCGTGTTTAATCAAAGAATTTCCCTACCATTAGTGATGACTTGGCTTGCGGCTCTCTGGGACTCAATGAGTTTGCATTAGGTTGCCTCAAGGGATAGTTGCAGAAAAGGAAGCATTCGCAGTTGTGCCATTTATTCACAGAGTTACTCAATTTGGTGCTGAAGTACGTGAAGATTTGTATTCATTTGATAAAAGGAAATAAATAAACTAAAGCATTCATTTTAGTAATGTTATTTACTTTTATAAGAGTTTCTTATGGAAAGTTTATAATTCTTTGTATAATAATTGAAATTTAGTCAAGAAAATAAAAAAGCGTAAATTATCAGACAGAAAACCAGAAGAAGAAGTTCTGTTATGAAGTTATAGTTTAGTAGCTACCAGAATGAAAGTTATAATTTTACTGTCCCTCAATAAAGTTCGCTCTTTGCTGCATCGTCACTCTACTGCCTTCATAGAATATCTCTATTTTGACCAATGAGAATGCTTCTGATATAGTGAAGTAATCGCTTTCTAAGTGGTGGAGTGATGATGCACTAAAAGTTTCAAATTTTTGACAGTGTAGCAATTGCGTAGGAATGGAAATATGCATTAAATCATAATTAAGCTTCCTCATTCCCA
Source organism: Maratus speculifer (assembly GCA_964019185.1). Taxonomy (NCBI): domain Eukaryota; kingdom Metazoa; phylum Arthropoda; class Arachnida; order Araneae; family Salticidae; genus Maratus; species Maratus speculifer. Next base: position 362,882,473 of record OZ025290.1, on the reverse strand, counting down.
AAAAGTCTTAATTGGCTATTGAAAGAAATATATCGTCTACAGATATAATTTAGCATAATTTTGAAATGACAACGTTGAAATATAAATAAACGTAAATATATATCTTGGAGAAATATTCATACACATGTTTTGTTAGGACAATGTAATGTGTTGTTTTTAATTCAACGATTTCTTTCTCATTCGAGATAATTTGACTTGCGAGTCTGCATGGGCCTAAATGAGTTTACATTAGGTTGTCACAATGAATAACAACAGGGAAAAATATTCGTGGTGTGCCATTTATTTTCTGAAAATTGGTGAATGTCAGGAAATTTTAGAACAAAAATTTGTGAAGATATGTATCTACTTATATATACATATAAAATACAAACGAAAATTTTCGCATGAACGTGCCAACACGAGTTTGCATTAGGTTGTCTTTAGGAATAGCTGCAGAGAAAAGAGTATTCGTGGTGTGCGATTTATTTTCAGAGAATTACTGAATGACAAAGAAATTTTTGTAACAGGAATTTGCGAACATATGTATTCTTTTATAAAAGGAAAAATATATTAAAATTTAGGAATTTAAATATGGTTTTGTATTTTGTTATAAAATTCTTATGTGAATTAAATAATTGTCATGTAATCATAAAAACTAATCACCATATATTGGCGAACAGAATTCCCAAAGAAAAAGATCTGTTATTAAGATATATTTATTTTTGTAGCTAGCAGAATAAATAGCTATTTCTTTGCTTTCATTTAATGGCGTTTGTAGCAGGAATCGTAATATAAATTAAATCATAACTAAGATTCCTCGCTTCTGACGGTTTTTGTTCGGTTATAAAAAATAATTAGATCTCGTATAAATACAATTTAACAAAATTTTATAATGATAATCTAACACAAAGTAACATAAAACTATATATCTGGGAGAAAAGGGCATTCACATGTCTTGTTTAGGGCATTGTAATGAGTCGTGTTTAATCAAAGAATTTCCCTCCCATTAGTGATGACTTGGCTTGCGGCTCTCTGGGACTAAATAAGCTTGCATTAGATTGTCTCAGGGGATAGCTGCAGGAAAGGAAGCATTCGCAGTTGTGCCATTTATTGAGAGAGTTACTCAATGACAGGGGCATTTTGGTACTCGTTTCATAAAAAGAAATAAATAAACTAAAGTATCACTTTTAGTAATGTTATTTACTTTTATCAGAGTTTCTTATTGAAAGTTTATAATTGATTGTATAATAATTACAATTTAGTCCAGAAAATGAAAGAGCGGAAATTTACAAACAGAAAGTCTCACACAAGACTTGTCTTATTAAGTTATAATTTAATAATTAGGGGGAACTGGAGCACATTGATACACCCCCTCTACAGCTCACAGGGTTATTACAGGAAGTTTAAAAATGGCTCCAAAAGTTGATAGTAGAGTACACTACTACATGCAGAACGTCTTGGCATGATTCAGTAGTTTGATGAAATGGGACGGGTGATTTATTGTTTTTGTAGGTCAAAAGTAAATTTGAGCTGTACAGTTGCAATGGTATTATACAACTGTTCCAGTATTTTCAAACGAAAATAATACTCTCCCTGACAAATAAAACTACTCTTTATCAGTTACTCATTCTTTATTGTTAGGTAAATTATGATGAGTTATATTTTTGAAATTCATTTTATTCAAAATGGTTGTATGGGGCACATTGATATACCATATGTCGGGGTACATTGATACAATCTAAATCCTTTTTTTTTTGTTCATTTTTTGCATTATTTTTTATTATTTTTTTACCATACACTCCTTAGTCCAACTATTTTTCACAAAAAATTTCTAATATTAAATTTTATTGAAATGAAATAGCTCTATTTTGTATATTAGAACATTTTATAGTATTTTTGCAAACAGAAAACATAAGAACTTACCCAAAAGCTAGTGCTAGTAGAACTAATGATAGGTAGCTTTTTACTTTTTGTAATGAAAGCTACCTAAAAGAAAAGGACGGCAGCCTGGCAAATCTCGAATTTATATCGATTCTCCAGAGAAAAAAGTATTTTCGATATGAGAAATGTTAAGTAAGAGAAACAAACTGCAGAACAGAAAAGGATAATTATATTAGAAACAGAATTTTTAATATAATTATCCTTTTTTCTGTTTATAAACCTATTTATAAACAGAAAACCTGGTAATATTTTCATCTTTTCTAAGAAAGAAGATAATGCTGGGGTTGAAGTGCTAGATATGACAAAGTTATCGCAGCCAACAATCAGACAAGGAACATCCAGAACATCAGGTCATTATGCATTTAATTTTGATTGCTTTAATATTGCTTAAAAATAAACTGTGGGTAACCTGAATTTCTATATATAAAAATAAAATGATTTGCTAACCCATTTTCTATGAAAAATATGCAATGGTGTTACTTTGTCGCCATTTTTCTCAAATGTATCAAAGTGAATGAGGTGTATCAATCTGCCCCGGGGATGGGGCATATTGATACAAATGACTTTTTTTGATTTTTTTTATTACATGCAAAAATACTATGTAAAACAATGATTGTACATTTTTATAACATACTACACAAGTTTTTCTGTCACCACATGGAAAAAAAAAACTTTAATTTTCTACTTTCTTCACATCAAAAAAATTCTTAGAAAAAAACTGTATCAATGTGCCCCAGTTCCCCCTACTTGATAAAAAGTTACATGTTCACTGTCCTTTAATGGAGTTCGTTAGAGAAAATGTAATATACTTTAAATTATGATTAAGCTCTTCACTCTTCACTCCTGAAAATATTTATCTTGTTATAAAAAAGAAATACACATTGTATAGATATGATTTAACATAACTTTGATATGACAATGTTGAAATACAAAGAAATGTAAAATGTTTATTCACATATCTTGTTAGAACATTGTAATAAATTGTGTTTAATCAAAGAATTCCCTTCCCATTAGGAATGACTTAGCTTGCAGCTCTGCAGGGGCCTAAATGAATTTGAGTTATGTTGTCTCAATTGGTAGCAGCAGCGGAAGGAGTATTCGTGGTGAGCCATTTATTTTCTCACAATTACTGAATGCCAAGGAAATTTTGGAACTGAAATTTGTGAAGATATGTATTTTTTCATAAGAGAAAAAAATAAAAATTTTGAAATTTAAATAAGGTTATGCATTTTCATATAAGATTCTTATGTGAATTAAGTAATTGTCAAATAATCATAAAAACAAATGACCATACACTGACGAACAAAAATCCCATAGAAATAATTCGGTTAATAAGTTATATTTTCGTAGCCACCAGAATAAATAACTATTTCTTTGCTGTCATTTAATAGTCTATAAGAGGAATCGCAATATATATTAAATAATAAATAATCAAGATCTTTCGTACCTTAAAGTTTCTATTTGGTTAAAAAAATTAAAAGACCGTGTATTTTGAAATGATAGTATAGCACAAAGTAACGTAAAACTAAATATGGGAGAAAATTTTATTTACATGCCTTGTTAGGGAATTGTAATGAGTCGTGTTTAATCAAAGAATTTCCCTATTATTAGTGATGACTTGGCTTGCGGCTCTCTGGGACTCAATGAGTTTGCATTAGGTCGCCTCAAGGGATAGCTGCAGAATAGGAAGCATTCGCAGTTGCGCCATTTATTCAGAGAGTTAGTACTCAATGGCAGGGACATTTTGGTACGGAAACTCGTGAAGATGCGTTATCGTTTGATAAAAGGAAATAATTTAAAAAATATATCAATTTAAGAAATGTATTTAATTTTTAGACGAATTTCTTATGGAAAGTAAATGATTGTATAATAATTCCCAGTCGAGAAAATAAAAGAGCAACTTTTCAAACAGAATATACAGAGTTTTTATGAAGTTTCGGACCCATGTTGATTTTTAATAACTCATAAAATAATGAAGATAGATTAAAATTAATAATATAAATGATTAGATAGACTCAAATAGTTTCATGACCTTTGTCAATGAACGTATGCCCCTATCGTCGCACTAAGAATATCAAGTCGATAGTCAATTTCACGCCAGGTAGCGGCAAGCATGTCTGCATGTGCGACGAAGCACGTAAAACAAGTATGTGCGACGAAGGGAGCACACATGGAAGTTCATTGACAAGGGTCATGAAACTATTTGAGTCTATCTAATCATTTATGTTATTAATTTTAAACTGTCTTTAATTTTTTATGAGTTAAAATATCAAAATGAGTCCGGGACTTTATAAACAATCTGTATTACGCAGATATTGTTTTACTAAAATATAATCTAATAACGATTAGAATAAAAATTACATGCTTACTGTCCTTTAATGGAGTTCGTAACAGGAATCGCAATATACATTATATCATGATTAATTTTCTTCACTCCCGAATATACTTATCGGGTTATAAAAAGAAATACATCATACAATTTAAGATAATTTTGAAGTGACAACATTGAAATACAAGGAAGTGCAAAGCTGTATTTGAGAGAAACGTTCATTTACTTGCCTTGTTAGGACAATGTAATGAGTTGTGTTTAATCAAAGAATTTCCTCTTTGTTAGAAATGACTTAGCTTGCAGGTCTGCATGAGCCTAAATGAGTTGCATTAAGTTGCTTGAAATGATAGGGCTGCAAGGAAAGGAGTATTTGCGGTGTGTCATTTATTTTCTGAGAATCAAGAAAATAATGGTACAGAAATTTGTGAAGATAGGTAATCTTTAAATAAAGAAAAAATTAAGATATAGGAATTTAAAAATTGTTATGTATTTCATATAAGATTCTTTTGTAAATTAAATAATTGTCATGTAATCATAAAAACAAATGATCATATATTGACGAAAAAAAATTCCAAAGAAAACGTTCTGTTATTAAGTTGTATTTCTGTAGCAACCAGAATAAATAACTCTTTCTTTGCTGTCAATAGATAAAGCTCTGCTATCGAGTAATATTTTTGTTAGCTACCAAAATTAAAGTTATTTCTTTATTGCACTTTAATGAATGTCAGTAAAAGGAATCGCAATATACATTAAATCATAATTATGATTCTTCGTTTCTGAAAAATTCTATTCGCTTATAAAGAGAAACAGATCGCGAATTGATACTGTAACACAAAGTAACGTAAAACTATATATCTGGGAGAAAAGTGCATTCACGTGTCTTGTTTAGGGCATTGTAATGAGTCGTGTTTAATCAAAGAATTTCTCTCCCATTAGTGATGACTTGGCTTGCGGCTCTCTGGGACTCAATGAGTTTGTATTAGGTTGTCTCGAGAGATAGCTGCAGGAAAGGAAGTATTCGCAGTTGTGCCATTTACTCAGAGAGTTGCTCAATGACAGGGGCATTTTGGTACTGAAACTCGTGAAGATGTATATCCGTTTGGTAAAAGGAAATAATAAAATAAAATAACAATTTAAGTAATATTATTTATTTTCATTAGAGTTTCATTTGGAAAGTTGATATTAAATGATGTAATTGACTGCACAATAGTTCCAATTTAGTCATGAAAGTAATAATAATAATAATAATAATAATAATAATAATAATAATAATAATAATAATAATAATAATAAAAACATAAAATTTACAGACAGAAAACCTTAATCTAATGCTTTGTTATGATGTTATTGTTTCGTAGCTATCAGAATAAAAGTTACAATTTTACTTTCCTTTAATGGAATTCGCAGCAATCGCGTAGGATCCGCAGTATAACATTAAATCATAATTAAGCTTCTACATTCCAAAAATATCTCAAAGGATTATCGAAAGAAATATATCAGCTAACAGATTTAATTTGAAATTAATTTTAATTTAATTTAATTTAATTTAATTTAATTTTTAATTTGACCGATTTAAAATGGCAACGTTGAAATACAAATGAGCTATATATGTGAAGCTATGTTTTAGAGGAATGTTCATTCATATGCCTTATTAAGACATAGTAACGTGTTGAGTTTAATCAAAGAATTTCCTTTCCATAAGAGATAATTTGATTTGCGGATTTGTATGGACCTAAATGGGCTTGCATTAGGTTGTCTCAATGAATATCTGCAAGGAAAGGAGTCTTCATTGTGTGCCATGCATTTTCTGAGATTTACGGATAGAAATTTGGGAGAAGAAATTTGAGAAGATATGTATTCTTTATAAAAAGAAAAAAATAAATTTGAGAATTTAAATAAGGTTATGTAATTTTATATAAGATTCTTCATGTGAATTAAATAATTGTCATGTAATCATAAAAAACAAATGACCATATACTGACAAACAGACTTCCCAATGAAAAAGTTCTGTTATTAAATTATATTTTTATAGCTACCAGCATAAGAGTTATTTCTTTATTTATTTTATTTATTTATTGCCTAAGTGGGGCAGAATCACCAGACCTCAAAGGTCCGGTGTAGACTCTATTAACCCCACCCGGAGTGCTCCCCGACACGCGGGAATTCGTTTACAATTAGTGAAAAAAAAAAAAAAAAAAAAAAAAAAAAAAAAGAAGAAAAAAAAAATTTTATGTACAAAACAAGCTTTATCCGCCGGAGCACAGGCTGCTCCCTCGCGACAAGGGGCGGACCAGCAGAGTAGGTGATGCTATTGACCGAAGTTGCATAGGAACAGTAGGTTGGTGCACCATGCAGGCCTATGAGGTGAGATTCGTTAGTTCCATTTGGAAAATAAAAATCCTATTTAATTTGCCTATAAGAAGGGGTCTAGATAAAATATTAGATAGCCAGTTTTTGGGAAGGATGGAGGGACGTTTAATATGCCAGGCTTGGGTAAGCGTGCAGTGATATAGTAACTATCCCATATAGCACAAAAGCTCCTCAATACCTCCCCAGGAGCTCCAAGTCATCCCATATTCCTCCTAATACCAAAATGACAAGATCAGGACGTCCCGGGGAAGAGTCTTTTACGGTGTCCTCAGGAGTAAGCTCCCAGAAGTGTCCCACGGAGCAACTTCCCAGGGACGCTACTCCTGAGGAAGTACCTGGGAAGTCATTCCTGGGGAAGTACCCGGTTAGTGTTTCCTGGGGAAGTGCCGAGGAAGTCACAGTGCAGGCGCCATCTCGTGAGTGATTCTGAAGTACAATATTTAGTTTATTTTTATTGAAATATCAAATTCTATTTGATCGGTCTAAATTTTTAATGAGTTAATTTTATTTTATCAATCATTCGATTTCTTATTTTTTTAGCAAGTTAGATAATTGTTATTAAATTGTAATTGTTATTTTTAATTATTGCTATAACTTTTAACCTTTTTTAGTTAAATTAAAAATTTTAATTTATTATTTCAGTTAATTCCTATTTTTATATACTAATAACTATTATATATCTTTTAAACCAAATTTTGTTAACATTTATCAATATTTTATTAATTATTAATCAATAACCTGTTGCGTTTTGCTTTTTTGTTATTATTACTTTTTTTTTAATTAGCAAATTAATTTAACTTGTTTAAATTAACTAAATAGTAATTATTTATAGTCTAAATTAAACTGAAATCTCTAAATAGAAGACAATTCTGGATCATATATTTTTTCTGATATTTAGAGGTAAAGGTATTTATGCAAAGAAAAAAGAAAGAGATTCTTAAAGTAAGTTTGTTCATAAGTACCCGTTTAAAACTTTGAAACGAAACTAAACATTTTTATCACAGCACATAACACTAATTCAAAGATAGAACAGTTCCCTTTAAAATGGTACCTTTGGATTTAAAATATATAAATATTGAGATGACCTCTCCCCCTCCCCAAATGCATACCAATACGTGGTTTATTTAAAAAGATTTTCTGTTTAAAAATTTTACCTTCCTATAAAATCAGTTAAAAATTATAAATTCATGCAAATTTAATGTTTTAGGGTTTTTATCAATTACCTAGCCAATGTAATTAATTATATATGTGTTGAAGATACGAAAATGTTAGCTAAACAGAAGCATAAATTTAAGTGTCTTTCTGATCTGTGGCGCCAACTTATATGGCGCATGGGGCGCAAGCCCACAGAATAATTTGTTATCTCTATCCAGCCATTATTAATTGAGCCCACTAAATATTTATGTATTTGTTCAAAATGTTTTTGAGCACACTCAATATTTTTCAAAAGTTGGCGCCATTGTTTCTGGTTCTGATTCTTAAAACCTATTTTCTTTTATTTATCATTAATTATTTTTTTTAATTTAAGATTGTCTTATTTACAAATTATTTTTCTAATACCTTTTATAGATTAGCAAACATAATATCATTATTATTATTTAAATTATGATAGATAAAATGAAATCTTTATTTTGAAAACTTCAGAAATATAAATATTTTTTGGTTCTGAAATTACAGATAAATATTTATCTATATTTCCTTAATAACAAATATTTTATCACAATTTTCAACTGAAAAAAAATCGCTTTACTTAAAACCTTCATTTAACAAACCGATTTCATATTATATTTCTTTGGATATCTATAAAGCATGGAATTTCCTGTTTTACCATGCACATATTCTTAGGTGACAATGAAAGTATTTTAAAGTAACTGCAAACAATGCTCTGAAGCAGGAATCACCGTCCCGACCTTCCATCAATTACAAGATTACTATTAGGCTCGCAATAAGCTACCCGCCCCCTCCAACCAGTTTTGCCAGCTGAGAATGTTGTAAATATCGCGGGAATCACTAAGGAGAGAAAAAGAAAAAAAAAAAAAAAGAGTGTAGTTCTAAGAATTGGAAATCAGACTATTTTTTGACATAGTAAGAAAAGGTGTTACAATCAAATTTGTTCTTATGTGTAATAGAAAATATATATTAGTTTGGGATTTTTAAGATCGTTGATAAAAACATCTTATATTTTAAATAAAGACATTAGTTCTTTTAGGCTTTAAAAATTGCCTAAAATCTTAGTTACTAAAAATACATTTCAAGAAATCAACAAATATATTTCCCGTCGTTGATTAAATGGAAAAAGGTGCATATTGAATTTTTTATGCACATAAAGATTTCAAATTTTTAAAGACTATTAAATGGAGATTTAACTGAAAAGTAATTTTATTTATAACAATAAGAAAATAAAATGATTTTGTTAACAGATTCAAATTTTATTAATAGTTTCTATTTTATGTGACTCAAGCAATGTTTCAATGTAATGATAGAATTTTACAAATGATTTTCACACTAAATTCTGATATAACAAAATTCTACAAATTTGTACAATGGTGTGTTATCAATGAAAATGCAGAATTTTAATATTTTTACAATGTTATAAAATAATACAGGGGTTTTACAGTATTTTTTAATCCCGCAACAAGTGGTAAATCTCCAAACATCTGTAATTCGTATCGTACAATATGAAAATTTCATAAGTAACGGATATAATTATTCGTTAATAAATACTCGCCAAAATATACCTAATCACTTTAAAACGGGTTCGTTGATTGGTTGCATTTATGACGGCCAATTATCAACATGAGGGACATATCAAGGCAGGGAGGGGTTGCCCTCAATGAAGGTCTTTCTAAAGGAACCTAAGCCATATTTATGCAAGGAAATCCAAGATTCGAAGAAAACCCCGGGAAACTCCGAACAATCGGGCCGACGGGCGCGATTGGGTACAAACTGAGCTCATCCCACCTACCAGCTTCGAGAGCTGAATCTCTTGACCGCTGGTGGGGCCCAGTATGAAACTGCAACAATGAAATATTTCAAAGAGTAAAAAGTAGGAAAGAAAAGACTAAACAAATTTATATATTTTTTTCATAAATTCATATAATAAGAGCACCTTTAACCAAGCGTAAAAAGGAAAAAAAATCGATAAAAATTTCTGTAAAAAAAGTAAGAGCGAGAGAGAGCAAAAAAGTTTCATTTTTGAAAGGATTTACTTAGATTTTATTTGCCAATCATTAAAAAAAAAGAAAAAAAAATTAAGGAACTCATCAAGGGAGGAGGGTTGCCTTCCGGAGGGTCTTTCTAAAGGAACCTAACGCGTATTTACGCAAGGAAGTTTAAGATTCGAAGGAAAGAGCGGAAAACTCCGAACGATTAGACCGACGGGTGCGATTGGGTACAAACTCAGCGCCTCCCATCTACCAGCTTCGAGAGCAGAATCACTTGGCCGCTGGTGGGGTTCACTATGAAACTGCAAAAATGAAATATTTCAAAGAGTAAAAATTAGGAAAGAAAAGACTAATTAAATATATATATATACATATATTTCATAAATTCATTTAATAAGAGCACCAAGAGAAAAATGAAAAAAAAATCTATTAAAATTTCTGTAAAAAAAAGTAAGAGAGAGAAAGAGCAAAAAAAATTTATTTTTGAAAGGATTCACTTAGTCTTTATTTCTCAATCATTTAAAAAAAAATTCATTATTTTAAAGAAACTATGTGTTTTAACCTCTTGCTATTTTAATCTCTGGAAATAATATTTTTACTAACTAAAATTAAATTTTATAGGGGCTATCATCAGAAACGTTTTGCATCATTCAATGTGTGCCAAAATATATAGTTCATAATCAATTTTCTAACTACAGAAAGATTTTAATGGATTTTAAGTATTAAAAGCTAAAAGGATATTTTTATCATTTAAAAATACAATTTCATTAAAAAAAATTTTTAATTCGAAGACATTTATGTTATAACAAATAATTATTGATAATTTATTTAGGGTTATTAATTTAAATTTATGTCGAATGTATGCAAAAGGCACAAAAAACGAGGACATTTCCTAGTTTTAAGTTTCAAAAGCGGAGTAAAAATGCATGTATACCTTAGAAACCTTTATTCCTTACTGACCCTACAGCATAACGGCTAGAGTGCGCGTCCAGAATACCAAGGTACTCAGGTTCAAATCCAGCAGGAAAAATGAAGGTAAGAAATTTGTTACTGAATAATCTCTGTACATGTAAATTCGTCTGAATAATAGAAAAAAAAACAACATTCGCGTTTTCTTCTAAAAAATTTAAATTAAATCATAGCTTTAATTTTTTTTTTAAACATATTAGTGACCTTGAAGTTTCCCAAAGTCCTCCTATATGACTTCCTCAAATCTTCCCCAGAACCTCCTGGGGAGGACCCTCAAGGATGTCCTGGGGAGCGCGCCAGGATGCTGTAAAGCGGACATTTTCGGTTCCTGAGGACCTCCTGGTAACAATTTTCTGCATCCTCAGGGATGCCTGGGGGATGACGGTCCTGGGATGTGAATCCTCCCCAGGACATCCTGGGGAGGCAAGTGTGCTATATGGGATGCTCAGGGGTGCCTATCTCGCCGCACTCGCAAAAGTGATTGGCAGCTCGATGGAAACGTTTCAAATAGGTTTTGAAGGGCCCATGACCAGAGAGGAATGCTGTTGTGGCTGGAGAGAGAAAATACATTTCTCTAGACACTACAGGTATGAGATTGTAAGTGTGTCTACCTTTGGTAGAGACATCCCAATAATTTTGCCACTCTGGTAAGATTTTTAGATCCAACTTATTGCGAATGTGTGAGGGGGGAAGAGGGAGAGTAAAATCTATGGATGTTTTTGCCGTTGCTTCTTTCGCTAACCTGTCAGCCCGCTCATTGCCCTCAATGCCAATGTGGGCCGACACGTGGCCCAGGGCGACTTTGCGAACGAGAGAGAGCAACTTAATTTTTATGTCGAGAACTAAAGGGTTCTTAGTTCTATGCGCGAAGATTGCCTGTAGGCTTGAAAGACTATCACTGTACAGCCTGGTGAAGGAAGTTGGTTGGAAAGAGATCCAATCAAGAGCCTGCAGAATCGCAAAAAGTTCTGCTTGGAATACAGTGTTATCATCCCCAATTCTACAAGCCCATTCATGGATCACCTCATCATTCCGCATGACGCAAAATGCTGAGGCTACGCTCGATTCCGTGCGGGATCCATCAGTGTAAACGATTGGGACTCTTGAGGGTACAAATGTATGTTTAGAGGGATTGACTTGCAGATGTGATGTTTCTTTTGCAGGATGCAGGAACCAGCTGCTAACTTTCCTTTGTATATCTGTTTGTGGAAAGTGTGCGTACTGTGTTTCTTTGTGATCGAGGTGGAGGATTCTGTTTTTTATATATTCATAATTAAGTGTCAATTTTATGGGAGGGATACCTGTAAGTACAGTGAGCGCGTCTGTGGAGATTGTTTTATACCCCCTCGCCATACGTAGGAGGAACATCCTTTGTAACGAGGGAAGTTTGTTCTTCACTCTATTAGTGAGGTTTCCTCCCCAGACGCCCACGCCGTAAAAGATAATCCGTTCCACAATTGTCTGGTACCATATTTTTAGCATGTTGGGCTTAATGCCCCAAGATTTCGATGTTAATTTACAACTATTATTGTGAAGTGTTACTAAGCGTAATTTTATTGCGTTAATATGTTCCATCCAGCTCCGATGTTTGTCTATTGTAATTCCTAGTAATTTCATGTGTTTCACGTGCTTCACGCTGCGTCCATTTATTCGCATTACGGGGTTGCGTTTCAGATTTATGGGTTTGTCGAATGTCAGTGCTTGAGATTTTCCTGGTGAGAGCTGGAGGTGAAGGTCTGTTAGCAGCTGAAGGAAAACAGGGAGTGCTTGACGTGCCGCAATTTCAAGGTCTAGGCGCCGGCGACCCGTGAAAATAAAGCTGAAATCATCGGCAAAGGCAAATAGCAAGAAGCCTAATTTATGGAGTTCTATTAAAAATACATTTGCTATAAGCAACCAAAGTATTGGTCCAAGGCAGGACCCTTGGGGGCAGCCTTTTTCTAGTTGGTGCACTGATGTGCCAGTGCCCCAGTTAATTAAAATGCTTCTAAGAGAGAGATATGAGCCGATGGTTCCAGCTATATTTCCCGGGCAGTTAATTGCAATCAGCTGGAGTAAAATGTCCCGCCACTCCACGTTATCAAATGCACCTTTGATGTCGAGAGAGACTAGGGAGGTGTAGAGTCCAGAGTCTTGACTGATGGCAACGGAGGACATTATGTCAAACAAAGCTTTTTCACAAGATCTGCCCTCTCTGAACCCATATTGCCTGTGGTGTAAGATATTGTGTGATTCTAAGAAATGTACTAAACGTGTTACTAGTAGTTTTTCTAGTAGTTTGCCTAACGTTGGAAGAAGGCAGATTGGTCTATATGCACTAGGTTCAGAGGGATCTTTCCCTTGCTTCTGGAAATATACTACCTCTCCCTGTCTCAGAGTGAGGGGGAAATAATTGTACGATATACAAAGATTTGCCCATCTTGTGAAAAGATTTGGAATAATTTTGAATGTTAACTTTAAGATGCGAAAATCTATACTGTCAGGGCCTGGAGCTTTTTTGTCATCAAACTTCATTAATGCTGATGATAGCTCTGCTTTTGAAAAAGGGAGATCGTCTGGTGCATTAAAAGTTAGGTCATCGTTATTGTTATTAGGATATGCCGAAGGTCCAAATAGTTCTTTTGTTAAATACTCCATATTGTGCTGTTTTGACGCCCTAGACGAAGGCAGTTCAAGCTTAATTTCTTCTGGCCTAAAAAATTTATCCGTGAAGAATTTTTGCGCGATTCCGTAAGGATCGGTTTGATTGCTGCAGAATTTCCGCCATGCTTGATTCTTGGCGTCAAGAACACTGCGTTTATATTTTGCCGCCAACAGTTTGTAGCGTGCTGCTAGTGCTCGAAAGTTGTCCGTATCCTCTTGTGTTGGTCGAAGTGATTTCAACTTCCTCCTTAACGCTGTAAGTTGGTTACGTTTTGTGCGGAGGTCTGCCGTCCAGAAAGAGAAATTGACAGTCCTGTGTGTTTTCTTGTATCTAAAGGATGCTTTGGCTGCGTTCTGCATCGTGCTTATTAAGAGATCTGTGAAGTTATTAAGTTTTGATGCATCAGTAACATCCTTTAGATGTTGGCTGAGGAATGATTTTTGTGTTTTGATTATTTGTGTAAACTTGCGTAGATTACCTCGAGTGGTATTAAATCTGCGCTGCATAGTGTATAGAGGTGTAATTTCGAAGCTAAAAGTAATGTATTTGTGATCTGAATCGCTATGAATATCTGAAACTTGCCAATTGCGAATTTTGTGATTGGCCAGAGGGTTGACCAGAGTGTGATCCGGGAAGCCCCTGGCCACCACTCTGCCTGTGCTATCTTCCTTAACGTATGTGTGTGTTGTGTTATCGATATTTGATATAGCTAGATTGTTTTTAATTAGAAATTCAATGAAGGGATCTTCACGGGCATTGGACCGCACATAACCCCATAGGGTCGATTGCGCGTTAAAGTCCCCACCACAAATGAAGTATCGCCTTTGTGTGATAAGATGTTCCCACTCTTCGAGGGTTTCTTCAAAATCTAAACGTGGGGCAGCATATGTCGAGCCAACTATCAGCTGACCCTCCTTAGCAGTAATGGTTATGAAAGCGCAATGTTGACCCGTGTAAAGGTGTGTGTAATTTATGTTTGTGTTCTTGACGACCACGTGAGCTGTATTTGCTTTTGATGAAAATATTGGCCAAGACGACGGAATGTCCGAAACTTTGCCATTGTTACAGTAAGCATCCTGCAGCAATGCAATATCCACTCCAGTAGTAATCATAAAATCCTTCAGGGATACATTGGCTGATTTACAGTGATTCAAATTAATTTGCACAAATTTGATATTGCCAAAAGGGAGAGAGGGTGAGATTTTTTTAGAGGGATCCTGAGAAGAAGCCATCATGTTTAAATGTTAAAATTATTGTTTGCAATATTAATAAAAACTGGGGGGAAAGATCCAATAGGAGAATAATAATAAAAAGAAAATGTTAAGCTTGTTTAAAATTGCCTACCTCTTTGGCCTGCACGGTGATGACTGTTGGGAGTGTCTTCATTGGACCAAAGATGTTGGTAATGTCCTGAAGATGGTGGTAGAGGCTCACTTAGGTGATTCAATGGATGATGATTTGGCTCGTAGTCATACTCAGGATAGTTCGGCTGCGAAGGTGGTAGATGCTCTCTGCGAATTGGCATGAATATGTTGTTTAGCCTTTCTCTCTCAATGTTGTAGGCCTGTCTAAAAGTCTCGCATGCAGGATCAGAAGCCTTATGTTTGGTGTTAAATCTTGTTTGGTGAAGCCTGTTTGAATCCTTGCAGTTAATGCAGAAGGGTGCGTTCTGGCAGTCATTTGAGGGGTGATCTTGCCCACAGGTTTCACAGAAGGTTCTGTTGGGGCAATGCTTCTCGTTGTGGTCAAAGAACTGACATTTTCTACATCGCTGTATGTGTGTGTGCGGGCGAAGATGACAGTGCTTAAATCCAACGAGGAGACCGCCGTCCAAGATGATAATACGCGCCAGAGGGATAGGCATTACTACTATCCAGTTGGTCAGTCCTCGTGACCTACCATCTGTTCTTCTTATGTATATAAGTTCATCCTTATGAGCATTATATCGAGCTGTAATTGAGTCTGTTATAGTTTCTTCGTCATAATTTGACGGGACTCCAAGTAATATCATTTTCTGCTTTTCCACTGGTTTAGTTGTAAAAGTAAAAAGCCTGTTCAGTTCTCTATGAACTTGGAGATCTCTAATGAGATTGTTCTTATTTTTTTCGGTTGTGCATTCAATTTCTAAATGCAACCTATAGGGGGTGGTTTTGGAAATGATTGATGCCGGGCAGGATATATGGGCTTCTGTTAATTTTTTTTGGATTTCGACTCCTGTCATTCTGCTAGCACCTGATTTTATATCTTTAATGAGGATAGTTCTTCTGTGTTCAGGGGTGGTACAGTCGAAGTCTTGGGTTGTTTGCATTGCTGATGTTTGTGAAGAGGTTATTTGTGTGGTATCTGTACGTGTAGGAAGATTGTCCTGGTTAGGAGTGGATAAGTTGGAGACCTTATTTGTGGTAGTTGTGCGGTTTGGTGAGGAAGGAGAACAGTGCTCATTCCTGAGTGTTGAGCCAGCACGGACAACTTGCTTTATCATTTCTGTGTGTTCATACAGTGCTTTGGATATAGCATTTCCAATTTCTTTTGCGCTCGGAATAGTAGCCAAATACTGTTTTAGTTGATCTTTGTATGAGTCGTGCTGCTCTTTGTATTTGTTATTAATTTCGTGAGCTTGTGTTAGATTTTTTTGAAGTGTGTTTAATTCCTGATGATAGCTTTTCCCTATACCATTGAATTCTTGTAGGGTCTTTTCTAAATTTTTAATGTGATTCTGCACTCCAATACTGAGTGTACTGGCCTTATCATTTTTTATTTTGGTCAGCGTTTTTGTGGCTTTATTAACTAGAGAATGGATCTTTTTGTCAACCGTCATCTTAGATATAGAGCTTACGCTCATGCAGCGTCTAAGAGAAGTTCTCAACGATTGAGGGACCTTGACAGACGAGTCGGATGTCATTTAATAGATTTTGGAATAGGAACAGCTATTCATATTAAATCATGATTAAAATTCTTCGTTCCTGGAATTTTTTATCCGGCTAAAAAATAAAATCTATTGTACATAGATAAATTTAACAAAATTTTGAAATGAGAATGTAACACAAAGTAGCGTAAAACTACATTTGGGAGAAATGTTCATTCACATGTGTTGTTTAGGACAGGACATTGTAATGAGTCGTGTTTAATCAAAGAATTTCCCTCCCATTAGTGATGACTTGGCTTGCGGCTCTCTGGGCACAAGGAGTTTGCATTAGGTTGTCTCGAGAGATAGCTGCAGAAAAGGAAACGTCCTTAGTTCTGCCATTTATTCAGAGAATTACTCAATGACAGAGACATTTTGGTACTGAAAATCGTGAAGATGTGCATCCGTTTGATAAAAGGAAAAAATATATAAATATTTAGGAAATGTATATAATTTTTATACGAATTTCTTATGGAAAGTACGGTAAGTAAATATCTGATTAAATAATAATTCGTTTAGTCAGGAAAACAAAACAGCAGAAGTTGTCTTATTAAATTATAGTTTAGTAGCTACCAGAATAAAAGCTACATCTTTACTGTCTCTTAATGGTATTCGTAACAGGAATTCCAATGTACATTAGGGCTGCTTCGAAATCCAAATGGGCAAATTTAAGACACCAGTTTTAATTGATTTTTGATAGGAAACGATGAAACTGTCAGGTGTTGTTATTTAGAAACTACGTAATCAATTTTTTTTCGGATAAATGCATTAGATTTTTTCTGAAAACAGATTCAGTGGTGTTTTGAATCGAATTTCCGACGAAAGCAGAGAAACCAGCATTCAAAAGAAGCAGAACACCTTATCCCATGATAAAAAATGCTTATAGCTCGATATGTAATTTATTTATTAAAAAATGGAAAAATCATTTTGATTCCATATGTTTTACATAGTTAGATGTGCAGATGTTTTACCTTTATATTTAAAAATGTATACGTTATTGTCCTAGAAAGTTCTGCGCTTGTTGAGCAGTGAACTTCAGAGCAGCCTTAAATCATGATTAAGCTTCTTTATTAACAAAAATCCGATTATAAAAAGAACTACAACTGTATCATGTATCGAAATAATTTAAACTAAGGTGGTCTGGTGTAATAACGCCAGGCGGGGTAATAACGCCAAGTGCTAATATTATGCATAATTATGAAATAATCTGGTAAATGACACCCATGTTCTCTGCGCAGAAGGGTTTTTAATCATATAAATCGCAAAAAACAGCTTCAAGTTAATTTGTTTCATTTTTAGGTCTTATTGTTTTTACAAGCAACTAAAGTTAACGCTTGATCTAAATTTGCGAGATACGTTTTGTGATGTGAAGACTATTTTTTATCCGGAAATACTTTGTTAATTACATAATTTTGTAGTGCATTTCATGTACTTTCAAAATGTTATTGAAGATTTTGGATATCTTCTCGAGATAATTTGTAATTTAAAATGTACTGCGCTATAACTATACTGGGGTAATAACGCCTATCCTTGGCATTAATACCCCAGTTGATTCCCTACAATGGCCGCTAATTCCTAAATACTGATTCAAATAAACACAGTTAAAACTGTGCAATGTTTCTAATAATTCTATTTAAGCGGTTCTTTTTAAGCAAAAAGAAGCTCACGGTCTGATATTCTTTTGCCTGATCCCCCCCCCCCCACACACACACCACACCTTTATTTTTGTTATAATTTCACAAAAAACTGAACATTTTCAATAGCTTAGAATGCAATTTATCAATTTCTAAGTTTGTAGAGTTTGTATTTTTAGAATTGGACAATCTACATGCAATTATTCCATCTTATTTCATAGTTTTGTTTGCATGGCGTTATTACCCATATAGGTGGGTAATAACGCCAAATAGCATTGGTCAAGAAATCACGCTATTACATTTTAAGAATACATATGTATTATATTATTTTTTTATATAGATAGTCAATGAGTTACTGTATCAAATCCTATATTTGTTTGAAAAATGCAGTCTAAAACTGAGCTGTGAAAATTTGTGGAACCTTAACGTGGCGTTAATACCCCAGGATACCTTAATTGTTAAATGACAATATTAAAATACACGCATACGTAAAGTTATATTTATGAAAAATGTTTATTCGCATCTTTTGTTAGGACTTTCCTTCCCATTAAAGATGATTTGGCTTGCGACTCTGTATGGGCCCAAATGAATTTATATTACATATTCTTAAGGAATAACTGCTGGGTAGAAAGTATTCTCAGCGTCACATTCATTCTAAAAATTACCGTAAGCCAAGTAAATTTTAGTACATAAATACACGGAGATATGTGTTCTTTTATTAAAAGGAAATAATTAAAAATATAAGATACGAATAATGTTACGTATTTTCATACGAGAATGTTAAAAAAAATTAAATAATTTTCATGTAGTGAAAAAAAAAAAAAAAAAAAAAAAAAAAAAAAAAATGACCATAAATTGAAGAATGGAAAACCCAAAGCAAAAGTTCTCTTATAAAATAATACTTTTGCAGCTACCAGAATAAAAGTTACTTCTTTTTTGTTATTTAATGGAGTTTGTAACAGGAATCGCAATATACGTTGACTCATTATAAAATTTAATTGGTGCCGAACATTTTTATCTGTTTACAGGAAGAAATACATCATTTATAAATAGAATATAACAAACGTTTGATATGATAGTTTTGAAATACAAAGTGATAACCATTCTTTGGAGAAGTGGTCATTCGCATGTCTTGTTAAGGGAATGTAATTAGTTATGTTTAATCAAAGAATTTAACCTTACATTAGACATACGACTTGAATTTGCTGCTCTGCATCGGGCGTAAAGAGTTTGCATTAAGTTGTCTCAAAGGATAGCTGCAGGGGAAGGCTGTATGCGTAATATGCCATTTCTTCTGAAGTCTACAGAATACCAGTGGAAAATTGGTGTGTAAATGAATGAAGTTCTGTTTTCTTTTGAAAAGGGAAAGAATTAAATAGAATATTCGTTTAAATGATGATATGTATTTTCTTAAGAGTTCTTTATGAATAAAATAAGCTTTTTAAAAAAAATATATCAACCGACTTCAAAAAAGCGCTAAAAAGAATTAAATAATTCTTTAAAATTCTCTAATGACAAAACGTTATCCAATAAGCACACATCGGATATCAGGTACCGGCATAAAAAACGGTTAAATTTAATATGTATAATTTAATATCCACCAAACATAGATTTTAGAGATAATATTATTTTACAAGAGATGAATTGACATATTTATGATTTATTTTATGAATATATACATATAAAAAGTAATGAATTACTTTTTGAAGTTGGTGCCAAACAATCACAATCGATAATGATTATCCCCATTTTAATTATGGTACTAGGCATAATTTAGCTACAATTCTTAATATACATCAAATAGTTTGGCACCAACTTCAAAAAGTAATTCATTACTTTTTATATGTATATATTCATAAAATAAATCATAAATATGTCAATTCATCTCTTGTAAAATAATATTATCTCTAAAATCTATGTTTGGTGGATATTAAATTATACATATTAAATTTAACCATTTTTTATGCCGGTACCTGATATCCGATGTGTGCTTATTGGATAACGTTTTGTCATTAGAGAATTTTAAAGAATTATTTAATTCTTTTTAGCGCTTTTTTGAAGTCGGTTGATATTTTTTTTTTTAAAAAGCTTATTTTATTTCCTACTTTTTAGTTATGCATACCGTAATACATAATTATGTGTACTGGCACACGATAGCTCTTTGCAATGCATTACTAATGTACGCACTTTTGCTAAGTTCTGATGTATTCAGTTTACTTGTCACTGTTTGATTGTCAGCTTTTCTGAAACCGCTTACAATATCGGTTAGTATCGTTGTGAATCTTAAGAATTTCTTTGTATGGTAACTTCTTCAGACAAGATCTGCCACTTCGAAAAGCTACCGCATTTATGAAATCTTAGGGCGTGTTTAGCGCAACTTACCAAAGTGACCAATGTAACCGGTAACTTACCGGTGTGGTATGTAACCGGTAGCTAACCAATTACAGATTCTCTGGACGCACTGGTTAGTTTTGTCACGTAGCGCCATCTGTAGAAATAGTAGATTGCCAATTTGATTTAAATAAACTTTCATGTTACCAATCACGTGACACAACTAACCGGGACTTGTCCTCGGTTAGTTCGGTTCCTTACCGGTCACATTGGAACTACCTCCGAACGACATCGGTTGTGTACCGGTTAGCAGACTGAACGCGTTGGTAACTAACCAATCTTACCGGTTACTTACCGATGACATTGCTGAACACGCCCTTTGTCTGCATCGAATCCTACGGTCATCGAAAGTGGGTATCAAAAGGTGACAATCCATCAAAGTAAAATGTCCTTAATCATAAGAGCGCGACATAGTGCTTCCATATATGAGCACGCAGCAAAATGACTTCATATATTAATGTATAGCAAAATGCTTTCCTAGTGTAGTCAGTCAACAGTACTCCCCCTTCACTCAGAAAAAGTAAAAAGAAAGATTTTATCAAAAAACGCACTATGCTTCAATCGATAAACAGCAACAATCTAATACCTATACAGGCAGTAATGGCATCGGAAATGAGCAGTGGCGATTTGACGAGGAATCTGAAACTCATAACCAACACCTGGCTGCCTCTATAAGAGAGTGACAGCGTTTGATTCCCAAATATTTCTTTTACAGGCGCTTTTGTCCCAACTACACTGTTAAAAATTTGAAACTTTTGCTGTACACTGTTAAAAATCTGCTGCATTTTTTTGCTACGCACTCCAGCGCTTGTATAGAAAACGGTTATTTGACTGTATTAAGGAGTATTCTCATAGGTCGCAGTAGAGACATTATATACAAGCGGCGGAGTGCGTTGCAACAAAATGCAGATTTTTAACAGTGTATTATCACTTCACCGCTTATATAGAAAACGATTAGTTAAATGCATTATGAAGGATTCTCATTGATAAAAATAAAGATATTCTATAAAAGCGATGGAGTGACGATGCAGCAAAAGTTGAAATTTTTAATAGTGCATTGCATTGCCAGGCATTTTTTATTATGGAATTTGATGATGATTTCCTGGAAGAATTCGATTGTACTCGTATGAGAAGTTAACAAGATTGACGAAAATTGCCCGCTCAACAAGATGCTTGGTGACTCGTTTTTGTCCAGAATCGTTTCAACCAATTATATACTGTGCTACATGTGTCGTCATAGTCATATCGAGGAATCCTACACTGTAAAAAATTTGACACTTTTGCTATATCATCACTCTATTGCTTTTATAGAAAACGATTACTTCACCCAATTACGAAGCATTTTCATGGGTCAAAAGAGAGATATTCTACAAAAGCAGGGGAGTGACGATGCAGGAAAAGGGTCACATTTTTTATAGTGACACTGTAGTCGGAAATGAGCGGTGGCGTATTCGATGAGGAATCTGAAACTCATTACCTATACCTGGGTGCCTCTATAAGAGAGTGACAGCATTTTATTCCCAAATATTTCTTTTACAGACGCTATTGTCCCAATAACACTACAAAAACTTTGAGCCTTTTGCTGCATCATCAGTCCACCGCTTTTATAGAAAACGATTACTTTACTGTGTTATGGAGCATTCTCATTGGTCATAAAAGACATATTCTATAAAAGCTGTGGTGTGACGCTGCAGCAAATGGGTCAAATTTTTAACAATGTATCATGGAGCATTCTCATGGGTCAAAGGAGAGATATTCTATAAAAGCGGGGGAGTAACGATACAGCAAAAGGATCAAAATTTTTATAGAGTACACTGTAAAAAAATTTGGCCCTTTCGCTGCATCGTCAATCCACCGCTTTTATAGAAAACGATTACTTCAGCGTATCGTGGAGAATTCTCATGGGTCAAGAGAGAGAGATTCTATTAAAACGGGGGAGTGATTATGCAGCAAAAGGGTCAATTTTTTTTACAGTGTACACTGTTAATAAATGTGAACCTTGTCCAGTTAGGATTTCACACTTTGAAAAGATCGTGTGTCTATGTAAGTGTAACTTAAAAACATGAAAAATGAACGTTTCTGATTTGTCGATTGCTTCGAAAAGATATTGAATTTTAATGTTTTAATTTTTTTTAAAGTTCTAATCAACAGATTTTTATGAAATTTGAATGGGACCACATGGGCCCCATACGCTTTCAAACAAAAAAAGAATTATCAAAATCGGTTCATATTTACGAAAGTTATGCGTGAACAACAAATACATACAGGTCGAAATCATAACCTCCTCCTTGAAGTCGGTTAAAAATAAATAGTTTCTCATTCTACAAGGGATACTATAGAAGAATCATTCACTTTAAAAATAAGATTTGTTTAAAAGTATTATACTTACAAATATGATTGATATATGAAAATAACCATAAAATATACGAGTTTATACACTAGGTGACGTGACAGAAGTTCACTTCAGTCTCTCTGGAAATGGAGGCAAAGCGGGAAAAGAGTTTCTGCGTCCTAGAATATGCTCAATGTTCCTGTGCAATAGCGGTGCAATGTTCTTTTAGAAGGCAGTACGTAAAAGAACCGCATTATAACATGCTACAAAATGTGTGGATTGCATTGAACTACCGGCTGGACGTTTGTCATGTGATTAAGGAGGCACACATGTGAGGCATTAAGCAGGCAAATATTTGTAGAGTGAGCATAAAAGTTGGATATTTTATGGTTATTTTCATACAAACATCATATTTGTAAGCATAATAAGTTTGAATAAATTGGGTTTCGAAAGTGAATGATTCTTTTGTAGTATTCCAATATAATAACTCTCATCTAGTCAAGAAAACAAATGAGAGGTTATTGACAAACATAAGCCCTAAAGCAAAAGTCGCCTTATTTATTTATAGTTTAGTAGTTAGAAGAACGAAAGTTATATCTTTACGGTCATTTAATGGAGTTCGTAACGGAAATCGCAATATATATTAAATCACGTCTAAGCTTCTTTGTTCCGAAAAATGCCTATCCGGTTATAAAAAGATATGAATCGTGTATGGATATAAATTCAACATAATTTTGAGATGACAACGTTCAAATAGAAATAAATGCAAAGCTATATTTTGGAGAAATATCTATTCACATCTTTTGTTAACAATGTAATGAGAGTGTTTAATCAAAAGACTTCTCTTGAATTAGTGATGACTTCGTTTGTGACTTCCTGGGTCTAAATGAGTTTGTATTTGGTTTCTCAAGGTATGATTTCAGGAAAGGAATTATTCGCTGTGTATCATTTGTTCTCAAAGTTTATGAATGTAACGAAATTTTTGGGTATACAAATGGCTTATCTGAAAAACCGTTTGAAACTTATCGCTTTAAACTATGGTGTGCATAGCATTTATCGTTCAAATACATTAATATACTAAAGTTCACTACTTTTTATGAACGATTATTGCTAGTAGTGCGATTCCGATAGTGATATAAATTTTTAAGATTAAATAATATTTTGAATATTACTTAAATTTAATACTATCGAAAGAGTAACATCATTAAATTGCACTTGAAATTTATTTTCCCCTTTGGCTGTAATATAATGGAATTCTTTTGACTATCCCTCTAATGAAACTATACATCCGATTTTCATAAAATTTGAAATGACGCGATAAAATCATGCAAAAATTATATATTTTAAATTTTAAATAATTCCATTGGGTAGTTTTTGCTCTGTTATATGCGGTCTCATAGACAGACAGACGGACGGACTGAACGACGAATTTAGATAACATGTATTTACAAAATTACGAACGCACCTAAAAATGAAGGCGGAACAGTTTTAACGAAATATGAAAAATCATCGACTGCAGGATTGTGGAATAGAGGGCATTTGAATATTAACATACACTGTAGAAAACGATAGATGTTTCTTAAACTACAGACATTTACTATGATTACAAACGGAAGCAATTGATAACCGCTTCGAAGTCACCCAATATTCTAAAAAGCGTTCCTTTATCTTTAGAATTTTTGAAATTTTATAAAGAGTATATAAAAATAAATTTTATCACACGCCCGTCATTTTCGGAAAAGTTTTAGAGCAATTTTTACAATGCTTGTATTAATCAGTTTTTCAAATGCTATCAGACTTAAACTAATTATTTTAAGCTGTATAATCGAAATTGTGTATGCAATTATAAAGAAATATATTAATGCTCTTAACCCTATCTCTTTTAAATTAAACATACTAGATGGAACCCGTCAAAACTTGACGGCACCGAAGAAAGAAAAAGTTATTTTCCAGCTATTAAAGGATTTTTTAACGACTAATCGTCAGCAAAAATTTCAATAAATAAAAGAACAACCTGCATTTTACATCCAGGCAAATGACCCGCAATTGGCCGAATTACATTCAAACATGCTGTCATAGAATTAGAATCTCTCTCATTTGATAATTTTTCATTTACAAATACAACACCAATAAATTGTACATAACATGAATAAATCATAAATTACTGTCATCACTCATTTCATACAAAATATACATACTTCACTTACTTCGCAGCAAAATAAGACTGAATTTATAGTTTGCCATTTAGCAACAACTATAACAATGATCCTCTCCGTGGTTAATTTGTTGTTACATTACCTACCCCATTCAACAAATAAACATTTGCATTTTCAACTACTTTTCTATTACCTTTTCATAAATCAAAAATACATGTAAATTTCACATATTAAAAAAATTAATGATAATATTTATTCTGGCTAGGTGAAGCCCGTCAAAACTTGACAGCAACAATATGAAAGAATCAAAGAAAAAAAAGTATTTTGCCACTATAAAAAAATTTTCAAAGAAAATTTTTTTTTAAAGATTAATATTTATTAAAAATTTCAATATGCTTTTCCATTTACCAACGTAACACCAACATGACATGATCCCGGGCGCAGAATTGGTGCAACGCTGCGTCACACGTCACAGACTTGAAAATGTTTGCAGATTATTTTTCAACTGCTTAAGTTTTTAAAAAAAAATGCTAGAAATCATTTGCTATGTACCAAAGTTTGTCTAGGTACCATAAAAAACACAAATTCTGGCAAATAATCACAAAAATTAGAAAATTTCATCAAAATACTCCCCCCCCCCCCCAAAAAAAAAACATTGCCCGGAAATTTTATAAATAGATGTGGGAAAATAAAACAGCAAATTTTGTCAACAGATTGCAAAAAACAACAAATTTCTTCAAAAGATCTCTAAAAAATTTGTCAAAAAACTGCAAAAAAAAAAAAAAAAATTGTCTAGATATCCCAAATAAAACAAATTTCGCAAAAGTATTGCACAAAAATAAAAATTTTGCCAAAACGTCTAAAAAAATGGCAATTTTCAAGAAATTTTTTTAAAAAAAAGGCAAATTTTGACAAAAAAAACCCCCCTAAAAAATGGCAAATTTATAAACATATTATGAAAAAAAATTCAAAATATTGTGAGAAAACAACAAATTTCGACAAATGATTGTGAGTAAACAACAATTTTCGTCAAAGGATTGAAAAAAAAGCAAATTTTATCAAATAATCACAAAAAAGATAAACTTTGCAAAAAGATCTTCAATAAACGGCAAATTACATCGAAAAATCATGACAACACGACAACTGTCATCGAAAGAAATCGAGAAAAACGATAAACTTTGCCGAAAGACCTCAAGATGACGAATTTCATCCAGTTATCATAAAAGATGTGAATTTCGCCCAAAGATCTCAAAAAGCACATAAAATTTATACAGGTAATCGCAAAAAATGGTAAATTTAGCTAAAAATAGTGGAAAAAAACGACAAATTTCTAAAAAAAAAATAACAAAGAACAATTTCACAAACAAAAATCACGAAAAAGCGAAAATATGATAAATTTCTGAAAATAACGAAAAAAACGACAAATTTAAAAAAAAATCATGAAAAAAGCATAAATTTGATAAAACGGCAAATTACATCGAAAAGCGAGAAAAAAATGACAAATTTTACCGAAAATCCCTAAGAAAACAAATAATTTTTTCGTGGTACCAGAAAAGATGTGAATTTCGTCAAAAGATCTTGAAAAAATACTTTAAATTTGTCTAGGTACTTCAAAAAACGCAAATATTGGTAAACAGATTGTGAGAAAACAACACATTTTGTCAAAAGATGAAAAAAAGAGGCACATTTCATCAAAAGATCGCAAAACAGGTAATTTTTGCAAAGAAAAAAAAGCGAAAATATGACAAATTTCTGAAAATAACGAAAAAAACGACAAATTTAAAAAAAAATCATGAAAAAAGCATAAATTTGATAAAACGGCAAATTACATCGAAAAGCGAGAAAAAAATGACAAATTTCACCGAAAATCCCTAAGAAAACAAATAATTTTTTCGTGGTACCAGAAAAGATGTGAATTTCGTCAAAAGATCTTGAAAAAATACTTGAAATTTGTCTAGGTACTTCAAAAAACGCAAATATTGGTAAACAGATTGTGAGAAAACAACACATTTGTCAAAAGATGAAAAAAAGAGGCACATTTCATCAAAAGATCGCAAAACAGGTAATTTTTGCAAAGAAAAAAAAGCGAAAATATGACAAATTTCTGAAAATAACGAAAAAAACGACAAATTTAAAAAAAAATCATGAAAAAAGCATAAATTTGATAAAACGGCAAATCACATCGAAAAGCGAGAAAAAAATGACAAATTTCACCGAAAATCCCTAAGAAAACAAATAATTTTTTCGTGGTACCAGAAAAGATGTGAATTTCGTCAAAAGATCTTGAAAAAATACTTGAAATTTGTCTAGGTACTTCAGAAAACGCAAATATTGGTAAACAGATTGTGAGAAAACAACACATTTTGTCAAAAGATGAAAAAAAGAGGCACATTTCATCAAAAGATCGCAAAACAGGTAATTTTTGCAAAGAAAAAAAAGCGAAAATATGACAAATTTCTGAAAATAACGAAAAAAACGACAAATTTAAAAAAAAATCATGAAAAAAGCATAAATTTGATAAAACGGCAAATTACATCGAAAAGCGAGAAAAAAATGACAAATTTCACCGAAAATCCCTAAGAAAACAAATAATTTTTTCGTGGTACCAGAAAAGATGTGAATTTCGTCAAAAGATCTTGAAAAAATACTTTAAATTTGTCTAGGTACTTCAAAAAACGCAAATATTGGTAAACAGATTGTGAGAAAACAACACAGAGAGACTGCATTTTTGCTATCACTGTTTAATGCAATGCTATGATAATTATATTTTTTTTCTTTACTTATCTTATAATGATTGAAATACATTGGTTTTTTCACTTTACATAAGTTATTTTATTTCCTAGTGTTTATTTACGTTCTTGGCCGATAAAGCATTTTCTATATTGTAATTTTCAAATCATCTAGGTACCACAAAAAATGCAAATTTTGCCAAATAATCATAAAAAAACCCAGCAAGCAATGAATATGGTATATAAGGACTGCTTTATCATGAATCATGATTGAAAGTTATGCAAAAAGAGGGATCTCTTCTGATAATTTTATTTTTCTTTGTTGATTATAATGATCTTCATATTTCTGAAAAAACATTGTTGAGAGATCAAGATCAAGCAATTAAAAAAAAATAGCAAATTTCATCAAAATATTCCCTTTTCCTTCTCCCCAAAAAAACTCAGCAAATTTTGTCACGGAACACTTTTTAAAAAAAGTGTACTCAAAAAAAAGTGAAACATTAAAGAAATATTAATGATTTACAAAGCTGTTTATAACTGGGATTATTTTCATTTCATATGCAATTTTCTATTATTCGGCGAGACTATGAGATGTAATGTAAATACTTCCTAAACGTTATGAATTTGCTCAAAAATGAAATTATAAGTGGGAAAAAAATCACCGTTTTTTGACATGAGTATAATAAGAAACTGAAGCAAAAAATAAATAGTGATTTGCGAATCTGTTTACATCCATGAAGTCAAACTATCCGTCGAAAATCGCACCATCAAAACACGAAACAAAAAACAATGTGATTTCCAGCCTTTTTTTTTTTTACACATACTAATAAATAAATTTGAAAATTACAATATAGAAAATGATTTATCGGCCAAGAACGTAAATAAACACTTTAATCATTAACTTATTGAATGTTTCAATTTCATATGAAACATCTCTACAATTAAGCCTAAGATTGCCGGCAATAACATTGCAAAAAAAGAATACAGATGGAAATAAATTAATTAACTTACGTAAAGTGAAAAAAACAATGTATTCCAATCATTATAAGATTAGTAAAGTTAAAAAATTAATTATTATAGCATTGCATAAAACAGTGCCAGCGTTCTTATCCCATATTTACAAACGCGCTTTGCAAATGCTCTTACAGACAGTAACTACTATCCTCCGATTAACCAATAGGAGGAGACTCTCAGAGACCGGCGCAAGTATCGATGCGTAGAGAAGCAATTAAACCACGATTACTTTTTCTGCCTTTCGTTTTAATATATAGATTTGCTGAGCATGAAAATGCAATTGTTATGCATCTATGAAGTATATACAAAAATATATATTTTGTACAATCTGTGGTGCAACGAATATATGTTATTAATTTACAGGGCCGTGCAAAAGTATTACATTACATAATGGTATTGGAGGAAACACTGTTTGGGGCGCGTTTTAATACTATTAAACTATTTCATATTTTTATGAAATTGATATATGTTGCTGAGATTTACTACAAGTTACTGTTTGCATAATAGGAAGTAAATAATATTTACAAGGACATATAAAGGATTTTGGCTACTCTACTGTGTACTAGTAGACCAAGATTTGAATATTTTTAAAACTTCACTACAGTACGAACGCACCTCATTTCCTACACTTGACGAAGCAGTGTTCTTTTAAAAAGAATTCAGGAGAATTCTAGTAATCTGAGATAATTTTCAGTTATTACTAAGAAAAAAAGTGAAAAAAGCACTCTTTTTACATGGGACAGGGATACTCAGAACAAAAGGGAGAATGATCAAAGAATTTCCGAACAATTAGGAAACTCTGACTTGTAAATATTGGAATCGAAATGAGACTTTTTCAGGTTTTGTCTCTTGAGATTGTTGGTTAAAAAAGAAAAAAATGTGCCTTGATATTTATTCCAACCCAGCATTAAACAGTTTTTCTAGATATTTTGTTCTTTTATTAAATAATACATATTTAATCATTATGCATTACCATACATAATGACTGCATTATGTATGGTAATTTATAGTTTGTTGTTATTTATAGTTTGGTGATTAAATTAAGTATGTTTAATTAATGTTAGTTAAGTCCACAATAAATGGTTTATATTTAAAGGTTAGACATAAACAATTATTTATCATTGCTTGTAAAATAAACAAGAATGAAAAATCACGGGTCAAGCATAGATTATGAAAAACTTTCCAACGCTTTCAGAATATTTTAATAAAATTTTACAGTTTTATAAGGTAAAATATAATGTCTAAGTAAAAAATTTGAAAAAAATCTACTTTCATTTCTCCATTGCTGTATATGATCTATAAATACATATATATGTATAGTATATTATACACAAAAAAAATTACTTCAGTTAGGAAATGTATAACACAGTTGAAATAATGCTTCAGCAACTTTCGTTAATAAGCAGAAATATACCCGAATTCTTTCATGCAATTCTGTATATGATCTATAAAATGTATATTCACTAAATACTATGCAACAGATTAGTGAAATTCGAAAACGTCGCTCCACAAATTAGAACTTATTTCGAGTAATGATCGATCATGGACAATGATGCACACAAATTCTTATACAGGGTGTTTCTAAATTCATGGTACAAACTTTAAGGGGTGATAGTACATATCAAGACAAACAATATTAAGTAGGATATCAAGGGTCCCAAACGTTTTCCGAAGGAGATAGGCGCCATTAAAGTTTAGGGTCCAAAAATTCAAATGCTTATAAAAAACAGAAAAATTGGTCAATTATTTTGCGTTTTCACTAAAACTATTCTTTATGTCAGTATTGTCTTAAAAATAAATTATAAAGAAAAATTTCAAAAAATGCCGATAGAGGGCGCTTTAGACTTTGGAGTAACGAACAACCATTTTTTACCATTATTTTTTGCATCTCATTAATTTTTTTTAGAAGCTTAGACATTAACTTAAATTTTGTGATCAAAATCGTTGGGAGTAGTTAAGCAGCGCAAACTGAACTGTGGGGGAGGTTCAAATTTCAAATTAATATAAGAAACGGAAAAAATGGTCAATTAATTTGCGATTTTCACTAAAATTATTCTTTGTCTGTATTAACTTGAAAATAAATTATAAAGATGAAATTAAAAAAAATGCCGATAGAGGGTGCTTTAGACTTTGGAGTAACGTACAACTATTTTTTACCGTTATTTTTTGCGTCTCATAAAATTTTTTTAGAAGCTTAGACATAAACTTAAATTTTGATCTGAAAATTTAAATCGTTGGGAGTGGTTAAGTAGCGCAAACTGAGCTGTGTTCAATGGGGGTGGGGAGGTTCAAATTTCAAATGTTTATAAAAAACGGAAAAATTGGTCGATTCGTTTGCAATTTTCGCTAAAACTATTCTTTATGTCAATATTTCCTTTATAATAAATTTTAAAGATAAATTTCAAAAAACTCCGTTAGAGGGCGCCTTAAACTTTAGTGTAACCAGCAACTCTTTTTAACCGTTATTTTTTGCATCTAATTAAATGCTTGACAAAGCTTAGAATTAAATTTTGAGCTCAAATTCTAAATCGATAGGAGGGTTAAGAAGCGCAAACTAACTGTGTTCAGTAGTTGAAAAGTTATTCTCCCCAACCCTCGAACACAGTTCAATTTTCCGCTACTTAATTACTCACAACGATGCAGATTTTGAGCTCAAAATATAAGTTTGAACTTTTACAAGCATTTAATTAGATACAAAAAATAATAATTAATTATAATTGTTGGTTACTCTAAAGTTTAAGGCGCCATCTGACGGCTGTTTTTGAAAGATATCTTTAAAATTTATTTTCAAGTAAATATTG
This sequence comes from Maratus speculifer, assembly GCA_964019185.1. Classification (NCBI taxonomy): domain Eukaryota; kingdom Metazoa; phylum Arthropoda; class Arachnida; order Araneae; family Salticidae; genus Maratus; species Maratus speculifer. The sequence continues at coordinate 362,851,115 of OZ025290.1, read as the reverse complement.
ACATAAGGAATACTTTTAGCGAAAACCGCAAACGAATCGACCAATTTTTCCGTTTTTTATAATCATTTGAAATTTGAACCTTCCCACCCCCACTGAACACAGTTCAGTTTGCGCTACTTAACCACTCCCAACGATTAAGATTTTCATCTCAAAATTTAAGTTTATGTCTAAGCTTCTAAAAAAAATTTATGAGATGCAAAAAATAACGGTAAAAAATAGTTGTACGTTACTACAAAGTCTAAAGCGCCCTCTATCGGCATTTTTTTAAATTTCATCTTTATAATTTATTTTCAAGTTAATACAGACATAAAGAATAATTTTAGCGAAAATCGCAAATCGATTGACCGGTTTTTCTGTTTTTTATTATCATTTGAAATTTGAACCTCCCTCCACAGTTCAGTCCGCAAACCAATCGACCAATTTTTCTGTTTTTTATAACCATTTGAATTTTTAGACCCTAAACTTTAATGGCGCCTATCTCATTCGGAAGACGTTGGGGACCCTTAATTTCCTATTTAATATTCTTTGTCTTGATGTGTACTATCACCCCTTAAAGTTTGTACCATGAATTTAGAAACACCCTGTATATGTGTTTGAAATATAAGCATAAATATTATGCATCCCCTAATCTACAGAAAGAATCTTGTACCACAGCTTTGTAATGCATGTCAATTTTAATATGTTTGAAATAGTGTAACATCATTAAAATAAACTCAAACGATGTTTCACAATCGAATACAATGCAACGGAATTTTGTTGATTCTTTCTGTAACCGAACTATAAAGCCACGCACTTAGCTTTCATTACTAAGTATATTATGGTAAATCTCAATAATGTATATTAATTGCATGGAAATCCGGATATATTTATGCGAGTTTGAGTAAGGGTAAAGACAAATCAAATTTATAAATCATTTTCAAATATACTTCGAAAATGCTAAAATTTACAATGCATGCCGCAATAATCTCCGACTTCTATTAATTTAAGCAAAAAGGGGGAAAAAGAAACTTGTCAAGCTATTGTACAGAATAACACTTTCTCTTTTACAAATGAGACGATAATTGTCTGATGAAATCACTGTTTAGAAAATGATAACGAATCTGATAATTATGAAAAAAAAGTCCTGTTCATTTGCATAAGTGATGATTACTGTTATATTTGTGAGATCACCCCATAGCATTTCTTTTATTTAACAAGAATTCAGAAGATGCCCCAGAGCCTTAGAAAATTTCTAACCATCATTAAAGAAGAACAAAATATCATGCAGGAGACATAGATTATGAAACTTTTTCCAACGCAAACAAAATATTTTTCATAAATTTATTTTATCATATGTTGTTACTGATCGTAGTCTGTTCTGTGACCAAATACTTTTATGAACTTCAGTAAATGAATAATAAATATTACACTGTTAAAAATTTGCAGTAAAGTGTCTGATCATTTTACAGTTTTTATTGAAGCACATTATTCTAATAAAAATAGCACCGAAATCGCCAGCCTTTGGCAAATTTTGCGTTTTTCCGCAAAACTCCGACGAGAATTCCTCATTTTTTGTCTGACGAATATCGCGTATTTTTAGCGTTCTTCAAACCAAAATCACGTTTTTCAGCGTTTTTTCAGTCGCGGTGTTTTTTGTGATCCTCTAATCAAAATCGCTTTTTCCGCGATCATTTGATGAAAATTGCGTTTTTCAGCTTTTCTTTGCGTGAAATTCGAGGCATTTTTTACGATCCTTTGATAAAATTAGCTTTTCTTCTGCGACCTTTTAAGGGAACCCGCTTTGTTATCCCGTTGTTTTTTAACTTTTCTTAGAAATTATGTTTTGGTGGCATTTGGAATATTTGGGTTTAAAAGAAAAAAAAATTAAAAAAAGTTAGGAATTATTATTATTTTTAATTTTAGGAATCTGCATTCCTATTTAGTGAATAATAGTGAGCAAATTACTACTGAAGATATGACTGAGAGACTATATATTGACAAAACAACTGCATTACACCATTTAAAACAACTTCGGTACATTTCGAAATTCGTATAATGGAGAACGGTTACAAGCTTTTGCAATCACTCCAATATCAGTCAAAGAATGTTTTAATAATTATCGTTTGTTTTTTTATTTAAAAAAGAGTCACTGTATATTTTCATATGCGCATAAATTTCAACTGTCAAATACTCGCGAAAAGAAAAATTTTGATGCTAACATTTATTTATTATTGTATATAGGATATACAGTATAAATTTCAAAATATCGGATTATTGGGAATGCGTACAAAACGTTTCAAAAGTTGGAATAGTGTGAAATTTTCAATTTTGAAAAAAAAAAAAAAACAGCATTTCAAGTTAAAAAGACTGCATGAATATGTAAAAAATTTACAAACACAAAAGCATATGTCTGCAAAAAGCGTCAGATTTTTTTTTCACCAGACAAATTCAAGCAATTTTGTAACTTTTCAAACATAAAGTAAAAAACCTATTTGTCAAATATCGTAATTTTGAAAGTCCACTGCCCCCTTAGTTTCGAATATTTTAAACTCAAAAAGAAATTTAAAAGTTAAGAATGAAACTTTTTCTTTAACAGACCAAGTAACGACTATCTGCGATCACAATTAAGAACCGGATAAAAAGTATATAATAACTACATGTTCACCATTCCTCTAGCTAAACGATGATTCGTCTTGTTTTTTTTTTAGATTATCCTTTGCATTTTTACCTTTATCAAGATTCCGGAAGAAGACCAGGATTGTAAGATAATTTCGAGCCATCATTAAGAAAAACACTATTTTTCCAGGTTCAGTAATAGGAAAAACAATGAAACTGGTCAAAGAATTTTTTTCTCGGTAATGAACTCTGACTTGTGACGACCTGAATCGCAGGAGAGAATGCATTACGATGTCCCGTGGGATTGTTATATGCACCAAAATGTTATCAGCTTCGGCTTATATCATGGTCTAACAGAATCTAAAGTTTTGTGAAATTCCCTGTCTTAATTCTTGAGATAGAGCGCCCACAAAATTTATGTCACATACATACAGTCAGACTGACTGCCAGACAGACTTACAGACAGACATTTTATAAAAATATGTTTTATGAAATCTCTGACACCTAAAACGTGTAAATCCATCGAAAATGTCCACTAATTCAATACTTTCTTCTTGTAAAGAAAAAAAAAGTAAGAATTGATTTCTTCGTCAAATGTCGTGATTTTGAAAGCCCACTGTCGCCTTAGCTTGAAATAATTTAAGCTAATAAAAATAAATTTCTGAATTAAACTTTTTCTTTAACAGACTAAGCAGTGACTGCCTGCAATCACAATTAAGAGCGGGATGGAAAATACATAATATGTTCATCATTCCTCTGGCTAAATGATAATTCTTCTTATCCTTTTAGATTCTCCTTTGAATTTTTACCTTTATCAAGATTCCGGAAGAAGACCAGGCTTGGAAGCAAATTTCGTAGCATCATTAAGAAAAACACCATTTTTCTAGGTTCAGTAATAGGAAAATAAGGAAACTTGTCACAGAATTTTTTTCTGTAAAGAACTCTGACTTGTGGCTGCCCGAATCGGAGGAGAGATTGTATTAGGATGTCCCGTGGAATTGTTACAAAAAGTGGAAGCGTTTTACTCATTGGCATTTACTCGAAACAATCATTGCATACTTTTTTTCTGAACTTTCTTTTCTGTTCCCGAGTAACCAATATTGAGTGCCCCTGTCTGACATTTCTAATTATTGTTAGCCTAATCTAAGATACATTTTAGTTTAAAGACATAATTGTTTGCAATTATCACAACAATAAAAAAATGCATTTTGCCGCTATAATGCACGTACATTGTATGGAAAGGCAAATGTTTCTTTCTTTAAGTCTCAGAAACTATAATAAAAGTCGCTGTAACGCACGCACACACCGTACAAAAGACATTTTTTATGTAAAAAAATATAATAAAATTATTTTGCCGCTATAACTCTCATAAATTGTACAACAGACAATTTTTTTAATATAAGAAAATATAAAAAACACGCAGCAGTATACGTATGTCACAGCTTTGTCGCTGTGACATACGTATACTGTAAAAAAAGACAAAAGTTCCTTTTTTATCTCAGAAAATATAATTAAACCATTTTATCGCTATAGTGCATGTACACTTTACGAAAGGCATTATTTTGTAGTTCTAATAGGAAATATAATATGCATATTTAACTATTAAAATATCCCAATTAAGAACAGATTACATAAGATTAAAATTACTTGATAACTACATGTTCACCATTCTTCTAGGTAAATGATAATTCTTCTTATTTTTCGAGATCCTTCTTTGTATTTTTACCTTTATAAAAATTCCAGAAAAAGACCAAAATTGTAAGATAATTTCATACCATCATTAAGAAAAACACTATTTTTTCAGGTTAAGTAATAGGAAAAATAAGGAAGCTGGTCAAAGAATTTTTACTTTGTAAAGATCTCTGACTTGTGGCTGCGTGAATCGGAGAAGAAATTACATTAGGATGTCCCGTGGGATTGTTACAAAAAAGTGGAAGTGTTTTACTCATTGGCATTTACTTGAAACAATCATTGCATACTTTTTTTTCCTTAACTTTCTTTTCTGTTTCCAAGTAACCAATATTTAGTTACTCTGTCTGGCATTTCTAATTATTGTTACCCTAATGTAAGATGCGTTTTAGTTTAAAGACATAAACGCTTGAAATTATCACTACAATAAAAAATTGAATTTTGCTACTATAATGCACGTACATTGTACAAAATTAAAAATGTTCTTTTTCATCGCAGATAATATAACAAACACATTTTGCAGTTATAAGGTACAACACTGTGCATTTTAATAGCAAAATACATTTTTTATCTATGAAAATATAATAAAAATATTTTGCCGCTATAACTCACACACACTTTACAAAATACGTTGTTTTATAAAGTAAAATATAATAAAAAATACTTTGTCGTTGCGACAAACATACAATGTACAAAAAGGCAATTGGTGTTTAAATATCGCAGAATGTATAATAAAAACATTTTACCACTATAATGCAGGTACACTGTACAAAACATAATCTCTTTTTTACCTTAGAAAATATGATAAATATATTTTGTCGCTATAAGGCACATACACTGTACAAAAAGGAAAAGTTATGTTTTTATCTTAGAAAATGCAATACAAACATTTTATCGCTATAATGCGCGTACATTGTACAAAATCAAAATTTTTAATTTCTTTTATTAAATCTCAGAAAATACAACAAAGATATTTTGCCACTACACTGTAAAAAATATCCGTTAATATTCACAAATTTTTCCGTAAAATTTTACGGAATAGTTTCATTTTTCCTAAAAAACAGTAGAACGTTCGTTATTGACATTTTGAGATTATAAATACAGTAAGCCTTCCGTAAATTTATCTGTAAACAGAGAAGTTCCGTATTAAAACAGCAAAAATTCCATAAATAACTCTAGCGGCGCCATCTGTATCTCGGATAGAAAAACATTGTAGAGTTGTTTTATGAACAACTTTCTATAATAATTTTCTTTATTTCTTTCTGTTTTAATAATATAAAACTAACATATTTTTACAATATTTAAAAAATAATAAAAATTAAAAAGTTTTATTAATCCTTTTTAAGTTTGAGATCAGTTAGTTTATTTCCAGTTTATTTTCTGATAGTTTATTGTCATTATGATTTTTAAATAATGTTTAACTCATTTATAGCATATTTTTTAAAAAGTGCTTAGGATATTTTATAATGAAAAAAAAAACTACTTTTAATTTTAATATTTTTTTTTCATCTATTCACTTTAAGAAATTTGCACATAAAATTTAAAACATCTGAATTATATTAAAGAAATTATTATAAAGTTGACGAATATCTGTATAAAAAACAATAAAGGAAATTTATTTTAATACCCGTAATAACTATCTTTATAGAGATTAAAATTGATCGTCATACAAATATTTAGTTAAAATAGATATATATTTTTTAAGTATATTAGTATCCTTTCAAAAATAAATAAGTAAATAAATATGAATCATATTCCTTAAATCCTCCTTATGAATAACATCTCCTTAAAATGAAGGAAACAAAACTTTTTAATGCATTCAACTCTTAATACATGTAATATTTTAAAGTCTAAAATTTATTTTTATAGAACTGAAATTAAAAACTAAATATTCGAAATTATGGAAATAAAATCTGTTAAACATTTAGAATTGTACACGCAATAGAAAATAATTCTTTAAAAAAATTAATGCCGCGTTCAACAAAAGGCCTTTCCTTTATAAAATCATTCAAAATAAGTAAAGATATTTTCAAGCTCTGCATGCGTAACTATGGCGTAATGATATTGCACTACTGCAAGCTACCATAGGACAGGTCCCTGTTCGATCCCCATCGAGGATAAGTGACATTTCTTCACTGTTGTTTAAATTAAATTTATATGCTCTAATCTGATGTGTCTTTGTTTAAAGAATAAAAATCATAAAGATGCCAGTTTGTCCTTAAAAATTCTTTTTTGGCTTTCAAGCAAAAATTTTTATATAAAAAAATGAAAAAAAAAAGGAAATATTTTGTGAAAAAACGGATTTTTTCCGTTAAAAAATGGAAATAGTACTGGCGTCTAAATTACCAGTACTATTTCCGTTATTTAACAGATTTTTTTTTTTTTTTTTTTTTTTTTTTTTTTTTTTTTTACAGTGTATAACTCACATACACTGTAGATAACTTCCAACCATCATTAGAAAAAACACTATTTTTCCAGGTTCGGTAATAGGAAAATAAGGAAACTGCTCAAAGAATTTTTTTCTCGGTAAAGAACTCTGACTTGTGGCTGCGTGAATCGGAGAAGAGATTGTATTAGGATGTCCCGGGGGATTGTTACAAAAAGTGGAAGCGTTTTTTACTCATTGGCATTTGCTCGAAACAATCATTGCATACTATTTTTCTGAACTTTCTTTTCTGTTTCCGAGTAACCAATGTTTAGTTACTCTCTCTGGGATTTCTAATTATTGTTAGCCTAATCCTAGATAAAATTTTGGTTTAAGGACATAAACGTATGCAATTATCACTACAATAGGAAAACAACTTTGATTCACGTATACAGTACGAAAAGGCAAGTGTTCTTTTAGGTAGATTTCGTATGAAATACTACCTATTGCATTGTCTCCCATGTTGGAATTTCTGAAAAATTTTTGCGGATCTACACGAATCATGACTCCTAGACCCCAAAACTACCATCAGTAAAAAAGTTTATATATATATATATATCTATCTATCTATCTATCTATCTATCTATCTATCTATCGGTGTATATCACTTTCTTCTAGACACGATAACTTCCATAATTATGCTCAGATCTTCATCAAACTTTTACATAAAATCAAAGGGCATAAAATCTCGGTTAAGTTCGTTAATGGGCAAAATCGGACCAAGGAGGTGAAAGTTAGGAGGGTTTTTGTGAAAACAGAAAAAACGCGATAACTTTTTAATTAAAATAGATATCGAATCAGTTTAAAGTTTATATTACTTCTAAAAAATGAGGAAAAAGTTTATGCGTGACAGATTTTTGATAAAGTTAAAAGTGGGCTCAAGGGGCGAAAAAAACATGGTTTTTGGGAGAAAAAAAATCATAACTTCGTCAATTCTCAAGATATCAAATCCAACTAAATTTTATATAAATGTACTCAATATTATCTAAAACTTTTGTATTTACAAGTTTTTGATAGGACCAATTTTTACCGATGAAAAAAATTAAAAACGAAAAGAAAAAGGGGGGAGGAAAAAGAAAAAAAACCATAACTTACTCAATTCTTAAGCAATTAAATCTAATTAAATTTATTTTACATCTTCACAATAATATCTACAATTTTTATATTGACAAGTTTTTCATAGAACCAATTCTTATAGCAAAAATAAATTAAACAAAAATAGGAGTTGGAGAAAAAACCTCAAATCCAAACTGCTTATATTCTGACTCATTTTAAAATTCATTTTTGATTTTAAACGCATCCAAATGACAGATCCTATTATTTAGCAACTATATAATGCGACGTATTGGCCAATTTTTTGATAAAGGCAGAATATATTTTTAAAAAGGCTGCCAAAAAAGGTATTTTGAACAGATTTCCCGAAGTTTTCATCATTAAAAAATTCATTAAGTATAACAAATTGCGTTTTTTATGCGTCATTTTTAAATTCATTTTTGTTCTCAAACCCATCCAATTTACAGGTCCTATTATTTAGGAACTATATAACTTGACGTATTGGGCGGTTTTTTGATAAAGGCAGAATATATATTTTAAAAGGCTGCCAAAAAGGGTATTTTGAACAGAATTTCACGAAGTTATCGTGATTAAAATTTGCGGAAATTTAAGAAATTGCGTTTTTACCGAGTCATTTTTAAATCTTTTTTTGTTCTCAAACGCATCCAATTTACAGGTTCTCTTATTTAGGAACTATATAATGTGACGGAGTGGCCAGTTTTTTGATAAAGGCAGAATATATTTAAAAAAAGGCTGCCAAAATGGGCACTTCGCACAAAATTTCCCAAAGCGACATGATTAATGAACTGTGGGTATTCAAATAACAAATTGGTTATTTTATGACTCATTTTTAAATCCAATTTTGCTCTGACACACATTCAATTGACAGTTTTTTGTTACTTAGGAACTATATAATGTGCGTATTCGTCGATTTTTTGATAAAGGGTGAATATATATATTTTAAAAGCTGTCAAAGTAAGCACTTCGCAAAAAAATTTCCCAAAGCGATCATGATAAAAGAATTGAGGTTGTATTCAAATAACAAATTGTTTATTTTATGACTCATTTTTAAATTCAATTTTGCTCTCAAACGCATTCAATTGACAGTTATTTGTTATTTAGGAACTGTGTAATGTGCCGTATTGGTCAGAGTTTTGATAAAGGCTAAATATATATTTAAAAAAAATCTGTCAAAGTAGGCACTTCGCACAAAATTTCTCAAAGCGATCTTGATTAAAGAATTGTGGATGTATTAAAATAATAAATTGGTTATTTTATGACTCATTTTTAAATTCAATTTTGCTGTCAAACGAATTTAATTAACAGTTTTTTGTTATTTAGGAACTATATAATGAGCATATTGTTCAATTTTTTAAATAAAGTAAGAATATAATTCAAAATATATTGCCAAAATGGGCATTTGAGTAAAAATAGGCTTTTTTTTTTTTTTTTTTTTTTTTTTTTTTTTGAGATGAAAACTTTTCGAAATCTACCTCCGCCTATAGGCCATGCCGAAAGGGATTTTTTTTTTTCTAATCTCAGAAAATACAATAAAAACATTTCGTTGCTATAACGCACGTACATTGTCCAAAACATAATTTTTTTAATGTAAGAAAATATAATAAAAATATTTTGCCGCTATAACTCACATACACTGTTCAAAAGACAATTTTGTTACATAAGAATGCTCAATAAAAATATTTTGACGCTACTCACATGCATTGTACAATATATACATACATACACACACACACACACATATATATATATATATATATATAAGGAAATATAATAAAAATATTTTGCCATTATAAATCACACACACTATACAAAAGACAATTTACTTATATAAGAAAATATAATAAAAATATTTTGTGGCTATAATTCACATACACTTTACAAATGGCAATTTTTTATGTAAGAAAATAAAAAAAAATAATTTGCCGCTATGACGTACGTACACGCTAAAAAAAGATAAATGTTGATTTTTTTTAAATCTCAGAATGTATAATAAATACATTTTACCGCTATACTGCACGAACACTGTACAGAAGGCATTATTTTGTAGTTATCTCAGGAAAGATAATACAAATATATAACACCTAAAATACACGTACATTTTGCAAAATGACGTTATTTTTTCTGAAGAAAATGTAATTAAAATATTTTGCAACTATAATGCACATTTATTGTACAAAAGGCAATTTTTATAATGTAAATATTTTGTTACGAATAACACATTGTACAACCTGCATTGATGCATCTACAATCGGGTTAGATTTTATTTCTTCGATTTTGGTTAAATTTTTTTAGTATTATGATAGTTTCAATTTTAGAACCGGTTCTAACTGGTTTGGTTCCAAAAGTTCAATTAATTAAAAATAATTCTGAAATCAAAATCGAAAACCTAAAAACTAGCTCCGTTGTATATCGTCTTCAGCTATTTTATGCAAAAAATCATGTAAAATATTAAAATTTGAGCAAGATATTTGAAAATAACGCCCCCATAGCCTTAACATTATCATACGGGTCTTTTTGAGAGACTAGTGTAGGGTTTTAAAAGAAGTGTAACTTTTTAAGGTCACATTATTGTAAAACAATATATTCCATTTTTTCCTGAATGCTAAATTCCGGAAAGACATTTTTGAAATTATTCTTTTAATTGAAAAAGAGATATATATATATAGAGAGAGAAAACTATGTTAAAAAAATATTGCGAACAAATGGCAGTATTTTATTGCCTTAAAAGAATGTTGAACGATTTAAGCTTCTTTATACGTATTTTTAAAGTAATCTTTTAACATTTAATACATTATTATACATTTGTTACAGAAGTTAATTTGTAATACTTTTAATTGATTTTAAAATATTTCTATTATCATAAAAATGATTAAAGAAACATTTCGAAAGAAGAATAGAAATATTTATTCTAAAAAAAGATTAATTAACAAAGGAATATTTCTCATTCAATTTATTTCGAGAAACAGTAGTCTATTTTAATCCATATTAGTTTTGTCAGCACCATTAGAAAATTATTGTTATCATCATCATTATTATTATTATTATTCTAAGATGATAATAGAGAATAATTTAAGTATTTTAAAAGTAATTAGCAATAGTTTCTTTATTTTGAAGAAACATCTTTTTTTTCATACGATCACTATAATTAGAATAAATTTTCACATTGTTTCAGATTTACCAGTTATAAAGTATTAATTCAGAATGAAACTAAATATTTAATTAAACTTTGAGTTTCATCATTTATTTAGAAAAGAATGGATAATACTTATAAATGACCTCCGGCAATTAGTTTTAAATGCTTATTTTGACAACCTGTATGATTTCAATTCCAGTTCTACGGATATAAATTATGCAATAATTGCATCTTAGTAAATATTCTGATATTTGTCCATGCGTTTAATAACTTTATGAAGTCAACACTACGACATTAGCAAGAGTATTAGAAAGGTAATTATAAAGAATGTTTCCTTTATGACTATAGGCATTTTAACAGTGAATTAATAGCAATTAACAAATTTCGAATTTCGTACATAATGCGGTATTTTTCGATTTAAATAATTATCTGGTGCAGACAAAATTGCAAAATGATGATTTAATTTTAATTTTATGTAAAAAGAAAAAACTCATGATAAAATAATGAAAATAATTTGAGAATATTGCGCGCCTGTCTTTAACATTTTCAAACCAAATTAAAAAATTCCAGCATAGTTTAAAAGTGTTTATGAATTCAATTTGTCTATCTTTTTGTCCGACTGGCAAACTTACGTTATAACTACGGTCTAACAACTTTCCAACATAGTTTAAAAGTATTTATGCAAGGTTTGTTTTTTCTCCTGTCCTTCTGTCCGTCGGTTTGTCTGTCTTCTAGCACTTCTAACTCGTGTAAATATTATCCGATTTTCATGCAATTGAAATGACTTAATAATGTCGACGGCAGCACTTTTTTTTATCGAATACAATATGCGTAGCATCATTTGTATTTCATTTATAGGGGTACTCAAAAGAATTCCATTACATTAATCTCAATGGGGAAAATCATTTGTAGTGTTATTTTAATGATATCATGCTATTTCTATTGTACTGAAATTGATACAAATAATTGAATGTCACTACAAGATGATCATTAGTGAAATTGACATTCATAGCATTTGCCTTTCATTTACAGAGATATACAAAAGAAATCGGTTATAATACTGTTTTCTATGGAAATGAAAGAAAGCTTCGCGATGGTTAGCAAAATCTGTGACACGTATGAGATATAAAATTTTATTAATATAATCGAAGGCTGCTCTTGGAACATTTGAGCTTCAGAAATTTGGATAGCTAATAATTAGTTGAAAAGTTAATTAGCAAACACAAACTAAAATATTGAAAAAATCTCCATAATTCAAGTAAAGCATTGCTTTTCATGAAACTGCAGAATAACTTCTGCGGTTCTTCGGAATAACCATCTCTTTGAAAACTGGAAGGCGGGGGTTGGTTAATAGAATTATTGCACTTCCAGGGCTTTAAATGTACTGTCATTTTAAAAAAATGATTGCATGTTAAATTCTAGTAGGCCCAAAAGCATAGCCATAAATACAATAAATAAATGAATAAATAAATAAAAAATAAAATTCTTCTGTAAGAAATTCTAAAAATTATTCCTCTCTGGTTTCAGGAAGTAAAAATAATCGATTTATTTTTATTTATTTATTTATTTATTTGAAAGAAAGATCGATATTTCTGCTATTGATGCCAGGCTCTAATTATGAGTACATTGTTCTCTTTTACAGTTTAGCCCATGAATTTAGTAATACCAGAGTTTCCCCCAGGTTTAAAAAAGGGCAGGGCGCTACTGTTCGGAAAAGAGCACTTTTTACATTTTTCAGGGCACTTTTTCATTTTTAAGGGCACTTTTGTAGAGTTAAATCTAGAATCTAGCAGTTCAAAAAGTCATGAAAAAACAGAAATTTCATCAAAAAATTAAAAAAAAAGGTAAATTTTGTAAAAAAAAAAAAAAAAAAAAAAAAAAAAAAAAAAAAAAAAAATCGCGAAAAAACGGCAAATTTTATTAAAAGATCGCATAAACAGCAGTTTTTGATATAAAATCGCAAAAAGGCATATTTTGCTAAAAAAAATCGCGAAAAAAATGACAAATCTCGTGAAAATATCGCGAAAGAACGGAAATTTTCACAGAATTTTACGTTTTATTGCGATTTTTGGACGAAATTTGCCGTTTTTTGAGACTCATCCGACAAAATTTTCCGTTTTATTACGATTTTTGGAAGAAATTTGTCGTATTTCCACGATCTTTTGAGGATATCTGACGTTTTGTGAAATTTTGTGACGACATTAGCCATTTTTAACGAAACTTGACGTTTTTTAGTGGTTTTTTGCGTTCCGTCGCCGATTTTTTGCATAATTTACGCGCGCTCGTTCGGATCATCGCTGGAGGGCTGAGTTTTTTTTTCAAATGTGGACTAGAAGGGCGCTATTTTTTGAATGAATGACAAGAGGGGCGCTAGTTTTTGGATGAGGGGCAAGAAGGGCGCTATTTTTTAAACTAAAAGGCAGCAGGGGCGGAGCGCCCCCCTAAAATCCTCTGGGGGAAACTCTGAGTAATACACTGTATAATGCAGAGGAGTTGGCACATGTCCACAAATACAGATCTGATATTGAGCTCTGTTTAACCCTTCAGTGCTCAATTTTTTCCTATTTTTATGAAATAGAAATGTTTGAAATCTATATATGGGTTTAATAACGAGAAAAAAAAATAAGTAGATTTCAAATTTTCAGCTAAAATTTGATATTTTATGGCATGTACCTTGTATACACAAGTAGGGTTTTTAAATATTGTATTGCTGTAGTTTACGATTAAATGGGCTTAAATTTATTAATTTTATCAGGTTAATACTCTGCAATTTTCTTTATATTAATATCTTTAAATACTCAGTAAAATATTTTCTTGTTTGTTTGTTTCTAAAGAGCAAATTTTAATTTTTTGTCACATACAGCCATTTGACATCGATAAGATAAGTGTTATTCCATTCTTTGCATTATTATTGATCAGTTACAGTAATCATATCGGCCAAAATCAAGGCACATAATGAGATTTATAATGTTTTTGGTGTGGGCCAGATGTGGGATACGGTACAGTGAAGGTTAAATCCTAGACTTAAAAGTCTATCCGTTTTCTGTGCCATTCCATGAAAAATGAAAAAGATGCCCTGCGCGTGACTCTGACATAAATACCTACATCTGTTAACTTGTAAGTTATTAAAATATAAACTATACATTAAAAATAACAACCTACGCCCTTATATTTTCATTATTATATCCTTCATATTAGCGTACTTGTTTGAATTTGAGAATATAATACCATTGTTAAGAATGCAGTAATATATAGAAAAACTGTCCAATACGTGACATGGAATGACCCTATATATGTTTTTACATACTTTATTCCTTTTTACACTTATCTAATATAAAAAGTGAGATTTGATCTGCGAAATGTTCCCACTCCGAGATTTCGAACTTAAGTCTCAGCACCAAAAATGTGCTGATTAGGTAGATTTTTCCGGAAAAGGATTGAGTTTTTGGCAGAGATGGATCTCCCCACTCGTGACAGAAAGTAATTGGCCGCGAAACTTTCTCCCGGATAGCTTCTTGTCATTCAAGGAAAGTTCCCAGAACGGATGGAAATGTACGTTCCGTGTCTTTCTAGTCTCCGGTAGTCATTCCTTTCATATCGATGATTTTTTTTTTCATTTTTGGAATGATTACTGACATCATTTTTCCCATGTTTTCAGTTTAATTTGTATAAGCAATTTTAAAGCTCGTTAGATGCTTTTACAAATCATTTTGCAAAATTCCCGCTAATCAGTTACTAAGAAATATTTTTGCGGTGGTATAGTAATAATTTACTACAGAGTAACGTTTGGGGTACGATTCTGCAAAATGTGCAAGAGGAACCTAAAAAGGAAAAATTTCATGAAAAATCATAGTTTCAAAAAATGGATAGAATGGAAGTCTTGCATTTAAGCTATTTATTTTTCATAGAAAATAAGTTGTCGTATTTAAAATAGAGTTTAAAAAATTTTAAAAGTTACATTTTCTGAATCACATGATTCAGATATATTTATAGTTAGACTTTGATGTTTATTCAAGAAAATATCTGTCTCCAATGACGTCATTTTTGCATTTTGAAACTACTAATTCCTTTTAAATGTTAATGAGAAAATGGCACTAATAAAAGACAGTTTATTACTATCTTTTATTAGTGCCATTTTCTCATTAAAATTTAAAAGGAATTTGTAGTTTCAAAATGCAAAAATTAGGTGATACAACTTTTCTTTTTCCTTTGTATCACAACAATGGAATAACACAATTTGAATAATTTGAATTTTTAAAGCAGTATAATATTTTAAAAAACTTGAAAGTTAATTTTAATTTTAAAAATTGGAGATCTTATCCTTGTATTCTTGTAATTAATTTATAATTATTTCATGTCATAATTTGTCATATCCCCAGAAGGGTAAAAATGCAACATATTTATTTAGTCAATTAAACTTATAACTAAACTATTAAAAGGCGTTGATAAAGCCGTTTTATTAGAAAAAAAGTTTGAGTTTTCGTCATGAGCGGATTTTATCAGACGTGTCAGAAATTAATTGGCGGGGAATCTAACACCTGAAAGATATCTTGTCAGGAAAAAATCCCAGACAAAACACCTGGACAACTCTTGACGTAATTGGTCTGAAAATGTACCTCCAAGTTCTTAGTCTCCGGTATTTACTTCCTTAATATTGATAATTTAATGGATTTTTTTTCCATGTGTGTGTGGGAGGGATGTTTGCTGACATCTTTTTCGAACGATGTGTTTTAGTTTGTATAAAAAAAGGTTTGATATTAGTTAATTTCAAAACTTAAATATTTTACGATGTTATCATTACTGTATATATTTCTCGTTTTGTTTTGTTTAACTATAACATATAAGTCAATTTTGTATATTTTAATGATGATTATTTACATTGGTATATTATAATACTCAGCTATATTTATATTAAAGAATTAGTAAATATTTCTAATATTAGAAGCTTTTTATATTATATGCCATTAGAATCATATATGATAGTTTAAGTTTATGGAACTTAGCTTATAGTTTATGGAATATACTAAAAAAATTAAAGTGCATATTATAGCGTAAGGTCAAAAGTATTGTATAGACGGTGACACAAACGTATATCAGAACGTATATTGCAATTACGAGGAATAATGCATACTCGAAAATATTAATATCTGTAGGTACGTGGGCCTTTTTTATGCTGTACAGTGACTAGGATACTATGCCAAGGAAAGTTATTATTATGTAGCTTTTATCCATGTCACACCAGCTAGAGGATAAAAGACAATTACCATGAAAAATATTTCAATTCTTCTTCACTGTCGTCCAACAATTTATCTTTTTCAAAGAGCTTGCAAAGACGTGTCTATTGCCATTCGCGTATAATCCCATTCTTATCCTTAATTTGAACAATATGATGCAAAAAATAAATAAAAAATATAAATAAATAAAAAAGAAAGAATCAGATCTTTATCTCTCTCACCAGTTACCACAGATGTGTTGTAATGCGCATGCATGATTGAAATAATTAAAACTTTTGGTCCTTTAGTGTAGATAATAATGTGGATAAAACATCGATAATTCAGTTTATAAAGCATCTGATAAGCTATTAAAACCTTTATTTGACTTTCATTCAAAGCTCTAACTAAATATCACCATGTATTCTATACGCTGATTTCATCTGGTGTAAGTGAATTCCATCAAGAATTCCAAGTTTTCGCAAACCACGAGATGCCTTGTATGGGAAATGTTTTGTCACTGGATTAATTCTCAAAATTACGTCATCAGTTTTTTAGTAACAGTGTTGGCAGAAGCGTCAGTTTGTTTCAAAATTTGGTCTACCGAACAATAATTTTGTCAAAG
The DNA here is from genome assembly GCA_964019185.1 of Maratus speculifer. Lineage (NCBI taxonomy): Eukaryota > Metazoa > Arthropoda > Arachnida > Araneae > Salticidae > Maratus > Maratus speculifer. Next base: position 362,834,364 of record OZ025290.1, on the reverse strand, counting down.
ATTTTTAGTAGATATCTACCATTATATTATTGTTATGAAATAGAAGTAGACAAAATTGTATAATAAATCAGGGGAACTCTGCGCCAACTTAGGGTAACTTTGCTCGACCTTTACGAAATTTTGATACTTTCTGCCATGTTGGAATCTTGACGAATTATTTCTAATGAGCTGCCAAACTCAGACGATTGCTGCTATCGATATTTTGAGAGCAAAACTTAGTCGTTCACTCAAATGATGTAGCAGATTTAATCTTTTTTTCTCATTTGGCCCAAAGTTATCCTGCTTAATTGAATGAACACAAAAAGTAGTTGTTCGTGTCAACGCTGCTAGTAAACATTCAGTAGTCAATACCATTTTAGTAACACCCACCCTATTCGAAATATCGTAAAATTTTTCTGGTTTGTACGCCATAAAATAGCTACTATGAAAGCAATAATACAACAATACTATAAACGCATTATTTTTTATACAATAATGCAAATAAAATCTTTATACACAATTTATATTGAATTTTTTGTGTGTGTTTGATTAAATGTATAACTTGCTTCCATATATTATTATTATTATTCATTGAATACATCTCTTAAATTTTATAAATTTAATTCTGAAATACCTTGCATACCTTTAAGTTATAAATGTGTTATACGCTTGACTTTTTATACCAGTACAAACTTTAAAAATAACATCTAAAGAAAATGGATTAACTTATGTAAAGATTTAAAGTCATTTTATAAGATCAATTATGCTTCAGAATATCAAAATTAACCCAGTAAAAATATAGTTTGCAAACACTTATACAATTCATTATTTTTTTTAAATATACGCATATTTTGATATAGTATATGGAAGTAAAAACTGAGCATAAAAGAAGAAAACTGATTTAGTTTTTTTCTACTCGATTTCATATTTCATTTCACTCGATTTTTTCATATGAGAGAAGCATAAAAATTTAAGCTAAAAAGCATACTCTTTTTTTTCGAAATTTAACTAAAATATGTTCAACTAATCTAAAGTAATATGAAAAAAAAATCCATTACATTACTAAAACCATTAGAGCACATAAAAAGCATGAATATTTCACGTCTCTTTTTTATTCACTTATTATCAACCATACTTCTTCCATAATATTCTAATAAATAAAAGGGTAGGTGTTCTTTTTCTTTTAACCTATTATTATAATAATTAATATGAGAAAGAAACTCTGGCAAAAAAAGGTAATGATATTCCAAATTAATGAAGCAGAACATCTTTAAAGTACCGTTGAGTTAGAAAAAAATTTTCAGTTTTCTTCTTTACTGAAAAAGAAGAAAGAAATTTATTATATTTATCTGGAGCACGTATTTCTTCTTTTTGGTAAACTAAGATGTTAATGAACGATTCTAAATATTGTATGCTTTTCAGAAGCCTAGGCATATTTTATGCACTGTATCTTTTTAAAAATAAATACATAGAATATTTTAATTTTTATAAACGAAGATTATTTAAGGTAAAATAATTACAAATCATTAAATTGTTCTTTTCGAGATTAATTTATTCTAAAAACTTAACAAAATGAGAGGTGGTAGCACATACAATCATCTCATCGATTTCACGGATGAAAATCTGGGATTGTGTAACCGATCAAACATTTAACTTTCTTTCATTTACTAATATTCACGAAATGCTTGTATTAATATGTCTCTTAAATTCTATACATTCGGTTCCAAAATAACTTCCATACCCTTAATTTTTAAACTTATTATAAGCTTGACTTTGTGTTGGTAGAAACCAATACAAAGTCTAAAAATAACATCTAAATAAAATGGACTAGATCATGCAAAGATCTAAAGTCATGTTATAAAATGGATTATGCTTGATAACATTAAATCTAACACAGAAAAATATTGTGAGAAAACTCTGTAACGATTGATTAATTTTTTATATGTATTTAGGTATAGTATATGCAACTAACGAATACTGAAATAAGAGAAGCATAAAAATTCAAGCTAAAATGCATAGACTTTACTTTTCTTTCAAAATTTAACTAAAATATGTTCAAGTAATATGGAAAAAAATCCATTACTTTACTAAAACCATTAGAGAACATAAAAAGTATGAATATTTCACGTCCCTTCTTTTTTTCACTTATTATCAGCCATACTTTTTCTAAAATATTCTAATAAATTTAAAGGGAAGGTATTCATTTTCTTTTAACCTATGATTATAATAATTAATATGAGAAAGAATCTCTGGCAGAAAAAAGGTAATTATATTCTAAATTAATGAAGCAGAACGTCTATAAAGTATCGCCGAGTTAGAAACAAAACTAAATCAGTTTTCTTCTTTACTGAAAAAAAAAAAAAAAAAAAAAAAAAAATCCTTAACGATACAAGAAATTTATTCTATTTCTTCGGAGCTTCAGTATTTCTTCTTTTTAATAAATAAATATGTTAATGGACGATTCTAAATATTGTTTACTTTTCAGAAGCATATGGACATTTTACGCTATGTATATTGTTATTTTTTTTTATATACAAAGAGCCACAAAATGCTGCTACAAAAATAACAATAATAAACCCATATTTGTATACAATAATGCATATAAAATCTTTTTACATAATTTGTTGCATTTTGACAATTAAATCAAACTTATAACTTACTTTCATACAATTTTAATCTCAAATTGTTTGTATTAATGTCTCTTAAATTCTATAATACTTTCAAAAATACCTTATGTATGCTTAAGTTTTAAACGTGTTATACGCTTGAACTTTTGTACCAATGTAAACTCTAAAAATTACATTTTAAGAAAGTAGATTAGCGTATGCAAAAATTTAAAGTCATGTTATAAAATGAATTATGTTTGAGACTATCCAAGCTACCGCAGTAAAATATATAGTGCGCAAACTCTGATATGATTGGTTAATTTTTTATATGTATTTTGATATGGTATATACATCTAACGAAAACTGAAATAAGAGAAGCATAAAAATTCAAGCAAAAAAGTATAGTTTTTTTTTTCTCGAAATTTAACTAAAATATGTTCAACTAATCTGAAATAATAAGGAAAAAAGAATCCATTACGTTACTAAAACCATTAGAGAACATAAAAAGTAAGATTATTTCACTTATTATCATCCATACTTCTTCCAAAATATTCTAATAAATAAAACGGAAGGTGTTCATTTTCTTTTAACCTATGATTATAATCATTAATATGAGAAAGAAACTCTGGTAAAAAAAAAGCTAATGATATCCCAAATTAATGAAGCATAATGCTTTTAAAGTATCGCCGAGTAGAAAAAAAAACTAAATCAGTTTTCTTCTTTACTGAAAAAAAAATTTCCTTAACGATACAAGAAATTTATTCTATTTATCTGAAGCACGTATTTCTTCTCTTTAGTAAATAAAGGTACTAATGAACGATTCAAAATATTGTGTGCTTTTCAGAAGCATATGGATATTTTATACTTCGTATCTTTTTTTCTCCAAAATACATAGGATTTTTATACACGAAAAGTACTTAGGGTATAATAATACAAATCATTAAATTGTTCTTTTTCGGATTAATTTAGTCTATAACTTTAATACAATTCTTAGAAACAATCGCAAAATAAATAAATAAATAATAATAAAAAAAGAACAATTCAGAAATTGTATATCAAAAGTAGTAAATGATGTTTTTTTTTGTGTATTTTATTTAGCATATAATTTGACTCCACACTATTATACTCAAAATGATTACTTGAATACGTCGTGAAGATTTATAAATTTAGTTCCAAAATACTTGCATATGCTTAATTTTTTAACATATTATACGTTTGACTTTTTGAAATAATATAAACTTTAAAAATAACATCTAAGAAAATGGATTAGCTTATGTAAAAATCTAAATTCATGTTATAAGATGAATTATGCTTGAGAACATTAAAGCTTACGCAGCAAAATATAAAATGAACAATCTCTCATACTATAAATTAATTTTCTTATATGCATTTTGATATAGTATATGTAACTAATGAAAAATGTAATAAGAGAAGCATAAAAATTAAAGCTAAAAATCACAGACTTTTTTTCTCTCTCTAAATTTAACTAAAATATATTCAACTAATCTAAAGTAATATAATTTTAAAAAAATCTATTTTGTTACTAAAACCATTAGAACACATAAAAATAATGAAACTTTCATGTCTCTTCTTTATTCACTTATTATTAGCCATACTTCTAAAATATTCTAATAAATAAAAGGGAAGGTATTCTTTTTATTTTAACCTATGATTATAATCATTAATATAAAAAAAGAAATTCTGGCAGGAAAAAAAGCTAATGATAGTCCAAATTAATGAAGCAGAACGTCTTTAAAGTATCGCCGAGTTTAAAAAAACTAAATCAGTTTTCTTCTTAAATGAAAAAAAAAATTCCTTAACGATACAAGAAATTTATTCTATATATCTCAAGCACATATTTTTTCTTTTTAGTAAATAAAGATGTTAATGAAAGATTCTAAATATTGTGTGCTTTTTAGAAGCTTATGGATATTTTACGCTATGGGTTTTTTTCTTGAAAAAAAAATGCATAGAATTTTTCCATTTTTATTTACGAAGCGTACTTAAGGTAAAATTATACAAAGCATTAAATTGTTCTTTTCGAAATTAATTTGGTCTAAAACCTTAACTGACCGGGAAGCAGTAGCACAGACAATCACATCTTCTCGGAAGAAAATCTAGAATTGTATATTTGATAAAACACATAGCTTTCTTTCATATACACATCACAAAATGCTTCTATTAATATATCTTTTATATTGTATGAAATCAGTCGCAAAATACTATGCAAACTCTTAATTTTTAAAAGTATTATACGCTTGACTTTGTATTGATAGAAACCGATGTATTTAGTTTCTTTTTATGTTTTTGTTTGTATTGGTAGAAACATTACAATCTCTAAAAATAACATCTAAAGAAAATGGATTAGCTTATATAAAAATCTAAATTCATGATGTAAGATTAATTATGCTTGACAACATCAAAGCTAACTCAGCAAAATTTATAGTGAGCAAACTCCGATACGATTAATTATTTTTTTTTATATATATTCCTTTATAGTGTATGCAACTAACGAAAACTGAAATAAGAGAAGCATAAAAACGCAAGCTAAAAAGCATACTCTCTTTTTTTCACTCAAAATTTAACTAAAATATGTTGAACTAATCTGAAGTAATATATATATATATAAAATTCATTACTTTACTAAAACCATTAGAGCACATAAAAAGTATGAATATTTCACATCTCTTCTTTATTCACTTATAATCAGCCATACTTCTTCTAAAATATTCTAATAAGTAAAAGGGTTCTTTTAACCCATGATTATAATCATTAATATGAGAAAGAAACTATGGCAGAAAAAAAGGCAATGATATTCCAAATTAATGAAGCAGAGCGTCTTTAAAGTATCGCCGAGTTAGAAAAAAAAAAATTAATCGGTTTTCTTCTTTAGTGAAAAAAAAAATCCTTGACACTACAATAAATTTATTCTATTTATTTGGAGCATGTATTTCTTCTTTTTAGTAAATAAAGATGTTAATGAACGGTTCTATATATTGTGTACTTATCAGAAGCATATGGATATTTTACGCTCTGTATCTATTTTTTTCCTCAAAAATACATAGAATTTATCCATTTTCATATACGAATATTATTTAAGGCAAAATAATACAAATCATTAAATTGTTCTTTTCGAGATTTATTTAGTCTAAAACCTTAAAAAACCGGGAGGCGTCAGCACAGACAATCTTTTTATCGAGTTCATGGGTGAAAATCTAGGATTGTGTATTTGATCAAACACATAACTTTCTTTCATATACTGTTATTCACAAAATGTCTCTTAAATTCAAATAATTCAAACTAAATATTAATATGTCTCTTAAATAAAATAAATTCAGTTCCAAAATACTTGCATACGCTTAGTTTTGAAATATATTATACGCTTGACTTTCTGTTGATAAAAGTCAATGTATTTGGTTCCTTTTTTTTTTTTTTTTTTTTTTTTGGCTTTGAGCGCAGCGACCGAAGCTAGAAATTCCGTAACGAGAAAACCTAACACTCCCGTAACGAAAAAACTTAACACTTCGACTAACGTCGTTTCAGCTCGGCAAACTTCGGCACGGTATCCTTCGGTAGACTTCGGCAGACATTGACGCGGTATTTTTCAGATATTAGGATATCAAGTCTCAAACTCATGTTTCTTATGATCTAATTTTCATAGCGAGGCCAAATTTTGTTTGGTAATTTATTATGAGACAGTGTTAATTTTTGGTCACTGGAGACCCCCCCCCCCCCCCCACCGTGAGAGTCAAAAAATTTAAAATGCTTATAACTCGCGATCTAATTTTCGTAGCGCGGCCAAATTTTGTTTGGTAATTTATTATGAGACTGTTAATTTTTGGTGACAGGAGACCCCCCCCCCCCACGGTGAGGATCGAAAAATTTGAAATGCTTATAACTCGCAATCTAATTTTCGTAGCGCGGCCAAATTTTGTTTGGTAATTTATTAAGAGACATTGTTAATTTTTGGTGACAGGAGACCCCCACGGTGAGGGTCGAAAATTTTAAAATGCTTATAAATCGCAATCTAATTTTCGTAGCGCGGCCAAATTTTGTTTGGTAATCTATTATGAGACATTGTTAATTTTTGGTGACAGGAGACCCCCACGGTGAGGGTCGAAAAATTTAAAATGCTTATAAATCGCAATCTAATTTTCGTAGCGCGGCCGAATTTTGTTTGGTAATTTATTATGAGACATTGTTAATTTTTGGTGACAGGAGACCCCCACGGTGAGGGTCAAGAAATTTAATGCTTATAACTCGCGATCTAATTTTCGTAGCGCGGCCAAATTTTGTTTGGTAATTTATTATGAGACAGTGTTAGTTTTTGGTGACAGGAGACCCCCCCCCCCACGGTGAGGGTCGAAAAATTTGAAATGCTTATAACTCGCGATCTAATTTTCGTAGCGCAACCAAATTTTGTTTGGTAACTTATTATGAGACAGTGTTAGTTTTTGGTGACAGGAGACACCCCACGGTTAGGGTCGAAAAATTAAAAATGCTTATAACTCGCGATCTAATTTTAGTAGCTTGGCAAAATATTGTTTGGTAATTTATTATGAGACAGTGTTAATTTTTGGTGACAGGAGTCCCCCCACGGTGAGGGTCGAAAATTTTAAAATGCTTATAACTCGCGATCTAATTTTCGTAGCGCGGCCAAATTTTGTTTGTTAATTTATTATGAGACAGTGTTAATTTTTGGTGTCAGGAGACCCCCCCACGGTGAGGGTCGAAAAATTTAAAATGCTTAAGACTCGCGATCTACTTTTCGTAGCGCGGCCAAATTTTGTTTGGTAATTTATTATGAGACAGTGTTAATTTTTGGTGACAGGAGACCCCCCCCCCCCACCGTGAGGGTCGAAAAATTTAAAATGCTTATAACTCGCGATCTAATTTTCGTAGCGCGACCAAATTTAGTTTGGTAATTTATTAAACTTTTGCATAGCTTTTATCGCGGGCTTTGAGCGCGGCGACCGGATCTAGAAATTCCGTAACAAGAAAAAATCCTAATACTCCGGCTAACGACGTTTCATACAGTTCGTCCTTCGATAGACTTCGGCAGACATTTATCTGGTATTTTTGCATAAGTTGATAAAAAATGCTATGCAATAGCTTTACCGCGGCAGTCCCCGAGTGCCACACACATTTTTTATTATTATTATTATTTATTTGTAGAAGAAAATAGAAACTCTAAAAAAATTCTAAAGAAAATGATTTAGCTTTTGTAAAGATCTAAAGTTCTAAAGTCACGTTATAAGATGAATTATGCCTGACAACATTAAATCTTACTCAGCAAAATGTATAGTAATGTATTTTGATATGGCAACTAACGAAAACAGAAATAAGAGAAGCATAAAAATTCAAGCTAAAAAGCATACGTTCTCTTTTTCTCTCAAAATGTAACTAAAATATGTTTAACTGAAAGTAAAAAAAAAAAAAAATTCTTACATTACTAAAACCATTAGAGCACATAAAGAGCATGAATATATTATGTTTCTTCTTTATTCACTTATTATCAGCCATCTTTCTTCTAAAATATTCTAATAAATAAAAGGGAAGGAGTTTTTTTTCTTTTAACCTATGATTATACTCATTAATATGAGAAAGAAAATCTGGCAGAAAAAAGTTAATGATATTCCAAATTAATGAAGCAGAACGTCTTTAAAGTATCACCGAGTTAGAAAAAACTAAAACAGTTTTCTTCTTTAATGCAAAAAAATTTCCTTAACGATACAACAAATTTATTCTATTTATCTGGAGCACGTATTTCTTCTTTTTAGTAAATAAAAATGCTAATGATCGACTCTAAATATTGTGTTCTTTTCAGAAGCATATGGGTATTTTACGCTCGGTATTATGTTTTTAAATGCATATCCTTTTTCCATTTTTATATTGAAATGTACTTAAGGTAAAATAATACAAATCATTGATCTGCTCTTTTCGAGATTAATGCCAAAAATCTTAATACAATATTTAGAAACAGCCGCATAGTACAGAAAGAAAAAATAATAAGTGAGAAATTTTTTGTCAAAAGTGGCAAATGAGGTACGTTCCAAATATAACTAATTTTATAAATATCCAGACTTTGGTGTAATAGCTGTTGCACTCTTATGCAAAACTGCATGAATACAAAATTTAATACGATTTTATTCTCTATATTAAATTCTGCAATATGGAAATAATCGAACACCATCTTAAAAAAGGATCACAACTTAGAATCATTACCTATCGTGTGATGGCATTATATTAATGATGTATGATAGGATTTAATAGAGCGAAGAAATTTTTTTCTAATATATATGTAAGTTTTAATCAATTTTCATAAAAGTTTTAATGACTCGGCAATAAGCTTTGCTTTTTGTACCAATACAGAATCTAAAAATCACATCTAAATAAAATGGATTACCTTATGTAAAGATCTAAAGTCATGTTAAAACATAAATTATGCTTGCCAACATGAAAGCTAAGGTAGCAAAATATATAGTGAGAGATCTCTGATACGATGGATTGGCTTTTTATATGTATTTTGATATAGTATGTGCAACTAACGAAAACTGAAATAAGAGACGCATAAAAATTCAAGCTAAAAAAGCATAATTATTTTTTTTTCCTCTCAAATTTTTACTAAAATATGTTCAGGTAATCTGGATTAATAGAAAAAAAAGCCATTACTTTACTAAAACCATTAGAGAACATAAAAATGCATGAATATTTCATGCTTCTTCTTTATTCACTTATTATCAGCCATACTTCTTCTAAAATATTCTAATAAATAAAATTGAAGGTGTTTTTTTTCTTTTAACCTATGATTATAATCATTAATATGAGAAAGAAACTCTGGCAGAAAAAAAGTTAATGATATTCCAAATTAATGAAGCAGAACGTCTTTAAAGTATCGGCGAGTTTGAAAAAAACTAAATCAGTTTTCTTCTTCACTGAAAAAAAAATCCTTAACGATACAAGAAATGTATTCTTTTTATCTAAAGCACGTATTTCTTCTTTTTAGTAAATAAAGATGCTAATGAACGATTCTAAATATTGTGTGCATATTAATATAGTTTTGGGGGGAGGTGAAGTTTAAAACACTTATTTTTGAGGCATTTTTTTTTAAAAAAGGGGGGGTGGGGGTGAAATGCTATTTTTGAGCTTATGAGGCTATATTTGTGATAGTGGATGATATGTGTCTACATCACTGTAATCCCGAGTCCAAACGACAGTAATTACGTCTCATCTACTGTCACAAATCGTGCTCCATAAGCTATAAACCAGCCTTTCACCTCCACCCCCTCTTTTTACTTCACTATCCAAAGCTATACGAATATAGCAGCATATATACTGTTCTCACATTGAGCATATAGGCATCTAAGATATTAGTCTTCAATATTCCATAACAATTATCGCAGAACTATTATTTTGTATACATTAGGGGCAATAATTATTGAACATTCCTCGTACTACCCATGTGCTTCATTCTGTCTGGGTACCCAAAGGGGGGTCTTCGTTTTGTCCCATTATATTAATGTTATTCGAGCATAGTTACATTTTCAACATCAGAATGTTTTAAAGTTTAAGATTCCAACTAATGCAAATAAAATGAATATCTTGCTCTGAAGTCAAATGGGAGAAGAAATAAATCAGTAACAGTTAATAATACTGCATTAATACTCTGTTGTGAAGAAGTTAAGGTTTTCTTATGGAACTTTGAAGTACCTTGTATTTAAATAATATCAAGTAGAGAATAAGTTAGGAATAAGTTAATAAGAAATAAGAAGTAAATATAATTCTTCCCCATGTGTTTATAAAGTACAAATCTGCGGTATGTTCGAATTTTTATTAATTTGTTTGTGACTTTCTTTACAAGAGCAAAAAAGTTATTCTGAAAAAGTTCCTTAACTAATTACTTTCTGTCACCAATGTGATATCATCTGTACTTTTTCACCCAAAATTTCTTTTTCTTGTCAATCACAAAAAGGCCTTCCCATCAGAAACCGAATTAGGAAACTTTTGTATGAAAGAATGAATTGCATAATTGACAGATCTTGCATTTTCTGAGATACCCAATACATCCGTATGTACTCAGGCTCAGGTATGCAATTAATTAAACTGTAATTACAATGATATTAATAGTATATAATTTTGTTAATGTGTTTTAATAGTTATTTTTAATATTATTTTGATCTTGATTATTTTTAGTATTACTGTATATCAATTGTACATCTATGATTAGATTCCCCTATTACCACTCTTTTATAAAATAAATGTTTTTTTTTTTTTTACTTGCACTTGATAGTTTAGGTTTCTGCGCTGTCAGTTCTTGGACTATCATAGTGGAACCACTTGTGAACGTCAATTGCGACATCTTAAAGTAATTCTGTTACAATTTCTTCTAATAGAATGTAATAACAACTGCCTGTCGTGACGTGCTGTACGAGTCACATTGACACCCCGATTTACTTATTTACTGATTTGTTTTACCTCGATTACTTCTTATGGAAACATCTGAAGAGACATGTTTATGTAACTTCAGTTTACATTGTTGATGATCTCATTGTTTGAATATTCATTGCTGCTGCACATATGCGTTAATTGATATTTCCAAGGATGTATATTACTGTTATTTAACACAAATTTGAAAGCTTATTGTTAACACAACACTTGTCAATAATGCTGTCAATAAATATTACCTTCATATAACTTTCACCTCTTTGTGCTTCAACGCGTCTTACTGCTATGTAATAAATAATTGCTACAGCGCTCTTTTATCAATTCTTAAAATTTGTACCACAAATTTGGAATCCCACTGTATATGTAAAATTTTACACAAAGACCATAAATACCTTAATATAAAGCAACCTTCTCAAAACCTGATGATTAATGATATTTCCATTCATATTCGGAAGTATTAGTGGGCATATGAATGAAAGAAAACTCTAAAATGCATTTTCAAATAAACTATAATAACGTATAATGGTATATGGAATTATGGTTAATGATGTAGTTAAATTATCTCTAATGCCTGACTTTAAATTACCGTAAATGTGCTTTACGTGTACAGAATAGCTAATTTGTAAAATAAAGCTCGAAAAGCATTTCTGCATTTCCCATCATTAACAGCATTCCCTCATTATTGTAGTCTCATAGTCTTCATATATTTATTATAGCCTATCGGAATGTCATTTTAAAAATTCTTTTATCGTATTGTTATAGTCATTGTTACAATACATATTAAATGATTTTCTAAAATGATGTTATAGACAAGAAATAATTATAATATTTCAAAAACCTAATTTCATGACAAAGAAAGGAAAAAACTGGTATTAAGCACTTACAAAAATTATTTTAAATAATAATTCATGTCGTACTGCATAAAAAATAAATTATGCATAATAAATATGCATAAAAATTATTTTTGCAAAACTAAAGAAAAAATAATAAAATGAGGAAAAATGTTCGTAAAACCTTTTAACGTAGTTGAATTTAATTTTGAAAATTAAGTGTAGCATTCAGTGCTCGTTTACAGGGACACACAAAAGAATTCCATTACATTATTGTTCCCGCGGAAAGAACTTGTGTCGCACAGGGGAGGTTATGGAGGGATGGAACATCTGCAATAACGCTAACAAAAAGCTTTATTTTTTATTTATGACTCATGTACAATATGAGACAATCCTTGCATCACATTTCTTGCTATAGATTTGTTTAGCTGCAAGCACCTGTAAGTTTGGGATTTAAAAAGACTTTTTACAATATCAAAATAAATAACTACTAATATTTTTAATGTAAATATTCAATCTCATTTTTTATATTTCTGGAACATTAAGATGCATTCGAATGAACTCGAACTGAAGTTTCGTTTTCAAATACATTAAACTATCACGTATCGAATTATAGTTAGTGATTTAGTTAACTTATCTTTAAACACTGTGTTTTAATCACCGTAAATGTACTTTACGCTTCCGGAATGACTAATTTGCAACATACAGCCCAGGCAAGATTTCTCTATTTCACATCATTAGCAACATTTCTTCGTTATTTGTATAAACACAGCCTTTTTTAATTTACTATATTGCATTCCAGATTCATTTGATTATCATTTATTGAACAATTAAATTCATTGCTATAATACACGCAGATTACTCTTCCTAACTAATAGTAGTGGCAAGAAAATAATTAGCTTATTTTAAAATCTCAACTACAGTAATAAAAGAAATGGAGTTCAACTCTCTATAAATCCAATATCAAAAACATAGATCCTTGGCATTTTTTCTTTAAATATTGATCATATTATAAATTACAGTTACAAAGCTATATTGCCCAGTAATTACAAGATGCATTCGAATGAAAAACAAAATGTAATATGTTTTGTTTTCAGATACATAAAACAATCACGTATCAAATTATAGTTAGTGATTACATACAATTATAGTTAATAATTTAGTTAAATTATCTTTAAATATTGCAATTTAATCACCATAAATATAGTTTATGCTTCCAGAATGTCTATTTTCAAACATACAGACCAAAAAGGTTTTCTCCGTTTCACATCATTAGCAACATTCCCTTGTTGTTTGTATAAACACTGCCTTTTTGAATTTACTATACTGCATTTCCAATTCATTTGATTTTCCTTTATTGAACAATTTAATTCACTATTATAATACACGCAGATTAGTCTTCCTAACTGATGGTACTGGCAAGCAATTAGTTCGATTATTTTGAAATCTCAACTGTAGCAATAAAAGAAATGAGGTTTCAAATCTGTCTAAATCCAATTTAATTAACTGTTCATTGCAACTTATGGTAAATGCTGAATTATATACAGGGTGTTCCACAAACAAATGATGGCAGTGGTAAGCATTTAATTCGTTTATTTCAAAAACTCAATTTTAGTAATAAAAAATGGCGTTCAATTTTCTTAATTATTCACATCAACTAATGATAAATACTGAATTATGTATAAGATTGCCCCCCAAAAATTGATGACAGTGGTAAACATTTAATTCGTTTATTTCAAAAACTCAATTTCAGTAATAAAAAATTGCTTTCAATTTTCTTAATTATCATATCAACTTATGATAAATACTGAATTATGTATAACATGCCTCCAAAAAATTGATCTCGGATTGTATTTATTCAAATTTTGATCGTAGACACGTATCATAAATGTCAAAGCTCCGCAAAAGGAAAAAAAGTATTTTATGAAATAGAATAAAAATTTCAGCGGTTTAAATTTGAAAAAATACAAAGTTTAAATTTTTATACGACCCCTGTTCGAAACATTCCCCAGTGAGTAAATTGTGCCTCATACTTTAATAAGGTTATGTATGAAATGTCAACATTTTATCGCAAAAAGTCGCAGAAATAAGTTTAAACAATGTTTGTGAGGGTTTAATAATAAAATTTATTCTGTGGAAAACAATGCAATCATCTCTTAAGATGTGTTTGAATGAAACACGAAATGTATCCTTTGTTTTCAGATGCATTAAACAATCACGTATCAAATTATACTTAGTGATTACTTACAATTATAGTTAGTGATTTAGTTAAATTATCTTTAAGAACTGCGTTTTAATCACCGTAAATGTACTTTATGCTTCCAGAATGACTAATTTGCAACATACAGCTTGGAAAGGATTTCTCCATTTCACATCATTAGCGAAATTCCCTCGTTATATGTATAAACACTGCCTTTTTGAATTTATAATACTGAATTCCAGATTCATTTGATTTTCCTTTATTGAACAATTAAATTCACTGTTATAATACACGCAGTTTAATCTTCCTAACTGATGGCAGTGGCAAGCAATTAATTCGCTTATTTTGAAATCTCAACTGTATTAATAAAAGAAATGGGATTCAACGCTGTCTAAATCCAATATCATTAGTTAGTCATCACAACTTATATTAAATACTAAATTATGTACAGGGTGTGCCAAAAACATAGACCTTGGCATTTTTTCTTTAAATATTGATCATATTTTATAAATTACAATTACAAAGCTATATTGCACAGTAATTACAAGATGCATTCGAATGAAATACGAAATGTATATTTTGTTTTCAGATACACAAAAACCATCACGTATCAAATTATAGTTAGCGATTAGATACAATTATAGTTAGTGCTTTAGTTAAATTATCTTTAAGTACTGTGTTTTAATCACCGTAAATGTACTTTACGCCCTCAGAATAACTAATTTGCAACATACAGCGCAGAAAGGATTTCTCCATTTCACATCATTAGCAACATTCCCTCGTTATTTGTATAAACACTACCTTTTTTTAATTTACTACATTGCCTTTTAGATTCATTTAATAATCACGTATCAAATTATAATTAGTGATTATATATCATAATAGTTAGTTATTATATACCATTATAGTTAGTGATTTAATTAAATTATCTTTAAATACTGTGTTTTAATCACCGTGAATATATTTTACGCTTCCAGAATGTCTAATTTGCAACATATAGCCCAAGAAAGATTTTCTCCATTAGCAACATTCCCTCGTCATTTGTATAAACACTGCCCTTTTTTAATTTACTATACTGCATTCCAGTTCATTTGACTTTCCTTTATTGAAGAATTAAATTCACTGTTATAATGCATGCAGATTAATCTTCCTAACTGATGCCAGTGTCAAGCAATTAATTCGCTTATTTTGAAATCTCAACGGTAGTAATAAAAGAAATGGGGTTCAATTCTGTCTATATCCAATTTAATTCGCCATTAATCGCAACTTATGGTAAAAAACTGAATTAAATACAGAGTGTCCCAAAAACCCTTGACATTTTTAGATATGTTAGTAATTATGCAGATGTGTTTCCCTTATAGTCGTCGTCGTTCAGTCCATGCGTCTGCCGCATATAACACAGCAAAAACTACCGAACCGAATTATTTAAAATTTAAATTATATAATTGGTGCATGATTTTGTCGGATCATTTTAAATTTGATGAAAATCGGGTGCATAATTTATTTACAAGAACAATCAAAATTTTTCGTTACATTACGGTCAATGGGAAAAAATAATTTAAAGTGTATGTTAATAGTGTTACACTCTTTCGAACATAATAAAATTGATATGCATCTATGAAATATATACTAAAATATACATTCTATACAATCTGGGGTGCAAAGAATATTTGTTATTCATTTAGAGGACTACACAAAAGTATTCAATTACATAATGGTATAGGGGGAAACATTGTTTAGGCCGCGATTAAATTATATTAAACTATTTCACATTTTATGAAGTTGATATACATTGCTGAGGTTTACTAAAGGTTACTTTCTGTATAATAGAAAGTAGATAGTATTTACAGGAACGCACAAAGATTTCGGATATTTATATATTATCCGATGTATACTATTATACCAAGATCTGAATGTTTTTAAAATTTCGTTATAGTACGAATGCACAGCATTTGCTACGTTAAGGCGCAATTTTCGATTTATTTTCTTCCTTGTTGCCTTATGAAAAAAAAAGGCAAATTTTAAGTAATTTTTAATAAATTCATTTGTTTCACTCAATACAAAGCGTAAAAAGAAAGCTGTGTATTTTTCATAATCGAGTTTGGTGATCATAGAAAATCAATGTATTATATTTGAAATTTGGGGGAAAAAACAAATTGCAAAGCAAAAATTACAAGTGATTTTGAAATGAAAAATTTAATGCTTATTAAAGAGTGCATTTAAGAAAAAATTTCCCCAATGTTATTCCTATTTTATAAAACAAATCATTTATACGCTAATCACTTTATATTTATGGAATTTTAAGAAACAGGAAATGTATAATTTGTTTTCAGATACATTAAATAATTAAGAATCAAATTATAGTTAGTGATTAGATACTATTATAGTTAGTGATTTAGTTAAATTATCTTTAAATACTGTGTTTTAATCACCGTAAATGTACTTTACGCTCTCAGAATAATTAATTTGCAACATACAGCTCAGAAAGGATTTCTCCATTTCACATCATTAGCAACATTCTCTCGTTATTTGTATAAACTCTGCCTTTTTGAATTGACTATACTGCATTCCAGATTCATTTGATTTCCCTTTATTGAACAATTAAATTCACTGTTATAATACACATAGATTAATCTTCCTAACTCATGGCAGTGGTAAGCAAGTAATTCGCTTATTTTGAAATATCAACTATTGTAATAAAAGAAATGGGGTTCAATTTTGTCTTAATCCAATTTAATTAGCTACTCATCACAACTTATGGTAAATATTGAATTACATACAGGGTGTCCACAAAACATTGATAACTTCCTTTTTTCTTTAAATATTGATCATATTTTATAAATTACAAAGTTATATTGCTAAGTGATTACAAAGTCAACTAATGGCAGCGGCAAGAAATTAATTCGCTTACTTTACAATCTCAACTGTACTACTAAAAGAAAGGGGTTTAAATTCAGTTTAAATCCAATTTAATTAGCTATTCATCGCAACTTATGGTAAATGCTGAATTATATACAGGGTGTCCCAGAAATATTGGCCTTGGAATTTTTTCTTTAAATATTGATCATATTTTATAAAGGACAATGTTATATGAATTACGTAGCAAAGTGATTACGAAGTCATACGTAAAAAATGAGGTGCGTTCGTTCTATTACTGGTTTTGTAAATATTTCGATCTTGGTGGAATAACTATTGCATTCTTTCGCAAAATTGCACGAATTCAAAAATTTACGAGCGTAAAATTTACTACGATTCTATATAGTAAATTATTTAATACGGAAATAATAGGATTCCATCTCAAATAGGATGTAATCACCATAGTAGCCTAGAATTATTACCTAAGGTGGAATATTATTATGAAATGTACATATAAAAGGATTTAATAGAATGTAGAAAACTTTCATTAATATACTTTAAAGTTTCCGACTTTCATGATAAATAAAACAACAAAATAATGCAATGATTACGTATATTAAATTTCAAACAATTCGGTTGCATAGTTTTTTCGCTGCTGCGAAATTACGGACAGACAAACGGACGACTATAAGTACTAATATATATATATAACTAAGAACACACCTTAAAATTTATCGAAGTACAAAACACATGGAAATTAATCTTCTCAACTGATGACATGGGTAAGTAACTTTTTTGTTTATTTTGAAATTAAAATTTTAGAGATAAAAAAATTGGATTTAATTTGTCTAGGTCCAATTTAATTAATTATTCATCGCAACTAATGGTAAATATTGAATTATACACAAAGTGTCCCCACAATTTTCTCCTCGACTTTTATATTGTATTTTAGCTATCACATAAAAAATAATTTTGTAGATGATACCATAATAGCAAGCAATACTGTAGACATTATTAAATCGTATTTGTTATATTTCGGACCAAACTCGCGCCATTATTACAGTTTTCGGGAATATTTAATATAAAATGTCAATATTGGTTTTACATTTGAAATATAGATATGAAATTTTATCATCACAGAGATATTGGTTATAGTTTTGAAATATGTAGAATGAAATGCTCATTTGGGTGTACCATTGGCTGAATATAAGTGCTGCAATGTTGCTAATATTGATTTAATATTAACATTACACTAGAAATATTTGTAATACAATTACGGAAATATTGACTTTGAATAATATTGACTTTTAATAAATATTGACTTTTATATTGACGGAAGTATTGATATTTTAAATTAAATGTAAATTTTGTTGCAATATTTGACATACAAAACTATTGTAAAGTAAAGCCATTGGTTATTTTTACATTCGAAATGCCACAATAAAGTTTTATTATTGTAGAATTATTGGTGACAATTTTCAAAATAAAGTGCAAACTATTGATGAACGAATTGTAAAGGCTGATATTGTATCAATGAAATAATGGTTTAATATCAGCTTTACAATGAAATATTTGCAATAAAATGTGACTATTAGAGGAATATTGGCTTTAGTTTCGAAATATTTGGCATTAAATACTAATTTTTATCCAATATTCGCCAAATATAATTACTACAATGTTGTTGAAATAATGTCGCCAATATTGGTTAAATATTAGCTTCCTATTAGAAATACTTGCAATGAAATATGACTGTTACAGAAGTAGTGGCTTTAGTTTCAAAACATTTGGAATTAAATTCTAATTTTGACACAACATTGGCTGATTTGCCGCTGCAACGTCCAGGCAATGTTCGCAGTATTATTTTACCGCGTAATATAAGAACATTTTCCAAAACTTCTTTTGTTCTAATAAATTTTCTCCATTACATTTAATGTAAATTTTAATCCACTACTGGAAAAATAAGTCCTTAATAATAAAAATCAAATCTTCGAATGTTATAATATTACCAAATTTTATTAACTTTGTTCTTTTATTTTAACCTGTTACTTCATTTGATTTGTTTCGGAAAAATCTAGAATAGTTTGTCCAAAGAATTTTAATGTCGTAAAGGAAGTTCTTCAGGACTTATTTAAGACGATTTCGTCTGTAAAACATTTCCCAAAGTAATTTAGTTCAGAAAGAATTTTAATGTTTCGAGACACTTTCTTAAAAGATTCATTTTCTTTATAGTTTCATGACAGATTTATCATTTCAACTCGTAATTAAGTTAATTAACTTGGAGAATTGTAACAAATAAATGCGGATGTTTCAGTTATTTCTTTTTTTCTTCTTTAAAGTTGTTTGTTAAAAATGAAGAAACTTACGCGTGGGTTAATTTCAGTTTTTGTTCTTGAGTAACATGAAAAGGTCGTTGCCGCCTTCGATAATTAAATTAAATTTATAGATGTTGCTTTTTTTTAAATTGTGAGATGAAATAAATACAAGATGCAGAGTTTGGTATTTGTTAGAGAAAGAAATATTTCAATAATTCGTTCAATCTCTAAATTTGAATGCTATTTGTCATTTAGAATCGTGTATTGAATAGTTCATCTTTTTTTTTAAACTCTCGTATTTTAACTCTCGATTATTTTTAACTCTCGTGAGGTGATTGTCTCTGTTTCTGCCGCTCGGTCTAAGAGTTCGGTATAAAACTGAAACTAAAATCTTTAGATTCTGTTAACCTTTGATATAAACTGAACCTGATTAGTTTTTGTGTACATGGCTCAACACGTGGCACTGCCATACTGCTTTTTTCACGATTATCCTATTGCCTGTATCATAAGATTTAAGGAATGAATTTTGATAAAACTTCTGATTCGTTAGTCCTCTATATAATATGGTTCTGATTACGTTTTGATGTAAATCGCACAACAGGTGGCGCTGCCATGCTGCCTCTTTCATGATTATCCTATTGCTTATATCATAAGATTTAATGAATGGATTTTTATAAAACTTCAGATTCATTAGTCCTTTATATAACATGGTTCTGATTACGTTTTGATGTAAATCGCACAACAAGCGGCGCTGCTGTGCGATATTATTAATTATTATCTCAATAGCTCTATTGCAAGTGCTAATGCACGAATTTTCATTAAATTTTAGATTCAGTTAGTCCGTGATATAAATTAAGTGGTCTGTAATTTTTAGAGTAAAAGGCTCAACAGGTGGTGCTTCTAACCATTTTTTTTACAGTTTCTGCTATAATTCTGTTTCAACTACTTATACACGGATTTTCATCAATTTCGGATTCAATTAAAATTTGAAATAAATTGTTGCAGATTAGATTTTGGTGTAAATTACCTAACCGGTGATGCTGCTATGTTTCATTTTTCTGAAAGTATTAACGTGTATGAGATAAAAGAAAGTTTTGGGATTGCCACATCAGACTAGGCTTTTTTTTTTGCATTTTTGTTGAAAAATTTGCTATTTTCAAATATCATTAGCTTCTTTCAAATTTCAAAACAATAGTCACTCATGTTAGAACTTCTTAAAAGCATTACTAATCCAAACGTTTTAAATTTTAGCACTCTTTTCTGGTGATGTAACAAATTCATTGTTAAATAAATAAATGCAGATACATTTTTTCTTTATCATTATTTTAATTATTGTTATAGCTTCAATTTTTAAGGCGTTACAGTAAAAATCGTTAAAACAGCAATTTCGATATTTTGTTTCATTTGTTTTCAAAAACTATTTTTAGTGCGTCGATCTAAAATTTTTATCATGCGTTTTTATCAAAAATTTACAACAGTGGACACATTTTGAAAAAAAAAAACTAAAATAAAAATTGTAACTAAACTTTAATCAAAAAAGGCTTTTATAAATGCTTATATGTAAAGAATTTGTATTAAAAAACATTTAAACAATATAAAATAAAATAAAAATTCCGGCATTGTAGATATAAGTTTTAAATTACTAATTTTAAATAACTAATTGTTATAAAGTAGTCTTACCATAATTTAATGTTCTGTATCAAATTTTGTTAAGAATATTCCTAGTTCTTACCTAAAAGAAAAATTAAAAACAATAATTAGTAAACTTAAAAGATACATTTGAACAGAAGACATAATTTAATAGAACATTCATTGCAAAAATTCGCCAAATATATACGGATAGCGTTTTAAATACCCTGTATATAAACATACATAAAGAGCGCTGTCGAATTCGGACGACAAATTCATAGGCTTGGTAGCAGACATCAAGAGCATGAGAAATTGCTTTAGAACATTGGGTCGCAAACCATTTATTTAGTCACAAGTAAAGGTGTTTCCCCCTAACAGAGCTTGGGTTCAAAGTAAGTGGGTAGAAAGTTGAGAAAAATAAAAACATTGCAATAAAAGTGCTACGATATAAACGTATCTTTGTGTGAAATGTTAAAACATTACGAAAAGTTCTGGAAAAAATGGGTACTGAAACAATTGATGATACCATATGAACTGGTAATTACAGACAAAAAGTGTAGTGTCAAGACCATAGAGCAGGCGCGTATATGGATACCACTTTTTTATATTAGCACATTTACAAGAAAGATGTGAATGTCTATTACAAGTGAATTTACAATGTACTGTACTTTTCTGAACATAATTACCGTCAAATTAAATCGAGTTAGGGTAGAAAACTGTCTATTTCTGATTAAGGCTCCTGTCCCTGCAAGCAAAGACACTCGCGAGCTAATGCTATTTCTATGGGGATGCTATTCTCTAATAACTCATTTGCATTTTGACTTTTTAAATTCTTTTCTTTCGCATTGGATAGCTTAGGTCCCTCTGTAGAATGGTCCCCCCCCCCCTCTCTCTCTCTCTCTCTCTGTCTCCTTTTTTTTTTTTTTTTTTTTTTTTTTTGATTTTTGTTGTAGATATTTTTTAGAATGACACTTTCATTTACGAAACCGGTTTTGAAGGTGAAACTAACTTTATAAAATACATCTGCAACCGAAATAAAAAAAAAAAAAGAAAATAAGGACCGCTGTAGAGAGGGACTTCAGCTATCCCATGAAAAAAAAAAAAAAAAGTATATATATATATATATTGTTAAAAAATGTCGAATGAATAGCGAAAAAAATAAAAATTCCTTTTTTTTGCGCATAAAATTTGATTATGCATGGGGACTCAATAAGCGCATATTTTGACAATTTCTTGTAACATTTTATCTTATTTTAATCTTTTTTGCATTGCAAAGACGATGAAAAAAGGAAGTAATTATATATTTAATAATTTTTATTAATAATGGACTCCAAATTTTCATTTTTGTACATTTTGTACAGTTTTGCAGCAGACCATCGTAATATAACATATATTTCGCTAAAAAAAGCACTATAAGAAACAAATTGCTATTTTGTTAGGCTCCATTCAAACCAATTTCTTTATTTTTAACATTATTTATATACGTGAACTTTTTTTAAAAAGATGTGTATTCTATAAAAGACACGGGGACTGAAGAGGATATATTCAAACGCTTTGATAATACATTAAATAGAAATTTACGTTAATTCTTAATATTGGACATTACGAACCGTTGTATACAATCAAAGCTACTGATATTTTTTAATGAATTATGATAATTTCAACAAGATAGAAATTGCACGTCAAACATAGCAAAGGAGGTGCGTCCTATAACGAAAATTTAAAAATATTCAGATCTTCGTGCAATAGTATACAGTACTTCGGATACAGTATAGTAGCAGAAATCCTTTGGGTGCCCCTGTAAATACTATCTGCTTTCGATTATACAAAAAGTAATTTATAGTAAACTATAGCATTGTATATCTATTTCATAAAATGTGAAATAGTTTAAGATAATCAAAAAGGCCCCCCAAACAATGTTTCACCACTATACCATTATGTCTTGAAATACTTTTGTGTTATATTTTGCACACCCTTCATAGATTAATATCAATTTTATTACGTTCGGAAGAGTCTGACATCATAAAATACACTTGAAACTTTATTTTTCTCATTGGTCGTAATGCAACGTAATATTTTTGATTGTCCGTATAATCAAACCATAGATCTATTTTTCATAAAATTTGAAATGACTCGTCAAAGTTATGCAACAGGTATATATTTTAAATTTCAAACAATGCAGACAGATGGAGAGATGGACGGACGGACTAATCGACGGCTATGGGTGCCACGTATTTACATAATTACGAACGCACCTGAAAACATTTTATACTTCATATTTCAAAAATATGCTCAATTTATTCTTTGGAATGAGTAGAATTTATTAAAATACATGAAGCAATATTTTATTTATTCTATTCAAAATATAATACAATACGTAATATTTGAAATTTTCATCAATTTTTAACTATCATAATTCAAAATAACTCTCGCTTATTATATCGCATGTGCATTAATTATATTTAAGAAAGTCAAATTCTCAGCGCTTAGTAACTTATGCAATCTAAGAATTAATTTGATTTTACCGTCTTCCCTTTCGTAATAAAAATAAACTACTTTTAAGTATTTTAAATTCAAAATAATAATAATAAATAATAAATTCTTTAAGGTATGATGTAATCAATTTATATGATCTTTTATGAAAATCATTCATGTAACTCAAATGGTATAATACATAAAACTAAACGCATAATGCGGAATTTGTTTTAAAATTTATTATTTAAAATTTAATAAGAGAAGTAATATTTCATTTATCCTATTCAAAATATAAAACGATATTCAGCATTTAAAATTTCCATAAATTTTTAATTACCACAATTCAAAATAAAAATCGCTTATTACATAACATATGCTATAATTATTTTCAAGAAACTCAAAGTTTTCAGCGCTTCATAATTTATGAAAACGAATTAATTTGATTTACTGATTATAATTTTATAATAAAAATTAATTATTTTTAAATATTTTCAATTTAAAAGAATAAAAATAAATAATAAATTCTTAAAGGCATGGAATAAGAATTTTATATCATTTTTATGCAAATAATTTACATAACGCAAAAGGTATAACACATAAAACCGAAGATATATTACTAAATATTTTTTTTATTTATTATTTAAAATCTAATAAAAAGAGTTTATTTAACGAAGTTCTGAATATTTCTTGAAACAAAGTACGACCTACGTTATATAATATATTGATAAAATTTTCACTTGAACCACTCTAGATTTTCAAAAACTTTAAAGAGGAAAAAAAAAAACCAACTTGGTTTCTGAACTTAAATCTTTTTGAATCTAATTTATTTCGGGATCATTTACTATTAGAAATCTCATCATCTCTTTCACGTAACTGAATCAATGTATTATCTCGAGGAAAAATATCGATTAAACCGGTAAAGGATTACACTCTCAACGAAGGAGATTTAAAGCAATCTCATTACGGCCCCCGTTAGAAGTATAACTTACGGCGTTCACATGCGGCTGGTTGGTTGTAGTGTTCTGAAATTCATCACTTGTATGTACCTCTGTTCTTACATTTTGCTTGCAAAAAGGACCTTATAAAAATGAATTTTAGACGTATTGAAAGTTTCTCAGTAATAATGATTTTTGAAGTTAAAATTTTTTGTAAATGTGTAAGAAAGGAGATAGGATATATTTTACGTTGATAAATTTCTTGTTTTGTAGCTTTCTTTATACATTTTGCTTTTAAAAAGGACCTCATAAAAATGAATTTTAGATGCATTGAAAATTGTTCCGCAATAATGATTCTTCAAGTTAAGCTTTCTAAATGTTTAAGAAAGGAGATATTTTATGATAAATTTCTTGAAAAGCTAAATTTCTTGTTTTGTACTTTTATTCTTACAATATGTTTATAAAAATTACCTCATAAAAACGAATTTTAGATGTATTGAAAATTTTTCAGTAATAATGATTTTTCAAGTTAAGATATTTTTTGTAAAAATATAAGGAGATGGGATATATTTTACATTGCTAAATTTATTGATATTTGTCCCCACATTTTGCTTGTAAAAAGGACCTCGTAAAAATGAATTTTAGATGTATTGAAAAATTTTCAGCAATAATGAATTTTCAAGTTAAGATTTTTTGTAAATGTGTAAGGAAGGAGATAGGATATATTTTACGTTGGTAAATTTCTTGTTTTGTTCCATTATTCTTACATTTTGCTTGTAAAAAGGACTTCATAAAAATGAATTTTAGATGTATTGAAAATATTTCAGCAATAATGATTTTCCAAGCTAAGATTTTTTGTAAATGTGCTAGAAAGGAGATAGGGTATATTTTACGTTGATAAATTTCATGTTTTGTACCTTTGTTCTTGCAATTTTCTCGTAAAAAGGACCTCATAAAAATAAATTTTAAATATATTGAAAGAGTTTCAGCAAAATTGATTTTTCAAGTAAAGATTGTAAATGTGTAAGAAAGGAGATAGGATATATTTTAAGTTGATAAATTTCTTGTCTTATTCGTAAGAAAGTAGTTAAATTACGGTCTTTTGTCTTTTTTAATATTTTCTATGTATTTTCAGTCATAATAAAAGAGATGAGCAATAGTTGTGTTAATTTAATGTTATGTCTGTATCAATAAATCGCAGTGTATAGAAGAACGCTATTTCGCAAGTCACGCCAGTCGTTGTATAGCTTGCTATAAAGATTAGGTAAAGTAAAAACTACATGAGTTTTAAAAGAAATCAGGAAAATATTTTAAAATAATTTTTATTTATTGAATTAAAATTTGATTTTTTTTGTGATGGTCGACATTATTATTTGTAAGCAAAATCACATGGTAAAACATCTCACGTAATTTTAAATTTAAATTGAAAATCTATTATAAAATGAGGCAATTTAAAATCGTTATAGCTCAAAATATTATTTATAGAATTTCAATTTTTTTTATATATAAATAAAAAAATATATATAAATTTTGATTTTGATTCAGCATTTTTAAAAATATTAATTAAAAAAATATTTAAGATTAAAACCCGAAAAAAACTATGTAACTTAAAAAAATCATATTTTCAAAATAATTTTTTTTCAAATTTACTGAATCAGAATTAAAATAAAATAAAATAAAGTAAACATGTTTTAAGTTTGAAGCATTTATCAAATGAAGAAAACACATCGTCACAAGAAGTCATTTACATGGTAACTATTGCTTGGAAGCTAGATTTTGAAAACAAACCAGAACGAAAAAAATTAATATATACTCTTTTAATTAAGATAGAAACATTATTTAAACGTCACTTTAAGCATAAAAAAGCAGAAATATTTTAATGTGATATTTCTTTAAGGAAGTTAAATTTAGATTTTTTTTGCCCCGGACCCCCTTAAAAAATAGAGAATACAATCGAGTCTCTATATAACGAAATCCACCGTTCCAGTAAAAAATTCATTATATGGAGAAATTCGATGTATAGAGAATGATGTTAAAAATCATTTTTAATGTGTGAAATTTGAACAAATATTATTTCTGGTCTTTTGAATTAAGAATTTGAAATGTTTAAAAAGTAAATATTAACCTAACATTTTATTTCTTAATTATTTAAGTTGTTTCAAAAAAGAGAACAGACATTTATTTGAAAGCTTAATGAAAATCAAATAAGGATAACTTACATTAATTTCAGAAGAAGAAATCTGTAATTTTTTGTTGCTTTAATTTTAAAATTGTAACGCTCTCAAAAAAATGCTTAAATTTTAGCAAGGAATGAAAAATTTTAACATTTTCCTCTATTTGAAGGCCTCTTTTATTTGCCTCTCATTGATTCCTCTCTTATGCGTGTATCAATTCAATTGGCTCTGTTTTGAGAAGGATGTGGAAAGATGTGTGGGAGGTGGGATGAATTCGTTGGATTTAAAGAACAAGGAGAGAAGTAATAATAATAATAAAAAAAACTTAGCATTGATGATAAATCAAAAATAAGTGATGAAAAATTGGATCCATATGATTTCGAACCTTTTTAAAACTGAATACATTAAGATCAATTTATGAAAAAATTCGTTATATGGAGATAGATATTTCGCTATATAGAGACTGTTTTCAATGTAATCATGCGAAAAGGGGACCGTTCCTACTAGAAATTCGCTATATAGAGAAATTTGATGTATGGAGTTTCGTTATAGAGAGACTCGACTGTATTTATAATTGTCACATACACACATACACAAAAAATGCGGTGAGTTGTGATGATTGAAACGATAAATGTAATTTTCATGCAGAAAATTAAAATGTAGTAAAGATGTTGGAACAGCCAATGTGTGTTTCTCCAAAAAATTGACACGAAAGAAAAATCATGTGTCAATCATAGATTATGAAACACATTCTAGCATATCCAAAATGCTTTAATAAAACTTTTAATAAGGTAATAAAGAAGATATCTAAGTAAACGTTTTAGAAAGTATACAATATACTTAAAAACTAGATTTCAGCAATTACCACAATTGCACTTAAAGTATTCAGATGCTTTTGTGTAGCTTTGTATATGATCTATACTTTTGTACAGAATACTAATTAGTTAAGTAAGAAAAATCAGAACACAAACAAAAATACCCTTTAGAAATTTCTACCTATAGATAGAAATGTGCTTGAACTATTTTGTACATACTGTATATTAAATGCAGTTTTTTTATACACGCCGACATACATCTTCATACATATTGAAATTTTTTCTAAGCAAAAACATGCTTAAAACTGATGAATTCAAAATTTCAGGACTTACAATATATAGAAAGCCACATATCCAGTTAGCGTTGTGTAAGATTTTGTTTATGTGCTGTAAATATCTCTTAGCATTATAATAAATGTACCTCAGCTTGAAAATCAACTTACAGTTGGGTAATTGAATTTTAAGAAATATGCGCTCATTTTTAGTAATAATTAGGATAATTTTTGTGTAGTCTTTTTTGTAAAATTTATGCACAGTATGTAGTATTCAAAAGTTTAGTAAAATTAAAAAGTACCTATTAACGCCCTTTTAGCTATTATTCCTAATATAATCATTATTCGTTCGGATACAGTATTGTCTCCGAGGTATTTTATGTGTCCCTGTAAATGAACGATAAATGCAATGCACATGATAACCTACAGCAAGCATGTTGTAGTAAACCTCAGTAATATATATGTAGTGGTCATGGTAGTGGTTTTGAAGCTCAATATATCTATATTTTAATATAGTAAAACTCGTATAACTTAATTGTAAAATATTTTAGATTAAATAAAGTGAAGAAAACTTTTAGTGGTATTCATTTTCTCAACCCTCCCCCCCCCCACCACCACCCAACCCTGGCTGCGAGGCTGCTATGTCAATTTCATCATTTGAAATAATGCAATTGAATATGCTTTTTGTTATACTCATAGCCGTTAAACTCTGAATCTGGAATGTTTGAATTCCAATCATTAGAATTATATTTTTGTTATGAAATATCAGTATGAAATAAAATACCTATATTGATAACGTGTCTGCCAGTTGCTACGATTATTTGTCAACAGTACTTCAGAGTTTGTTTTATTTGTTTGTGAAGATTACTACTTTAAATCAGTGGTACCACAGAACCGCAGCACTTTGCAACTAACACTATCAAGCACAAATTGTTTTAAGTTTGGTGCAACATTTTATACAAATAATGAAACGAATAAAACTTTTACCGCAACTTGAATGTAACTTCAAATGTCACCTATTTCAACGTATCCTAAACAAAGTATTATCCCGAGAAAAAAATATTGATTATACCGATAAAGGATTAGATTCTCAACGGAAGAGATTTAAGGAAATCTCATTACGGCGGCCGTCAGAAGTAACTTACGATGTTCTCATACTACTGGCTGTAGTGTTTAGGATTTCATCGTTGGAGCAAACTTTTTTTGCGATATTTTTTTTGAAAAAAAATCATGCTATAAATATTGAATAATTTTAGATTATTATATTTTTTCAAAACGTGGTTTTTGGTAAATATATAGGAAAGAAAATATTTATTATTTTGATAAATTTCGAATAGTATTTATTAAAAAGTTATGGACTTTTCTTGCCTTTTTAAATTTTATGATACATCCTCAATCATTAAAAATTATTGTATAATATTACATTTATTTATAACTTATCTTCTTATTCTATTAATAGATTCCTTATTCTATTAATATCCCTGATATAATAAAATATTCATTTTATTATATCAGGGAGAAATATCAATCAATTCAATGAATGATTTGATTCTAAACTAAAAATACTTCAAAGAATTTTTTTGTGGACTTCGCATTCAAATGCAGTAATGGGTCAATGTTCTAGAACTCATTGATAGAATATCTTTAAAGCAACATTAAAAATGCTTACAAATTACTTGTACAAATGAATTATTAATGTATTATTCGACCACCAAGCGTCGATTATCCGGACTTGGTGCGGACCGAGGCCGATCTGGTTAATGAAAAATCCGGATAATTGAACAAATTTTTTAAAAAAAGGCTTTACTAATCTTTTTTAGGTTCTCTTTTCACAGTTTTCCAGGCTTGGGACTAACTATTGTAATAGTGCATATTTTATCATATCACAAATGACGTGTTTAGAAATTCTTTTTTGCATTTTTTTATTTTATGCATAGAAATGTATATATATATATGCACTGAACAAATAAACGCAAGCGGAGTATGGGACTTCCCTCTTTCCGGGAACACCAAGGGGCAAAAGAAGCAATTTTTTAACCCCATTGGAAAATTTCAAGATAAGTATGTTACAAAAGGAATATCTGAGGGGAGGAGGGCAGTCTTGTGCGTTAGAAGAGAAATTTCTTAGGTTCTACAAGTACTTGATTTTGTGCATTGCCCTCTGTGTATTTGTTGGCGATTGCATTATTTTAGCATTAGAAAATAGTTATTGAAGAGTTAACTTTGTTTACAACCAGCCGAATTAAAACTGCCGCGCCTAAAGGAGTTTCATTTTAAAAAAAAAATAGAGATGGAGTGAAAATAGTACAGTCTTTACTCGATTCGGTTAATTGGACATTCAGGTTAATCGGCGACCAGATAATCGGCACCGATTACAATACCCAACATCAAAAATGTTTCGGGTTCAAAAATAGTTATTTCCGAAGTATTTTGTCTCGCTAAACACGAAAATCAACATTAAAAGTTGAGATTAGCTCTTGTTTTCAAGATAGGAACCAACTAGAGAAATTTCACTACGGCTGTTTTATGGGAATTCGAATGTTCGAAAGTTGGAACTCCTAATAGCTGTAATTACGCTCAACCGCATTTTCTGTGTAGAATCCAACCAGAAGTCAAGATCACAGAATGCTGGGTGCGTCACAAGAATCTTCTTCATTTCTTTGAGAAGAAAGAACATGTTGCTTGTACTGATGTTAATGGTTTGATGAATTCAATAGATATAACTCATGATCCATGGAAGTGGAAGTTATTTATAACGCTTTCAAACTTAGTTTGAAAGCAGTCTGACTATACAACGGCAACCTTA
This sequence comes from Maratus speculifer, assembly GCA_964019185.1. Classification (NCBI taxonomy): domain Eukaryota; kingdom Metazoa; phylum Arthropoda; class Arachnida; order Araneae; family Salticidae; genus Maratus; species Maratus speculifer. The sequence goes on along the minus strand of OZ025290.1, from coordinate 362,804,030 downwards.
TTCTTTCCATTCCCATTGGACATTCCGTTCACATGCAGGAAATTTACGAAAATGTGAAATTACTTCTCGAGTCAATCAAATACAAGGATCATAAATGGCAGATTTGTTGTGACTTGAAAGTAATTGCTTTACTCCTGGGAATACAATTAGGCTATACCAAGTACTGCTGTTTTCTGTGTTTGTGGGACAGTCGAGATAGAAACTCTCACTACATAGCCTTCAAGAAATCTAAATCCCGGGGAGATAAATGTCCAAAATGAGCCTATAGTTGATCCAGAAAATATCCTGCTTCCACTCCTGCACATTAAGCTGGGATTAATAAAGAGCTTCCTAAAAGCAATGAACAAGGATAGAGAGATTTTCCAATACCTTTGAGCAAAATTTCCAAGACTGAGTGAATCAAAGGTTAAAAAACGAATCTTTGTGGGCCCACATATACGCACATTAATGAAGGACTCTGCTTTTGATAAAGTTTTGGAGGGGAAAGAGAAAGCAGCCTGGGAAGCCTTCAAAGGTGTGTTATGGGGATTTCTAGGCAACAGAAAAGCCGAGAACTACGAACAGTTGGTGAAAGAACTCATACAAAAGTACCATGACCTTGGATGCAACAAGTCTCTGAAACTTCATTTCCTCCACTCCCATCTTGATTTTTTTCCCTGAAAAAAGTGGAGCTGTAAGCGATGAGCATGGTGAAAGGTTTCAGAAAGATATCTCTGTAATGGAACGCAGATATCAGGGTCACTGGGATGAGTCAATGCTGCCGAGTATTGTTACAAGAGATGCTCCGGCGTTGACGTACAAGAGGCAATTCAAAAGGAAACATTTGCAAGAATAGGCTAAAAACAACCACTGCTTTTTGAATAATGAACATTGTTTAATGAAACAAGCCTATTGTATTGTATTTATAACGTAAGATTTTTTTTTTCTTCTTCAATTTGCTTTAAATCGAGGTGTGGAATGTTGTGTGTCTTTCTCCAGTGACCTATATTGTATCTTGAAAACAAAAGCTAATTAAAAAATTTCGTTTGCATATTCGTTTTTTTTCAACCCAGAATTAGTAAGAATTGACTATCTAGAACCAGGAAACTGACAAAAATATTTCTTTTGTTGGCTAGTGATTACTTCGGTAATTTTGAAGCAATGTCTGTATCAAAAAGGCAGTGTATCTTTCATATAAAAATAATTGATTTAATGATTTTCTTTCGCCTTAACGATATATTTTACTCTTGAAACGAAAGAGTAAATTTGGCTTCTCAGGAAAGATCAGTGATTTATTGGATCGTGAATGAGTTGTTTTTTTAAACGATTTACTCATCTTGAGCTAAATTGGCCTAAAACCAACTCGTTCACTCGAGTTGTTTCAACTCTTTACGAGAAGCTGATTTTCAAATCGTGAGGTAGATTTCGGCTCAATATGAGTTATTTTGTGGCTGAGGTTTTAAGTGTACTGTTCCGGAAACATAAACATTTATTTTCATAATGATTTATGCCATTTTTAATGTTCTTTCTCTATATTTAACGATAATTTTGGAAATATTTCATCTGCCTTCTTTACCCGGAGGCATTGTGAAGTTTTTCTGGTTGACTTAGGTACTGAATAGTTTCATTTAAAAAATTTTCCATGATCTCTTTTTCATTTAAAGGTTATGTCAATTGTGATTTTTACGTTTCTGATAGTGAAATACAGCTTTTAGAAGAATAACAAATCAGAACAAGTCGCAAATGAGTCGTTGAATGAGTGGCAAATGAATTGCATTCGTACTAAAGTAGTTTTATAAATATTCAAATCTTGGTGCAATAGCTATAGCATTCTTATGCAAAAATGGATGAATACAAAATTTATTACCATTATATAGATTAAATTGAGTAATATATGAATAATAGGACTCCTTCGTTAATTGGTAATCCCTATGGCAATCTAGAATTATTACCTATCATGAGGTATCAGTGAAATAATTGTGTATGATAGGATTTAATATAATGAAGAAAACATTTATTAATATACTTTTAAATTTTGATTCGATTTTCTTAAAATTGGAAAAAACTCGACAAAATTCTGCAACGAACATTGGGTTGGATAGTTTTTGTGCTATTATATGAGGGCAGAAGCACAGACAGACAGATGGATGGAGAAGAGGACAACTATAGGTGAAACGTATTTATATAGTTATAAACGCGACTAATAAGCAAAATCTGTTTAGTTTGTGTTCATTATTTTAGCACAGAATACAATAAAATATCTAAAGTTACATCAAGTGAAAATATAATTATATATTAAAGATGGGTGTTTTTAAAAATATTAATACTAAAATTTTGAGAGGTTTTAATTTATTTTAAAGCACAATTTAAATGTCATATTCAAGAAAAAAATTTCGACCGTTGAATGCAATTTTGCTAAAGTTAAATTTCATTTTTATGGTGTTATTTTAAAACTATTTTCCATGCATCATTTTAAAACTTTTTTCATCCATCGTTATTTAATATAAAAGCTGCAAGAACCACAAACAAAAGACCCGGTAACAGTTGTATTTGTTTACTATTGATTCTAAATAATACATTATGCTTAGGAAAATTACCGGTTAAATCGATAAGTAATTAGTTTATCAGAAAAACAGATTTAAAGCAATCTTATTACGCAGTCCATCACAAGCAACTAAAAAGCTATAAAGCTGATTTTAGAGTTCAGAAATTCACCGTTTGAATGTATAGCTTTGTTTTTGACTTGTGCTTGGAACTTTTCTAAAAATAATTTTAGAAATATTAGGAAAGGGATTGATCTTAATAGTTTTTCAAGATAAGTTATTTTTTATTTTTCTTTGCAAACACATCTCTCTCTCTCTCTGTATAAGACCACTTAAAATTTCACCTTTTTTCAACAAAGAAAATATTAGTTTAAATTTAAACATAGTTCTATGAAAAGAAATAACTGTAGAATGCTTATTTAGCTCAGGGAAAAAAGTTTGAATAATTTTTTGTTTCATGCCAAACGATTTTGCAAAAATCCGCTGTTTCATAAATATAAGACCACTCTAATATCATTAATAAAGCAGACGATTTTCTTTTGAATTCAGAGTTTAACTGTAACCTATACACTCTGCAAAATTTAAAAAGAAGAATTAAATGCAAAAAGTCTGAATTGTATCTGATTCTTTGAATTTATTAGTAAAATGCCTCGTTGGAGTGAGCTGTCTGAAATCGAAGTGAGAAGAGTATGGTTCTACAAAGGAAAAGGAAAGTCTGAAGTGAAATAAATAAGATTTTTAATCGTTCTAAATCTGCACTTTATAATATTTTAAGTAAAAAAGAATTGTATGGAACGGATAAACGATCTGGTGGTAAAAATAAGTTATCAGATTGTGATAATAGGCGAATTGTCAAACTGACAAACGAAAAAAAATCAGTCAACTCGTAAAATAGCACAACTGATGACTAAGAAGATGTCACATGCAACCATGTGGCGAAGTTTGAAATCTAATGCTGGTGTTATTTATCTCAAATTAAACAGTAAACCACTACTACTCAAATGTCACAAAGAAACTTGTCTTAAGTGGGCAAAATTGTCGTTTCCTGGAACTCTGAATGGAGAAATATATTGTTTTCAGAAGAGAAAAATTTAATCTTGATGGTTCAGATGGCAATAATTACTACTGGCCTGATTTAAGGCAAAAATCTCGTTAGTTCAATAAACAGGTGGGAGGCGGTTTCGTTATGATTTGTGGCGCATTTTCATATGCAGAAAATGCGCTCTCTAAAAGAGTTGAAGGGAAAATGAACTCGGACAGTTACCAACGATGCTGTTTCAAAGCCTGATACTCTTTGTACGACTTTTAGGAGGTGCAAAATGGAAGTTTCAACAAGATAATGCTCCCAGTCATTCATCGAAATCAACAAAAGAGTGGCTTAAAAGAGAAAAGATTGATGTTTTACCTTCGCCAAGTTGAAGCCCTGACCTAAACCCCATAGAAAATTTGTGGGGTTATTTGTCTCGCCAGGTGTATGAAAATAACAAACAATATCATTCACCATATGAATTAGAAATGGCCATTATGGAGAAATGGGACAATATTCCCGAATCGTTCCTAAAAATTAATTAACTCTTTGCCAAATCGTGTGTTTGAATTTATTCAGAAAAATGGTCGAGCAACATCTTACTAAACATTTTAGAAAATTGCCTTTCCCACAGGTGGTCCTATGATTTTGTAACGGTTCTTTTTGACTATTATATTGATATTTTATTTTTTTTCGAATTAATTTCATTTGTGTAAATTGCTGCATTTTACTAAAAAACTTGATGTGCAAACACAGGGTATTTTTTATTTTGATTGAAATATTTCTCTAATTACATAAATAGCAAAATATGTTGTGGTTTCATAATTTTGTAACAGACTGTATTTTTCCATATGTAGTGATTTTTTCCCATCAGGATTTCTGTAACGAATATTTTACAAAATATGATAGAAAACATAAGGTTGCAAATTTCATAATCTATTATTTCATGTACATAACTGATGTCGCTCTTTAACTTCTTTGATCGATTTTTCATAAATCGTGGTAAAGAATCATTTAAACATTGACAATTTTTTTTAACTTCTACGCTTACTCCAAAACCCTATATCATCAACCACAAGAAAAAATCTTTTATTTTATGGAAGAGTAGTAATAGAGGAATCTAATGATCCATGTCTGCCGGAAGGGAAGTGATGCATAAGCCAAAAATTAATACCACTAGTGGTGGACTTATAGGTTTAGCATTGTGTTTTCCTGCACCCAGTTTTGCACGTCTTCATACTTATGATTGTAGGACAAACGCAATGCTGTTTGTCCTACATGAATTTTAAAGGTGTTACATCCTGTCAAACATATTCAAATTTATATATACTTACTAAGTGCACTAAAATATGCATTCTGTAATATATGCAATGGGAATAATAGTTGTTATTTATTTACATAGCCACAGAAAAGGGATTAGGGGGCGATAGATTGCGACATATTTTAATAATGTTAAACGATTTCATATGCAATAAAATTGATATATGCCACTGAGGCTTAATATGTCACGCATAATACGAAGTGCATAGCACTTACAGAGTCGCACAAAAGGTTTTTAAATATTATATTCTATCCAAAGCGCTGTATATTATCGATGGTGGCTGATGGATGGATAAAATGTATTTTTAATTATGGTATGTGCTTTTAAGTTTCGCTAAATGAATGCATATTATATGAATTGAATATTTCCAACTGAGCGAAAAATTGACCAGGCCGGGAATCGAACCCAGATACTTGGCTTACAAGGCCAATGCTTTACCTGTTAAGCTAACTGGGCGACAGCCAGATGGGATTTTTCGCTCAGATAACCTTATTGGTCATAACATCTGGTCTGTCATTCAGACATCTCGGCAGAATAAACCGCAGGTAATGGAACTTGATATAACGATGGATACGTTGATATACTATTATTTTAACACAATCAACTGATTGGTAAATTTATCATACAAATTGAATATTTCCAACAGAGCGGAAAATTTCCCAGGCCGGGAATCGAACCCAGAACCCAGTAAGCCAAGTATCTGGGTTCAATTTCCTGCCGGGCAATTTTTCGCTCAGTTAGAAATATTCAATTCGTGTGATAAATTTACCAATCAGTTGATTATATTAAAATAATAGCATATTATATGGTACGTATAAATGCTATAGTTTATATATAGGGTTACACAAAAGAACTCGTAAAGGTTACCGAAAATGAACGTAATTTACTTAAAGGTGGTTTAAGTAAGTTATGCATTTTTATGTTGAACTGCTTTTAGTTTACTAAGAAATGTTTTTAGAATATAGATAAATTGATATAAAAATAACTATTTTCTTCTAATTATATGAACATATTCACTAAGCATTTTGGATTATTAATTTGCATATCGCAGCATAAACAAATCGTTGTTTGAACTTATGTATATAGCATGAGATATGAACTGTTTTCTGTAATCGTGGCAGCAGAAAGAAATTTTGTTTCATGTATGATGAAATTCACACATTCAAGATTGCAAATCTTCAATAATTTGTAATTCTTTGAACCATACTCGAGAGAAAATGGAACATTTATTCAACTCTGAAAATAATTGCATAATTTAAACAGCTGATCAAAAACCATTTCTCGCTTTCAAAATAATTTATCTCTTTGGGCAGAATATATCATCCATTGTGAACTTTAACTGCTTGATTTCGAAAACCATTCAAACGAAAAAATCAAACTATCACTTAAAATTACAAATTGCGTTACAATAGAATGGTAAATACAAAAATAGTTTCTTGGAGTTAAAATATCTTACATAATTTAACAGTGGATTTAGTTATTTTATTAAATATCTATTAGAATATTTCTAACATTCTTATGTATCATAAATTAACAATTTAAAGAAAGTAATTTTCCCTGCAACAATAAATATTTTGTGAGACACTTTATATTTTCTAAAATTAAGCAATGAAAGTATGACGTAATCTTCAAAATTTATGTGGTTCAACAAAGTCATCGTTGCATATAAAGTAGAAATTTTTCCAGAAAATTAAACCGCAATTTTACTCGTACAACATAATTTAATGTTTAAATAATTATTAATACATTTTTATTTCATCTTTTCGCAATGAAAAATAAAACCTTTAATGATTCTTTTTTCTCGAGTTCATATATTCTAATAGCTTTATTCAATTCTCTATATAAACATGAATATGCAGTTTGTTTTTGTTTTCAAGGATTTGCAAGAATATGCACATTTGGGATCCAAATTCCAAATCTGTTGTGTATCCATGTAAACACTATCCATTTTTTATTATACAAGAAGTGACATGTAAACCTCGGCAACGAATATCAGTTTCACAAAATGTGAAATAGTTAAATATTACTAAAACGCGTCCCAAACAATGTTTTCACATGTACCATTATGTAATGGAATACTTTTGTTTAGCTCTGTAAATTAGTAACAAATAGTTTTTGCACCACAGATTGTACAGAACACATATTTTAACATATATTTTATAGATGCCTATCAATTTTATTACGTTCCAAAGAGAGTAACACCGTTAAAATGCACTTGAAACTATTTTTTTCCATTGGCCGTAATGTAACAGAGTATTTTTGATTGTCTCTATAATTAAACTATAATATTATATAACTATTATCTATGTCTCTGTAATTAAATCTATAATTATACTGTGCATCCGATTATCATAAAATTTAAAATGACTCGACAAAATTATACAAGAATTATATATTTTAAATTTAAAATGATTCTGTTGGGTAGCTTTTGCTCTATTACATGCGGACAGACGGAGGGATTGAACGACGACTGTAGGGGCTACGTACTTAAATAATTACGAACGCACCTAAAAATGAACAACTTAACATCACTGTAACTCTTTTTTTAAAGAAACAACATCAAAAATGTGGAATTTTTCGATACCTTTTCCCATAAATTAACATAATATTTTTTAATCATATATATAGTGTAAAAAAATATTTCTGATTCAGTAACTATTTTCCAGAATTCCGAAAGTATTTCTTGCAATTTAGCTGTACTACTTCATTCCGTTTTTTTTTCTTCTCACAAAAAAAGTAAAAAAGCTTTTTTAAACAACAAGATATAAACAAAATTATCGGGTCTTAAATCAAGAAAATCATGCAGTTTACAGCGAAGACATGAAAACAGCTATTTTGCGTGATCGAAATACTAACGATAGCAGTTATTTTGAATACGAAATGAAGGAGGCAAAACGAATCTGATCCCATTTCTCTGGGACGTCCGTTGTAAGCTGATGCGATTTTAATGCTAAAATAATTCGCAGTTTACCCGTAATTTCAATTCACCCTGTAAAATTTTAACGTGGTATTTAAGGATTTTACTGATGTTGCTTTTACGGAGTTGAGTGCTTTAAAAGGCATCAATTTGAATGCATGAATTATGGATAAGTTATACTAAATAGATTTTTCAAGATATATCTTTGGAAAGGATTGCAAAAGTTATTGTTAACCGGGCCTTGTTTTTAAAAATTCAACTGCAAAAATAATGATGATTTGATATAAAAGAAAAGTGTGTATATTTTCACGATATTTGCAGATTAAATGAAGCACTATTTAGTTTTCAAATAAGTTATTATTACTTAAAACAGAAAATGTAGAACAATATACATGGTGCCTCAAAATTAGTGGTTAAAACATTTATGGGAGTCACAATTTCAACACACTAAGATATTCAAAGAAATATTCAACTTTTTATTCAATGCATGGTCGTAATTCAAGTGATCAAGTGCTACAGAAAAATATGACTTAAATTTCTTGTAACTCCTATTTTAAACAAACAACAAAAACAAAAAAATGTGGAAATTTTTTATACATTTTTGAAAAAATAACATATTTTTTCAGCCATACATTTAGTGTAAGAAAATATTTCTGATTCAATAATTAATTTCAAGAATTCCGATAGTATTTCTTGCAATTTAGCCATACTGCTTCATTACGTATTTTTTTTTCTCGTAAAAAAAGGTAAAAAAAGCTTTTGTAAACAACAAGATATAAACAAAATTATCTGGTCTGAAAACAAGAAAATCGCAGTTTTACAGCGAAGACATGAAAACAGCTATTTTGCGTGATCGAAATACTAACGATAGCAGTTATTTTGAATACGAAATGAAGGAGGCAAAACGAATCTGATCCCATTTCCCTCGGACGTCCTCTGTAAGCTGATGCGATTTTAATGCTAAAATAATTCGCAGTTTACCCGTAATTTCAATTCACCCGGCAAAATTTTAACGTAGTATTTAAGGATTTTACTGATGTTGCTTTTACGAAGTTGAGTGCTTTAAAAGGCATCAATTTGAATGCATGAATTATGGATAAATTATTCTAAATAGATTTTTCAAGGTATTTCTTTGTGAAGGATTGCAAAAATGATTGTTATCTATGCCTTGTTTTTAATAATTCAACTGCAAAGATAATGATGATTTGATACATAAAGGAAAAGTGTGCATATTTTCACGATATCTGCAGATTAAGTGAAATACTATTTAGTTTTCGAATAAGTGATTATTAATTAAAACAGAAAATGTATAACAATATACATGGTGCCTCAAAATTAGTGGTGCAAACATTTATGGGAGACACAATTTCAACAAACTAAGATATTCACAGAAATATTCAACTTTTTACGCAATGCATAGTTGTAATTCAAGCGGTCAAGTGCTACAGAAAAATATGACTTAAATTGTTACATAGGCATGAGCGTTTGAAAGCTTGGAATTAGAAAAGGTGAGAAAGAATCCGATATCAAATTTGGTCGTACTAACACAGTTTTATCTAGATTATATTTAGATGGGGTGGGGATAAGAATTCTACTTAATGAAAGCAAATGATGTTTCATTTAAAATTGTTGTTGTAAGTCCATTATAAGAGAGTCCCTTGAAATGCATCCACATAAAAGTTTTGTATACAATGATACTGTTTGTTTAACTATTCCTAAGTTATGATTAGAGTTAATGAATGAATTCTTCGTGAAAGCTTGCATGGGATGAACCACGTTGGAAGTTAATTTTATGTCATGGTCAATTTTTAATTTATTTTTTACAATAGAGCTCGTAGTTTTTGTTTACGTTTCATTTTCGCGTGTCATTTGTATTGACCGTGATACGCTTTGTAGTTTATTTTTAGTATGATTATGGTTCTTATTAGAATGGACCCGAAACATGTCAATGATATTTGTTTTTAATTGTTGTAATACCTATCTCAAGTAATATAAATTGCTTCTTGTAAAATGTGCATATAAAAGGTGAAATTTATAAAATCTTGTGATTTAAAAAACTTTTTATCATGATTTTAATTACTAATAATTAGAATTATTATTTTTTAAAGAATATTTAAAATTTCACATTATTAAAACGTATGATTATGTTTATATTAAATATATGTCACGCTTAGTCACAAAATTATCTTCACATACCAAATCTTATTTTGTTTCACCAGAAATTATTAATAATTAGAATTATTTTTTGATTGCAATTATGATTATGAACAATTTAAATACAAATAAGTAGAATTACTTCCCTATTTTTATTAATATTTAATTTTTTGAAGTTGTTTTTCATATATTTGTATTTACGTTAATTGTACAAAAAATACCCTAAAAATAAAAAATAAAATGTATAAATTGTATAAAATGTATAAAATATACACACAATGTATAATTTATTTTGCTTTGCTAGAAGCTCTAAATAATCATGAGTATTTTCCTAACTATAATCAAGATTTTAAATAATTTTAACTATACCAAGTTAAGATAGTCCTATAAGTACAATATTTAAATTTTTAAATCACTTCCCATATGTTTTTATTTATGTTAATTATACAAAATGTAAAAAATAAATAAAAATACCTTTATATATTTGTAAAGAAAATTTTAAAAGATTTGTTTTAATAATTATTATTATATTAAAAGAATTTTTAGATTTAATGTTGCTAATAAAAAATCACACATATATAATATAGAAATATGATATCATTTCGAAAACATCATAAGACATGTGAAATAAACTAATGCCGCATCATATTATTGCCTTGAATCCCGTACATACAGCAAATGGAAGCCATTTTATTGGGGAAAAGAATCCGAAATGTACGATTGAATGAAATAAGAGCAAAGAGTACACAGCCGAGGGAAAACTTCATTGCATCTCTCGCCTGAATGAACAAGTGACACATAAATTGTGTCGAACCTTAGACTCAGCAGAATGTTCGAGCGAAAATTAATGTCCGAAGACGTAATTCAAAGAAATACTCAGATATTATATTTCATGACAAGCAGTAGGCTTATTTGGTTGCTTGTTATGTTTTTATTTCTCCACTTATTTATTTAGTTATTTAGATAGTTTCGTATATTAACGGGACATGAAAAGTTTGTAATAGCAAAAAGTGTATTTGTTAGTATTATTACTTATATCGTCTATATTATTATTGTCCATAACACAAGGAACAAATGTGGCCGTGTGTAACTTTGACGTCATTCTGACGTTGGCTCAACTAAGCGATTAAATTTTTATTTTTAGAATATTTTTTAAAACTTCTAAATACTGCACATTTTCAATTTTTTGCACCATTGAATAGGGGAAAACATAATTTCAAATGCATTTTTTTAAGTGTATGTTATTAAAAATAAATTAACTGTATGTCATTTTTTTTTTTTTTTACAACTGCATATCAAGTGCTGGAAAACTGTATTGCAATTTAATCATTTTTTAAGAAATATTCAGATGTAACATTTCATAACAAGCAATAGGCTTATTTGGGTGTTCGTTATGGTTTTTGGTTCTTCACTTACTTATTTGTTTAGTTAATTAGTTTCTTATAATAAAGAGACCAGAAAAGTGTGAACTGACAAAAAAGTGTTTTATCATTATTGTTATCAATATCGTTGATATTATAATTATCCGTATTATAAGGAACAAACGTGTCTGTGCCGTAACTTTGACGTCATTCTGACAACTAGACAATGAAATTTTTATTTTAAGAACGATTTTTTAAACTTCTAAATATAGCACATTTTCAACTTTATATCATCAAATAGGAGAAAAATTGTATTTTCAAATGCAATTTTTTAAAAAACTGTATGTCAAGTAATGCCTTTTAATAAAGAAAGGTAAAAAAAAATATTCTAAATTGATTTAATTTAAGCAAATCTTTTTTTATTTATCATTATTATTCTAATAGAATTATTAAATTTAATATTACTAATTAGAAATCATATAATGGTAATATAGATATATGAGATCATTTCGAAAGCATTAGTAAGACATGTGAAATAAACTAATGCCGCATCATATTATTGCCTTGAATCCTGTACATACAGCAAACGGAAGCCACTTTTATTAGGGAAAGAATCCGAAATGTGAAATAAGAGCAAAGAGCACACAGCCGAGAGAAAACTTCATTGCATCTCTCGCCTGAATGAACAAGTAACACATAAATTGTGTCGAACTTTAGACTCAGCAGAATGTTCGAGCGAAAATGAATGTCCGAAGACGTGATTCGAAGAAATACTCAGATATTACATTTCATAACAAGCAATAGGCTTATTTGGCTGCTTGTTATGCTTTTATTTCTTCACTTATTTATTTATTTCGTTAGTTTTGGATATTAAAGGGACCAAGAAAGTTTGAAATGATAAAAAAGTGCATTTGTTAGTATTATCTATATCCTCTATATTATTATTATCCCTATTATAAGGAACAAACGTGATCGTGGTAACTTTGCCGCCATTCTGACATTGATACAACTAGACGATGAAATTTCATTTTTTATAACAATTTTTTAAACTTCTAAATACTGCATATTTTCAATTTTTGCACCATTGAATATGAGAGAAAATGTAAGTTAGTTTCGTATATTAAAGGGACCAGAAAAGTTAGAACTGAGAAAAAAGTGTATGCATCATAATTATTATCAATATCGTCTTTATTATTATTATCAGTATTATAAAGAACAAACGTATCTGAGTGTAACTTTGACGTCATTCTGACAACTAGACAATATTTTTTTTTTTTTTTTTTTTTTTTTTTTTTTTTTTTTAGAACAATATTTTAAACTTCTAAATATTGCACATTTTCAATTTTATGTCATCGAACAGGAGAAAAATTGTACTTTCAATTGCATTTTTTTTTTAAAAAAACAGTATGTCCAATAATGCCGTGTAATAAATAAAGGTAAAAAAATTAATACCCTTAATTAATTTGATTTAATTTAAGAAAATCTTTTTTTAATTATTATTATCATCCCAATAGAGTTATTAAATTTAATATTACTAATGAGAAATCATATAATGGCATCATAGAAAAATGAGTTTAGTTCGAAAGCATAATATGACATGTGAAATAAACTAATGCCGCATCATATTATTTACTTGAATCTCTACATTACAGCAAACGGAAGCCACTTTTATTGGGGAAAAGAATCCGAAATCTACGATTTGATGAAATAAGAGCGAAGAGTACACAGCCGAGGGAATACTTCGTTTCGTCTCTCGCCTGAATGAGCAAGTGACAAATAAAGTGTGTAGAACATCAGATTCAGCAGAATGTTCGAGTGAAAATGAATGTCTGAAGACGTAATTCAAAGAAATACTCAGATATTACATTTCATGGCAAGCAATAGGCTTATTTGTGTGGTTTTTATGATTTTATTTCTTCACTCGTTTATTTGTTTTAGTTAGTTTTGTATATTAATGAGAAAAATACAAAACTTTTCATCTAACAAAAAAATAGATAAAAATGTTTTATTATTATTATCTTTATCATTATTATTATTATTATTATTATTATTATTATTATTATTATTATTATTATTATTATTATTATTATTATTATTATTATTATATTCTAAAAATCTCTTTTCTTTTTTCGGAAATTTTTAACATTATTCACTGATTTGAGCTGTATCCACTCAAGTGGGATACTCTTTATTTATTCGTATAAACTTCATTGTTTATAATTATCAGTAATGGGTGGCTGAAGACATAGGTGCAAAGTATAAAGCAAACAATGGATGCATGACTAAACTTTGAAGACGCTTTACACGTCATTATTAAAAGCTACAAACTTAACAGTAAAAAAAAAAATATATATGTTTCGAATACTCTTTAATAATGTTTAAATATAAGGGATTATCATTTCTAAAAAAAAATTACAAAAGATAAATAGATGCCATATGGTGGCCAAAAACGGAAAGTTCAGTGTCAATCACTGATGAGGGGCGTGGCATTCAAAGGGTTAAATTACATATATTTTAAAATACTTAAATTTTTATTTATTTATTTTTTTTACAAACGCTATGTTAATTGTACAAAATGTAAAAAAAAAAAAATTGAAAATTAAATTTTTATTTATATTTTTTAAAATTATTATTAATATAACATAATTTTTAGGTCTAATATTGCTAATACGAAATCATATATTGTCAATATAGAAAAATGAGATCAGTTCGAAAACATAGTAAGACACGTGAAATAAACTAATGCCGCATCATATTATTGCCTTGAATCCTGTACATACAGCAAATGGAAGCCACTTTTATTGGGGGAAAGAATCCGAAATGTACGATTGGATGAAATAAGAGCAATGAGTACACAGACGACGAAATACTTCATTTCATATCTCGCCCGAATGGACAAGTGACAAATAAATTGTGTCGAACCTTAGATTCAGCAGAATCGAGCTTAGATCGAACAAAAATGAATGTCCGAAGACGTAATTCAAAGAAATACTCAGATATTACATTTCATGACAAGCAAATAGGCTTTTTTATTTTAGTTAGTTAGTTTCGTATATTACTATATTATTCGACCAGAAAAGTTTGAAATTACAAAAAAGTGTATTTGTTATTATTATTATTTATATTATCTATATTATCATTCTCCCTACTATAAGACAGAAACGTGTATGTGCATAATTCAACTACACATTTAAACTTTTATTGTTACTTTTTTTTTAAATTTCTGAATGTTACATATTTTTAAATGTGCTTTGAAATATAATTTTTTAAAAACACGTATCTCAATTTTTTTTTAAAAATCTGCACCTCAATTGCTTGAAAACTGTATCTCAATTTACTCATTTTTTAAGAAATACTCACACATTACATTTTATGACAAGCAATAGGCTTATTTGGGTGCTTGTATTATGCTTTTATTTTTCCACTTTTTTATTAAGTTAATTAGTTAGTTCCGTATATTAAAGTGAAATATACAAAACACTTCACATTACAAAAAATAGATAAAAATCTTTTTTTTTAATTATTATTATTATCATAATAGAATTTTTATATTCCATATTACTAATAAGAAATCATATATTGTCAGTACAGAAAAATGAGATCATTTCGAAAGCGTAGAAAGACACGTGAAATAAACTAATGCTGCATCATATTATTGCCTTGAATCCTGTACATACAGCAAATGGAAGCCACTTTTATTGGGGAAAAATATCCGAAATGTACGATTTGATGAAATAAGAGCAAAGAGTACACAGCCGAGGGAATACTTCTATTTCGTCTCTTGTCTGAATGAACAAGTGACAAATAAATTGCGTCGAACCTTAGATTCAGCAGAATGTTCGAGCGAAAATGAATGTCCGAAGACGTAATTCAAAGAAATACTCAGATATTACATTTCATGACAAGCAGTAGGCTTATTTGGGTGCTTGTTATGCTTTTATTTCTTCACTTATTTATTTAGTTAGTTAGTCAGTTTCGTATATTAAAAGGGACCAGAAAAGTTTGAAATGGCAAAAAAGTGTATTTGTTATTATTATTATTTATAGCATATGAATTATTATTATCCCTATTATAAGAAACAAACGTGATCGTACATAACTTTGCCACCATTCTAATGTTGGTACAACTAGACGATTAAATTTAATTTTTTATAACAATTTTTTAAACTTCTAAATATTGCACATTTTCAATTTTTGCACCATTGAATAGGAGAGAAAACGTAATTTCAAATGCATTTTTTAAAAATGTATGTTATTAAAAAAAAAATAACTGTATGTCATTTTTTTACAACTGCATATAAAGTGCTTGAAAACTGTATTGCAATTTACTCATTTTTTAAGAAATACTCAGGTATTACATTTCATGACAAGCAATAACCTCATTTGGGTCCTTGTTATGTTTTTATTTCTTCGCTTATTTAATTATTTAGTTTGCTGGTTTCGTATATTAAAGGGACCAGAAAAGTTTGAACTGACAAAAAAGTGTATTTATCATTATTATTATCAATATCGTCTATATTATTATTATCCGTATTATAAGGAATAAAAGTATCTGTGCGTAACTTTGACGTCATTCTGACAACTAGACAATAATTTTTTTTTAGAGCAATTTTTTAAATTATTAAATATTGCACATTTTCAATTTTATATCATCAAATAGGAGAAAAATTGTACTTTCAAATGCAATTTTTTTAAAAACTGTATGTCAAGTAATGCCGTTTAATAAATAAAGGTAAAAAAAAAAATATTAGTCTAAATTGATTTAATTTAAGAAAATCTTTTTTTAAATTATCATTATTATTCCAATAGAGTTATTAAATTTAATATTACTAATGAGAAATCATATAATGGCAATATAGAAAAATGAGATCATTTCGAAAGCGTAGAAAGACACGTAAAATAAACTAATGCCGCATCATATTATTGCCTCGAATCTGTACATACAGCAAATGGAAGCCACTTTTATTGGGGAAAAGAATCCGAAATGTACGATTTGATGAAATAAGAGCAAACAGTACACAGCCGAGGGAATACTTCTATTTCGTCTCTCGCCTGAATGAACAAGGGACAAATAAATTGTGTCGAACCTTAGATTCAGCAGAATGTTCGAGCGAAAATGAATGTCCGACGTAATTCAAAGAAATACTCAGATATTACATTTCATGACAAGCAATAGTCTTATTTGGCTGCTTGTTATGCTTTTATTCCTTCACTTATTTATTTATTTAGTTTGTTGATTTCGTAAGGGACCAGAAAAGTGTGAAATGACAAATAAGTGTATTTCTTCTTATTATTATTTATATCATCTGAATTATTATTATCCCTATTATAAGGTACAAACGTGTCTGTGCGTAACTTTCACGTCATTCTGACTTTGGCTCAACTAGAAAATTATTTTTTTATTATTTGATTAAATTTTTAAACGTCTAAATATTGTACATTTTCAATTTTATATCATCCAATAGGGAAAAAATTTAATATTATCCAATATATTCAATGTGTATCCATAATTCAATGTGTTTTTAAATGCAATTTTTTTGATTGCATCTTAACTGTTTTGAAAATTACATTTCAATTTGTTTGAAAACTTTATCTCGATTTGCTAATTTTCTAAGGTTTTAAAAATTTTTCATGCATGAATTTAAAAAAAAAGACTATTTCCATCGCGTGCCGACGATTACAAAAGGTAAATCCATTTGCTGTTAAATTAATATAAATGTTTCAATATTTGTTTCCGGTTTACATTCCATGAAGAAATTAAAACTTTATCGATAAAAAATTAAATAACAAAATACAAATGTAAAGTACATAAACGAAATATGTGCTTAATCTACAGAAATTAATAGAATAAAAAAGCTTCTGTAAACTGTGGCGAGTTTTTCGGCTTTCAATATCTGTGGCACAAGGAAATTACGGATTTAAATAAATTTCAAAACTTTATTTGAGCACATAATTTTTATTTTTAAGCAAAAAATATTTTTGTTGCTCTTAGAGGGCAATTTAAAAACATATATTAAATGTAAAAATTATGTTAACATAAAAAAAAAAAAACGCTTTTTAAATATTATATTATATATATATTTTTTTTTTGTCAGATGAATAGCCTGGGGCATATCCTCTATGGTTTTTTACATTTGTTGAACAACACTTAAGAATGTCCTAAATCAGTTAGATAGGAAAAATTCTAAAATTGCAGTCGTAAAAGTGATAAACGTTAAACCTTAGAGTCCGATAATATCTAATTGAAAAAAAAAATGATGATTTGTCAGACTAATAATATTCAATGTCATGCAATAAATAAAGGCAATAATAATATGTAACGTAATGCCATGTAATAAATAAAGGAAATAATAATATGTATTGTAATGCCATGTAATAAATAAATGCAAAAAAGAATAGCCTAAATTAATTACCAACATACAGATGCACCATAAAATTTTAGTAAATTTTCTTCCTTTCAAGCGTTTTTGTCAAAATAAAGTCAATAATAATATGTAATGTTATGGTATAGTAAGTAATAAATTAATCAAAAAAATTTAATAGTCATAAATCAATTGCAGGTTTCACAATCCATGAACAGACTTCAGTCAATTGTCGTCATTTGAAAATATATAAATAAAATAAATAAAAACCATTGATAGGCTTAGACGCGTAACTAATAATTTGTCCACCCACACTATATTCAAAACTCTGAAATAAATTCCACAATATCTTTAATTTGTGTTGAGCAAATGCTTGACTTTTATTATATTTGGCGTAAGAATAAGAAATGTGTGACTTGATGAAGCAGGAGCAAAGAGCATAGCACTAAACAATAATTCATTCCACCTTTAGCTTGAAAGAATGAGTAGTGACAAATAAATTGAGGCATATCCTCAGATCGCAGCAGAATGTCGAGGCAAAATAAGAGTCTAAACTATAACTCAAAGAAATGCTAAAATATTACGTTGCATGGTATCAAATTCATAAGAAGCAATCAGCTTATTTAGGTCAATATTTTTATTTCTTCACTTATTTACTTAGTTTTCTCATATGTAGAATTCACAAAGCAATTCCAACTGAGGAAAATAGTTCTAAAGTATATTGTTTAAAATAAAAACAAAAATATATAAATAAAAACCATTGATCGGTTTCGACGTGTAAGTAATAATTTGGCCACTCACACTATATTCAAAACTCTGAAAAAAATTCATACTCCACATAATCTTTAATTCGTACAGGACAGATGCTTGACTTTTATTATATTTGGCATAATAATCAGAAATGTGTGACTTGATGAAGCAGGAGCAAAGATCATAGGAAAATATAGTGCTTCATTTCACCTTTCGCTTGAAAGAACGAGTAGTGACAAATAAATTGCGCCGAATCCTCAGATTGCAGCAGAATGTTGAGGCAAAATAAGTGTCGAAACTATAACACAAATAAATTCTAAAATATTACGTTGCATGTTATCAAATTCACAAGAAGCAATCAGCTTATTTAGGTGCCTGTTTTTATTTCTTCACTTACTTATTTAGTTAGTTTTCTCATGTGTAGAGTTCACAAAGCAATTCCAACTGAGGAAAATAATTTTAAAGTATATAGTTTAAAATAAAATCAAAAATATATAAATAAAATAAATAAAATCTTTGATCGATTTAGATGTGTAACTAATAATTTTGCCGCCCACACTATATTCCTGACTTGATGAAGCAAGAGCAAGGATAATAGGAAAAAGCAGTGCTTCATTTTACCTTTCGCTTGAACGAACAAGTAGTGCCATATGCTCAGATTGCAGCAGAATGTTGAGGCAAAATAAGTGTGTAAATTATAATTCAAAGAAATGCTAAAAAATTACGTTGCATAGTAGCACATTTTTCAGAAGAAATGAATGGACTTATTTAGATGCCTTCTTTTATTTCTTCACTTCTTCACTTATTTAGTTTTCTCTTATGTAGAATTCACAAAGTAATTCAACAGAAGAAAATAATTTTGTCTTAAATGCTTTCAAACATTTATTGAATACATAAAAGCCATCACCATGCATAGGTATTTAATTTTGAAATTAAATCAATGGTTTCGAAAACATAAGTCCACTTTTTTGCGAAATACATTGTTTGTTTTGATGCAAATGCATCCTTAACAATAGGCGCATATATAATAAAGTCCAAAATAATTCAGAAATATTTATATGTTGCCTTGGAATTTTTTTTATTCTAAGAACATTATTAATGAATGAAAATACCGACATATAATATGTTAAATTTCTGAACACATTACAGTTTCGGGTTTGAACAAAACACCATCTATTTTTGACTGAATAAATAGAATTCGACTACATTTCCTTTACAAAAAAGAAAAAAAAATCCTGTAGCTTTTTTTGCCCCTCTTAAAAACTGCAAACATATTAATGAGGCATCTTGTAAATAGCTGACTTCAATATGTTAAAGTATTGATTCAAAATTATTTCATAAAATGAAATTCTTTGCTAAATTTTGCTATATTTTCACTCAACAAAAAAAGTCAAGGAAATATATCATATTTGCTTTAGTATTTTTTAAAGTGATAGGTGAATATAAGATTACAAAAAACCTTATTAAAAAATTCATTAGAAAAAAAAAACAGGAATAAATAATTTTGAAGACATGACTTTTGAAATGTTTAAAGTTTTTCGTTTCGTTACAAGTAACTGCGTAGCTTCTCATTGTGTTGCATTCGCATTTTATAAGACGAGGTAGAACCCGTCGAAATTCGACGAAAGAAAATGTTTAAGAAGGAACTGTTACATTGATTTATAACAAATGTACAAAATTTGTTATAGAAAAAAAATCATCTTATAGTGATCAGTATAACTCTCAAACAAATATTATTTTAAGCTAAGACTAACAAAATACTATAAAACTCAGTCGTCCAAATTTTTACAATTGAACGCTAATCGCATAAATAATTAGTAAAATATAATAAAAATCAGTTATTATGATGAAGTTATCAATTGAGGTTTTTACGTTTTGTGTAAATGCGAATGAAAAAAAAAATTATTACAAATTGACACGATCATAGAATTTCACGCGAAATTAAAACCCGTCAACGTTTTCATCTTCTCAAAATGTACACACGCAATTCTTATATCCCTATTCACCATGTTTTTTTTAAAATGATATTTTAATTTGATCATTTTAAATTCACTTTAACTCAATCTTTGAAATCTTTTAATTGATGAATAAAAACGAAATAAAACAGGAATAACCAAATTTATTAACAGACGATATTTTGGACAAAGTATACGCATTTTAATTTCTATTTTTTCCCCCAATTTTAAGAGAAAATGGAGTGATGCTGCTGCCACAATTACAAATTTGGTACTAAAAGCCATCAAAAAATTAATATCTCAAAAACAATTTGAGATACAGCTTTGAAACAAATTGCATTTAAAAGTATATTTTTTTTCTCTATACGACGGTGTAAAAATTTTAAATGTGGAATGTTTAGAAGTAAAAAAAATTGTAGTAGCAAAAATTGAAACATTTAAATTGAATGGGAAAGTGTCCCCATTCACAAAATGACGTATGCGTTACGCACAGATACGTTTGGACTTTATAATATAGATAGTTTGTGAGGTTTTTTTAAAAAAATGTTCCAGTTCAGTTTTTTATATTTAAATATATAATAAAAATAAAAATATAATAATTCTTATTTATAAACCGTAACTAGACTTGCTAATTGCCAAAAGATTCCTTAAAATTGACCCATTAGTTCTCAAGCTTTTGAGTACTGAACGGTTGTCTGATTGACTGATTGATTCTCCCGATTTTCCCTGTTTTCTCTAAAACTATTTTGGATACCGAAATGCGACAAACAGTGGACTGTAGCTAGAAATTTTTCTATCTACCTCTGATAATATTAGTGCTTGTTATGCAGACATTTCTGAGCCTACTATGGGCAAACAAACATAGATAAACAAAATAATTAAATAAATAAATGTTATTTTAGACTAAAAGTCACATAAATAGCCAAATAGTACTGGAAATAGATATTTTTCTGAAAGACACAAAAAGACACTTCAATTTATGCCACGTTCGCGGCCGCTTACGTGAAGATGTGATAATAGTTAATGCCGCTCTGTAGAAGGGGTTTTTTCCCAAGAGCCGATTTACTTTTTATAACAAAGAATCAGTGAAAGGTTTTCCAGCGCCAGCGCGTGACTGGCTATTGGACATCACCCCACATCACGCGCTGGCGCGTGAGTGATCCCTTAACGTTGGCACCTTATCACGCGCTGGCGCATCTGAGGCAGCGAAGTGATACACAAGTATGAATATAAATATTCGTTTCAAACTGTTGAAATTATCATCTACAACTGTCTACAAACAACTTCTTAAGGTATTAAAACTGGCCTTTTAATACCGTATGTTTCATGTTATATAATTGCTAAAATATCCTTTTATGGAGTAAATAATGCCAAATTTCTAAAAATTTAATCTATTCTCCTATTTTTCTAATATTTTTCTATTCTTAGAGAAATCAGGATCTAACGGATTTTATTAAATGACACTTCCTTTATTATTAAAGCTGTCCAAAATTTTGAAATACTCATTTGTTGTTATTATCAATTATTTCTGTGTAATACTCTTCTAATACTCTATGTCTCATTATTATGTAACAAACTTTTTGTTGAATAATTGTTCGGCTTATACTAAATTTTCTCCAAATTGCGCGATATAGGAAATACTCCTATTCTTATGCAAAATCAGAATCAAAACGGAAATCATTAAATGACACTTCCTTTATGATTAGAGCTTTCCGAAACGGCAGATGTCAATTCAGAGAGAGGGAAAAAAAATCCCCGTCATGATAAAATAATTATCCCGAACGATTTTATCCCTAATGTATAATGCACGTAAGTCATACAAATGGATCTCTCTCCGTAATGCATATAAATCACATTTTTGCGAAGAAGAAAATTCCGAATCTTTTAGTGTCATAAATCACAACTTCTTCCGTAAAGAGACATGTCGAATCTGGAGCCAAAACATTTCTGAGTTAATCCTGACATGAAGTCGAGTCCTTTTGAGAAAAGAAATTGGCCACCGCCATTCGTCATCATGAATAATTGATGGCTGTAAAAGGGGAATCATTGACGACTTAAACAGATGACGCTAATACACACAGAAACAGACAACGCTCTGAGGAACAGATACGACGGCGTTTAATAATCTGATTCGTGATCCATCTTCTGCGTATTTGATGCACTTAAATATCATGTCAATAAAGTTTTTCAAACGCTATTCCCAGAAAAGATGTTTTACAGTATGTAAAAACTTTCCACTGAAGCATAAGCTTTGAAAAATTAATAAGATTTTTGTGAAATTTAAAATAAAGTTATAGGAAGTCTGATTTGTAATAATGTTGTTCACATTGTAAAAAAAGGTTTATTAATCTACAAAAATCTACTGTAATTACGAACGAAAATATATGCATATTCAGCGTCTCGCTATCATATGACAGACTTTTATTCAACAATTGTTCGATTTATACAAAATTATCTTCGAAATGTGCAATATATTAGGCATTTTACAATTCTTATGTAAATCAGAATCAAAAGGATATTCTTAAATGACATTTGTTTTATGATAACAACAATCCAAAATCCAGAAATATTTTTTTAGAATTATTTCCGTCTAACATTATCAATGTTTAAAATTTCGCTATTATATAACATACATTTTATTCAACAATTGTTTAATTTATATCATTTTCTTTTCAAACTGTGCATTATAGAAAATATTCTCTTATTCTTATGTAAATGAGATAAAAATGACGATCATTAAATGTCACTTTCTTTATGATTTGTTTGAAAATAGGGGTACGATAAAATATAAAAATAGTTCCTAGTCCTGGAACTTAATCAAACAGTAAATTGTTAAAAAAAAAAAAAAAAAAAAAAAAAAAAACTGAACGCTTTAATCTTTTCGGGTCTGGGGCACAATTAACCCTCTAAGCGTTTGGCCCGTAATATTCCGTACACTAAGCTCCAGGTTTCACTGCAATATAAGCAATGTTTAAGATATTATAAGTCTATAAATTTAATGAATTTTCAAAGCATTGAAGAATGATTAAGACTCTCAAGGGTTACATTTATATTTCTAAATGAGATTTCTATGTAATATTGAAATAATCATATTTTATTGCCATTTAAAATAAAATGCAGAGAAAACAACATTACAATTTTACCCGATTGCAAATATTGCATGTCTTTTAATGGAGTATTATTTTGTTTTAAAAAATATTTTGCTGCTATTTACATCTAGTAATGTTAATGTATATCTACGCATTAGCTATATGACTTCATTTATGATCAGGCATTTAGTAATAATAATAATAGTTATTATTTTCTTAATTCTCTTTGCACCGTTTGCGATTCTTTTATTTTAAACATATATTTAACTCCTTAAATTTAAAATAAAAGTTACTTTCTTGAAAGAATAATGTTTTACACAGCGCTGTTGTAAAAAGTTGTAAGATAAGTTAAATCTTATTGTAATATAATATTTTCTAAATATCTCCAAAAATTCTTCCTTAATCTATGGTTATATGAATATTAATTGAATAGTACACAAAGCAATAACAATCGTTATGTCTGAGATATATAAATAATCGTTAAATATTAATTAATCTACTTGGATTAGTAATGTTAATGTGATTAACTTAAAAGTAATTTTTTTCTAAAAGTTAAAAAAAAATCGCACCCGAAAGTGGTAAGAAATAATTTTATCTTTAAGTCAGTTTACATGAAAGTATAAGCTACAGTCAGCGAAATATTATTATTTATTTTCCAAACCAAAAAAAAAGTAAATAATAAAAGAAAACTATTATCTATTGAATTCATAGTATTTCAGTTTTATATCTTTAAAGGGTATCTAATAATAAACATTTAACAATTTTGCCACTGTATAGCAATAGGCCGTCATTTGATTTGCTACTTCTGCAAACTTACATAACATTTTACACTATTTTCGACATTCATAACATTTAGACACGAAACAGCACTTTATGTCATGATATAATGCCTTATTTGCATTTCAGTTGTTAGAAATTCTGACAAGTAAACTGTAAGAAAATTTAAATTATCCCTTTGCAACGGAATAATTCGGATTTCAGAAGCTATTTACGTACTTTAGCAGGAATGTAATTTAAACTAATGAAAAATAAATTAAAAGAATATTAATTAAAAGTAAGAATTCATTGACTAAAATGAGACAAAAAACGTACGGAATATAAACGTACGGATATTCCTCGCTCAGTGCGGTTCCTATTTCTGCGATTTTCAGTAAGTATGGCAATTTTTTTAAAATGTACTTCCTGGATTAGTACGGGCAAAATTTCGATTAGAGTGCAAAGCGCGAAATGTATGCAGCTCATTTTTCACCAAGACAGAGTCCAATATTTTAAAATGAAATTTACAGAAACTGCTGGAAAAAGACTCATCATTACAGAATTTCAAGAAGCTTAACAGTTAGAAATCCCCTGATAACACTTTATAAATACAGACCCATACATATGTTCAGTTATAAAAGCGTACGGTGAATTTTAAGAAAAGATTTCAGTTACTGCAAGATTACTTAAAAAAAAATTTTAATACATTTTCACAACAAAAAATTCGTTTTGTGTACGTTTAAAATACGTAAATTAGGTTTTAAATAAAATTATATAAAGAAATAAATAACTATTTTGACATTTTATCGAAGTTAATTTTTAAAAAACATTAAAAATTAGCCTAATGGTAACTAAGATATTATAAAAAAACTCCTAAAAAATTTATTTAATGCAGAGTTAAAATGAAAATTAACTTTTCAATGTTTCTTGATTGTTATTTATTCGTTATCTCTAATAATAACAAATATATAAGAAATGACATAGATAGATGGATCTCATCATATCATCATATATGTGATCATATATCTATATAGATCTCATCATATATGTCATTATCACTTTACCGAAATTTTGATAAATTTCCATAAAGTTTCAAATCACGTTGTAATCTGTAATGTACAATAGTAACACACAAAAAAATGTAATAGTGCATTATTACATTGTCTAATTAATTTTTTAGAAGATTTGTTGTGGATTTATAGCGGCTTTTCTCAATCAATGTAGATTTTATTTACAGCGAATTAATAAACAATACTAATCCAATTCAGCAGCACATATAAAACTTGTCTTTTATAAGCGTTATGAAATGTTTATGCATCATTATATAAAGAAAATTATTCTCCTTGATAGAAAATTTGACAGAAGCCAAGATTAATATGCGAATACAAGTAAATTTGGAAAAGATTAAGGTGATGTTCGATTCAATTGTAATTGCACGAAAAAAGAAAATAATCTACTTCAATACTAAGATTAAAGAAGAATTTACTTATGCCTAATTTTCGCAGGAAATAATATAGAAAACCAGCTTCATGAAAGAAATTTAGCAGAAGAAAGAGAAATGGAGGTAGTGCTTTGGTAAAGAATAATATTATTCTACAGAGTAACGTGTTACTATTCTTGGAACTTGTTTTACATGCTCAAGCAACAATTGGATGTAAAAATGGAACTCTAAAAAATGGATTGAACAAATAATAACGAAAAATTGAGAAATATAGAAGAAATTATGCTAGAAATAAGGGGAAGAGAGAAGTTGGCTAAGAAATCAGACAAAATTTCTTCACAGCATCAACAATAAATGGTTAAACTGGCAATGGGTTGAGCACATTGCATGAAACAAGGCATAAATTGAGTATAAATAACCTGCATCTTAGAGTCTTAGAGTATGCTAGGACCGAGGCGGTAACCTCAAGCTAAGATTGAGAGACGAAATTATAAAAATGTCTGGAATTAATTGGATAGCCGAACCACTAGACAGGAAGCATAAAAAAAATCTCGTGTGATACCTTGGTAGTAGATTGGATGCAGTTGATGATGATAATTATTTTATATTATATATATATATATATATATATATATATATATATATATATATATATATATATATATATATATATATATATGTGCAAAGAAACCTATATTTTCCTTGCGTGTTATATCTATTTTTAATTGTCATCAAAGCCTTCGATTTACTCAAATTCGAAAATGCTATTGTTTCAGAAACAATTAATGTAAATGTACAATTAATGTAAGATCAAATGAAATTTCAGAATTTTGTAAATCGTGGTGAATGTATTGGAGGTGATCAATACAGTTGTCGAAAATTGGCCCATGAATTCTTGAGAGGAAAATAGAATTTGTATGAATGATGTGAAAATTTTTGTGCAAGTATATTAATGAGAAACTATAATAATGATTGAAAGATAAAAATAATTAAAAAATTTTATTGTAAAAAATGTAGACTATGCATAAATGATTTCAAAATTTTTGCATAAAAATCTTTAAAAGACAAAAAAGAAAAATATTCACAAATTTATATTTTAAAAAATTATAGTATATCCGTGAACAATGTAAAATGAACCATGGACAATGTGTTTGTTGTGTAAATATATATTAACGAGAGGGGGGAAAATTAAAACAATTTGAAATTTATATTTAAAATCATACTGAGAATATGATGAATCATGTAAAAATTTAAGTGAAAATTAGAATGATAAATATAAAAAAACACTAAAGCATATGGAAATTTTTTTGTTATAAAATTATTAGCAAATTAAATATTTATTTTTAAATCTATGCATTATTTTGTAGAAATATTACACAAACCTGAATTATTTCTTTGTTCATTTCAAGAATGTAAAAACGTCATTTATCCTGTTAAGTGCGCAACAAAACACACATGGAAAAAAAGGAAATTGCTTATTTTTTCTTGCTTAAGATAATAAAAAGAGAGAAAATAGCTGTTTAAACAAAAAAGGAATAATTATTCTAAAATTTTAAATCATAAATGAGTTAAATGTATAATAAAAACGCGTTAAAGATAATTGAGACTATTTTCTCAACAAATGCTCATTAGTTTTTCTTTTAAATTTATATAATTGCTTCTCATTATGATTTCTCAGTCATTATGTTTTAGAAATCGTATATAAATGATGTATTTTTAATAAAAATTATGTTGCCCTTTGAATTAGAAATCAACAAGTCATCTTTAATATTATATATTTTTATTGGTAATTTTAATTATGTTGTGCTTCCAACATTATTTTTAGGCGATGCATGATAATTACTGTGTATTCGCAGAATCGAGATCTTTTGTCTGATATGAATTATTTTATATGTAATTAGCATAAACATGCCATCATTCCATTTTAATCCCACAAACTGATTAGTAAAATTACTTTTGAAGATGTGAGATAACTTAACAGCAGGATCAATCGACATCTAATATTCCCATGGGTTACATAACGATAATTTTGGTACTTTTCTTTTATAGTCGTCTTGGTGCGTTTCTTTTTCTTTTTTAAAAACTTGGCGGAATTCAGGCTTCAGAATGTGAGATTCAGAATTTCTCGCCAAACTGAAAACTTGATGAACTTTTGTACTTGTTTATATTTACATTTATCCACATATACAGGGTGATTAAAAAACCTGTGAAATTGATATGACAGATCAAGCACACGACAAAGATAAAAAATCGCATAGAAACATAGGACTGCAAACCACTTATTGAGTCATAAATACAGGGTGTTTCATCCTAATTAAATTTGGGTTGAAGGTAATAAATTTCAGAAAACTGAAGTATATTATTAATAAAACATTTAGCAGACATTCTCACCTTTCTTTTAAATGTGATAACACCAAAAAAAGTGGTAAAAGTTTGCATTATGCGCACCAACAATATGAACTTCGTACGTCACATTTTGGACTGTGATAATTAGTTTATACGGTATCTTCGATTGCTTGAGCAATATGTTTTTCCAGATCTTTTCGTAACATTATCACATATCACACAAAATAAGGTACATATAGTTGGATTTTCATTACAATATTTGTATTTTCCTCGAAATTATTATTTTCAAACCGGGTGTAGCTAGAATGAAACACACTGTAGTTATGACTCTATAAGTAGTTTGAGACCCTATGTTCCTATGTAATTTTTTTATCCTTGTAGTATTCATGATTTGTCATATCATTTTGTCCATATTTTTTTGAACCACCCTGAATATGTAGATAAACATCTTGTTTATCGAAAATCATATTAAAAAAATAAATAAAAAATACAAGGCAACACTGTCTACTAAGCGTAAATTAGAGCGGTGAATGTTTGAGCTTTGTGTCCACATGATGTTCATGTAATTTATCGAAATTATTTGAAAAAAAAAAAAATCATGAATTGCAGTGATGAAATTAGACGTGATTTTTATGATAAACATTGAAAAATAAATATTTTTATTTTTTTTATTTATCTATTTATTTATTTTTAAAGTCGTTTTTATTTATATCTTCATCAACCTGTTTGAATCCAACACTGGATGTATGTTTCCTCCTAAAACTTATCCAAATATACATACACATACTTTCGTAATCTTGTTAACCTACATACTGCTATATAGTTAAATGAATTCATAACACATTAACTTAAGGTAATATTAAAAAAAATCTCGAAAATCTTTAGAAAGAAACAAAAATTTTTCAGTACAAATAATCAAGATTTTTCTTTGTTGCAATAACAGAAAAGGATAAACAAATTTGACAACTATTAAAGCACAAATGTCAATTATGCATTATTTTATTTTATGTTTTCTTTTCTGTTCTCAATAATTTGCTTAAAACGATCTGGTTAATGCAAAAGTTATTTTATAGAAATTGCAGCCATTATAATTTAAGTATTTATTATTATTATTTATTTATATAATTTTTTTAAAGATAGGCTGATAAAATCTAATGAACTGACTTTTTCATTTAGAGTTTTTCTTATATATATATATTTTTTTTTTTTTTCATGTCTCGAAACCTTTTGTTATTGGTTGCAAAAAAAGTATGTGAAGAATCGATATTTCTTTAAATGAAGCTTATTTGTTGTATTTTTTTACGCCAAGTGAAATAATCTTTTTAGTTTTTGTTGGTTTTAAAAGAATTAATTACCTAAGGTTTATTTTTTAAAAATATTCCGTATTTCCTTTTTTTGGAGGCTGCATCATGAATTGATCTTTATAAAAAATAATAAAATAATTTATAAAAAATAATAAAAATAATAAAATATATATCTGAAAAAGAATATTTTGTTCTACTCCTTAGTAATTATAGATGAAGATTTATAAATGCTATCAGACAGCTTTGTAACTAAATATCGTTTAATTGAACTAAAAAAAATATTTTAACAAATATGTATTTTGTGAATAATAAAGAACTCCAAAGATTTATAAATGATATCAGATCACTTTGTAACTAAATAATATTTAATAAGTAAAGAAATAAAAATCGATGATATTTTTTAAGTATTTGGAAAATGGTTGTTTCTGTTGTTCGAGAATAGAAATATCTGAAGCCTATTTGAACCTAATGATATCCTGTTTTTATTCGTTTTCTGATTGGTCCATGTTTAAAGTTCAGAAATGAAAAACCTTTCTTGCCAGGATGACAAAAGAAGCATAAAAAGAATAAAAATTAGTAACTCAAAAATAAATTCCAATTTATTATTCATTAATGGCCATATATAGTGTTTATATACATACTGTCCTAATATTATTAACCAACATACTGCTAGGTAAATGAATTCCAAATACATTAACTTAAGCTAATATTGAAAAAAAAAAAATCTCAAAAACCCCTAGAAAAAAAAAAAATCTTTCATTACAAACAAGCCAGATTTTTCTTTGTAGCCAATTACAGAAAAGGATAAAATAAATTTGACAGCTATTAAAGCACAAATGTCAATTACGTATTATTTTATTTTGGATTTTTTATTTTGTTCTCAATATTTTGTTTAAAAACGATCTTCGTAATGCAAAAGTTGTTTTATAGAAATTGCTGTCATTATAATTTATGCATTTTATTATTATTATTTATTTATAAATATATATTTTAAAGATAGGCTGATAAACACTAATGAGCTGCCTTTATCATTTAGAGTTTTCTCTTTTATACTTTTTTCATGTCTCGAAACCTTTTGTTATTGGTTGCAAGAAAAGTATGTGAAGAATCGATATTTCTTTAAATGAAGCTTATTTTTTTTATTTTTTTACGCCAAGTGAAATATTTTTTTTTTAGATTTTGTTTGTTTTAAAAGAATTAATTACCTAAGGTTTATTTATTTATTTTTTAAATTCGTATAACTTTTTTTTGGAGTCTGCATCATCAATTGATCTTTATAAAAGATGATAAAATTAGATAGCGAGAAATTTTACAACTGAAAAACAGTAATTTGTTCTACTCATTCCTAATTATAGATGAAGGTTTATAAATGCCATCAGACAGCTTTGTAACTAAATATCGTTTAATTAATAAAGAAACAAAAATCGATGATTCTTTTTAATTTCTTCTGGTAAAGATATTTGACGCAATATTTAGAAGGCATTTTTCGCAGCAGCTAGAAAAACAACTAAGCTAAACAAAACAAATATATATTGTTAACAAATGTATATTTTGTGAATAATAACGAACTCCAAGGTTTATAAATGGTATCAGATCACTTTGTAACTAAATTATAAACAGGGTCATTCATAATTCCCTCCGGGGTTTCGAAACGTTATAGTAAAAAAACGAAGACGATTATGAAAAAAAAGAAACACATGAAATTATTCCGAAACTATTCAAGTTTTACTTACATGCATTACAGGTGTTCTATGTGTGAACCCTTGGTCACACGGCATACATAAATGCGATAGTCCAGTTCCTGCCATGCTCTATTCAACATGGTACTGTCCATGTTATTGATAACACGTGTTATCTTTTCACGCAGGTCAGCTAAATCACGTGGCATAGGTTGTACAAAAACCTGGTCTTTCACATACCCCCACAAGAAAAAGGTCACACGGTGTTAAATCCGGTGACCGTGGAGGCCACTTTAGAAGAGGTTCGTCATCTTCAGAAGCTCGTCCAATCTATCGATGAGGTAAGTGTGTGTTCAGGTATTCACTCACATCACCCAAAAAATGGGGAGGAGTACCGTCTTGTTGAAATACGAAATCATCCTCATGTTCCGCTAACTGCGGCATTAGCCACAGCTGCAACATATCCAGGTGCACTAAGCCGGTAATGGTCTTCTCTGTAAAAAAGAATGGCCCATAAACACGTGAGGAGGACATAGCGTAAAACACGTTAACACGGAAACTCCAACACACAAAAAGCTTTCTCTTCGCCTGTAAACACCATTTTTCTTTACTACAACTGACTTCAATACAGATGTTACTGCCATCTACCGGCAACTAATTAAATTAAAACTTGAATAGTTTCGGAATAATTTAATATGTTTATTTTTTTTTCATATTCGTCTTCGTTTTTTTACTATAACGTTTCGAAACCCCAGAGGGAATTATGAATGACCCTGTATAATCAGTAAAGAAATAAAAATTGATAATTCTTTTTTAAGCATTTGGAAAATGGTTGTTTCTGTTGGTCGAGAATAGAGATATTTTAAGCCTAGGTGAACCTAATGATGTCCGGCTTTTATTCGTTTTCTGATTGGTGATTGGTCCATGTTTAATGTCCAGAAATGGGAAAATTTTGTGGCCAGGATAAGAAAAAAAGTATAAAAAAGAATAATAAATTAATAACTCAAAAACAAATTCCAATTATTAATGGCCATATAGTATATATACACATACTGTCCTAATCTTATTAACCAACATACTGCTAGGTAAACGAATTCCAAATACATTAACTTAAGCTAATATAAAAAAAAATCGAAAATCTCTAGAAAGAAACAAAAATTATTCTTTTCAAACAAGCCAGATTTTTCTTTGCTGCTATAACAGAAAAAAATTTAAAAAAAAAAAAAAAAAAAAAAAAAAAATGGACAGCTATTAAAGCACAAATGTCACTTACGTATTATTTTATTTTATATTTTCTCAATAATTTGTTTAAGAACGATCTTGTTAATTCAAAAGTTATTTTATAGAAATTTCTGCTATTTTAATTTTATTCTTTTTTTATTATTTATTTATATAATTTTTTTAAAGATAGGCTGATAAACTCTAATGAGCTGCCTTTTTCATTTAGAGTTTTTTCTTTTACTTTTTTTTCATGTCTCGAAACCTTTTGTTATTGGTTGCAAAAAAGAGTATGTGAGGAATCGATATTTCTTTAAATGAAGTTTATTTTGTTGAATTTTTTACGCCAAGTGAAATAATCTTTTTAGTTTTTGTTGGTTTTAAAAGAATTAATTACCTAAGGTTTATTTATTTTTTTTTTTTCGTATTTACTTTTTTTTTTTTTTTTTTTTTTTTTTTTTTTTTTTTTTTTGGAATCTGCACCATAAATTGATCTTTATAAAAGATAATAAAATTAGATAGCGAGTCATTTTATATAGAAAAAAGAATATTTTGTTGTACTCATTAGTAATTATAGATGAAGGTTTATAAATGCTATCAGACAGTTTTGTAATTAAATATCGTTTAATTAATAAAGAACCAAAAATCGATGATTTTTTTTTATTTACTTCAGCAAAGATATTTTCCGCAGAAGTTAGAAAAACATTTGAGATTAACGAAATATTTTAACCAATATATATTTTGTGAATAATAATGAACTCCAAAGGTTTATGAATGCTATCAGACCGCTTTGTAACTAAACCATTTTTAACCATTTGGAAAATGGTTGTTTCTGCCTATCGAGAATAGAGATATTTGAAACCTATTTGAACCTAATGATATCCGCTTTTTATTCGTTTTTTTTATTGGTCCATGTTTAAAGTTCAGAAATGAAAAACCTTTGTTGCAAGGATGACAAAAGAAGTATAAAAAAGAATAAAAAATTAATAACTCAAAAACAAATTCCAATCATTAATGGCCATATAATGTATATACACATATACTGCCCGAATCTTATTAGCCAACATATTGTTAGGTAAATAAATTCCAAATGCATTAACTTAGGCTAATATTGAAAAAATAAATCTCAATAATCCTTAGAAAGAAACAAATTTTTTTTTATTACAAACAAGGCAGATTTTTCTTTGCTGCAATAACAGAAAAATATAAAAAAATTAACAGCTATTAAAGCATAAATGTCAATTATGTATTCTTTTATTTTATATTTTCCTACTCTGTTCTCAATAATTTGATTAAAACGATCTTCTTAGTGCAAAAGTTATTTTATAAAAATTATTGCCATTATAATTTAAGTATTTTTTTTTATTATTATTTATTTATATATTTTTTTTAAAGATAGGCTGATAAACTCTAATGAGCTGCCTTTTTCATTTAGAGTTTTTTCTCTTATATTTTTTTTCATGTCTCGAAACCTTTCGTTACTGGTTGCAAAAAGAGTATGTGAAGAATCGATATTTCTTTAAATAAAGCTTATTTTGTTGAATTTTTTACGCCAAGTGAAATAATCTTTTTAGCTTTTGTTGGTTTTAAAAAAATTAATTACCTAAGGTTTATTAAAAAAAAAAAAAAAAAAAAAAAAAAAAAATCGTATTTCCTTTTTTGGAGGCTGCATCATGAATTGATCTTTATAAAAGATAATAAAATTAGATAGCAAGTCATTTTATATCTGAAAAAGAATTTTTTGTTCTACTCATTAGTAATTATAGATGAAGGTTTAAAAATGCTATCAGACAGCTTTGTAACTAAATATCGCTTAATTTATAAAAAAACAAAAATCGATTATATTTCTTTATTTGCTCCGGTAAAGGTATCTTTTGCAGCAGTTAGAACTGAGCTAAACGAAATATTTTAACGAATATGCATTTGGTGAATACTAAAGAATCTCCCTGATTTAAAATATAAGTTTGGGTGACTTTTATAATTTTTTTCTTGTTGGGAGGTGGAATAGTTGGTAACTGAATTAATTATTTCGCATTTTAAGGGCATATTTTTTCAATAATGTAATATACAAATTTGACGTTGAATTTGTTTATACTGTCCAACGAAAAATATTCAACACAAATTTCGCCGAATTTGTAAAAATGTTAAACTGTTTAATATATATGTTTCATAACTATAAAGAAGAGTTAAATAGAAGATTTTATGTTTGTACGGGTAAAACAAAATATAGTAAAATAAAATATACTGCGAGATCAAAAACGAAAAGCGTGTATGTTGTAAATATTCATTTTTGCATAAAAATATTGCGAAAAAAAGAGATAAAAATATATAATATTTTTCACGATAACAAATTATTATTATTTTAATATATTAGATTTTCTTACGTTCAACTTTTTTGCAATTAATCAGGATTGATAGATACTTTGAGAAATTACATTATTATTGAAGGATTAGTGAATGATAAGTATTATGAAATATCTTGTATTTATAACAGTGTAACAAAACGTAACACTTTTTCTTTTAAAAAGGCACAATTAATTAAGTTTTAAAAATAAATTGAAATTACATTAGATTTTATACACCACAGCATTCTTGGTAATGAAATTAGAACAAAAAAGAGAAACAATGTGATAAAGTTGGAAAATTCCATTTAATGAATTGTTGCATTAAAAAAATAATTCATTCATTTATTTATTTATTTATTTTATTTTTTATTTTATTTTATTTTATTATTTCTTTATTTAAAAAACTTTAAAAAATAACAGATCAACCCTAATAATTGTAATATACAATAAAATGTAGCTGTAACAAAAGAATGTTCCATTTTCGTTTTTTTTTTTTTTTTTTCAATTTATGTCATTGCGGGAAACGTCAAAAATTACTTACATTCATACAATATCTAGTAAAAAAGGGAAAATTAGGTACGGCAAAAGAACAATTTAGCTAAACAGATTAAACACAGCCGCTTCATTAATGATCACCAGTTAATGTTTTCAACGGCAAATAAAATACATGCAGAGTTTGAAACGTAGAAATTATCTCAAAATAATGAAAGCAGATAAACCGTTATTTCTGCGTCGATGGTCTAGATGCTTTTTAAAATTCATTTCAAAGCATAGAGCTGAAGTAAATTTCTACCTTTTTTTAATGCATAAATCCAGAAATATATTTAAGTCAAAAATGAAGGTATTGTCTTTTTTTAAAACTAAACGTTACTTTAGAAAAATTTGCATTCAGTTACTCTCTAAGTAGCTTTTAATTACATTGGTGATAAGTTGCATGGATGAAAAAAAAAGTACATTTATGTTAAAAATTTTTCTCTTTAATAGATACTCTTAATTAGATTTTAAAACATAATACATGCAACTTGATATGTATATAAATCGATATACATAATTCTGAAATATTTTGAATTTATAACAGTGTAACAAATCGGAACATCTTTTCCTTAAAATAGGCGCAATTAAATAAGCTTTAAAATACATTGAAATTACATTAGATTCTATACACCACTGCATTCTTGTTAGTGAAATTTGAACAAAAAGAGAAACAATGTGATAAAGCATTTAATAAATGGTTGCATTAAAAATATAATAAATCTATTCATTTCTTATCATTTATTTAAATTTTTTTATTATTAAAATTGAAATGTATCAATATATCGTTGTTTTAAAAAAATCTTTAAAAAGGTAACAGAACATCTCTCTATTATAATAAAAGTAAATGTAACAAAAGAATAGTTTATACATGTATTTTTTTCAATTTAAGTCATTGCGGGAAACGTAAAAAATTACTTACATTCACACAATATCCCCAGTAAAAAAAAAAAAAGAAAAAAAAAAGGGGGGGGAAATTAGTTACAGAAAAAGAACAATTTAGCTAAACAGATAAAATGCAGCCGCTCCATTTATGATCACCAGTTAATGTTTTCAACGGCAAATAAAATACATGCAGAGTTTGAAACGTAAAAATTATCTCAAAGTAATGAAAGCAGTTAAACCGTTTTTCTGCGTCGATGATCTAGATACTTTTTAAAATTCATTTCAAAGCATAGAGCTGAAGTAAATTTCTACCTTTTTTTTAATGTATATATCCAGCAATGTATTTAAGTCAAAAATGAAGTTATTAAATTTTTTAAAAACTAAACATTACTTCAGAAAAATTTGCATTCAGTTACTCTCTAAGTAGCTTTTAATTACACTAGTGATAAGTTGTATGAAGAGAAAAGAAATACATTTATATTACGGTATTTTCTTTTTATTAGATATTCTTAGTTAGATTTTAAAAACATAATGCAGGCAGCTTGGTATGGATATAAGTCGATTTACATAATTCTGAAATATTTTTAAATAATAAACAGTGTAACAAAACGCAACACATTTTCCTTCAAAAAAGCACATTTAATTAAGCTTTAAAAATAGATTGAAATTACATTAGATTCTACACAACACAACATTATTGTAAATGAAATTAGAACAAAAAGAGAAACAACGTGATAAAACTTGGAAAATTCCATTTAATGAATGATTGCATTAAATAAATAAATAAATAAATAAATAAATATATATATATATATATATATATATATATTCATTTCTTTCTTTATTTTATTTGTTATTTTATTTTATTTTATTTTTTCTTTATTAAAAAAACTTAAAAAAATAACAGAACAACTCTATATTACAATAAAATGTAACTGTAACAAAAGAATGTTCTTTTTTCGTTCTTTTTTCAATTTAAGTCATTGCGTGAAACGTCAAAAATTACATTCATAAAATAACTCCAGAAAGAAAAAAGAAAAATTAGATACAGTAAAAGAATAATTCAGCTAAACAGATTAAATACAGCCGTTTCATTAATGATCACCAGTTAATGTTTTTAACGGCAAATAAAATACATGCAGAGTTTGAAACGTAAAAATTATCTCAAAGTAATGAAAGCAGTTAAACCGTTTTTCCTTCGTCGATGGTGTGGATAATTTTTAAAATTCATTTCAAAGCATAGAGCTGAAGTAAATTTCTATCTTTTTTTTTAAATGTATAAATCCAGCAATCTATTTCAGTCAAAAATGAAGTTATTATCTCTTTTTTAAACTAAACATTACTTTAGAAAAATTTGCATTCAGTTACTCTCTAAGTAGCTTTTAATTACATTGGTGATAAGTTGCATGGAGAAAAAAACAATACATTTATGTTACGAAATTTTCTCTTTAATAGATACTCTTAGTTAGATTTTAAAGACATAATATAGGCAAAATATATTTATATCCATGCAGAAAACGTTATAAATAAATTATTTAGTAGATAAATGAAAAGAGAATAATTTGTTAAAAAATAATATTTGTAACAATTTTGTTTGATTTTACTTAAAGTTTATTTCAGGATTTTCATAACATGGAAAATTTTTATACTTTATGCATATTATATACATTGGATTGAACTTAATTGATAAAGTTTTTACTGTGAAAAAAAAATCGGTAAAGTTAATAAATTTTTTCTTGGAAACTGGAATTCGTAGAACTTTTTAGCAAATATTCATGTAATTTATTTTGTTACATGAAATTTTGCTGTTAAAGTTACGTAAAAAATTCTAGGAATCCCAGTTTCGTAGAAAAAGTTTAGTAATTTTACAGATTTTCTTTTTCAGTGTGTAAATTGATTGAAAAAAAAATCAATCGGAAAATCTAATTTATCCTATACTGTTAATTTCAAGAGTTGCCTAAATATTAAGATGTAATCGAAAACTTCAAACGGAATTTAAAGTGCTTTAGTAAACATTAAGTAATTATTTTAAAAGTTAAAAAAAGAAATTAATGTATAATTTTGTGTTATTGGTGGAAATTCTTGCCTATGAATCTTCGATTGTCTTATTGCTTAAACAATATCAGCTCAAAACAACTCTAAAAAAGCTACTAAAAGCAACTATAAGCCGGCATATAATTAAAATTAACAAAGTAAGTATTTATTTATGCACATACAAAAACTATCAATTATACGAAAAATGATAAACATTAAACTCCAAAGGTACCACGAAAAATATTTGATAACCATTAGATTCCATTAATTCTGAATATTATAAAATTATCATTTGAGATTGTATGCAAACATTACACATTAAATTTCATATTAACTCTTAAAATGTTAGAAATGTTTTTGCGATATATTAAAAATTATTCTTTAAAATATTACGGTGTTTAAAATGAAATTTATATAATTAGATTAAATACATTATATTACTATAATAAATCAACATACCACAAATGCATTAGCATTCCACACTCAACATTTGATACGCCTTAACTATAAATATGAAAAAATATCAGGAAAAATTATAGGGAAGAGGGGCAACTAGAACCCCATGTAGAAATCTACAGCTATAATGGGTATCATAGTGATCGGTTCAAAGATGTTGCAACAACAGAACATTGAAGATAAAAAAAAAATCCTTACATATACTCAATTCGTCAAATCTTTTATGAAAATAGCTTCTAAACTAACAGCGTAAAAAGTAATGTTGAATTCAGACACTTTTCTCTGGGAGAGATTTTTGTGATTTCAGGATGGGATGGTTGAGAATTACAGATTTCCGGAGAAATTGCACATTTAGACCTTTGAAAACATAAGATGTAGGATCTTCTGAGGGGCATTTCATTGTTTCTTGGGGTGGGGGGTGGGGAGTATCTTTTATCGAGTCATCTCCTGAATTTAACTCTGGTAAAAAACTGATCGTAAATAAAATCCATAAAGGAAAAAGCTTCACTAAATAGCAACGAAGAATGGTTACTTTTAAGATAATTTATGTGTGAGACCGAATGCAGAGTGCAACATTCTAATCAGGCAAGATCCGCATCATGAAATTACAATATATATATATACGTTCTAAATCTCATAATTTCTTTCATTATGATTCTAAATATGTGTCTGCAAGTCTTTTCATGTGTTCGTAAAATCTTGTTTTTCACTATTTTTATGTATAACATAATAGATATTAAGTCGGAAAGATGTAAAGTATCCTTTCTGTCGGCATCTTCTTTATCGATTAAAGCGAATTCTAATATATTCTAACAAGTTCATATTTATTTTAATTATAGATTAAATCTTAAAATAGGAAAAACATGGCCTTTAAATATAAACATATGAGCGCCAAAAGTAGTGAGTAAGTTACCTATTATTGGGTAAATTTTATGAAAAATGCAAAATATTTTCTTAAAGGTGTAAAATTTTGAATTGTCTTGATTGTTTAAGCGATAATTTTTTTTGTTTTATTTGAGAAAACAAAAACAACAACATCAACAAAAAAACAGCAACAACAAAATAAAAATAAAAATAAAAATAAAATAATTTATTCTTTAAGCATAACTATTTGCATTTTTATTTTATTCTAAATCCAAAATATTAAGAAGCGTTGAAGGTTTTAGAGTCCTTATTGAGATCTGTCAGGAATTTTAGAATTCATAGTGGAAGCTGTCAGGAACTTTAAGTTTATGTGTACAGAACTTCACTCGTGGGATGAAATGCAAAGTATGGGACAATACAGATAAGTGCCATAGTGTCAGGATACCAAATGTTGACTTATCCCTTAAATTTTGTATTTCTATCCCTATATATTTAAACCTCGAAGAGTACACTTAAGAAATGTTTGTTAACCAAAATATTACTTACGCGCATATAAAAATATCAGTAATCTATTCCGACTAAACCAGGATTCTGAAATGCGTTCTTTACCTTTAGGAAACTCATAAACTAATATGTTTTTGAGATTTAAATAAGTTTTTTATCAAAATGATTTTTTTGGTGGGAGGGGGTCATTTATTTACGGGCACATTTCCGAAATCGTTTCTATAGTATAATAATCTGTTTTCTCAACCTAGTACATAGATAAAAAGTTTATTAAATCCATTAGATTTTTAAATCATAAGATAAGAACTTCACATTTTATATATAAACTAGCGGCCTTCGCCCGCTACGCTGGTCGGTTTAGACGGACATACGAGCATTAAATAGTTTATTAATTACGGGAATTAAATAGTTTAATACTATTAAAACGCATACCAAACAATGTTTTAATATACAAGTATGCGATGGAATACTTTTGTGTGACCCTGTAAATCAATAAGAAATATTATTTGCACCACAGATTGTACAGAATGTATATTATGTTATATACTTCATAGATGCATATCAACTTTGTTATGTTCGGAAGAGTGTAAGACCATTAAAATGCACTTGAAACATTTTCCCCATTAACAGTAATGTATCGGAATCCTTTTCATCGTCCCTGTAATTGAACTATGTATTCGATTTTCATAAAATTTGAAATTACACGACAAAATTATCTAATAATTATATATTTTAAGTTTAAAACGATTTGGTTGGGTGGTTTTTGAGTTGTTATATGCTGACAGGCGAACGGATGGACGGGAAGGCAGACGAATGGGCAACTTGAGATCCCGGGATTTATTCCCTTCAATTCAAAACTAACGCGACGTTTCTCCGTTTACGGGATCGGAGGAGATAGTGTCACATACATACATGCATACATACGTACGGTCGGATTTTAATAGTGTAGATGTTTTGATAACCAACTTGAGGGAGGTGTTACAAAAAATGCTAAAAAACAAATAACATTGGCATGTTTCGGTTCAAATTTTATAAGAACCATAAATCATAATGAAAATAAAAACATAATATGAATGAATTTTTATTTTTAGTATTATTATGGTTCTTAACAGATTAGGACCGAAACATGTCAATGTTATTTGTTTTAAATATTTTTTGTAACACCTCTCTCAAGTGATATATATTGCTAATACAGTCGGCTCTCGTTAATTCGAACTCGTCGGGACCACAAGAAATGTTCGAATTATCCGAATTTCGAGTTATGGAAAATATGAAATAAAAACATGCTTAATATAGTACTATTACAAAGGAATTAATGCTATAGTGTTTTATTAAAATATATTTCGTCTATTATCATTAGAATATGACTTAATAGTAAATTAGAATGCATAAATACATAAACTAATTAAAAGATTAGAAGCAAGCAGAATGGAAAATAAAATATAAAGCGTCACTGATGGACAGACAGAGCACTATTAAAGTGGATATCAAATGTGTTGGATTATATGTACACTTGTTTGGAACAATTTCCACAAAAATCAAAGAAAGAAAGTTATTCAAATGATCTGAAATCCATGAGAAATAAAAGAAAAATGAAAAATCGGAATTCTAGTTAGTTCGAATTAAACGAAGTCAAGAGAAAATGAGTTCGAATTAATTAAAATTTTTAACGTTGTCCTGCTTTCTAAAGAAATAAAAGAAAAATGAAAAATCGGAATTCTAGTTAGTTCGAATTAAATGAAGTCAAGAGAAAATGAGTTCGAATTAATTAAAATTTTTAACGTTGTCCTGCCATTGAAAATTTCGGGACTTCATATTTAGTTCGAATTAAGCGAAGATTCGAATTATCCGATTTCGAATTAACGAGAGTCGACTGTATATAGATTTCCGCATAATATCCATTTTCAAAAAAATATTTTCATGTT
Source organism: Maratus speculifer (assembly GCA_964019185.1). NCBI lineage: Eukaryota > Metazoa > Arthropoda > Arachnida > Araneae > Salticidae > Maratus > Maratus speculifer. The sequence continues at coordinate 362,762,285 of OZ025290.1, read as the reverse complement.
TAGATTATATGCTTTACAGACAAACATGTTAAATGAACAGCATTACATTAACTTACAATATAATACTATTTTTTTATTCTTGCATAGCTAAATTCACTTACGCAGCTGAAAATTTTAATTAGAAACAATAATACCTTAAAAACTGTACATGCCAGTTTGGAAAAAATGTACAATGTAATTATATAAACAATATATAACTGTATATGTAAGGTATTCAGAAACGTTTATGAAAATCACTAGCAGTAAAGTATTTTTTAAAATAAATGATTCTATCAATCTTGAAAATATATTATTTTATGAAGTATCTAAAATAAAGAACTTATTCCGAATTGTGGATATATTCTGAAGAAATATCTTATTCAATATTTTTGCTTGTTACTAACATAATTAAACTAACGGTATTCAGAGTTTCTGTACCATAATTAAAAATATCGGAATATCCTAAGTTCTGGAAAAAAAAGATTAAAAAATATAAATAATAATAATAATAATAATAATAATATATGTGACTTTGATACAAATGTTTGAAGGTTGGTGTTAACCCTTTCGGTATTATCGCCGCCTATTGGCGGCAATTACGAAACGTTCTCTAGGAACTACCATCGCTTATTGGCGGCATCCACGAAGCGTTTTCTGTGTACTTCTGCCGTCCATTAGCGGCATCCACGAAAAGTTCTTTAGGTAATATTATATTTATTTAACATATTATTTATATCACTGTCATTACTTTAAGTAAAATACTATGAAGAAATAGATATGAATTTAAAACGCCAAGCGCCAAGCCTGTTTTGTCTAGTTCTCCAATAGATTTCTTAAAATTTGGGAGTCATTTTTTTTTCATGATTTTGGTCAAGAACATATAAGAGCTTAAATAATGTATGTCGGTGATTTTGAATAGAGCAAAAAGGAAAAATAAATAAATAAATAAATAAATATAGTAGGTTGGAGGGGGGGGGGGCGAAGTTAACATTTTCATCGGCATAATTGAATTCATATACGCAAAAATACAAAATGTTATTAATTTTTATATCTTGAGAATGTATATCATCTGTAAAATATATACTCCAAATTGCGAAAAATATTGATACATTATGAAAACTTGTCGGAAACATTTCAGAAAAATCATTGATAGCAACAGAAACGTTATTTTTTAAAAATACTCTTTTAAAACTTAAAAAATATATTATAATCTCATGGTTAGAAAAATAACGCTTTCATAAGTAACTCTAAATAAATTAATGTTTTTTTATTACTGGTTATATTAAGTTTACCTAGATATTTGTGTTTTTTTCAGTGTATTAGGGTTCAAATATTTTATTTATTAAAAAAATCCCCTGCTTATTTGTCAATTAATTGAAAACTGCATCGTGCAACAATGTATATTTTTCCAATTATTGAATTTTTATTTTTTCTGTTAATTTTGTATTAAAATGTAGATATAATTTTAAATTTCCAAACAAATATCTAAATAAACAAAAAAGTATGTTTCTTTTAAAATTACGTTTTTGTGAATTTTATATCAAAGCATTTAAAAAGAGCAATCACGGATTTGAAAATTCTAAAGCAAAAAAAGGAAGTTTAAGGTTTCATCCAATTATCCGCTTAAATACAGCTCCAATTTTTTAGTTATTTTTAAAATGATTATTTTTCTGAAATTCTCTCATCCTTTGCGTCAAAAAATTAACAAGAGAGCAAAATTAAAATAAGTTTGAAACATGGTAAAAATTATGTTTCTTTTCATCGATTTTCCTTTCGTCATATTAAAAATCAACCATTACCACATTTATTTATTTAAAGGTATTTATTCAAAAGATTAGAGAAACTTAAAAATAAAATACAGATTGAAAAATAAATTTAAAATCTAAAGATTAAAAGGAGAATGGGGAAGGAAAGTTTTTCGCTCAGTATAAAATTTCCAGTCTTACCAAATTATGCAAAATTTTTCTAAAACGGTAAATAGCAATTCATTAGAGATCGTGAATGTTATCAGGATATAATTAAAGAAATGCTCAAATTGCTTCAATGGAAAAGTCGATATTGATTAGAGATGCTTCAAATAACGTTATCTAATGAACATTATACTTGACTGGACTGTAGAAAGAGAATTTAAAAAGAAGGTTTCATTTGTTTTTTAAAAATTGTTATATTTAGTTTCCAGTTTCAGAAATTTATTTCTTTTAAAGTTTCATTAAGATAAAATGAATTTCAATTATTTATAATTTTTTGACATTTTTTTCTGTTGTACTTATGAATATAAAAATTTATGAATAAAAAAGAGATAATTTTATGTAATATTTTCGAGTAATTTTCTTTTTTTAAAAATGATATGTAGCTATGTATTTATATTTAAAGTCGTAATATATATCTGCTATGACTCATATATGTGCTCATATATGTGCTGCTATAGTGTGGCACATATATGAGCATTTGTAGTCTGTATATCTGCATATATATAATTTATACAAATACACTTGCAAGGTTTTCGATGATCTTGGTGAAATCTTAAGCACAAACTTGGCAGAATCGTAACTGTGGAAATCGCTACAACCAAAAAGTATGAAATTTTTTTTTATTGTAACTAAAAGTACAGTTATAACACAAAATTTTAATCGACAAAAATGCGGAGGATTTTTTTTTTTTTTTTTGTTAAAAAATCATGCATACTTAAATATAGTTGACCATTACTTGTGACAAACTACAATTTAAATTTGGTTTTACCATTGAATTCCCATATATTTTTTTATATATCATAGCTGTAAGGAAGTCACTTAGTGGTAGCATGTTCTTTTTTTTTTTATCCATTTACATCTTTGTTTGCATGTTAATATGGTTGTTTTTTTTATTTTTTACATGTTTTATTATGTGCTGGTCATCTTAAATAGGTATTAATTTTTTTTTCTTTTTATGGCTAATACGAAAAAGAAACCACACACTTCATATGTAGAGCCAAAGTATTTAGGTCTTGAAAATTCAACTTTCGCTCCACAAATTTCTATAATATTTCTTTTATTTTTCCATGTTTCATGTGGTACTTGTATTCTTGTTAATGGTATATATATATATATATATATATATATATATATATATATATATATATATATATATATATATATATATATATATATATATATGTAATATATATATACATATATATATATACATTTGTAATATATATATATTACAAATTTTAAATTTTTTTGCGCCAAAACTAACCTTTATACTATCTTAATTTTCTTATAATAATATTCCGTACTTACTCAAAACTATTAAATTAAAATCTTGTTTCTAGATCTAATCTGTTAATCTTTATGGAGACGATATAAATTCGTAATTCGCCTTAAAAAACATTTATTCCAATACGCGTAAATTTAAAAGATGGCTCTAAATTAAAAATATTCTTAATTAAACTTTATTTCGTAATATTCCAAATAAAACTTATTTTTTCTATGTTTTTATCAACCCTTTTTAAGAAAGTTTTATTAAATTTATTCCAAAACCATACCTTTCAAAAAATATCATTATTTTATCTTATCTATTTATTTATTTTCCCTCAGTCAACCTTTGATAGTGTGCATATCAATAAATTCATTTCTTTTCTTTTGCTCTTAAAACTAATCACCTATAAAAATCGTCTGCCTAAGATATTTAAAATTCTGCGTCGATTATAAAATGGTTAAATAATACTTTTTTTAAAATAAAATTATCGTCTGTGGAAAATAGTCTCGTATATGGGCATGAGTTATGTTTACATAAAAGAATGAGGGTTTGAGACTAGAGAATGTTCTAGAATTTTCTTTTTGGATTTAAAAGAGGAAGCCTCCAGAGGTGGTAAAAAGAGAAGAAGAAGATGAGAAGAAGATTTCTTGGGTATTCTCTTGCATGAGTACGGCTTGATGGAATATTTTTTGAATGTTTCGGTAAAATATCGTCTGCAACAGGAGCTTTTCTCTCTAATATAGCTACAGTTTAATAAAATGAACTTGCAGCAGCCAAGGAGTGATTATTTGGACCTTCTACATTTATTTATCTTGTTTTTTTTCTCGCTGGCCATGACCTCTGTGCGGAGAAAGGGAAACCTGGCGATGATGTTTCTGCCCCCCCCCCCCAACTTTAAATCGTCACATATATATGTGTATATAAGTATATATATATATATATATATGTATGTATGTTTGACCATTAAATATAATACAAATTACCACATTGAAACATAAAAAAATTAAAGGAATCTAATCGAAATTTATAGAACTAAAGTAAAATATTCAAACCCACAAATACTTTCGCAGTACAATATATATTTTATATTTAATTATTTTTTGCTGCCACTGATTTTTAGAAACGTTTCACATAGATTTTTGGCGTGTACTTATGTATTTTGGTTTTCTCGCTCTAGATTATCGTTTTTTAATGCTGCCCATTTTCAATTAAACATTTTCAGCTGAGTAACTGAATTTATATCAACAACACCACCGAAATAGCTTTAAATCTAATATAATATTTAAAGCTGTCATTTATGACGCTTGTATCTAAAACATGTTTGTTGAACATGAAAATATTTACTTGCTGGCCCCACCAGTGGCCGAGAGGTTCGGACCTCTCAACTGGTAGACGGCAGGTGCTGGGTTCGAACCCAATCGCGGCTGTCGGCCTAACCGTTCGGAGTTTTCGTGGTTTTCTTCGAACCTTGCGTAAATACGGGTTAGGTTCCCTTAGAAAGACCCCCACGAAGGGCATTCCCCCCTGGTCCTATATCCCTAGCGCAGATAATCGGACGTCAAAAATCAATCAATCAATCAATCAATTTACTTGCTAATTTATAGTGTTCGAAAAATATATGTTCTGGGTACATAAAACTGACTACAAAATCTACTCCGAAAATCATGGTAGCCAAAGAAATTTAGCTTTATAAATACTTCTTAAAATCTAAATAATACGTTGGTATCAAAGATTCCTAGTCATAAAAAACGTTTTCCTGAATCGTGGATTGCTTGAAAGAAGTTATTGAATATATTCGCTCCTGGTTATACTATATTTTCTAAGATTAAAAAAATCTTTATCTTTTTAACATTATTTTATCTTTACAAGAAGAAAATACTGGATTCGTGAAAATTTTCGAATTTAGATTTTCGTTAAAAACAAATTGTTTTTTTTTTATTAAAAATTATCCGCATTAAAATTTATTTGACGTAAAGCTTATTTTGAAAAAACATCTGACTCACGGTCAAGATCGAGATATTTCGTTTGTCGGCTGCAGGTTTCACTATAGCACACGCAGTCTATGATTGACCCTCTAGGATACCCTCTAGTACAGGGTTAGGATTAATGAATGACTGGATTAAAAAACACATTGTCAAATTTATCAAACGTATTATTATAAAAAGTGCTATATGAAAATAAAGAAAAACGTTCGAAGATTATTTTTCATTAACAAATGTCCGATCTGTGAACCATTCATAACACAACAACGATCTAATCTGCGATAAAGTTTGTTACACATTTTAACGTTTTACACTGTCAACGTTCTTAATGTAGCGAGATGTATTCTTTAAGTTGTTTGAATGTTTTCAGCTATGCTTATTTTTAAACAAGATCTTTGGCGTAACCTTAAGAAAAAATTAAAAATCATATGGCGTATGATCCGGAAATTTTGGTGAACATATAACTGTAGGTAAATCATCGTTACCCACGCATCCAATCCAACCGTTAAGTGGCAAAAATAATAATTAAAAAACTCCAGTTTACCATTTTAATTCAGTTTACCATTTATGCTAAGATTGTATAATAACACCTAGATAAAGCTGATGAGTTTGGAATCGTTTGTATTAATACCTTATAATGGAATTCATAAACTTATAAATTGTTACAAATTACTTTGAAATGTATAATTATCCACAAATATCAATACAAATTACATTGAGAAAAAAAAGTACTCAATAAAACTAGAATGACATTTAGGTATTTTGAAAGAATAATAATAATAATTCTTCAATGTTCAATGTTCAATTTCATTTAAAATTCTTTTTCTAAAAATGCTTGCAACAAACCGGCAGCAAAAAATATTTAAATTTGATTTATTTTCAAAAATATCATTTAGAAATAAGTACATTTCAAATAAAAGTACAAAGCTTTGTTTTGTAAAATAATTTTTACTAAACTCTTTTTATAACTTCTTGTTTTGATTTGATTAATATAGTACCTGAAAAATCGCTGAAAAGAAAAATTAAACGTACTTACTAAAAGAACATGGTAACAAACACTTATTTAAAGATTTACTTTATATCATTAAAGGAAATCGCTTTAATTATGTGCAAGTAGAACTAGTTATTTTGTTCTCAAATTTTTATTCTTTATAAACAGAAAAATTGAAAGAAGTCAATTAAAGAGATCTAAGGACATTTCAGAAATTATTATTTGTTTTAAATTTTTGTTATATATGTATAAATTCTAAAGTTCAGTTGCAGTTAAAGATTCTTTTGTTACAATTTAAAAAAAAAAAAAAGAGTTTAAAATTCTCATACTCTACTACTTTATTTTCCATTTAAAGCTTTCGGCAAACAAGCGGGGGAATTTAGAAAATTAAATATCTGGAATACAAATAAGGTAACTGCATCATTAGCACTGTTTTGATAAGAATTTTAAACAGGGAAATTAAAACAAAAGAATACAAACCTTTTGAAATTAAAAGAAAAACAGTCTACAGTTTATTGCATTACGTCTGCAATTAAATAAATATATCTTGCCAAAAAAAAAAAAAAAAAAAAAAAAAAAAAGTTGAAATCGTGAATTAATGAAAACATTTTATTTTATTTAAAAATATGTTGAACTGAAAAGAGAAAACTTGAGAATTTTTGTTTAACTCCATGAATTTAAATACAATTCATACTTAATATTATTTATTGAATTACATTCGTTCTGACACCCGATTGTTGCATAGAAAAACTTTCGCATTATATTAAAAAATGTCGCACATCCATTTTTTATTTAACTTCAAGAAATTTTTTACAGAAATGATGATTATTGTACTATATGATGGTTTAATTAAAAATCTCAAGTAAAATAATTATAAATCAAAACCTTAAATGTATCAAATTCACAATGATAGAAATAGCGTTACATGCAATGGATGTTTTTTCTGCTTTTAGGGTTTCGTTCATCGATTAAAATTCTATTCGTCTCTGTCATTTGTCTATCTGTCCGTACATAAAAACTCTATATGTCTGAAATTTCAAATTTTGTGTAACTACAGCTGAATACTTCGTGTCACATGACAAATCATAACATCTTGAAAAAGTCTATTATTTTAATTCAATTAATTTTTGTAATGTCATCTTTTTATTTTGTCGATTTAAATTTTAAAAGAGAACCTTAATTTCAACATTTGAGCATAGTCATGATTGCGTGGAATTAAAGCATCTCGCAAGAAAACAAAAGGTCCTTAGTTCGGGAGCCTGTGCTGGAAAGTGAAATTTTTATATTAAGATGAACTTAAAAGAAATTTCGTATTTTTTTGCCAATACAAGGGTTTATACTATTAGGTTTTCGTTTGTATGACATTCATAATATTTTTTGGAATTTAATTTCCATTCTATTTTAAAAACTATTGAAATTTATAAATGATTCAGTATTTTAAATTTTGTTTAAACATATTTTTTTAATTTTAGAAATTTAAAATTTTATTTATATCTATGCTAAATTTTTCTAATTTCAGATTTTCAAAAAATTTGGAATTCTTTATTGTATTTAAAAATTTTGATTTGAATATTTTAAATTTGATTAAAATAAATAATTTCCTTTTATAATTATTTTTAAATTAAATTTATTGGTGCTACCATGTATGTAAGAATTTAATATTTATATAAATTAGCAATTAGAATTTTTTAATTAAAGGAATTGTAGGAATAAGTTGTAAAGAATAATAAATATTTAATGAAAGCCTCTGTGTGATATGCGATCACACTTAACCATTTGTTATATCTTTACATTATTGTATTAACCAATCAGGTTATGCGCTAACATTTTTACAGGTGGTTACGCGTGGTTGAATTGTTAATCTGTTAGAAATGCAAGAAATTCCATAATACAAACAAAATAAGTAAGTTAAATTAAGAAATTATATATATATGTATCAAAAAATAAAAATAAAGACATGCAGAAAAAAATCCAGAAATATATGTTAAAGAATGTACCAGTTAAGATTAATTATGAAAAAAAAAACATTTAATGAAAATATATAATGTACATACGTTTTAATGCAGTAACATAAAATTAAAAGAAAATCTAACATAGTAAAAATTGATCTATTTGCTATTGCTTTCTTCTATGTTCACAAGAATAAAATAATGCATTTGTAAAAAATCTCGTGTTCCGGTTTTCGATGGATTTATAAGTTTTAGAAGATCCTGTACACAATATGATTGCTTTTTTGAAAATACCTGTCATTTTGTCACTCTGTGATTCTGTATGTGGCTCTGTAAATGTTGTTGTTGAGCTAATGAACGGAGTTCCACAAAACTTTAGATTCTCTTATACTTTAATGGAAGTTGGAGGTGATTTGTTTTTGGTATACATCGCTCAACAAATGGGCACTGGTAAAGTTCATTATTCACAATTTCTAGAATAGCTATATCTTAAGAACTAATGCATGGGTTTTCATGCAATTTTAGATCAGTTAATCCTTGATATAATTTGCTGCTGAATATTTTTTGGTGCAAATCGCTTAAGAGGTGGCGCTTCTGTGTTGCATTATTCAAGATTATCGCAATAGCTCTATCTCAAAAACTAATGCACGAATTTTTGTAAAACTTCAGATTCAGTTAGTCCCGAATGTAGATTAATGTTGTTTAGTTTTTGATGTAATTCGCCTCACGTGTGTCACTGCTATGTCGCATTTTTTACAATTTTACAAAAGCTGTATCTCAAGAACTAATGCATCGATTTTCATCAGACTTCAGATTCAGGAAACTTCAGATTCTTCGTGAAATAACCATGCCCTTCAAATAATTACAGTGACATATTTCAGAACTGTTTAATGTTTAAGAAATATCACTTTTATTCTAACATCTGCAGGTGCACGCACTCGGCAGTTATAGGGTTAATTGGAATAAATTGTGGTACTATTATACTATTGTGTTTACACTTATATCTAAAGGCATTCTAAAAATTATTATTTGTTTAAATTGTTTTGGGGAGAGAGGTACAACTTCTATATTGTATTTTATTTATTTATTTATTTATTGAAGCATTAGATTTTTCTTTTCCTTTAATATGAATAGATTCAAAACATAATTAAAAATATAAAAAGATCGTTTTAAACTGTTTCATTTTACATTTAAAAATTGACAAACATGTAGTGATTTAATAAAAATTAATTTGTAGAATGCAAAGAAGATAACTACATTATTAGCACTGTTTTGATAAGAATTTTAAATAGAATAATTAAAATAAAAGTGTGTAAACCTTTAAAATCAAAAGGAAAATAGTCTCCTCCTTATTGCATGACGATTGTAGGTTCCTGTACTTAAATAAATATTAAAAAATGCTTACAACTGGAATAGGTTCTCTTTTGTTAAATAATTTAATTTAATTTTATCTTATTTAAAATATAGAACTGAAATAATTCACATAAACAAACAAATGAATTCCAGCACAATTCATTTAAAATTAAAGATTATATTCGTTTTAAAACAAAGTATTTGCATGAAATAAACTGATAAAATTTGTATATTGTTGAAATTTTGTACTTTACAGCTGCCTTTCATAATTAGGGATTGAGAATATGTGGTTATTGCGATATGTTATAGAAAGGAATGAAACAAAACTTATGAAGTTTTACTGCTTGTTTAAATATGCATATATAGATATATAATTTATAAAACTTAAATTCTCCTCTATTCTTTTACTTATAAAAACTAAAATGCCAATTTTTTTTATATATTTACACCACTTCTTAATAATTGAATGCTTTTTGCGTATGAAGCAAACAAATAAATGCCTGCATCTCAGCTGAATCCCTCATAAAAAAATGTCTTTTTTTCATCCAGGTTTGCAAAATGCCTAAAAATGTTCAAAAGACTGTGTGATCAAGACAGTGATAAATTTTCGTAAGTATTTAACTTAAATCTTTTACAATACTTTTTTGAGGATTCGTAGATTATTTGTTAAAAGCTATTAAATTTGCGATTGCGTTAATTTAGGTTAATGGTTATTAAATTGATGTATAAGGGGGTTTGTGGTTTTCGATCCATATTTTGAACCAAAATAACTTAGTGCCTAAACGCTCAATTTCAGAAAAGATATTTTATCAGTCATTTACAATGTCTTTTTATGGAAAAAAAACAATGAATAAGAATTTGTATTATTATTTTAGCTTCGGAAATGAAGAGAATAGATGCATGGTATAGACGTAATCGCGCATGCCGTGCGCACCAAATTTTATGAATTTTGCAGAAAATTTTATAAGAAAAACAATTTTTATTTTGTTACTTTTTTTAGTGCCAAACTAAAAATATTCCGCAATTTTATGTACGAATTATTTAGTGTTAGCGCACAATTAAAAGCGGGGCCGATTTTCGAATTTTGCAAAAATTTAAGGCATTTGATGCCTTTGATGCCTAAAACTTTAAAAATTCATCAGTCCGAAATTTCGGACACCGAAATCGCGACTTTTTACAACCGATTGTCGTAATCAATTTCGTCAATCGTTCACAGAAAAGAACAATCGTTCACGAAGAGTGACGAAAAATGCAAATTTCGTCAAAGGATAGCGAAAAAAACACAATTTTTTACAAAGGATCGTGAGAAAAATGTGAATTTCGTCAAAAAAAACTTTGAAAGAATCATGAAATTCAATAAAGAATCACATAAAAAATCAGCACTTCAACAAAGAATAACGTAAAAAACATGCTTTTCAACAAAGAATTGAGCGAAGCACGCGCATTTCAACAAAGAACCGCGTAAAAATTCATATTACGACAAAGAATCTCGTAAAAACATTTTTCGACAGAGTACCGCGCAAAAAACGCGAATTTCGTTCAAAGACTGTGCAAAAAACGCAAATTTCGTCAAATTAAAAAAAATTTCGTCGACAAATCTCGTAAAAATGCGAATTCCACCATGAATTGTGCGAGAAACGCGAGTTTCGTCCATTTCAAAATAATCTAACACGCAATTTTCTTACATATTAAATTAATTCGCAGAAAGTTTTTGACTCAATATATACGTGCACAGAAAGTTTTTCGTTTTATACAAATCTGCTGAAAAAGTTATGAATTTTTTTTAATCTTAATATATATCGAAAACAACAGCATCCCATTGAACAAAGAATCTAAATAATCATATTGAGTTTCATGAATAACATTTTGAGGGCATTTTCTGATCATGCAGCACACTATTTCATCTTAATGTCGCAGTTGCAAGAATTGTACAATAAAACTTTACTTCCGAAATATCAGAAATGCATATCAAATGTAAATTTTTCGATATAACATTTTCTGCCGTAACAATACAACTATTGTGTTGTCTTTGGATAAAATGCAATCTTTTACAAATGAGACGACGGAAAACTTCTTAGGTACTTTGTATATCATTGAGAATCATTCATTCAATAACTTAAAATTCTATAATAGAATTAACGCCATTCTTCGCAACAAAGCTATAAATATGATGGAGTAAGAAATGATTCATACGCAAGAATTTCGTTCAATTATTCATTCCATTCATTAATTACCGAGTGAGAAGGGATTGGAGATATTTCTGACTTTGTTCATTAGCTAAAATTAATGATGGGTTTACTGGAAATTGACGAAAAGGAGGAAAACTTTTCTTGAGAATATAGAGAGAGATAATTCAAAATTCATGCATGTGCTCATAAAATAAAAATAATATTCAAAGAAAGGATCTAATTTATAACGCTAAAAATCAATAAAATGTTGAAAAGTAATTGTATCTTTTAGAAATTTTAAACAAAAGGAATCCTTTGAGATTTCATTCTCTGGAAATATAATGTTTCTGTAGAAAATTAAAATGGGGGTTCGTCTCAAATGATGTCTTATTTCGTGATTTTATTACTAATAAGAATTTTCTTTTTCAAATTTTAACGAGCTGTTTGCAGATAAAAAGTATTTTAATTGTTTTAAAATTGCTTTTAATGGTATAGGAATTATTTTTATATCTAAAATTTTCATACCTTTGGATAATAATACTTTTTTTTTTCAAAAGCAAAATCTATATTAAAGTAACTTATATAAAAGTTAGATGTATGCTTTTCTTTTTATATGTATAGGAAGATGTTAAGTGCGAATATATATGTATATAATTGTTTTTATGGGTATATTTTTTATTAAACGTTTGGTACATTTGGCTTTCTTTTTTCAAAAAATCGGAATAGTTGCTATAAAAGTATTTAGAAGTGTGCTTTTATTTTTTTCTTATTGTAACGAGATTTTAGACGAATATAATTTTTTTGATGGTTACATAATTGCTGTTTAATGATATAGAAATGATTTTTGTTATTAATATTTTGTTACTTTTCGCTAACAGTTTTATTCTAAAAAAGAGAATGATTTTTTTAAATCATCAAAATACACCAACGTTCATCATTTGTGATTACAAAATAGGCGAAAACCCTCAGGAATAATGTCCTTGAGGCTATTTTATTATTTTTTTATTTGTTTATTTATTTTTTTTTTTATTGTAATGAATACTGAAAACTGCAGTCTTGCATTGAACAAAGAATATAAATAATCATATTGAGTTTCATGAATAACATTTTCCGAGAGTTATCTGATCATGCTGCATACTCTTTCATTTTAATGTTGTAATTGCAAGAATTGTACAATAAAACTTAACTTCCGAAATATCAGAAATGCATATCAAATGTAAATTTTCCGATACCACATTTTCTGCCGTAACAATATAACTATTGTGTTGTCTTTCAATAAAATGCAATCTTTACAAATGAGACGACGGAAAACTTCTTAGGTACTTTGTATATCATCGAGAATTATTCATTCAGTAACTTAAAATTTTATAGTAGAATTAACGCCATTCTTCGCAACAAAGCTATAAATATGATGGAGTAAGAAATGATTCATACGCAAGAATTTCCTTCAATTATTCATTCCATTCATTAATTACCGAGTGAGAAGGGATTGGAGATATTTCAGACTTTGTTTATTAGCTAAAATTAATGAAGGGTTTACTAGAAATTGACGAAAAGGGGGAAAACTTTTCTTGAGAATTACAGAGAGAGATAATTCAAAATTCATGCTTGTGCTTATAAAATAAAAATCATATTCAAAGAAAGGATCTAATTTATGACGCTAAAAATCAATAAAATGTTGAAAACTAATTGTATCTTTTAGAAATTTTAAACAAAGGGAAACTTTTGAGATTTCATTCTCTGGAAATATGATATTTCTTTAGGAAATTAAGATGGGGGTTTCTTCTCAAATGATGTCTTATTTCGTGATTTTATAACTAATGAGAATTTTTCTTTTTTAAATTATAACGAGCTGTTAGCTGATAAAAATTTTTTTAATTGTTTTATAATTGTTTTAAATGTTATAGAAATTATCTTTGTTTCTTAAATTTCTATACATTTGGACAATAATGTTTTTTTTCAAACAGCAAAATGTATATCGGCATAACCTATATAAAAGTATTTAGAAGTATACTTTTCTTTTTATATGTATAGTAAGATGTTAAAGGAAAATAAATAAGTCATATAATTGTTTTTACGGGTATACAAATTTTCTTCGTTATTAAAATTTTTGTACATTTGGCTAACAATTTTTTTTTCAAAAAAATCGGAATAGCTGCTGTAAAATATTTAGAAGTCTGCTTTTTTTTCTGATTGTAACGAAATTATAAATGAAAGTAATTATTCAAACGGTTACATAATTGTTGATTAATGATATAGAAATGATTTTTGTTATTAAAATTTTGTTACTTTTGGCTAACAGATTTATTTCAACGAAAAAAAAAAAAGGATTTTTTAAAATCATCAAAATACACTCCAGTTCGTAATTTCTGATTATAAAATACATTCCAGTTTGCAATTTCTGATTACAAAATACACCAAAATCCGCAGGGACAATGGACTTGATGCTACTTTAGGATTTTTTAAGAATCGTAATGCATACTTGAAAACAACAGCCTTGCATTGAATAAAGAATCTAAATTATCACATTGAATTTCATTAATAACATTTTCCGGGAGTTATCTGATGGTAACAATCTCGATCAGTATAAAGCAAGTTACTGCCTGCGAGTAACTGGCTTGGCTTTTTGCTCAACGGTTAACGCACTCGCTTCCTGATCACAAGACCTCAGATCAAAACCAACCGCCGCCCAATCACCCTCATTGGTGACCCTGGACACGCACGCAACTCTCTCTCTCTCATCATCAACTTCCAGCGCATAACAATCAACTGCCCTCATCATCAACAGATGGCAGCACCAAACAAAATCGCTCAACGCAAAGCCTGTCCTCGCATCACACTATGCATACGACAGCATTCAATCACGAGTGCATATCGCTCGTCAGACGTCAGTAATACGTCTTTCTCACTGGGGGCTTACTCTGTAACGATCTCGATCAGTATAAAGCGAGTTACTACCTCCGAGTAACTGGCTTGGCTTTTTGCTCAACGGTTAACGCACTCGCTTCCTGATCACGAGGGCCTCAGATCAAAACCAACCCCTGCCCAATCACCCTCATGATCATGCAGCATATTACTTCATTTTAACGCTGCAATTGCAAGAATTGTACAATAAAATTTTACTTCCGAAATATCAAAAACGTATATCAAATGTAAATTTTCCGATACCACATTCTCTGACCGTAAAAATGTAACTACTCTGTTGTCTTTCAATAAAATGCAACCTTTACAAATGAGACGACGGAAAACTTCTAAGGTACTTGGTATATCTTTGAAAATTATTCATTCAATAACTTAAAATTCTATAATAGAATTAACGCCATTCTTCGCAACCAAGCTCTAAATATGATGGAGTAAGAAATGATTCATACGCAAGAATTTCCATCAATTATTCATTCCATTCATTAATTACCGTGTGAGAAGGGATTGGAGATACTTCTGACTTTGTTCATCGGCTAAAATTAATGAAGGATTTACTAGAAATTGACGAAAAGGAGGAAAACTTTTCTTGAGAATACAGAGAGAGAGAGATAATTCAAAATTCATGCATGTGCTCATAAAATAAAAATCATATTCAAAGAAAGGATCTAATTTATAATGCTAAAAATTAATAAAATGATGAAAACTAATTGTATCTTTTAGAAATTTTAAACAAAAGGAAACCTTTGAGATTTCATGCTCTGGAAATATAATGTTTCTTTAGAAAATTAAAATGGGGGTTCTTCCCAAATGATGTCTTATTTCGTGATTTTATTACTAATGAGAATATTTATTTTTCAAATTATAACGAGCTGGTGGCTGATAAAAAATATTTTAATTGTTTTATAATTGCTTTTAATGTATAGGAATCATCTCTGTTTCTAAAATTTTGATACTTTTGGATAACAATTTTGTTTTATAAATAAAAATATATATTAACATAACTTTTAAAAAAGTATTTAGCAGTATGTTTTTCTTTTATGTGTATAAGAATATTTTAAATGGAAATAAATAGTTATATAATTATTTTTTTGGTACAGAAATTTTCTTCGATATTCAAATTTTGATACATTTGAGTAAAAATGTTTTTTTCGAAGAGATTGGAATAGCTGCTGTAAAAGTATTTAGAAGAGTCTTTTATTTTTTTCGGATTGAAACGAGATTTTAGATGAAAATATTTATTCTAACTGTTACATAATTGTTGATTAATGATATAGAAATAATTTTTGTTACTTTTTGCTAAGACATCTATTTCCAAATAAACAAAGTGATTTTTTAAAACATCAAAACAAACTCCATTTCATCATTTCTGATTACAAAATAGGCCAAAATCCTCAGGTATAATGGCCTTGATGCTACTTTATGATTTTTTTTAAAATCGTAATGCATACATCAAAACAACAATCTTGCATTGAACAAAGATTCTAAATAATCATAATGAGTTCTATGAAAAACATTTTTCGGGAGTTATTGGATCATGCAACAAATTTACCATTTCATTTTAATGTTGCCACTTGCAAGAACTGTACAATAAAACTTTACTTCCGAAATAACAGAAATGCATATCAAATGTAAATTTTCCGATACCACATTTTTTGCCGTAACAATATAACTGTTGTGTGGTCTTTCAATAAAATGCAAGCTTTTACAAATGAGACGACGGAAAACGTCTTAGGTACTTTGTATATCATCGAGAATTATTCATTCAATAACTTAAAATTCTATAATAGAATTAACGCCATTCTTCGCAACAAAGCTATAAATATGATGGAGTAAGAAATGATTCATACGCAAGAATTTCGTTCAATTATTCATTCCATTCATTAATTACCGAGTGAGAAGGGATTGGAGATATTTCTGACTTTGTTCATTAGCTAAAATTAATGAAGGGTTTACTAGAAATTGACGAAAAGGGGGGAAACTTTTCTTGAGAATACAGAGAGAGATAATTCAAAATTCATGCATGTGCTCATAAAATAAAAATCATATTCAAAGAAAGGATCTAATTTATAACGCTAAAAATCAATAAAATGTTGAAAAGTAATTGTATCTTTTAGAAATTTTAAACAAAAGGAATCCTTTGAAATTTCATTCGCTGGAAGTATAATGTTTCTGTATAAAATTAAAATGGGGGTTCTTCTCAAATTATGTCTTATTTCGTGATTTTATTACTAATGAGAATTTTTCTTTTTCAAATTATAACGAGCTGTTGGCTGATAAAAAATATTTTAATTGTTTTAAAATTGCTTTTAATGATATAGAAATTATCTTTGTTTCTTAAATTTTGATACTTTTAGATAATTTTTTTTTCAAATAGCAAAATGTACATCAACATAGCTTATGTAGAAGTATTTAGAAGCATGATTTTCTTTCTATATGCATGAGAAGATGTTAAATGAAAAGAAATAGTTTTATAATTGTTTTTAGGGGTATAGGAATAATCTTCGTTGTTGAAATTTTGATAGATTTGGATAACAATGATTTTTTTTGTTCAAAAAATCGCAATAGCTGCTATAAAATTATTTAGAAATATGCATTTATTTATTTTTTTAATATAGTGCGATGATAGATGAAATTAAGTGTTCTAATTGTTACATAATGGTTTCTTAATGAATGAATTTCGTTATTAAAATTTTGTTACTTTTGTCTAACGGTATTTTTTTTTTCAAAAAACAAAGTTTGCATCTCGATAACTCTTATAAAAGTCTTGTCAAAAATCAATTGAACAGTTTGATGCAGTGCCTTGTTATTGAAATTTTATAATAATATTGGCTAATTCAATTTGCATTCGTATTCAGAAAATGATAAATATATTTGTGTATCTGTCTAAAACTAATCCAAAAACACAAAATGATCTAAAGTATGGAAATGGAACATGAGTATTATATTCAATCAGAGAGAAAACTCCAAGAATATCACTGAATTAGCTTTAGTTTTAGCATTTTCTGACAGAATGTCGCATATTTGAAGGTGATTTCCTAAGTGAATTAGTATTTTTATTCGTGCGTGGAAGAAAAAAAATGCTCCACTTAAAGTAAAATCAAATAAACATCAAAAAAAGAAAACTTCTCGAAGAACTTCTATTTTAACTAGTTATTATTAAGCCTTTAATCAGATTTTAAAAAATAAAAAACACAAGAATTTTGTTAGCAGATGTTTTAGCCTAAAGTACGGAACAATAATATTATATACAATCATTGACAATCCTCCTTTCCTCTAATACGATTGACCAGTTTGATGCAGCATCCTACTGGCAAGCTTTGATAATATAACATCATTAGCTGATTAGTTTGTGTTCGCCTTCAGATGATAATAAATGTATTTGAGTATCAGTCTGAAAAAAAAAATTAAAAATAATAATGTTTTTGCTTGAAGATGTTCTGAACTACAGAAATGGACCTACAGTGTTGCTAAAAAGTAAACAACAATGTATAATCACATTTATCTAAAAAATTCATTCAAATTGCGTAATTTACCCTTTTATCAAATTTAACCTAAAACTTATTGTGATCCTCTTTTTAGTTATTGAATAATTAGATTATTTTAAAATTGAATTTGATAAAAGCAACAAATCATTAAATCTCTATTTAACATTGTATTCTAACTTTTTTCCAAAAGGAAAATAATTACCTAATAAATTTCTGTTTTAAATGAAAACTTAGAAGTTAATCATCCTTGTCCGAAAATTTGCTGTGTCACTCTCGTTAGCTGATTGAATAATTCCATTATCAAGTCTTCGGATATGCTCAGGCAATAAGTAGAAAACCCGACGTCACGAACAACTGTGTCCGCTCTCTTCAAACTGTTCATTGCAGCAATCAACCAGATGCAAGTTTCATGTTAAGGGACACGAAACTACCTTCTCCGCTTTTCTCTAGCGATAAGCACAATTTCTTTCCTCATAAGTATTAGATGTATGTTTAATCCACAATGAAGAATTCCAAAAATCGATTGAACAGTTTGATGCAGTGTCTTGTTAGTAAAATTTTGTAATAATATTAACTGATTTAGTTTGCTTTCGTATTCAGATAATGATTAATATATTTGTCTGAAAGAAAATTCGAAAACACAAGATTTTTGTTAGTAGATGATCTAAAGCACAGAAATAAAACATAAGTGTTATATCAAGACAGAAATAAGACTCCAAGAATTTGATTGAATTTGTATTAGTTTTAGCATATTTTGTGGTATATTGAAAAACATTTGAATGTGATTTCCTAATTGAATTAATATTTTTATTCATATGTGAAAAAAAAAATTCCTTCTCTTAAAGTGAAGGTACTTAAAGTTAAGTATGTATTTTTTAATGTTGCTAAAAATATGGTTAACAATGTATAATCCCATTTATCTAACAAATTCTTGACATAGCTGATTTAAATTACCTAACTTAAACTTTTTTCAAATTTAACCTAAAACTTACTGTGATCTTCTTTTTAGTTGATTGAATAATTAGAATATTCTAAAAATGAATTTGATGAAAACAACAAACCTCAAATCATTAAAACTGTATTTAACATTGTCTTCTGACTATTTGTTTTAAGAAGATAATATTTATTTAATGGAATTCCTTTTTAAAAGGAAACATAGTTAGAAATTTATCCTCCTTGTCAGAAAAGTTCCAGTGGCATTCTCTTTAGCTGATTGAAAAATTCCATTACCAAGTCTTTGGATTCTCAGGCAATAAGTAGGAAACCGCCGTCACGAACAACCGTGTTCGCTCTCTTCAAATTGTTCATTGCAGCAATCAACCAGATGCAAGTTTTATGTTAAGGGACACGGAACTACCAATTTGATGTAGCATCCTATTGGCAAACTTTTATAATATAACACTATTATCTGATTGTTTTGTGTTTCGTATTCAGATGATAATAAATATATTTGAGTATCAGTCAGAAAAAAATGAAAATAATAATGTTTTTGCTTGTAGATGTTCTGAACTGCAGAAAAGGAACTACAGTGTTGCTAAAAAGTAAAGAACGATGTATAATCACATTTATCTAACAAATCCATTTCATTATTCATTCAAATTGCGTAATTTAATCTTTTATCAATTTTAACCTAAAACTTACTGTGATCCTCTTTTTAGTTGATTGAATAATTAGAATAGATTAAAATTGAGTTTGATAAAAGAATCAAGCCTCATATCATTAAAACTGTATTTAACGTTGTCTTCTAACTTTTTTTTTCTAAGATGAAAGTAATTACCTAATAAATTTCTTTTTTAAGTAAAAACTTAGTTAGAAGTTTATCATCCTTGTCTTAAAATTTGCTGTGGCACTCCCTTTAGCTGATTGAATAATTCCATTATCAAGTCTTTGGATGCTCAGGCAATAAGTAAGAAATCGCCATAACGAACAACTGTGTACGCTCTCTTCAAACTGCAGCAATCAACCAGATGCAAGTTTCATGTTAAGAGACGCGAAACTACCTTCTCCGGTTTTCGCTAGTGATAGGCACAAATTCTTTCATCATATGTATTAGATGTATGTTTTATCCACAGTGAAGACTTCCAAAAATCGATTGAACAGTTTGATGCAGTGTCTTGTTAGCAAAATCTTATAATATTGTCACTAATTCAGTTTGCTTTCATTTTCAGAAAATTAAAAATGTATTTGTCTAAAAGAAATCCGAAAACATAAGATTTTTTTTAGAAGACGGTCCAAAGTACAGAAATGAAACATAAGTGCTATATTCAGTCAGAGAGAAGACTTCAAGAATTCGATTGGATTGGTTTTAGTTTTAGCATTTTGTTATATTTTGGTGCACATTTCAAGGTGATATCCTAGGTGAATTAATATTTTTATTCGGGTGTGGAAGAAAAATATGTGTTCAAGCTGTTCATTGCATCAATCAATCAGATGCAAGTTTCATGTTAAAGGACACGAAACTAGCTTCTCCGCTTTTCTCTAGTGATAGGTACAATTTCTTCCATCATACGTGCTAGATGTATGTTTTATACGCAGTGAAGATTTCCAAAAAATTAATTCAATAAAATAGTTCACATATTTAAATTATTTATTTTTTGGTGGAGCTAGAATGATTAATATTTTATTTTAATAAAATCGATGAATGTTCAATGATATAAATATGTCAATGTTCAATGTTACAAATACATTAATCTTCAATCGGTCAATATTAAAATATGGTCAATGTCCAGTTGGTCAATATTTATAATTGTATTATTGTGATAATAGTTTATTACTAAATTATCAAATTAAATGTGTGTCAATGTATTTATAATAGTGTTTATATGTTACTATACCATAACATAAATATACCAATTGCAAATATATAGGTTTTTTTTATTTTGTGGGCGAAGGCGAATGCATAATTTATTCATAAAAACTGTAAAGTTTTTAAAGTAAAGTAACTTTTTTCTTAAATTGTTTAACCCATTAACAGTTTCCTTAAAAATAAATCTAATGCACTAATTAGAAATAAAAACTTGGGCAAAATACCACAATTTCCTAAAGGTAATAATCCTCTTACTCAATTAAAATGTCATTATAAAAAATAAAGATTACAATTAAAAGTAGTCTTATCAAAAATATTTGCAATAAATACGAAGCAAGCTATATCGTCTAGTACGTATATTAGACCGGGAGGTGGTAGCGCAGACAACTGCCTCATCGAATTAACTGCTGAAATTCCATAACTAGTTATTCGCACATTCGTTGATTCGCATATTAAAATGCAATCGATCTACCAAGTCATACCGTGGTGGAAAATACTTGAAAATCCGATTTCAGCGGTTGATTCAGTGATTTACCATTGTGTTTTTTTCTCAGTCATCCATATTTTCATACCTTTGGGTGCAGGAAAACACACTGATAAATCAACGAGGCAACAGCAAAAATCCGGTTTTCAAGTATTTTTCACCATGATATGACTTGGCAAACCCATTACGATCACAAGCTTGAAAATGAATGAAAAATAGTTCTTCCTGTTTAAACTTTTTTCATTGCATACATCAATTGACACTCTTTAACAGACGATTCATTTCAAAATAACATCGAAATATGTATATACTTTGAGCATTATATTTGTCGAAAAATATTTAGTTTACATGATACATTATTCTACACGACAGAAAGCAAATATTTACCATTTCCTGGTAAACATTCATTATAACGCAACATAAAAGAAAATTACACCCCCGACATTATGGAATAAATATCTTTGGATAATAATTTATCTTTTTCGAATTTTTCTGCCAATTTTTTTTATTGGTAATAGATTTTCAACAAATCTGTGTATATTTTTCTTCTCTCAATACTCTTTCAGGATAATAGTTTCTTAATATCCATATATTAAAAGACAGGATATGTTTTTGAAATTAGAAGTATTTGATTCGGATAGCAGATATTTTAATAGGCAATTAGTTTCGAACCAACATTGAAATATTTATAAGCTTTGAACATTACATTTTGGCGAAAATAATCAGTTTAACATTATTCTTTTACAGGAACGAAGGTAAATACTTAGCAATTCTTCTGATAAACATTCAGTATAGCGTCTATATTTCAAAGAAACTTTTGCCGCTGAATTTATAAAATAAATATCTTTATATCTGGTAATAGATTTTCAACAATTCGGCTTATGTTTTTCTTCTATCAATACGGTTTCAGGACAAATAGATAATTCCTTAATATCTATCTGTTAAAAGGCAGTGAGGTATTAGTGAACAATTCGAATTATGTTTTATTCGTATATTACTTCCGCATCCTTTTTTATTACTTGTTTCCTTTTTCTATAAATCTAAGAAATCCAAAAAATTGCATGTTTTTAATTATTTTATGGCAATTAACCTTTATTTTAAAATTTATTCTTCAATAAATTTCTCATTAAAGTAATGTAAGGTCATTAAACTATTGTTATATAAATAGACTGCATTTTTAATCAACTTTTTACTTTGAGAGTCTACGCTAATAGCTCAAAAAAAAAAAAAAAAAAAAAACCCTGATGATAATGTTAAGCCTACGGAGGTGTTATTTTCAAATATCTTGCTTAAATTTTAATATGCTTTTTTTTTTCCTTTTTTTGCATAGGATAGCTGAGGACGATTTACAATCAAGCTAGTTTTTACTCTTTCAATTTTGGTTGCATATATTTCTTTATATCTGGACAGTTTAAATTTCAGAACCAGTTCTGAAAGTTAATTTACTTTAAAAAAAATTCTGAAAACACATTCGAAAAAGTAAAAACTATCCCGGTTGTATATCGTCTTTAGCTATCGTGAGGAAAAAAATCATGCAACTATATTATTTGAAAATAACGCCCTCATTGACTTCATGCGGGTCTTTTTGAGAGACTAGTGTAGACTCTTAAATATGTAAATTTTCCCTTTTTTAATATAACATGTCCGTTTATAAATTTGAATCAATGACTTATTAAGAGCAATCTCTTTTGATAGATATCGCTTTCACAGCAATCTTGAAATTGAATTAAAAACATTTCTTCCTGTTTAAATTTATGTCTTTACATGCAATATTTGACACTGTTTAACAGACAATTCATTTCAAAATAACTTCGAAATAGGTATATGCTTTGAGTATTATACTTGACGAAAAATATTTAGTTTATATTGTATATACTTCAACAAGAGAGAAAGTAAATATTTACGATGTTCTGGCAAACATTCATTATATTGCAGCATCAAAGAAAATTTCACCACCGACTTTATGGAATAAATATCTTTAGATTATATTTTTTCTTTTCGAATTTTTCTGCCAAATCTTTTTATTGGTAATAGATTTTCAACAATGTCTATGTTTTTCTTCTCTCAATACACTTTCAGGATGAATAAATAGTTCCTTAATACCTATATGTTAAAAGACAAGATATGTTTTTGAAATTAGAAGTATTTGATTCAGATAGTAGATATTTTAACCCTCTGACAGTCTGGCAAAAGGGTAAAATTGTAATGTTGTTTTCTCAGCATTTTGTTTTAATTGCTAAAAAAATATGATTCTTTCAAAATTATAGAAAAATCTTATTTACGAATATGAATGTTATCCTGGAGTGTGTTAATCATTGCACAATGTATTAAAAATCCATTAAATCAACTGAGTTATATAATTATAATTATTGCTTGCATTGCAGTGAAACCTGGAGCTTAGGGAACGTCTATAGACGGGCTTGTCAGTGAGAGGATTAGGCAATTAGTTTCAAACTAACATTGAAGTAATTATAAGCTTTGAATATTACATTTTGACGAAAATATTTACTTTACACAACATTCTCCTACAGGAGCGAAGGTAAATATTTAATAATTCTTCTGATAAACATTCATTATAGCGTCTATGCTTCAAAGAAACTTTTGCCGCTAACTTTATAAAATAAACAGCTTTACATAGAAAAATACTGCATTTTTAATCAACATTTTACTTTGAGAGTCACTCAAAAAGACCTTGATGATAACGTAAAGTTGTGAGGGAGTGACCTTTGTAATAAAGGCACTCTAGCATTTTTGAGATCGTGACGTCAATGATTTAACATGTGTAAGCGTGAAAGCGACATCTATCCTCTCTTTTACTTTAACGTTCTAGCGCGTGTGTGTCTTTCTCGGATTTTACAATTATGTCGCGGTTAGAAGTAGTATGTAAATTTGTAGTATCTCAGTTTGCAGCATATAAAAGCTTGGTATTTAAGTGTGTGTTGGGTGTCTAGCGGCGAATGCCCGCTGGTGTCTAGCGAAGTGTGTCTAGCGGCGTTAGCCGACTAGTGGTGTTTCTAGCGGCGTTAGCCAGCTAGTAGCAACTAGAAGCTAGCTAGGCGGTGACGACAAGCAGTGGGATTGATCTAGAGCGAGTGATATCAAGTATTATCGAGCCTTCAGTGAGTTGACAAGGAGTTTTTGAAGTCGATTCGAGAAGTTTGCCGGTGGTAAGAGTTAATACTAATTACTTTCAATATTTCAAAGTTAATAATAAGTATATATGCAGCCACGGGCTGTCTAATAAAGTTTTATCTAGCAGTCTAGCGGAAGTTCAAGTGAGAAGTAATCTGAAGTGCCCCGATTGAGTTAGTGCCGGAGCTGTGAGTATAAGTTTAATCCTTCAGTATTGTTACTAGTGATTAAAATTCATGAGCTGCTCCACTGCCCTTGAGCTCTAACCGTTTAAATAAACTGGTTTTTATCTTATGTTCTGAGTTATGTCTGCATTTAACCCCCAGTACGAGCACCCAACCGTTACAAAGTCAGTGGAGGCGTTATTTTCAAATATCACCCTCAATTTTTTTTTTTTTTTTTTTTTTTTTTTTTTTTTTTTTTTTTTTTTTTGCATTGGATAGCTGATTACGATCTACAATCATGCTAGTTTTTAATTTTTCGATTTTGGTTATATATATATATGTGTGTGTATTTGTATTAAGATAGTTTAGATTGCAGTACCGATTCCGAAAGTTAAAAATTTTTTAAAGAAATTCTGTAACTAAATTCGTGAAAGTAAAAAATATCCCGGTTGCAAATCGTCTTTTGCTATCGTACGGCCAAAACAAATAATGCAAAAATAGTAAAACTTGATCGAGATATTTAAAAAAATCGCCCCCATAGACTTAATAATATCATCGAGGCCTTTTTGAGAGACTTAGTGTAGGCTCTTAAATATGTAAATTTTGCCTTTTTACTATAACATGTCTATTTATAAATTGGAATCAAAGAACTATTAAGAGCAATCCCTTTTGATAGATATCGCTTTCACCACAATCTTGAAATTGAATTTAAAATATTTCTTCCTGTTTAAATTTATGTCATTGCATGCAAGAATTGACACGCTTTAACAGACGATTAATTTCAAAACAACATCGAAATATGTATATGCTTTGAGTATTATATCTGACGAAAAATATTTAGTTTACATGATATATTCTTCTACACGGGAAAAAGTAAATACTATATATTTTTGGTAAACATTCATTAAAAAAGGCAACATTAAAGAAAATTTCACCAACGACTTTACGGAATAAATATATTTAGATTAAAATTTTTCTTTTTCGAATTTTTCTGCCAATTCTTTTTATTGGTAATAGATTTCCTACAATTATATCTATGGTTTCTTCTTTCAATGCACTTTCAGGATAAATAAATTGTCCCTTAATATCCATATATTAAAAGATAAGTTATGTTTTTAAAATTAAAAGTATTCGATTCGGTTAGGAGATATTTTTGCAGGCAATTAGTTTCAAACTAACATTGAAATATTTATAAGTAATGAACATTACATTTTGGCGAAAATACTTAGTTTACACAGTATTCTTCTACAGGAGCGAAGGTAAATATTTAACAATTCTTCTGACAAACATTCATTATACCGTCTATTCTTATTCTCAAAGAAACTTTTGCCGCCGTTTTTATAAAATAAATATTACGTTTTGTAATAGATTTTCAACAATTCGTATTATGTTTTTCTTCTACTAACACGCTTTCAGAGCAAATAGCTAATTTCTTGAAACTCTCACTGTTAAAAAGCAGTGTGATATTAGCGAACAATTCCAATTATTTGTTATTCGTATATTACTTCCGCATCTGCTTTTATTGCCTGTTTCCCTTTTCTATGAATCTAAGAAATCCAAAATATTCAATGTTTTTAATTATTTTATGATAATTTGACTTTATTTTAGCGTTTATTGTACACTAAATTTCTCAATAAAGTAAAGTAATGTCATCAAAGTATTATCGTATAAATAGACTGTATTTTTAATCAACTTTTTACTTTGAGAGCGTACACTAGTCATTAAAAAAGATCTTGACAATAATGTTAAGTCTGTGGAGGCTTTTTCAAATACCTCGCTAAAATTTTAAAGTAATTTTTTTTTTCATAGGATAGTTGAGGATGATCGACAATCTTCCTAGTCTTCCGACAAACTAGGCTAGTTTTTACTTTTTAGATTTAGGTTTTTATATCTTTATATATAAAAATCTTCTGTGCCTGTGTATGTCACTGAACTTCTCCTAAACGACTGGACCGATTTTGATGAAATATTGTGCGTGCGTTACAGTAGATTCGAGAATGGTTTAGATTCACATTTCGTCGAAATTGATTCAGCACTTTTTTAGTAACTAGGCAAAACCTAATAGGTAGTGATTTTTTGCTAATTAAAAGTGTTGAATAAGTTCGATAAATAGAGTGCGAACGGAATGTCTGAGCGGTCAAAGGCGCCAGATTTAAGCTCAGCTTTTTGAAGAAAGAGATCGCGTGTTCGAACCCCCCTCCTGACAAACGTGTATGCTTTACAATAATATTTCCTGTATTATAATTTTGATCAACGCACTTCAGACAATCGTTACCTTTTAACTAAAAAGAGAAAAATAAACTTTTCTATCAAAAATTGAACCGACTTCAAAAAATACTTAAGAGTGAAAAATAATTTCCTTACATAATTGTAATAAGAAATTAAATTAAGAGCGTAGTGTTTAATCGTGCGTATTGCCATATTTACGTACATTTATTTGATTTTCTGGAGTCGGTGCCAAGAAGGACAACGTCCGTCGGTGACAGGACAGCGTCTGTCGGGTCCGCTAGTAATTTATATATTAGGATAGTTTAAATTTCAGAACCTGGTCGAAAGTTTAATTATTTTTTTTTTAAATTCTGAAACCATATTTGAAAAAGAAAAAACTATCCCGTTGTAAATTACATTTAGCTATCATCAGGAAACAAATCATGCAAAAATATTAAAATTTGAGTGAGATATTTAAAAAAACGCCCCCACAAACTTAACAATATCATCTTGTCTTTTTGAGAGACTAGTGCAGGCTCTAAAATACTTAAATTTTCATTTTTTGCTATAACATGTCCGTTTATAAATTTGAATCAATGGACTATTAAGAGCAATCTCTTTTGATAGACATCGCTTTCACCACAATCTTGAAATTGAATTAAAAACATTTCTTCCTGTTTTAATTTAGGTTTTTACATGCAAAAATTGACACTCTTTACCAGACGATTCATTTTAAAATAACATCGAAATATGCATATACTTTGAATAGTATATTTGACAAAAAATATTTAGTTTACATGATATATTCTTCTATAAGCGAGAAAGTAAATATTTACTGATTCTGGTAAGCATTCATTATAACGCAGCATCAAAGAAAATTTCACCACCGACTTTATGGAATAAATATCTTTAGATTATATTTTTATTTTTCGAACTTTTCTGCCAATTTTTTTGATTGGTAATAGATTTTCAACAATTCTATCTGTGTTTTCCTTCTCTCAATACGCTTTCAAAATAAATAAATTGTTCCTTAATATCTATATGTTAAAAGACAAGATAGGTTTTTGAAATTAGAAGTATTTGATTCAGACAGTAGATGTTTTTACACGCAATTAGTTTCAAACTAACATTGAAATATTTATAAGCTTTGAACATTACATTTTGGCGAAAATATTTAGTTTACACACTATTATTCCACAGGAGCGAAGGTAAATATTTAACAATTCTTCTGACAAACATTCATTATAGCGTCTATGCTTCAAAGAAACTTTAGCCGCTGTCTTTATAAAATAAATATCTTTACATTTGGTAATAGATTTTCAACAGATCGGCTTATGTTTTTCTTCTATTCAATACGCTTTCAGGACAAATAACTAATTCCTTAATATCGATCTGTTAAAAGGCAGTGTGATATTAGTGAATAATTCGAATTATATATTATTCATATGTTAATTTCGCATCCGTTTTTATTGTTCCATTTCTTCGTTTTTCTATGAGCCTAAGAAATCCAAAAAAATTACATGTTTTTAATTATTTTTATGGCAATTGGACTTTATTTTAGCGTTTTTTTAAACTGAATTTTTCAATGAAGTACAATAAGGTCATTGGAGCATTTTTGTATAAATAGACTGTATTTTTAATCAACTTTTTACTTTGAAGGCTTTTGCTAGTCACTCAAAAAGACCTTGATGATACTGATAAACCTGTGGAGGCGTTATTTAAAAAAAAAAAAAAAACTCTCTCAAATTTTATTTTTTATTTTTTGTTTTTGCATAGGATAGCTGAGAACGATCTACAACCAGACTAGTTTTTACTTTTTCCATTTTGGTATATATATTTTTTATATTTGGATAGTTTAAATTTCAGATTCGGACCCAAAAGTTAAATTATTTTTTTTTTTAAATTTCTGAAACCAAATCTGAAAAAGTAAAAACTATCCCGGTTGTAGATCGTATTTAACTATCGTCAGGCAAAACTAAATAAATAATTAAATAAATAAATCAGGCAAAAATATTAAAATTTGAGAGAGATATTTGAAAGTAATGCCCCTATAAAATTAACTACATCATTCTTCTTGCGAGACTCCTGTAGGATCTTAAATATTTAAAATTTCATTTTTTACTATAATATGTCCGTCTATAAATTTGAATCAATGAACTATTAAGAGTAATATCTTTTGATAGATATCGCTTTCACCACAATCTTGAATTTGAATTATATATATTTGGGATATATTCTTTTATAAGAGAGAAAGTAAATATTTACCATTTTCTGGTAAACATTCATTATAACGCAGCATCAAAGAAAATTTCACCACCGACTTTATGGAATAAATATCTTTAGATTATAATATTTCTTTTTCAAATTTTTCTGCCAATTTTTTTTTGATTGGTAATAGAATTTCAACAAATCTATCTATGTTTTTTTTTCTTTCAATGCACTTTCAGGATAAAACCATTCCTTAGTATCCATATGTTAAGAAAAAGATATGTTTTTGAAATCAGAAGTATTTGATTCGAACACTAGATATTTTAACAGGCAATTAGTTTCAAACTAACATTGAAATATTTATAAACTTTTAACATTACATTTTGTCGAAAATATTTAGTTTACACAGTATTCTCCTACTGGAGCGAAGGTAAATATTTAACACTTCTTCTGACAAACATTCATTATAGCGTCTATGCTTCAAAGAAACTTTTGTCGTTGTCTTTATAAAATAAATATTTTTACATTTGGTAATAGATTTTCAACAATTCGGTTTATGTTTTTCTTCTATCAATACGCTTTCAGAGCAAATAGCTAATTTCTTAATATTGATCTAATAAAAGGCAGTGTGATAATAGTGAACAATTTAAATTGTATATGGTATTCGTATACTTTTAATTCTATTTCATTACTCAGTTGATTCAATCAACGCATTATAAATATTCAGTTTTGGTTTGATACGTAGAAATGTGAATCAATTCTTCCTGGAAATAAATGTAACAATAATTTACCTTTTACAGGCCAATGTTCCCAATTGGGAACATAAAATAAAAAATTTAGTAAAAATTAAATTTCTTCAAAATTGATTGGAAAAAATTATCAGAAATAGTAAAAATATGATTTTTTGAAATAGAAATAACATTCCTATAATTCATGGGAAAATGTGCAGAAAATCATAAAAATGACCAATGACCATCGGAAAATGTCCAGTCATAAAAATTATTTTTTGAAATGGATTTTTTGATATTGATAACTTAGATTTTATGAAACAGATAAATTGATTATTCATCTGTACATTTACCAATCCCTGATTGGTAAATGTACAGATGCATAATTGTAATTACAGGCATTAAAAAAATTAAAGATAAAAACTTTGTTTTTTTTTTATCTATTTTGTAGATAAATTGATTTTTAAAAATAAAAATTACATTTCTGTCATTAATGGGGTAATGTACTGAAAAATGACCATTGACCACCGGAAGTGACCAATATTCCCGATGACTAATATCTTTTAACTAAAACATTATAAGGCATAATGTACAAAAATAATAATTTTAAAAATACCTGGATCTGAATTCTGCCTATAAAAGGTTAGCAAATAGAATATTTAATTCGTTTTAATGCAATCAACTGATTGGCAAAGAAAATTATACAGGTATTAAATTTTCCAACTTTATGAAAATATTTTCTTACCGAGACCTGAAAACCTGAATTTAACAGTTCCCACATAGCATGCATAGTCACAGTGACGACACAATGACGTCACTGTGAGTCACTTTGGTCACATCACATCTGTGACCAAAACGACCCCACTCAGTGACGTCACATTGTGACTAAGATGTGACTTTTAAAAAAATCTTTAGAAAATTTACTAAAATTCTTCAAAACATGTTATTTCTGTTATTATTTATTTATATATTTTCTTACACATATTTCTGGCAATTTAAATATCGTCGCTTTTGTCACAGTTCCGTCACAATGTTAATGTCAAAGTAGTCACAAATGACACATTTTTCACAAATTTGTCACTTTGTGAAGTGGTCACAAACGAGCTCTAAAACGGCCATAACGACTTCACATTTTAGTCACTGTGACTTCACATCGACGTCACGTGACGTCACATTTACGATCGATGGTCACAAAGTCACAATGTGACTTCACAACGACGTCGCAGTGACGTCACCATGTCTTAAGTGTTGACTCGTAGGTTTATTATTGTGCTTTCCTGTACACGAAAGTATGAAAACATGGAGGATCGGGAGCAGCATATCATATTGTCAAATCTATGACTCAACCTATAAAATCGTGTGTTTAGTTGTTTTTAAACCAAGATATGATTGGTAGACCGATTGCATTTTAATATGCAAATCGAGATTTAAATAATCATACATTTTCATCCGTGAACTAGATGAGTTGATTGTCTGTGCTTCTGCCTTACGGTCTAAAAATAAATTGACTGATTTTAAAATTCAAAAACTTACAAACTGTAGCAGTTGTTAAGAATGTATCAAGCATCTCGAGAAACAAAATGAAGCAGCTTTTACGAAATATTTAACATTATGTAATTTATTTAAAAATAGAGAAAGAAATGAGGAAAATAGTAAATATACATATAGTGGTCCCATTCATAAATAATAATAAAAATTTTCATGCATAAATCAGTTTTCAAGAACCAATTATTTTTTACTTTCTTCTATCTTTACAAGAAGAAAGTATTGGATTCATGAAAATTTTCGACTTCCGGTTTTCGACGGATTTATACTTTTTAGAAGGTCCTGAACACGTTTTGACTATTTTTAGAAAATGTCTGTCTGTGAGTCTGTCCGTCTGTCTGTGAGTCTGTGTGTCTGTCTGTGAGTCTGTCTGTCTGTATGTGACAAAAAATTTGTGGGCGCTCTATCTCAAGAACTAATGCTCGAAATTTAATAAAATTTTATATTCAGTTAGACCTTGATATGAATTAGTGCCTATTGGTTTTTGGTGAAAATTGGCCTGCAGGTGGCGCTGCTATACTATGTTTTTCATGATTTTTGAGATTGCTGTATCTCAAGAACTAATGCACAGAATTTCACCAAACTTCAGATTCTGTGAGACCTTGATATACATAGACGCTGATTAAGTTTTGGTTTAAATTGGCCAGCAGGTGGCGCTGCTATGCCACATTTTTCATGATTTTCATGATAGCTATATCTCAAGAACTAATGCACAGAATTCCACCAAACGTAAGATTCTGCGATACCTTGAGATACATAGCCACTGATAAGGTTTTGGTGTGAACTGCCCTATAGGTGGTGCTTCTATGCTACATTTTGCACGATTTTTGCGATAGCTATAGCTCAAGAACTAATGCAGAGAACTTCATCAAATTTTAGTTTCTTTTACACTAGAATATATAACATAATTAGACGCTAATTACATTTTGGTATTAACCTTGCAATAGGTGGTGCAGCTATGCTGCATTTTGCACGATTTTTCCGATAGCTATATCTCAACAACCAACTCACAGAATTTCATCAAACTTCAGATTTTGTTACAAAATGACATATAATTACACGATGATTACGTTTTGTTATAAATCCTTCAACTGATGGTGCTGCTGGGCTATATTTTACACGGTTTTTTTTAAACTAGCTATATCTCAAGAACTAATGCACAGAATTTTATCAAACTTCAGATTCTTTTACACCATAACATAATTGGACGCTTTTTTACGTTTTGGCATAAATTGTCCAAGATATGGTGTTGCTGTGCTACTTTTTGCAAATTTTTTGTTATAACTATATCTCAAGAACTAATGAACGAAATTCCATCAAATTTCAGATTCTGTTAGGTCTTGACATCAATAGATGCTTATTAGGTTTTAGCATAAATTACCCAACATGAGGCACTACAAAGCTCATTTTCTCAGAATATTAATTAAATTTTGCGTTTTAGGCTTTTTGGATACCAGAATCGCATTAGGCTAGGTCAAATGTTCGAGGAAATTCGATAGTGGGTAACTTTGGGGTCACCACGTTTTTTTTTTTTTTTTTTTTTTTTTTTTTTTTTTTTTTTTAATTATTAAAATGTACTTATGAGATAGGAGAAAGTTTCGGGATTGACACATCCAACTAGTTTACATACTTTTTGTACAATATGTCTGTTCGGTACACTTTTCTTAAAAAAAAAAAAAAAAAAAAAAAAAAAAAAAAAAACTGTGTAACTTGTTATTTTAAAATTTATTGTGGTATCTTAAGACATATTATTTGAGTATAAGAAGAAGCAATTTGCATTTTTTCTTAAGAGAAATAAAATTAAAAATAATTTGCGAAAAAAACTTCACAAATTCTAAAAATTTCAATAAAATATTTTTATTATTTTAAACTATTTTATTATCAGACCTGTAATGTTGGATATTCTTAAAGAAACAAGTTAGTTGTATAAAAAAAAAAAAAAAAAAAAACTGAATCATAAGTTTTGTGAAATTTCGAGGATTCTTAAGATAGAGTGCCCACAAAATTTATGCCACATACAGACAGGTAAACTCACAGACAGACATTTGGTTAAAACATGATTTTTGGAACCTCTGACCCCTAAAACGTGTAAATCCGTCGAAAAATGGAATTTGAACTTTTTTTTTAAAGATAGAAGAAAGTAATGTCAACAGATCTGGCAATTCCAGACTGACGCTGGCACGATAATATGTGTCTTTATATTTAGTAATACATTTGAAACAACTCTTTTTGCATTTCCCTTTATTCAATGCATTTACATGATATATAACTATACTTTAATATTTATTTGTTAAAAGATATTATTATACAACTACAAGTATCTGATTCGTTTATCTCAAAGCCTATTTCGTCTTTCATTTCAAAGAATGCCTTTTACCGGTCCGCTTCTGAATACATCTTTAGGAAAAAAACTAGCCAATTCTTCTTTTGAAATAAATATGTTCTTCTTCAAAAGAATATCTGTGTTTTTTACTTGTTTGCTTTTTCTGAATAATACTACGAATATCGCAGGATATCTATAAATAGAGGAATGTTTTTGTGATGTATAATTATATATTGATATGAGTTTCTATGAAAAATGTGCAGTTTGTTTTTAGAAAAAGTAACATAGCATTTAGAAAAAATAACATACTTTGATTGAATTAAATTAAACTAGATGACTTTGATTGAATTAAATATAATACTTTG
This sequence comes from Maratus speculifer, assembly GCA_964019185.1. NCBI lineage: Eukaryota > Metazoa > Arthropoda > Arachnida > Araneae > Salticidae > Maratus > Maratus speculifer. Next base: position 362,728,256 of record OZ025290.1, on the reverse strand, counting down.
ACATAACACGAAAAACTTTTTTATTACATGATTTGTTGCTTAATTTAAGAGACAAAGAGTAGTATTTGGCTCCCATGTGTTAAGGACACATGGAATGTAAGGTAGGTCAATTTTTTTAATTTATAATTATCGGCCTAAAAAATAGAGTTAAACGATTATAATGCTAAATGATTATGGACCTAATAGATAATGGTGCAAAAAGGTCCAAAAATAATATATTTTAAGCACTGTCGGTGTTTTTTTTCCTTTTTACATTTTTTTATACTTTGGTACATTTTTCTAAAATTCTGTTTTAGGGAAAAATTGAAATTTCCAAAAATTAGACAACTAATTTGTCTCTTTAAAAATAACTAGCATTTTAAGTCGGAATGAAAATTTCTTTATAATAAGGACAAATATCAAAATTTTTAGGATTTTCAAAGTAATTTAATAAAATATATTTTAATAAAATTTCATTTCTTTTTAAATTAAAATGAAAATTGCTTCTTATTATTCTCAAATCGAATGTTTCATGATGCCAGAACTAATTTTAAGGTGATATATTCAACAGTTTTTGTAAAAAGTGTACCAAACAGGGATATTGTTCAATAAATATGTAAAAAATTAATTACTTTTTGAAAACAAATTTATGCATGAAATTCATTTCTTTTGATTTATACATGGACTACACTATGTACTTTATTGTAAAAAAAAATCATTTCTATCTCTATTTTTAAATAAAATAAATGACATTAAATATTTTAGAAAATCTGTTTCACTACTTGTCAATTTGTTTCACGAGCCTTTAAAAAAAACCTATAATACCATAAAATTAACAAATTAACTTTGAGGATAATATTTGCTAGGATCTTAAAAGCTGTAGAATATTTATTAACACTATCCGATGTAGTTAAGAAATATTTATGGATTCGGTTTAGCTGTTTTCCGATGCTTTATCTCTCCTAAATATAGACTTATATCCCCTAAATAAATTTTGTGTAGATTGACATAAAATAGCTTACTATATAATATTGGGACTGAAAATGAAGTTTATATCATTTACACTTTTTATAAGGACGCACAAAGGAAATCCGTTACATTATGGTTTGTGTGAAAAAAACATTTGTGGTGCATTTTATTGATATTACGATGTTTCAAGTTTTTCAAGTTATCAGTATTACATAATGAGATTGATATAAATCAGTAATATCGGTTAAAACATGCTTTGCTAGGGAAATAGATCAAGTAGCATCGATAGTTCCTTTACAGGTACCCACAAATGAATTCGCTTACAATATAATGTATCGAGGGATGGTCGTTTGTGGTTTACTTTAAATATCTTATGATACTCCAAAACTTAATGAAATCAGTGAAAAATAAATAAATATTCTCCACACATAACACCTGTTTCCTATTTCTGTGTTTAAAAGTAATAAAAAGATTCTCTTTCACAATAAATATTATGTTTTTGTAACTTGTTAAACAAGTTAGAAAATGTTAAGTACGTACGAGATTTGAATCCTTGTGGCAGTAGTTATTTATAAAATAAAATTACAAATAAAGCTGAGAATGAAAATCGATTTACAAATCATGGAATTAAAAATAAATTGCGCACTTACAAGGCTTTTATGCAGGACATGTCCACTTAACAAACTATCTAAACATAAGAGTCAGTCTTACCTTATTCTTTCCTTTTTTTATGTCACTTAAAATTTTGTTTCTTAGCTAGAGAAGTTCATTAAAAAATACACTGCAGCTCACCTCTTAGAAGAAAAGACAAGAAAATATTTTTAAGAGCATCTTGTTACCAGGAGAAAATTTCCAGATACGCCTTTCAACCTCTTCGGTTGCATTTAAAATTTTTAAACGCTCCATTAACAATGTTGAGATAAGAAAGAGAGATGCTTTTTTTTTTCGTATCTGTATTTAAAATTTTATCTTCTTTTGAATTAATAAGCAGTTATGTAAAGCATGCACCTATTCAAAGCTCTCATAAAAGATTTTTTTAATTGTTTAAAAATTAATTTACTGTTTTGTATGATAGTTGCTTCGGCGAAAGAAAAAAAGGAAATTTTAAACCGAAACGCACACTAAATATTAATAACTTTAGGGCTTTGAACACAGGCAAAATAAATGCGTCTGAAGATAAATGGAAAGAAAGGCGTTCGTTTCCAGTAAATTGTAAATTAAGCAAAACCTTTCTTTCTCTCTGAGAGATAACGAAAATTTCTATAATACTTTTTGTTTGAAAAAGCATTAATTTGAAAAGTTTTTAAACCATAAAAATATAAATGCTTAGAACGAAAACTGAAATATTTCAAAATGCCGAATATCTAAAAATGGATAAAGTAGTTTTCTAACTAACTCGTGTAATAATTTAATGGCTTTTTTTTTTTTTTTTTTTTTTTTTTTTTTTTTTTTTTTTTTTTTTTTAAATTGAGTTCATAGTTACTTTTTAATGGCTGTTTCGAAAATACATTTCAAGTATCTCTAAATCATTGTACTAAAAATGGTTCTTACTTTTCTATTTCTAAAAGAGTTATCTCAAGGAAACTGATAGTTCACATTTTTATTTCAGGACTTAAGATTATTTTTCACCTTATTACTTACCCATCATACGAAGTTTAGGGTAAATCTTGCAATCATTTTGAAAATAGAAAAAAAAACATTTTTGGCAGATTTACACGTTTCAGACGCTAGAGAATCCAAAAAACATATTTAAAAAAATTCGAGTCCGCCTGTAAGTGTGTCTAACTGTAAACGCTTTATCTCCCATACAAATTGAAACAGAGTCTTGAAATTTAGTGTCTACTTAGTATATAACAATGGAAAGAAACCTATGGAATATTAGTAACCTCGATTAGCCAAAAACCTATCTTTAGGACTCTCGAAATATTCGTTCTGATGAAAGGTGTATAAAATTACTGTAGGTCTGCTGAAAAACAAGTTTTTCTATCAAATTGCATGAAGATAATTATAAAATAATACTTTTTACAGGATATGATTATAAAAATTTTAATTTGCGTAGTCTAGTCAAAATTAGGCTGAAAAAAAATGAATTGTAATTCATAAATGTCTATGTTCCATATTATAATCAAATCTTATATAATATCTTCTGTTATCAATGAATTTATTATAATAAAGCATACATAATTCGACATTTTACTTTTCTAAAATTATTTCTCTGCCAAAATCCATCTTGTTTATTGAAAAAGATAAATTCTTTTTATTGTCTTCTATTCTACAGAAATGGACTAATTACTATGTCCGCCCTTTATTTAGTGCAAACAATTAACGCATGTTTTAAAACCAAAGTATTGAATCTAAGATTTTGCATTCCTGTTATATTCTTACATGTTTCAAAAATAATTGCGCGTAGACAATGTTTTTATGCAGTGTATGTTGACTTAACAAGCTATCTAAATATAAGAGTCACTCTTACCTATTCTGTCGTTTTTTAAGTCACTTAAAATTTTGCTTCTTAACTAAAGAAGTTCATTAAAAAATACACTGCAGCTCACCTCTTAGAAGAAAAGACAAGGATATATTTTTAAAGCATCTTTTTTATCGGGAGAAAATTTCCAGATGCGCCTTTGAACCTCTTCTGTTGCATTTTAAATATTTAAACACTCTATTAGCTATGTTGAGATTAGAAAGAGAGATGCATTTTTTTCGTATCGGTATTTAAAATTTTTATCTCCTTTTGAATTAATAAGCAGTTATGTAAAGCATGCACCTATTAAAAGCTCTCATAAAAGATTTTTATAATAGTTTAAATATTAATTTACTGTTTTGTATGATAGTTGCTCCAAGAAAAAAAAGGTAAATTTTAATCCGAAACGCACACTAAATATGGATAAAGTTAAAGCTTTGAACACAGCCAAAATAAATGCGTCTGAACATAAAAGCAAAAGGATAAATGGAAAGAAAAGCGTTCGTTTCTAGTAATTTGTAAATTACGTAAAACTTTCCTTTCTCTCTGAGAGATAACGAAAAATTCATAATACTTTTTGTTTGAAGCAGCTTTGACTTAAAAATTTTTTAAACCATAAAAATTTAAATGCGTAAAACGAAAACTGAATTATTTCAAAAAGCCGTACATCTAAAAATTGATAAAGTATGTTTTCTAACAAACTCGTATAATAATTTAATGCTTTGTTTTTTCAAAATTCATTTGATAGTTACTTTTTAATGGTTGTTTCGAAAATGCATTTGGAGTAACTCTAAATCATTTTACTAAAAATGGTTTTTACTTTTCTATTTCTAAAACACTTACCTCAATGTAACTGATAGTTCACATTTTTTTTTAAAGAAGTTAAGATTATTTTTTACCTTATTAATTACCCATCATATAAAGTATAGGGAAATCTTGAAATTGTTTTGAAAATAGAAACATTAGTTTGACGTATTTACACGTTTCAGACGCGAGAGATTCCGAAAAACATATTTTAAAAAATTCCCTTCCATCAATTAGAGTATCTGTCTGTAAACGCGTTATCTCGCGAACAAATTCAGACAGAGACTTCATATTTGGTGTGTACTAAGTATATGATAATGGGAAGAAGGGTATTGAATATTAGTAGCCTCGATTATACATAATCTGTTTTTAGGGCTCTCGAAATATTCGTTCTGATGAAAGGTATATAATATTGCTGTCGGTCTGCTGAAAAACAATTTTTTTTTTTTCAAATCGCACGAAGATAATTATCAAATAAAAATTTTAACAGGATCTAATTATAAAAATATATAATGTGTGTAGTCTAGTCAAAACTAGGCTGGAAAAAAATGAATTGTAATTCATAAATGTCTATGTTCCATATTACATTGATATCATATATAATATCATATGTTATCAAGGACTTTTTTATAATTAAGCACACATAATTGGACATCTTACTTTTCTAAAATAATTTCTCTGCCAAAATCCATCTTTATAATTGAAACAGAGAATTTCTTTTTATAATTTTCTATTGTACCGAAACACACTAATTATTATTCGGCCTTTCTTCAGCGCAAACAATTAACGTATTTTTTAAAGCTAGAGTTTCGAAATTTAGGTTTTACATTGTTGTTACATTCTTAGAAAGATGCTTAAAAATAATTAAGGACTGACAAGTCTTTTATACAGGACAGGTTCACTTAGCAAACTATTTAAACATAAGAGTCACGCTTATCTGTTCTTTCCTTTTTTATGCCACTTAAAATTTTGTTTCTTAACTAGAGAAGTTCATTAAAAAATACACTGCAGCTCACCTCTTAGAAGAAAAGACAAGAAAGTATTTTTAAGAGCATCTTTTTATCGGGAGAAAATTTCCAGATACGCCTTTGAATCTCTTCTACTGCATTTAAAACTTTTAAACGCTCTATTGGCTATGTTGAGATAAGAACGATCGATCCTTTTTTCTTCCCGTATCTGTATTTAAAATTTTATCTCCTTTTAAATTAATAAGCAGGTATGTAAAGCATGCACTTACTTACAGCTCTCATAAAAGATTTTTATAGTAGTTTAAAAATTAATTTGCTGTTTTGTATGATAGTTGCTCCAAGAAAAAAAGAGAAATTTTAAACCGAAACGCACACTAAATATTAATAACGTTAAGGCTTTGAACACAGCAAAATAAATGCGCCTGAAGATAAAAGAAAAATGATAAATGGAAAAAAAGGTGTTCGTTTCTAGTAAATTGTAAATTACGTAAAACCTATCTTTCACTCCGAGAGATAACGAAAATTTCGGTAATACATTTTGTTTGAAACAGCGCTGACTTGAAAAATTTTTAAACCATAAAAATGTAAATGCGTAGAACGAAAACTGAAATATTTCAAAATGCCGACTATCTAAAAATGGATAAACATGTTTGCTAACTAACTCATGTAATACTATAATGCTTTTTTTTTCAAAATTCTGTTCATAGTTACTTTTTAATGGCTGCTCCAAAAATGCATTTGGAGTACCTCTAAATCATTTTACTAAAAATGGTTTTACTTTTTTATCTCTAAAACAATTACCTCGTAAGAAAAATTTATTTAATTTTTTTTTCAGGACTAAAGGTTATTTCTCACCTTTGTATACTACCGCCGTATGATGTAGAATCATATATTGATAATTTAGAATACTTAAAATCAAGTTTCTTACTACATTATATTCCGTTAGGTTTTGTTAAGATTAGAAACATTGAATTGCATTTCATAAATCCTATGTTACATATTATATTTATATATTATATAATATATTTTGTTATTAGGGACATTTTTATAATTAAGCATACATAATTGGACATTTTACTTTTCGAAAATTATTTTTCTGTTATAATCCATTTTGGTTATTGAAAATGTCTTATCTTCTTTGTTAATTTTTTTTTGTCGTTTTCTATTCTATCGAAACGTACTAATCATTATGTCTGATCTTTCTTTAGCGCAAACAATTAGCTTATTTTTTAAAACTAAAGTATTGAAATTTATATTTTGCATTGTTGCCACATTCTCAGAAAGATAGTTTTAAAAATAATTTTGCTTAGACAAGGCTTTTATGCAGGACATATTCACTTAACAAACTATCTAAACATAAGAGCACTCTTAACTTTTTCTTTCCTTTTTTTATGTCACTTAAAATTTTGTTCCTTAACTAGAGGAGTTCATTAAAAATACATTGCAGCTCACCTCTTAGATGAAAAGACAAGGAAACATTTTTAAGAGCATCTTTTTATCGGGAGAAAATTTCCAGAAACGCCTTTAAACATCCTCTGTTGCATTGAAAATCTTTAAACGCTCTATTAGCTGTGTTGAGAAAGAAAGAGACATGATTTTTTTCCGTATCAGTATTTAAAATTTTATCTGCTTTTGAATTAATAAGCAGTTATGTAAAGCATACACCTATTCAAAGCTCTCATAAAAGATTTTTTTAAATAGTTTAAATATTAATTAACTGTTTTCTATGACAGTTGCTTCGAGAAAAAAGAAAGCAAATTTTTAACCGAAACGCACACTAAATATTAATAATATTAAAGCTTTGAACACATCCAAAATAAATTCGTTTGAAGATAAAAGTAAAAGGATAAATGGAAAGAAAGGCGTTCGTTTCCAGCAAATTGTAAATTACGTAAAACCTTTCTTTCTCTCTCAGAGATAACGAAAATTTCGGTAATTTTTTTTTGTTGGAAATAGCGTTAACTTTGAAATTTTTTAAATCATGAAAATGTAAATGCGTAGAATGAAAATTGAAATATTTCAAAAAGCCGGGTATCTAAAAATGGATAAAGCATGTTTTCTAACTAATTCGTGTAAAAATTTAATGTCTTGTTTTTTCAAAATTCAGTTCATAGTCATTTTTTAATGGCTGTTTGGAAAATGCATTTGAAGTACCTCTAAATCATTTTACTAAAAATGGTTTTTACTTTTCTATTTCAAAAACAGTTACCTCAAAAGAACTGATAGTTAACATTTTTTTCAGGACTTAAGATTATTTTTCACCTTATTACTTACCCATCATACGAAGTATAGTGTAAATCTTGCAACCATTTTGAAAAAACGAAAATACTTTTTGGCGGATTTACACGTTTCAGACGCGATAGATTCCGAACATATTAAAAAAAAATCCCTTCCATCAATTAGAGTATCTGTCTGTAAACGCGTTATCTCGCGAACGAATTCAGTCAGAGACTTCAAATTCGGTGTGTACTAAGTATATGATAATGGGATGAAGCCTATTGAATATTAGTAGCCTCGATTATACATAATCTGTTTTTAGGGCTCTCGAAATATTCGTTCTGATGAAAGGTATATAATATTGCTGTCGGTCTGCTGAAAAACAAATTTTTCTTTCAAATCGCACGAAGATAATTATCAATTAAAAATTTTAATTAATAAAAATAAATAATTTGTGTAGTCTAGTCAAAACTAGGCTGAAAAAAATGAATTGTAATTCATAAATGTCTATGTTCCATATTACATTGATATCTTATATAATATCATATGTTATCAAGGACTTTTTTATAATTAAGCACACATAATTGGGCATCTTACTTTTCTAAAATAATTTCTTCGCCAAAATCCATCTTTATAATTGAAATAGAGAATTTCTTTTTACATTTTTCTATTGTACTGAAACATACTAATTATTATGTCGGCCGTTTTTCAGCGCAAACAATTAGCGTATTTTTTAAAGCTAGAGTTTCGAAATTTAGGTTTTACATTGTTGTTACATTCTTAGAGAGATGCTTAAAAATAATTAAGGACTGACAAGTCTTTTATACAGGACAGGTTCACTTAGCAAACTATTTAAAGATAAGAGTCACTCTTACCTGTTCTTTCCTTTGTTATGCCACTTAAAATTTTGTTTCTTAACTAGAGAAGTTCATTAAAAAATACACTGCAGCTCACCTCTTAGAAGAAAAGACAAGAAAATATTTTTAAGAGCATCTTTTTATCGGGAGAAAATTTCCAGATACGCCTTTGAATCTCTTCTGCTGCATTTAAAAATTTTAAACGCTCTATTGGCTATGTTGAGATAAGAACGATCGATCCTTTTTTTCTTCCCGTATCTGTATTTAAAATTTTATCTCCTTTTAAATTAATAAGCAGGTATGTAAAGCATGCACTTACTTACAGCTCTCATAAAAGATTTTTATAGTAGTTTAAAAATTAATTTACTGTTTTGTATGATAGTTGCCCCAAGAAAAAAAGTGAAATTTTAAACCGAAACGCACACTAAATATTAATAACGTTAAGGCTTTGAACACAGCAAAATAAATGCGCCTGAAGATAAAAGAAAAATGATAAATGGAAAAAAAGGTGTTCGTTTCCAGTAAATTGTAAATTACGTAAAATCATTCTTTCTCTCCGAGAGATAACGAAAATTTCGGTAATACTTTTTGTTTGAAACAGCGTTGACTTGAAAAATTTTAAACCATAAAAATGTAAATGCGTAGAACGAAAACTGAAATATTTCAAAATGCCGACTATCTAAAAATTGATAAACATGTTTTCTAACTAACTCATGTAATACTGTAATGCTTTTTTTTCAAAATTCAGTTCATAGTTACTTTTTAATGGCTGCTCCAAAAATGCATTTGGAGTAGTACCTCTAGATCATTTGACTAAAAAGGGTTTAACTTTTCTATCTCTAAAACAATTACCTCAGAAGAAAAATCTATTTATTTATTTTTTTCAGGACTGAAGGTTATTTCTCATCTTTGTATACTACACTGTAAAAAAAAAAGGGTCGATCTACTAAAAAAACTTTAGTGATCCTTGTAATTACTAAAAAATTTTTAGTAATCTTAGTCGGTTACTAGAAAATATGTAAGAATTACTAGAAAAAAGTTAGCAATGAATAAGAGTTAATTGTTTTATATTTTTAATAGCTATTCCTAAAACTCAATTGGTGTGGCCTTGATAGCTTAGTGGTTATAGTAACGGACTCCAGGCTGAAAGGTCCCGGGTTCGATGCTGGACACAGCCAATTACGCCCCGAATCTATGTAGTGTAAGTACACGTTAATAAAGGGATTATGAAAATCCTGTCGGAGGTGGCAGCAATGTTTGGTGCTGCCATCTATTGCGGTTTTGCCGAAAATCTATCGCTTCAGAAGTCTGGATGCAGCTCGAAGGAAGCTCTTGCCCTTCGGGCGCACGTAAAGGTTATTAAAAATCATTTTGGAGCTATTACTAAATTTTGCTTGGTGGTTAATACTAAAAATTTTTAAGTTAGTTATACAAAAAATTCTTTTGTTCAGTTTACAAAAGAAATGCATGTTTCACTTACAAAAAAAAAAGTTTGTAATGGTTACTAAAAAATTCTGTGGAATACAAATTTACTAAAAAAATTTTAGTAACCTCTTGAATTTTTTTTTTACAGTGTACCGCCGTATGATGTAGAAACATATATTGATAATTTAGAATACTCAAAATCAAGTTTCTTACTACATTATATTCCGTTAGGTTTTGCTAAGATTAGAAACAATGAATTGCAATTCATAAATCCTATGTTCCATATTATATTTACATATTATATAATATCTTTTGTTATTAGTGACATTTTTATAATCAAGCATACATGATTGGACATTTTACTTTTCGAAAATTATTTTTCTGTCATAATCCATTTTGGTTATTGAAAAAGTCTTATCTTCTTTGTTAAATTATTTTTGTCGTTTTCTATTCTATCGAAACGTACCAATCATTATGTCTGATCTTTCTTTAGCGTAAACAATTAGCGTATTTTTTAAAACTAAAGTATTGAAATTTATATTTTGCATTGTTGCTAAGAAGAGATTGTCAGAAAGATAGTTTTAAAAATAATTGTGCTTAGACAAGGCTTTTATGCAGGACATATTCACTTAACAAACTATCTAAACAAAAGAGCACTCTTACCTTTTTCTTTCCTTTTTTATGTCACTTAAAATTTTGTTCCTTAACTAGAGAAGTTCATTAAAAAATACACTGCAGCTCACCTTTTAGATGAAAAGACAAGAAAACATTTTTAAGAGCATCTTTTTATCGGGAGAAAATTTCCAGAAACGCCTTAAAGCCTCCTCTGTTCCATTTAAAATCTTTAAATGCTCTATTAGCTATGTTGAGAAAAAAAGAGACGTGATTTTTTTCCGTATCAGTATTTAAAATTTTATCTGCTTTTGAATTAATAAGCAGTTATGTAAAGCATGCACCTATTTAAAGCTCTCATAAAATATTTTTATAATAGTTTAAATATTAATTAATTGTTTTCTATGATAGTTGCTTCGAGAAAAAAAGCAAATTTTTAACCGAAACGCACATTAAATATTAATAATATTAAGGCTTTGAACACATCCAAAATAAATTCTTTTGAAGATAAAAGTAAAAGGGTAAATGGAAAGAAAGGCGTTCGTTTCCAGCAAATTGTAAATTACGTAAAACCTTTCTTTCTCTCTCAGAGATAACGAAAATTTCGGTAATATTTTTTTGTTGGAAATAGCTTTAAATTTAAAATTTTTTAAATCATGAAAATGTAAATGCGTAGAATGAAAATTTAAATATTTCAAAAAGCCGTGTATCTAAAAATGGATAAATCATGTTTTCTAACTAATTCGTGTAATAATTTAATGCCTTGTTTTTTCAAAATTCAGTTCATAGTAATTTTTTAATGGCTGTTTCGAAAATGCATTTGAAGTACCTCTAAATCATTTTACTATAAATGGTTTTTACTTTTCTATTTCTAAAACAGTTACCTCAAAGGAACTCATAGTTAACATTTTTTTCAGGACTTAAGATTATTTTTCACCTTATTACTTACCCATCATACGAAGTATAGCGTAAATTTTGCACCCATTTTGAAAAACGAAAATATTTTTTGACGGATTTACACGTTTCAGACGCTAGAGATTCGGAAATACATATTTAAAAAAATTTCCGTCCATCTGTGAGTGTATCTGACTGTAAACGCTTTTTTCCCCAAAAAAATGAGACAGAGACTTGAAATTTGGTGTGTACTTACTATATAATAATGGGACGAAGTCTATTGAATATTAGTAATCTCGATTATCCATAAACCTTTTTTTAGGACTCTCAAACTATTCGTTCTTCTTCGGTGGCATTTAAAGTTTTTAAATGGGTATTAGCTATGTTGAGATAAGAAAAAGAGATGTTTTTTTCCGTATCAGTATTTAAAATTTTATCTCCTTTTGAATTAATAAGCAGCTATGTAAAACATACACCTATTTAATGCTCTCATAAAAGATTTTTATAATAGTTTAAAAAGTAATTTACTGTTTTGTATGATAGTTGCTCCGAGAAAGAAAAAGGGAAAAATTTAAACCGAAATGCACTCTAAATATGAATAACGTTAAGACTTTGAACGCAGGCAAAATAAATGCGCCAGAAGATAAAAATAAAATAATAAATGGAAAGAAAGGCATTCATTTCGAGTAAACTGTAAATTACGTAAAACCTTTTTTTCTCTCCGAGAGATAGCAAAAATTTCTGTAATACGTTTTGTTTCAAAACTCGTTAACCTGAAATTTTTTAAAACCATAAATATGTAAACGTGTAGAACGAAAACTGAAATATTTCAAAAAGCTGTATATCTAAAAATGGATAAAGTATGTTTTCTAACTAACTCGTGCAATAATTTAACGCCTTGTTTTTTCAAAATTCAATTCATAGTTACTTTTAATGGCTTTTTCGAAAATGCATTTGGAGTACCTCTAAATCATTTTACTAAAAATGGCTTTTACTTTTCTACTTCTAAAACAGTTACCCCAGAAGAAACTGATAGCTCAGATTTATTTTCAGTACTTCAGATTGTTTTTCTCCTTATTATTTACCCATGATACGGAGTATAGGGTAAATCTTGCAATCGTTTTGAAAATAGAAATTTTTTTTTGAAGGGTTTACTCGTTTCAGACGCTAGAGATCCAAAAAAAAAAAAAAAAAAAAAAAAAACATATAAAAAAATTCCCGTCCGTTTGCCAGTGTGTCTGTCTGTAAACGCTTTAACCGCTTTTCAATCATTTTCCATTTGGTAATTTTAATGTTGGAGTATACTTTTATGAACCTTCAGTGCATTTTTTTATTCTTAAAAAATACTAGGTATAAAAAATAGTAATAAAAGAGTGAAAATAAATGTTCGATATTTCGTAGTAATATTAATAAAAATTTCTTTTGAATAAATGTTTTTCTAATCAATATAAGTTTCCACAGATACAAAACTAAAACAAACTTTCTTAATGTAAGTATGTTCTTCTGCGTGTTTTTAACATTTATTTCTTGAAAATATGTCGAATAACTTAAACAAACATGTTTCATTAAAAAAGAAGCATTTAGAACAAATGCTTCACTTGAAACAAATTTAATTTCAGAGTCAGACGAACATAAATTACCCTTTTTCCCAACCGGATTTAGAAGAAACTTTCGGCGTTAGGGAAAGCGTCGCCTTTATTTCGTACAAAAATTATCTGTATAATGGTCTATCTTTTCCCGTAATTCTCTGGAGTCACATTTGAATGAAAAATGAATAAGAAACAACAGACGAAGCCAAGCCCTTTCCTTTTTGGAAAGAAAGGCCGTTTAAAATTTATAACAAAAGAAAGCAGGCGAAAAGAGAATGGTTAGAGCTCATTAGGTTCTCGTATATTATAAGGAACATAGATATAATGAAATTTAATGTGTGGAGAATATTTGAGTTATTAATAACTTATGCATTGTATTCCGGACAGTTTTGTATGCTTTAAACAAGAAAATTGCAAATAATTTCAAATAATGTTTTTACTAGAAATGTGAAAAAAAAAAAACAAATAATGTAAAAAAATGGCTTACTCAGTTATTATTTTATTATAGAATTACTCAATAAGAGCCATTTGGAGAAATATATAGGATAATAAAAGGTGCACCTACTCTACCAACTAACATTTTCTATCCAGAAAAAAAAGTGAGTAAGTGTGATTGCAGATCACACAGAGGGTTTTGTTTCACATTTCTTTCAAAACAACTCATTCTTTAACTAAAAATCAAAACTGTTAATTTATATTCATTAAATTCTTACATGTATGGTAGCACCAATAAATTTAATTTTTAAATAATTATAAAATTAAGTTATTTATTTTAATCAAATTAAAAATACTCAAATCAAATTATTTAAATAAAATTCTAAATTCTAAATTCTTTGAAAATCTGAAGAAAAAAAATAGTGGCGAAATAAACAACATTTTAAACTTCTGAAAACGAAAGAAATTGTTTAAATAAAATTTAAAATTCTGAATCTATAAATTACTATAGTTCTAAAATAGAAAGAAATTTGAATTAAAAAATATTATGAATGTCAGATGAACGAAACCTTAATAATATACACCCTTAAATTGATGAATATAACGTGTTCGATTTTTCTTAGTAATATCAATGAAAAATTCATATTACTAAATGTTCGTCTAATCAGTGTAAACTTCTATAGATACAAGAGTAAAACAAGCTTTTTTAAATTAAGTATGTTCTTCTGTATGTCTTTAACACTTCTTGTTTTAAAATTTGTCGATTAACTTAAACAAACATATTTCATTAAAAAAGAAGCATTTGGAGCAAATGCTTCAGTTGAAACAAATTTAATTTCGGTTTCAGAAGTACATAAATCACCTTTTTTCCCAACAGGATCTCGAAGAAATTTTCGGCGTTAGGGAAAGTGTCGCCTTCATTTCGCACAAAAATTACTTAGGTATAATATCCTATCTTTCCTTGTAATTAATGAAAGGTGTTCCTTGGAGTCACATTTGAATGAAAAATGAATAAGAAACAACAGAGGAAGCCAAAACCTTTCCTTTTTGGAAAGAAAAGCCGTTTAAAATTTATAAGAAAAGAATGGAAGCGAAAAGAGAATGGTTAGAGCTCATTAAGTTCTGGTATATTATAAGGAACATAGATATAATGAATTTAATGCGTGGCAAATATTTGGGTTTTTAGTAACGTATGCAATGTATTCCGCACAGAGTTTTTAATGTGCTTTAAATAAGCAAGTCGTAATTAATCTCAAATAAATTTTCAATAGAAATGTGAAATAAAACAAAAAATGTAAAATAAAATGGCTTACTGAGTTATTATATTATTATAAAATTGCTCAATAAGAGCCATTTGGAGAAATATATAGGACAATAAAAGGTGCATCTACCCTACCAACTAACACTTTCTATCAAAAAGTGTGATTGCGGATCGTACAGATTTTCATTTCATATTTCTTTTAAAACAATTTATCCTTTAACTAAAAAAATCAAAATTATCAATTTATAATTATTAAATTCTTACACAGATGATAGCACCAATAAGTTTAAGTTTAAAAAAAATCACAGAAGAAAGTTATTTATTTCAATCAAATTAAAAATCATCAAATCAAATTATTTAAATAAAATTCAAAATTTCAAGTTCTTTGAAAATCCGAAAAAAATGTAGAAATAAATAAAATTTTCAATTTCTGAATACGAAAAAAATTGTTTAAACAAAATTTACAATGCTGAATCAATAAATCACCATAGTTTTAAAATAGAAAGAAATTTGAATTCCAAAAAATACTATGAATGTCACAAATGAAACCTTAATAATATAAACCTTTAAATTGACGAATATACGTGTTCGATTTTTCTTAATAATATTAACAAGAAATTCTTTTGACTAAATTTTAGTCTAATCAATATAAACTTAGAAGATACAAAATTGAAATAAACTTTCTTAATTTAAGTACGTTCTTCTGTGTGTTTTCAACACTTCTTTCTTGAAAATTTGTCGATTAACTTAAACAAATATATATTTCATTAAAAAGTAGCATTTAGAACAAATGCTTCACTTGAAACAAATTTAATTTCGGAGTCAGACTCACATAAATCACCCTTTTTCCCAACAGGATTTAGAAGAAACTTTCGGCGTTAGAGAAAGCGTCACCTTTATTTCGTACAAAAATTATCTGTATAATGCCCTATCTTTTCCCGTAATTAATGAAAGGTGTTCTCTAGAGTCACATTTGAATGAAAAATGAATAAGAAACAACAGACGGAGCCAAGCCCTTTCCTTTTTTGGAAAGAAAGGCCGTTTAAAATTTATAAGAAAAGAATAGAGGCGAAAAGAGAATGGTTAGAGCTCATTAAGTTCTGGTATATAATTAGGAACATAGATATAATGAAATTTAATGTGTGGCGAATGTTTGAGTTTTTAATAACTTATGCATTGTAGTCCGGACAGAGTTTTTAATATGCTTTAAACAAGCAAGTTGCAAATAATATCAAATAGATTTTTAATAGAAATGTGAATAAAATAAATAATGTCCAAATGAATCTGGCTTTGATTTATTACTCAATAAAAATCATTCGGAGAAACATATAGCGAAATTGAAAGTGCATCTAGTCTTCTGAAGAATACATTCAGTCAAAAAAAGTTTATAAGTGGGGTCAGAAATCACACAGAGGTTTTCCTTTAATATTTCTTTGAAAGCAACTTATCATTTAATTCATATATCCAAATTGTTAATTTATAATTATTAAATTCTTATATAGATTGTAGCACCAATAAATTTTATTTTAAAATAATTATAAAAGGAAGCTATTTATTTTAAACATGTTCAAATCAAAATTTTTAAATAAAATTCAGAATTCCAAATTTTTTGAGGATCCGAAATTAAAAAATTTAGCGGAGAAAAAAATAAAATTTTAAATTTCTAAAAAGAAAGGAATTGTTTACAAAAAATTAAAAATGTTACATCAATAAATCAGAATAGTTTTAAAATAAGGTGGTGTGGGGTAATAACGCCAGGCGGGGTAATAACGCCAAGTGCTTATATTTTGCATAATTATGAAATAATCTGGTAAATGACACCCATGTGCTGTGCGCAGAAGGGTTTTGAGTCATATAAATAGCAAAAAACAGCTTCAAGTTAATTTGTTTCATTTTTAGGTCTTATTGTTTTTACAAGCAACTAAAATTAACGCTTGATCTAAAATTTGCGAGATACGTTTTGTGATGTGAAGACTATTTTTTTTTATCCGGAAATACTTTGTTAATTACATAAATTTTTAGTACATTTCATGGACTTTCAAAATATTGTTGAAGATTTTGGATATTTTCTCGAGATAATTTGTAATTTAAAATGTACAGAGCAATAACTATAACGGGGTAATAACGCCAATCCTTGGCATTAATATCCCGGTTGATTCCCTACAGAGGCCGAGCTACATCCTAAATACTAATTAAAATAAACACAGTTAAAACTGTGCAATGTTTCTAATAATTCTATTTAAGCGGTCCTTTTTAAGCAAAAAGAAGCTCACAGTCTGATATTCTTTTGCTTCATCCTTCCCTCCACACACACACCACACCTTTATTTTTCTTATACTTTCACAAAAAATTGAACATTTTCAATAGCTTAGAATGCAATTTGTCAATTTCTAAGTTTTTAGAGTTTGTATTTTTAGAATTGGGCAATGTACATGCAATTATTCCATCTTATTTCATAGTTTTGTTTGCATGGCGTTATTACCCATATAGGTGGGTAATAACGCTAAATAGCATTTGTCAAGAAATCACGCCATTACGTTTTATGAATACATATCTGTTAAATTATTTTTTTTATATAGATAGTCAATGAGTTGCTGTATCGAATCATATATTTGGTTGAAAAATACAAACTAAAACTGAGCCGTGAAAATTGGTCGAACCTTAACGTGGCGTTATTACCCCAGGGTACCTTAAAAAGAAATTTGCAGTCCAATAAATATCATGAATGTCAGATAAACGAAACCTTAATAATATGACGAATATACGTGTTTAATTTTTCTTAGCAATATCAATGAAAAATTCCCTTCACTAAAGTTTGTCTAATCAGTATAAACTTCTAAAAACAAACTTTCTTAATTTAAGTATGTTTGTCTGTGTGTTTTTAACACTTCTTTCTTGCAAATTTTGTCGATTAACTTAAAAAAACATATTTCATTAAAAAAGCAGCATTTAGAGCAAATGCTTCACTTGAAACAAATTTAATTTCAGAGACAGACAAACATAAATCACCCTTTTTCCCAACAGGATCTCGAAGACCTTTTCGGCGTTAGGGAAAGTGTCGCATTTATTTTCACACAAAAATTATCTGTTTAATGTCCTATCTTTTCCCATAATTAATGAAAGGTGTTCTCTGGAGTAACATTTGAATGAAAAATGGATAAGAATACAACAGACGATGCCAAACCCTTTCCTTTTTTTGGAAGAAAGGCCGTTTAAAACTTATAAGAAAAAAATGAAGGCGAAAAAACAATGGTTAGAGCTCATTAAGTTCCGGTATATTATAAAGAACATACATATGATGGAATTTAATATGTAGCGAATATTTGAGTTATTAATAACTTATGCATTGTATTCCGAACAGAGTTTTTAATGTGCTTTAGACCAGCAAGTTGTAAATAATCTCAAATAAATTTAAAATATAATGTGAAATAAAACAATTAATGTTCAAAATCAAGAGGAAACTAGCTTAGATTTGTAATGCAATAAAAGCCATTTTGGAGAAACATGCAACTCCATAAAATGTACATCTACTTTTTCGATAAGCACTGACTGTCAAAAAAAAAAAAAAAAAAAAAAAAAAAAAAAAAAAAAAAAAATGTAATTTAACAAATTACAACGACCATATGGAAAATAATATTTTCAAAGACTAAAATTTTAAAGACTTACAAATAAATTCTTTATTAAATTAATAATAATAATAGATATAATTTTTAAAAAGATCATAACGAGTCATATATTACGTACGCCATGCAGTAAACATGAATATTCCTAGACCAATGATAAAAAAAACAGTAGTTTATAGATATACAACTTTAAGTTATGTTTAAAATGCGCATTTTATTTGGATGTAGTTAATGACTTCTGACTGGAGACTGACTTCTGAACGCCTCATATTACGTACGACATGGATTAAACATTAATATTTCTGGATTCATCATAAACAAATTTTAAATGACATTTCAGTTTTACAATTTTCGGAACTGCAAATTTTTAAACTTCTAAAAATTAAACATTTTAAATTTTTACACCGTTGCGTAGAGAAAAAAAATGGAAATTTTAAATGAAATTTATTTGACACCTTTATTACAATTTGTTTCAGAAGTATTCCATTTTTGGACATTAAACATAGACCAATCAGAAAACGAATAAAATAAAAAAGAGACGGAATTCAACCAATAAAAAGATTCAGATATATTTCAAATTTACCAGTTTTGTACCGAAGACAACAACTATTTTCCAAATAGTTTCAAAAAAGAGGAACTGTCACAACATTGTTATTTTTAACTACTTCTAAAAATATATGATGTCACCAGGGCTTCCAAATGGTCCGCGAACTGAACATCAATATTTTTTAACAGAAAATGTTTTGTTGGGTTTCTACAGAATTCGTGCTAGAATTAAATTTCAAACGTGATTTCTGTGCAGTTTGCAAGGAAAACCAAAAATGAAAATTTTTCTAAGATAATATTGGTTTCTAGTCGGCTGACCATTTGGGAGCGCTATGTCATGTTAGATTTTAAATGCAGTGCTATAGCTAACAATGCATATATTTCATTTTTGTTTATTCGTGGATAAACAAATTGAGTTTTTCTTGCGAAGGATTGTAAGTTAACTATTATAAGTTTCTTTTCTATCACATATTGAAAGAAAAATTGATAAAGGTGTGATTTTACACCAACAGAACTTGATGCAATAAGCTAATTTCATGATTATGCGATTATGCCGTCAAAAATAAATAAATAAATAAATAATAAAAATGTTCAAAAATAGGCATGATATCAGATTTTTTCTTTTAACAGATAAATAATGACAATGAAATTTAGAAAACTTTGAAAAACGAATATCCATCAAAAAGAGAAAATGGTTCGTCTGTTATTATCGATTGTTGTATTTTAGATGCTTGTTTTATGTTTTTTCACTAAATAAAGTACAATCTGTACTTTCTAAACTTCCGCTGTCAGGATACATGGTCGAGGCTTTCGGAATTGGTTGTTGGCCAAAATTTGTGAACGTATTACAAATATGATATTTTGTGAATAAGATACATCGCTTATAGTTTTTCTGCATTAAATCTTATTGTTTGGCAAAAGTATTTTAATAGCAAAATAAGAAAGTATCCATTAAAATATTTTGGACGAAATGGTTAGAAAAAAGGCCTTAGTTTTCTTAGACTTTCTATATATTTTTAATTTTAATTCTGAATGAAAATTTTCCCTTTTAAATCAACTGTAACGATCAACTGTGGGCTGAAAGGGAAGTGTTTGTCTCACTTCCAGTATGTCTGGCGCTCTCAGTAGGTACACGGCAATTCACACAGAATAAATGTAAAAAGTATTTCAAAGTCTGTTAAATAACCCCCCCCCCCCCATTACGGGTATATGTTCTGTAGTACTTGCACATACTTAAATACACATGTGCAGTGGTTCATGGAAAAATGGTTGAATCACATACAAAAATAATTTTCTACAAAGAAGGTCATATTCTCACTAACTATCTAATTTGTTGAAATCCCACTTGACGTTATTTATCCAGAATCTTGTTTGAAGAACGATTCCAAATTCCTGAAAGGCTAGTTATACATTTTGTCTATCTACTTGGCTACTTTCATGTGAAATAATTGGATTGCACATTATTAAATGTATTATGAATTGCACAAAGAAAAAGAACTTTAGCAGGCAAAATTTATGCATTGAAAAAAGAATACATTTCAAGAAAAAAAGACTTTGTTAACTCAAATAAAAAAAGCGAAAACTGTGAGATTATTATTAGTTTCATATTTAGTTTTTTTATGATTTCAACAATTTACTTTTGGAGAAAAAAATCTATGTCAAAAAATATTGCAAAGAAAATGTGAACAAACATAACTTTTTTTTTTTTTTATGTAGAATCATGTTATGACACTATTGAGTATTTCATGCTCTTAACTTCCCAGAGTTTTCGAATTTTCGGCATGCTTTCTGAAATATATCTTCAGAAAACAGAGTGAACTGTAGGATTTATGAAATAATTTATCCAAACTTAACAAATAACTACATTATCTATCACTGGAATAAAAATATATGAAATAATTTTGATGCATTAAGTTTAATTCGTAGGAAACGATATTTTACTCAATGATTTAGTGTTTGTTCAGTTGGAAAAATCAGATTTCGCAAACGGAGGAAATGCTTTCAAAGCAGAATTTTTCGTGAGAAATGCCACATAGCCATCATTAATCATTTTGCCAAATTGAATAACTATTTACCAAATGTCAAGACCGTTGGAAAGTTCTATGTAATATATATGTGTTAATTTTTCAGAAGCCATTTTTTTTCTGTTGATGGATAGTGTCATTGATTTTAAATTTACTTTTTATTTAAAATTTTATTTTGAAGTAATATTTATTATTTTATTTTGAAGTAATAGTTTACTAATATGATGCAATATTTCATGTTGTAACGAATATAAATTTGAATTTATTTTTATTTTATAAAAATACGATTAATTTAACTTTTCTTAGCTCTTTTGACTTTGGTGTTGTAGCAAGAGTACATATCTTTATATTTATTATTATTCTTTCTACACAATTGTTATTTTTTTATATACATGCAGGTTTGATAATACGGTTATATGATTACTGATTAAAATTTAGGATAGAAATTGTCTACTATTCGCAGAGCTAATAACGATAATCTATGGTTTTTAGCCTATTATCATTCTGGCTTTGCAACTGTTATCTTTTATTATTTGCATGTAATATCGATAACATGTGGTCTGACATTTATTGCTATTCTCCTTCTGCAACTGTTATTGTTTTTTGTTATTTGAATGTAATAATGACACTATATGAATACATTTATTATTATTCTCCTTTTGCAATCACTATTGTAATTATTTGTAGCATGACGAAATGCAATTTTTAATTTTATATTTACGCTTATCCGCTCTTTAAAATTACTATTGTTATTGTTTGCTTATAATAATGACAATATATGGTTCTGCATCTACTGTTATTCTCTCGTTATAAATACTATTTTTATTGTTTGCATATAGTAATGATAATATATGGTTTTTATATTTACTTTTATTCTTGCTTTATAATTGTTATTGCCATTATTTACATGTATTAATGATAATATATGAATAATATATAATTTTCCTGTATAACTATTCTCCTGTTACAATTTCTATTGTTATTATTTGCATGTATAATAATAAATGTGTTTACATGTACTATTATTATTTCATTTATGTTTGAAATTTCATATGTGAACTGTAGGAACTTATAGGAAAAATACATATACAAACATGCATATTTGCATTAACATTGTTTCTGGTACCTTTGTTTCAAATAAATGCAGCATTATTTTAAAATAGAAAAAACGATGTCAATTTTATTAGTAAATGAATAAAATATGTGAATTTTTGTATTAAAATAATCATAAATGAGTGTTTTTCTTACTAAAATAAGTAGTTTGTCAGATATGCCGAAGTTACATCAGAGTTAGATTTGAAAAACTCTTTTGGTTACCGTGATGGAATAGCAACAATCGGGTGACAAACGTTTAATTCGCTAAATATATAGAATTTACAGAAATATTAAAAAAAAATACTATTAAATTTTCACATTTTGAAAAAAAATTAGAAATTTTAATTCAACTAAGAGGGAAAATTATTTTGAATATTTAAGAAAAATGGGCATAATTAAGTGCAGTACATTGGAAAAATTCTGGCTGAAAGATGCATTTAAGAAGACCATTAAATTAAAGCACAAGCAAGTACAGTAAAGTAATACACCTTTTTAAGATTTTTCTCAAATCCACCTATTGAGCGATTTGCACCAAAAACTAATCAGCACTAATTTACATCAGGGATTAACTAAATATAGTTTTTTATGAAATACCGTTCATTAGTTCATGAGATAAAGTGCCAACAAATTTTATGTCACATGCAGACAGATTCAGAAACTCACAGACAGCCATTTTGTAAAAATATGTTTTTGATATGTTACTAAAACGTGTAAATCCGCCGAAAAGCGAAAGTCGAGAATTTTATCCAATACTTTCTGATTGCAAAGATAGAAAAAAGTAAAAAGGATATTTTTGAACATGAATCATTTTACATTACTGTTTCATTATTCTGCAAACCCCACCCCCTAATAAATTTTAGGAAGCTCTATGGAGGTTGAATCATTGTACATATTTTCACTAAGTAAAAAGACCTTTATCGATTTTCAGTAATGGATGGGGAAATAAAATTTTAATGGATAAATTATTCTACTATTTTTAAAATTTATCTTTCTTTGTTATACAGTCTGGTCAAGTTGTAGTTTTCTTGTTATATTTATGCTATATGTTCTTTGACCCTAGTTTTTTTATTGCCACTACTTCAAACAGTTAATATCCTATCCAAAGATAATGATTGAACAAATGGGATCCTAGTTTTTCAGCTTAAAATTTAGAAAGAGACGTTCTGCAAAATAATGAAACTAAAGTATAACTTACTTCATGTTCAGAAATATCCATTTTTTATTTTCTTCTATCTTAACTACAAGAAAGTATTAGATTCGTGATATTTTTTGAAATTCGGTTTTCAACTGATTTACACGTTTTAGGGGTCAGAGAACCTGGAAAACATGATTTTACAAAATGTCTGTCTGTGAGTCTGTGAATCTGTGAGTCTGTCAGTCAGTCTGCGTGTGACAAAATTTTGTGGGTGCTTTATTTCAAGAACTAAAAAATTGAATTGCACAAAACTTTACATTCGGTTGAACCTTTATATAAACTAGATCTGATTAGTTTTTTATGTATGTTGCTCAATAGGTGGCGCTGCTATGCTGCATTATTCAAAATTTCCACAATAGCCATATCTCAATAACTAGTGCATGAATTTTTATAAAGCTTTAGTTTTAGTTAGTACTTAATATATATTGGTGCTGATTATGTTTTGGTGCCAATCGCTCAACAGGCGCAGTTGCCATGGTGTATTATTCGTGATTATCGCAATAGTTCTATCTCAAGAACTAATGCACAGAATATCACAAAACATTAGATTATGCCAGAACTTGATATAAACTTGATAGGATTAATTTTTGCTGCATATATCTCTCAAAAGGTGGCGCTGCTATGCTGAATTATTTATGATTTCCTCAATAGCCATATCTCAAGAACTAGTGAGTGTATTTTTAAAAAACCTTACATTTATTTAGAACTTGATACAGTATGATGCTGATTACGTTTTGGTGCAAATCTGTGGACAGGTGGCATTACCATGGTGCATTATTCATGATTATCGCAATAGCTCTATTTCAAGAACTAATGCACGAAATTTTCTATAACTTCTGATTTTGTTAATCCCAGATATAGATTAGTGTTGTTTAATTTTTGGTATAAATCGCACTACAGATGCCACTGTAATGCTGCATTTTCCACAATTTTGCAATAGCTCTATCCCAAAAACTAATGCACCGATTTTCATCAAACTTTAGATTCAGTTAGAAGTTGACATAAGTTGTTGCTGATTAGATTTTGCTTTGAACCACCTAACACATGGCGCTGCTATGCTGCATTTTTCAGGAAGTATTAACAAGCGTAAGAGGGAAAAAAATTTTGGGATTACCACATCTGACTAGTTAATATTGATGTCAGTTTTATTATGCAAAGAGTCCTGATTTTTGTCAGCCAAATTTCCATTTTATTTATTTTTCTTTTTTTTGAGACAATATTAGTAGTATTATAAATCTTGAGAATGTCGCCATTGACGAATTTTCTGCCGAAAATAAATAAATGTATTTATTTTTATTGTAAATATATTTTTATTTCTTCTAGCAAATATTAAGTTATTTTTGAAGTTTCAAATGGTTTTCATACTAGTTTTATAAAAATTAAAAGTTAAATTTCGAAAAATGTTAATATCAGCGATCTGTGAGACTGCTAACAGCAGTAAAGATTTCGAAACTAATTATATTTTTAAGCATGCCTGGAGTTTTTTAGAACATTTTTGTCGCAATAAAAGGAACTTAAATGCGAAAAGAATAATTAAAAGTAAAAACCAGACGATTAGACAACACTGCACAACAACTGCAAAAGATTATGCAAAAGCAAAAAAAAAAAGTCACGTTTAATGTAAAAGCGGTTTAATGCGAAGTAAAGATATCTTTATTTCCCTCAGAGATTCAGTTTAATTACTTTAAATTCAGTTTAGGAATAAAGACTTTTAGATTCACACTTTTTTAATGCACAAAAAGCATTTCGTAAATAAAGGTCGCCAGCTAAAACTTTGCTTATTTTTATTTTGAACCGATTCCAATTTCCAAGACTGAAACGGGTAAGTCAACTTCCACAGAAAGTTAAAGAAAATAGCTTCTTTAGATAATCTCCCTCCATTGTGTCGCGTAAAAATTATCTTCACACTGTCCACTCTCCCATTTCCTAATTAATGAAAGATGCCCCCCCGGAGTCACGTTTAATGAATAATAAATGAACGCCCGGAAAAGAACGGTGGACCACTCCCCTTTCCAAAGAAAGTATTTTTAGTGTTAAAACTTTCCTTGAATAAATGACAAAGGAGGAGTGACGATTAATGCTTGCTAATATCCAAAATAATATAATGAACAATAATTAAGGCAGAATACCTGATGGTTTTCCCCTTAATTATCATAAAATGAAATTCATACTGAAATTATTAATTATTATTTGGTCACCCGCTGTGTTATTTTCGGAAAGTTGTTAGAAAACTCATTTAATATTTATTGCTCTTTCCGGAGTTTTCTGTTCCAGACAAATTTTATTGACTTTCTGAATTATTTCTTCCAAAAAGGCAGAACTTTATTAGCTTCCGAAAGAAAAAAAAAGCCGCTACTCAGTAATAAGTTTAAAACTTCGATAATTAAATGTGTAACAAATATCTTTAAGACTTGTTTTTAGATTTTTTTTTTTTTTTTTTTTGCAAAACAAATTAACATAAAATCTAGAGAAGCGAAAGTGTCAGTCACACATCTAGTTGAGATTAACGAAAAAGACAGGTTGCTGCCGTGTATTATACATAGCTCTTTTTTCAGAATACCTGTGTCATGTGATGGTCGAGGTCGAATGTACATTTGCAGGAAAACACGAAATGGGCACCATGTCAGTCTAACGGCCTAAAGCAAAAGGTTGCGTGGCAGTCTGTATTTTTCGTTAGCCTTGACATCCAGCAGTATGATGTCTTGATTTTACGTAGCAGCTGACATTTCATATGAAAAAAATGATTACTTGATAAATGCACCACCTCATTGCAATATATATTTATATGGAGTTCTTGTATGAAAAAAGCTATACATGTTAGATCATATGTGCAGCATTTAATCACTGTTGGTACAGTAAATATGGTTAGGTATGGTCAGGTCATATATGATGTCAGGTATGTTTCTGTTACTTCGTGGCAAGTCACAAATGTGTTAGTGACAATTATGAGGTTGCTATGACATTACAAGCATTCAAGAATGAGACTGTTGCATTTCAGACACTTACATCAATTCTTTGTGGCGTTACATTAGTAGCAAAATATGTACGGTTTAAAAAATCATTCCTCAATTTATATATTCACATATATGAAATTCATCGAAAATATTTCTAAATAAATATTTTTATTCAACGTTCATTGCTTCTAATGTTTGAGGAATAAGTCTAATGTATAATGATTTTTTATTGACATTAGAAATTTTAAATTAAACAATTTTAAGCAATATGTTTGCTTCACCATTGTTACAAATCAGATTAGAAATGAACAAAATAAGGTTGCAATCACGCGACTGGAAAAGTTGTATTATTGCCTTAAAAAAAAAAAAAAAAAAAAAAAAAAAAATGCAATTTACATGTTGTGCCTATGATGAAAAAGTGTTGAATGGGTTTTTAAATAGCATATCTGTAGCATTATGCAATAAAGAGATAAAAAAATATTTTTTCAATAAATAATTGGAATAGTTGGTTAAAGTCCAATTTGAAAAACATTTTAAATTATATACGTACCATTTGTGATTGGCAGGGCTCTAGGTGGCAGTGGTTCATCGTCATCGTGACCATCTTCCGAATCTAAATTTAAAAAATGATCATCGTCATCGTCTACAAATCTTTCTTCACTGCCAGGCCGTTTTGCCTGCAACAAGAAAAAAATATTCAGAATATGAAAACCTACATAAATAACATGTTTAGTTTATAAACGCGTATACGATCCTGGTTGTTTTCAGTACCCATATTATGTATATTTGGTTTTCAAAATAATTTCAGTTTATATTATACTTAGTGTATTTGATAAGACCCTTTTTTGAAAAAAATCGTAAGTAAATTTTAAGATGGATGATAAACTAGTCAATTATTAAGAACATACCTCATTCCGATTATTTTAAACACCTCAATAATCTACAATCAATATTCAATATGGTTACGTTTATACACTGTTAAAAATAAATCTGTGAATTCCAGGTGAAACTACCGGCAGCAATGTAGCCGAACTTTTACCGTTCCGTTAGTAGTTTTTCCGTTGTGGGAAATACAAGAAGGGAAAATTCCGGTATAAGAATCAGTAACTTTCCGTTACAAAGTTTGATTTATAACAGTAATAATTTAATATAATTTTTAAAAATGATTTACCAATTAATCTTCAAAGAATTCGAAATCACCGAGGGATTTTAAGCTGCTATGTTATTTTACTTAATTGTTATTTTGGATAATTTAGTTCACGCCATCCTCAGGACCGAACTCGGGACCTTCAGACTGCGGAACAAATTCTTACGAACTGAGCCAAAGTTACTGATGCTAAACGGTACAAAGTATGTCTTTTATGAGTTAGCGGGAAAATCTGTTGTGCTTTTTAAAGATTTCCTTTCAAATATATTCCTTAGAATGTTTGTAAACGAATTATTTTGGGCCTCCGTGGCTGAGTGGTTAAGACATCACGCCGCTAATCGTGAGGTTGTGGGTTCGAATCCCACTGGCTCCATTGCACACACACTTTGTGTGGAGCTCCTGGTTGTACTTCTCTTGTGTTGTAATATTTCCTTGTGTGCTATCTCGTCCCTGTATATTGACGATGGCTTATAAGCAGGCTTCATGTCGAGCACACAAGTCAGATGTATGTTGTTCAATAAACAAACAAACAAACGAATTATTTTAGACTGATGCATAATACTTATTATTTTTTAAAATCATTTTTAATTTTTTTAAATAGTTTAAATTAAAAAAAATCACTGTTTGAAACCACTGTTTTTTTTTAATAAAATTTTTTTATTAACAATTTTTTTTACAGATATATATATATATATAAACTTTTTTTTAAAATTGTCGTACACTATTTATTTCTTTATTTATTTATTTTTCGTCCAATGAATTAAAAGATTTTTAATAAGAAAAAATAAAAAAATAAACAGAAAAATGTAATTTAAAAGGAATTTTTATGTCTCATTATTCCATGGCGCCAATGGGACTCGAACCCACAATCTGCGATTGCGGGCGATTAGCGGTGTGGTGCCTTGACCACTCGGTCATGGAGCTCCCCAGACAACGGAGTGTCTCCGTTTTTTTTTTTTTTTTTTTGGTAGCTTTCATTACAAAAAGTAAAAAGCTACCTATTGCAGCCGTCCGGAGGAAAGCACTTCCGGAAAATTTTGGTATATTTTCACCGATCATGACCCCCAGACCCCAAAACCACCCTCCGTTCAAATGTTGACATATATATATATATATATATATATATATATATATATAACCATATATATATATATATGTCGATATAGCGAGCCCATGGTAACAGGCTCGCTCAGATGCATTTGGCCGATTCGGCATCCGCCCCATGGCAAGGTACGACACGTGTTTGACCTTTTTAGCCACGTGTTAACTAAATGTTGCTGAGTTAGCACCTTCACACGAAAGGGCCCCAGCAACAAGCACAGAACAAGTTCAGAAGGATGCCGGAGCCCGCCTGATGAAGAGGTACTTAGCCGAGCTCAGGGCTAAAAGACAGAAGATGCCCCATAATTTTAATCCTTTAAGTATTTTTTCCCCTGTAAATATTGCACTTTTCCCTTGTAAATATTACACATTACTCAAGATTATTAAACGTATGTAACAATACCCCTGGACTCCTTAATCTACATGGGGGCTGCGGCCTACTTGGACCCCCAAACAACCTGCACTGCAAGAGTTCTTATTTTTGCATATGGATTGATGTGCAGTGTGCAAGAGGAAAGATTATATTTCCCCTAGTCCCCATCCGGCAGCGAGATGATGTTTATGCTTTCTGCTTATCAGCGCGGTCCCACAGCTCACCAGAAGGGAGAAAAAGAAAAAGAAAATGAAGAAAGTGTGTCAGTAGTGTCGGTCGCCGCCTGTAATTTGTGATGTTCTTGTGCATACCGTGGATTTATTTTTTTTTCATTGAAAAAGTAGCATAGATCAAATTGGATTACACTTAAATAGCAGTAAGTGATATTTTTTTTACTATACCTTATTTCTTTGCTGTAAGTAATGGAGCTACAAGCGATCCCAGTGATCAGACATCAGTTAAAAACTGCCAAAGCCGATAAAATACAGCTTCTACATTTGTTTATTTTTGGAAAAGACGAAGCGAGGCGAAATCGTTCTAATTTAAGGGTTTATACCGGATTACCGTTTAAAGAAGGTAGCCCTGAATTCGCCAACAAATTGAAAGAAATTACTGATACTTTTGACCAGTTGCAATTGATAACAGTCGCTAATCTGCTATCCATAGATATAAATGGAAATAAAGATGAGATAGCGACTCGCATTTTGGTCGCATTATCAGACATTGCTGCTTTTAAGGAAACATTTGGGAATATTTCGGCTTCGGAGACAGACATTGAGCATAATCAGAACGACAGCAGTGCCAGCACAGAATTAATTTCCCCCTTAAAAATACAACCACAGCAAATGGTTGTACATTCGCAGTACACTG
This sequence comes from Maratus speculifer, assembly GCA_964019185.1. Classification (NCBI taxonomy): domain Eukaryota; kingdom Metazoa; phylum Arthropoda; class Arachnida; order Araneae; family Salticidae; genus Maratus; species Maratus speculifer. Next base: position 362,698,854 of record OZ025290.1, on the reverse strand, counting down.
CAAGTAAACAAAATATTTCTTTCACCGACATAGAACAATTAATTCCGCCGTTTAGCGGGGAAAAATCTGAAAACATCCAAACATGGTTTACACGATTCGAAACACTCTCGGAATCATTGAACCTCTCAGATATTCAAAAATTTGTTTTCGCAGAACGGAGTTTAAAAGGTTTAGCATTGCTAGTAATTAGAGCTGAAATTAATATTAATTCCTATTCCGCACTAAAGGAAGCTTTATTCCGCGAATTTCATCAAACGGCTTCGCCCGCACAAATACATCAAATATTAGCAAACCGCGGATGTCAACCAAACGAACAATTATTGGAATATTTTTTGAAGATGAAAGAAATCGCGCAGCGAGGGACTGTGGATGACATCTCTTTAATTCATTACACGATACAAGGTATTAGAGATACACCCCAAAATAAATCCATTTTATATGGCTGTTCCGATTTAGTAGAGTTTAAGAAAAAATTGCTAATTTATGATGAAATTTGCCGATCAGCCAGTGGTCAGGTGAAACGCATGTCGTATCATGCGGAAGGCCCTACTCCTACACCACACCTTAAAAATGAACGTAAAATTATCTGTTTTAACTGCGGTTTAGGAAACCACGTTTCCGCAGATTGTCATAATAAAAATAAGGGCCCGAAATGCTTTAATTGCTCGTTATGGGGCCATCGGTCTTTTGAATGTGGCGAGCGCACTGGGGAAAAACAGCCTACAACCCGAGGCACCCCTCCCCAACAACATTCGGGGTTAAAGCGCGATAAGAAAGTCCACGTCGTAGACTCACAGCAATCGTATACCAACATGAATAAATTAGTCAAAATTGCGGATGTCATAATAGACGCATTAATTGATACGGGAAGTGCGATTACAGCAATAAGAGAGGATTTTTATAAATTAGTTGGCTCCCCTCCCCTACAATGTGAAACCATACAACTGGGCGGTTTTGGTGGTGGCAGTTTAACGCCATTAGGATCATTTGAAACGGACATTCAAATAGATGGAACTCTGTTCTCTACTAGAGTTTATGTAGTAAACTCATCACAAATGTCCACCCCTTTTATTGTAGGGCGGGACGTGCTTACACAGGGTACACTAACGTGTGGTCAGGACGGGATATCGCTCCATAAAACTCCCCAAGCGGATATTTTCATTAACTGCATTAATGTGTTCGAAACACAGGACGAGATCGATCTAAATCACATTATCGATCATAACATTCGTACGGAAGTCGCTACTTTAATTAAAACCTACAAACCCTCAAAAACGAAGAGCACAGACTTAAAAATGTCGATAGTATTAAATGATGATATACCCGTGTATCAACGCCCCCGTAGAATGTCCCTAAGCGAAAAAGAATTAATCCGCGACCAAATTCAACAGTGGTTGCGGGACGGCATTATAAAACCGTCGTATAGCGATTACGCAAGCCCCGTTGTCTTAGTAAGAAAAAAGGACAATTCCATGCGCTTATGCATTGATTTTCGAAAATTAAATAAAAAAATAGTGAAGGATCGTTTTCCGTTACCCCTAATTGATGACATATTGGATCAACTCAAACAAGCTGAAATTTTTACGACCCTTGATCTTAAGAATGGGTTCTTCCATGTTGATGTAGACCCAAACAGTACAAAATATACAGCTTTTATCACTCACGACGGGACTTATGAATTTTTAAAGGCCCCTTTTGGCCTTTGTTCAAGCCCCTCAGCATTTACGAGATATCTCGCGTGTGTTTTCCGTGAATTACTCATGGAAGGTGTATTAATATTATACATGGATGATCTTGTAATTCCTACAAAATCGGAAGAAGAGGGACTCCATAACTTAAAACGTGTACTAGATACTGCTTCTGATTACGGATTAGAGATTAATTTTAAGAAATGTCAATTTTTACAGCGCAAAATAGAATTTTTGGGGCATATTATCGAGCATAACACTATAGCGCCATCCCCTGCGAAAATTAAAGCAGTCCAACATTTCCCGGAGCCTAAAAATGTTAAACAGCTGCAATCCTTACTCGGGCTAACGGGTTATTTTCGAAAATTCATACCGGGATACGCTTCTATTGCACGCCCCCTAAGTGATTTGTTACGTAAAACAGCGACTTTCGATTTCGGTCCGGAGCAACGGCAAGCACTGCATATACTACGTAATCGACTCACCAGTAATCCAGTTCTACACATTTTTGTACCCGGCTCGGAGCTCGAAGTGCACACTGACGCCAGTAAATACGGCTTTGGCGCGACGCTTATGCAAAAATCCCCCGACGGTCATTTTCACCCGCTCCAATACATGAGCAAAAAAACATCCCCCCAGGAAGAGAAGTTGAGCAGTTACGAATTAGAAGTGCTAGCGGTCATCGAAGCACTAAAAAAATTTCGTGTTTATCTGCATGGCACTAAATTTCGAATCATCACGGATTGCCAGGCCTTTCAGAAAACGATGGAAAAAAAGGAACTCACACCCAAAATTGCACGTTGGGCCTTATTTCTACAAGATTTCGATTTCGAAATAAAACACCGACCAGCTGCAAAAATGCAGCATGTCGATTGCCTTAGCAGGTACCCCGTCATGCAGATTACGCATGATGAATTAACTCTAAAAATTATGCAAGCACAAGACAGAGACCCATTTATAGCCGGCATCAAGGCCGCAGCGATAAGCTCTCCGGTAGCTGATTTTGCGCTTCGTAACAACGTACTGTATAAAATTGAACGTGGCAGAGATTTATTAGTTATCCCCGAAGTGATGCAGCTTAATATTCTCCAGGATATACATGCTAAAGGCCACTTCTCAGCTAAAAAAACTGCGGAAATAGCATCTCAGAACTTTTTTATTCCGAAACTATCCGAACTCGCACGAACCATCGTGATAAACTGTGTTCCGTGCATTTTAGCATCTCGGAAATTGGGTAAAAAAGAAGGTTTTTTACACCCGATTCCAAAAGGTGACACGCCACTGGATACATATCATTGTGATTTTCTCGGACCACTCCCATCAACAAATAAAAATTATAAACATTTATTTACTGTAGTGGATGCATTTACAAAATTTTTCTGGTTATATCCAGTAAAATCTACGGCGGCGCAAGACGCACTAGATAAACTGAAATTACAACAAACTACATTCGGTAATCCCCGACGCATTATCACAGACAAAGGCCCCGCATTCACGTCAGCCGACTTCGCGACCTACTGTAAGGAGGAAAACATCGAACACCATCCGATCACCACGGGAGTACCCCGGGGAAACTCCCAAATCGAAAGAATACACGGCACACTCATCCCAATATTAACAAAGTTATCGTTGGACGATCCCGAAAAGTGGTACAAACATGTCGCTTCGGTGCAAAGAATTATAAATAGCACCATTTCATCCGCTACCAACTTTTCCCCTTTCGAAATTCTTACTGGCGTTAAAATGAAAAATAAAGAAGACTTACACATCCGACAACTCTTAGAAACAGAAGAGGCTCAATTAGCAGTAGACCATAAAAAACAGTTAAGAGATGTGGCAAAGACGCACATTTTAAAACAACAGCAAATGACACGTATGCAGTATGATAAGAAAAGGAAACCTGCTACTGCTTATGAAATCGGCGATCTGGTCGCGATAAAAAGAACTCAGTTTGGTACGGGCCTAAAACTCCGTCCTAAATTTTTCGGCCCATACCAGATTACCGCAGTGCATCCCAACGAACGATATCAAGTTAAAAAAATTGGGTCACATGAAGGCCCACAGATTACCACTACGGCAGCTGACATGATGAAATATTGGACACAGTCGATATAAACTGACTCATAGTGACTGGAAGAATTTACTGCAAGATAATCTCTACGTTTACGAGTGTTTTTTTTTTTTTCTCTTTTCTTATTTCTCTTGCAAAATCACAAACACAGAGGTGGTTTTAGTTTTGTGTTTACTCCTCCACGCAACGAAGAGGGAATAATGGTGTTTTTTTTTTAATTATTCCCTCGAATGTGAAATATGCCACAGCAATAAATAAAGCTAAGCCAAGTGCTTTTTTTTTTGTTGGCTGGCTAAAGCATTTTTATCATTATTATTATTTCATTAACCAGGATTATGTTAACAGGTGCCAAGTGATTTTTTTTTTTTTGGCACAAACATTTAACTTTTACAATATATAGGACATATTTTTTTTACATACTTAGTACCATTTTATGTGCTTCGAAATATTGTATGTTTTGTTTGAAATATGATTGTTTTTATAAATATGTTTATCTGTATAAACTATTTCTTCTACACCCCCCCCCCCAAAAAAAAAAATGACAAAATATGATGTAGCAGGAAAACTATAAGTTTCGATTTTTTTTTTTTTTTTTTCCTCTACTCTTTCTTTCCTTTTGACAGACAAAAGATAATTATTTTTGTTTGTTTGTTTTGTCTTTGTCATAAAAGTTTTTAAGATTAGTCCAATTTGAGCAATTTTCTTTTACATAAAAATAAAAGTTTTCCTTTATTTTTTTTTGAAGACGTATTAAGAAACACTATAATAAATTTGAGACCTTTTTTCTTAGACGAAGACGAATATCGGTTTCGAAGACGTTGTGTTGGAAACCCCCTTTGGGGAATGATGATAAAACAAAAGACAGATGTGCAAAGAGCACATTAACGACGTTAACTATTATGATATAATTTTTTTTTTTTTTTTCATTGTGTGTGCTATTAATGACGTCTTCAAAATTCCTTTTTTGTTCTTCTCTCTTATTAATATTAATTTTTTTTTTAAATTCATGTTTTACAGTGATCGTCTGTTTTTTTTTTTTTCTCTCTCTCCCTTGAAGAAATAGTTTATTTTCAGTATCCTGATCGGTGTACACGTTCAGCTGTGGTCAGCTGCATGTCGGATTGGCCGAGTGTCGATATAGCGAGCCCATGGTAACAGGCTCGCTCAGATGCATTTGGCCGATTCGGCATCCGCCCCATGGCAAGGTACGACACGTGTTTGACCTTTTTAGCCACGTGTTAACTAAATGTTGCTGAGTTAGCACCTTCACACGAAAGGGCCCCAGCAACAAGCACAGAACAAGTTCAGAAGGATGCCGGAGCCCGCCTGATGAAGAGGTACTTAGCCGAGCTCAGGGCTAAAAGACAGAAGATGCCCCATAATTTTAATCCTTTAAGTATTTTTTCCCCTGTAAATATTGCACTTTTCCCTTGTAAATATTACACATTACTCAAGATTATTAAACGTATGTAACAATACCCCTGGACTCCTTAATCTACATATATATATATATATCTGATTTTTGTCATGCGATAACTAACGTATTTATGAACCGATTTGGATGAAACTTGGTATGTACATAGTACATACAAATGTCTCGACCGAGTTCGTTGGTCAGCATCATCCGCCATTTTGTTTCAAAATGGCGGCCATTTTAAATTTTTTAAAAATTTTAAAATTTAAAATTAAATGCGAAAAAATTAAAAGTTGAAAAATATTTTTCTTTTACGTGTTAGAACTTAAAACAAAGATTCCAGAACACTTTTTATTTTGTCTATATCTTAAAAAATGATTGAGTTATAGCACTTTGAATTTTTCTTATGGCTGACATTTTGAAACGATCTGATTTTTGTCACGTAATAACACGCGTATTTATGAACCGATTTCAATGAAACTTGGTATGTGCATAGTACATACAAATGTCTCGACCGAGTTCGTTGGCCAGCATCATCCACCATTTTGTTTCAAAATGGCGGCCATTTTAAATTTTTTTAAAAATTAAAAATTTAAAATTAAATGCGAAAAAATTAAAAGTTGAAAAATATTTTTCTTTTACGTGTTAGAACTTAAAACAAAGATTCCAGAACACTTTTTATTTTGCCTATATCTTAAAAAATGATTGAGTTATAGCACTTTGAATTTTTCTTATGGCTGACATTTTGAAACGATCTGATTTTTGTCACGTAATAACACGCGTATTTATGAACAGATTTCAATGAAACTTGGTATGTACATAGTACATACAAATATCTCGACCGAGTTCGTTGGCCAGCATCATCCGCCATTTTGTGTCAAAATGGTGGCCATTTTAAATTTTTTAAAAAAATTAAAATTTAAAAAGAAATGCGAAAAATCAAAATTTGAAAAATATTTTTCTTTTACGTGTTAGAACTTAAAACAACAATTCCAGAACACTTTTTATTTTGTCTATATCTTACAAAATGATTGAGTTGTAGCACTTTGAATTTTTCTTATCGCTGACATTTTGAAACGATCTGATTTTTGTCACGTGATAACACGCGTATTTATAAACCGATTTCAATGAAACTTGGTATGTACATAGTACATACAAATGTCTCGACCGAGTTCGTTGGCCAGCATCATCCACCATTTTGTTTCAAAATGGTGGCCATTTTAAAATTTTTAAAAAATTTAAAATTTAAAATTAAATGCGAAAAAATTAAAAGTTTAAAAATATTTTTCTTTTACGTGTTAAAACTTAAAACAACGATTCCAGAACACTTTTTATTTTGTCTATATCTTAAAAAATGATTGAGTTATAGCACTTTCAATTTTGCTTATGGCTGACATTTTGAAACGGTCTGATCTGAACAATCCACCATGTTGCTTTAAAATGGCATACACTTCATGATATCGTGGAATTTGGTGACTCTTTAAATCGCTTAAAATAAAACGAGGTTGAATAAAAGATGACTAATTTCTAAAAATTCCTATTAATATTCAGTCTTGACAAAAACTAGTATTCAATCTTATAAAATCACTAATTTTATAAGATTATTTCCACTAATTTGAGCTTAGTATTTTTGAACAATGTAACTTACTTTAAAATAAATAAATAAATATACAAGTATATGAAAGCTACCTCTTCCTCCCGGCATTGCCGGAAGGACTTTTTTTTTCCATCCGTTTCGTTTTTTTTTCAGGAAATATGATGGAACTTTGTGATTTGTAACGGAAAATACCCTTTAGTTGTTAAAAGGGAGCTTTTCTGCGAAATTCAGGAAAAAAATGTTCGTGAATTTCAGAATTTTTTTAACAGTTTATCTGTGATAATAAAATGGGAGTTTTTCTTAAAATGAAATTATAATAGTATTCTAAAATTTATAAGATGGATTATAAAACTAGTGTCAGTTCTTAAACACCTACTTAATACTAATTATGTTCAGTATTTAAATGAGTTAAAATTTAATTTCAATATGATTTGAATTCAAATTATGTTTAGCGCAACAACGTCATAACTCTTTTTTTTATGAAATAGCAATTTCTATTGCGTAATTTAGAATATTGGTGATAATCTAGTCAATTATTAAAAACATACTTGATTCTATTTTTTACAGCGTATAAATGAGCTATAATTTTTTGTCAATATGATTTCAATCTGCATTTAAGATAATAATATCAGAGATTTTGTTTTAGATGAAATCGTAATAATATTGTAAAATTTATAAGATTAATGATAAAATAATCAAAGACAAGATAGTCAATTATTAATTAAGTCAATTTTTAATTATTAATACCCTTATTTTCAGTAATTAAATTATTTACACTTTGTTTCATAATGAGTTCAGTTTACATTATATTTAGCACAATAAATCTAGTGCTCTTTTTGTTAATGAAATAGCTATACCAATATAAATTTTATTAGGTGGATTATAAACTAATTAATTTACTGCAACGGACACCATGTGGCATAAATAAAATTTTTCGTTTTATTCCTTTTAAGGAATTTTGGTGTGATCCTTTCAATATTTCACAATCTCACTACGCACGATGAATTACTAATTGCTAAAATATTAAATTTATAACAGCTGTTTTATATTTTTTATTAACCTTATATATTATTTACGAATCGCAATGAATAAAGATTTTATATTCATATTACAAGAAATCCATTTTCATACAACCGACATGCAACAAACACTAACCGGAATATCATGATACAAAGAAAAAAAAAAAGAAATCCTTCCATAAACTCCTTCTTCGACCTTTTCAATTTACAAACATATACTTATCAAATGGATTCAAGAATCCATATAACAATCATACAGTGTCCGCACCTGCCAGATACAAATGAAATACTACATGAAGACTGCATACGTTTCTTATCCACTCAATAGTATTTGTGCCCCCAGGATACAGCTTCCAATTTCAAATCCAATATTCTATTTCCGGAGAGCACAGTCGACATTTTTTGAACACTTCAGCAGCCTCTATATATCTCATTGTTAAGTCACAAACCGCTCTTTGAAACATAGAATTGCAGCCTTAGGGTGTTTAGAGATGAGGTCCGTATACTTTAGTGTTCTGAAGAAGCATCGAAGTAAAGTTGTTTATGCCCTGCTAAGTTTCTATTAACAAGCTGGCCTCAATTGCTTTTGTGTTAAGTCTTATTTACTGCAGATTCGTTGCATCTTTATCAGTGAAATATGGTACAATGTTAGTTTTGCCTTTGGGTTGTAGGAGATAGCTCGCTGATCTCTTTTAGTTTCCATGATTTAAGAAATATTGATATTGTTTTCGATTCCACGAGAAAGAGAGTTGTGGAATAGCAACAAAATTCGTTAACAAGAATGATATAATAAAACAACTCTTTCATTTTAATGTTGTAACTAGGATTTTCTCGTAAACACACGTAATGTCTGAATAACCTTCTATGTTCATTGAGAGGTTAAATAAACTTCAAAAGAGAACTATGATGTTTATAGATAATATAATAAAAAAAGGTATGGATTGAAATAACATTTGTATCTCAAAATTTAACGTTAAAATAACAATGCAGAAATTATAGAATGGATAAATTTTAGTATTTTTCTTCAATTTCTTAGTTTCAATTATGATAAGTTTCAGCAAATTAGACTATATTTAGATGGGTGGATTTTGTTAGTTTTAGTGTAAGTTTTGTTGCTTTTGATAGTGTTGTCTTTGGACTGTAGGTGGTAGCTCGCGGATCTCTATTAGTTTACACATTTTAGGATTTGAGAAATATTGATATTGTTACTGATTATATTAAATAAGGAGTTATGGGATAAAGAAAAAAACAATAGCAAGAGAATGGTAGAATAAAACTACTTTTTTCTCTTAATACTATAAATAAGTTTCTTTTTTAAAATATAAAATCAGAATAAACATTCTTAAAACGATGAGAAGTTAAACTCTTTCTCAAATATTAATTAAATACCGATTTCAAAAGCTATAGATTATTCTAGAGGACATATTTTATTTGAAAAATATTGATGGAAAATGACTTGTATGTATAAAATCTAATTTAAAAAATGATTTGCGAATTGCAAAATGAATTATTTCTAGTTTAAATTATCGAAGATTTATATGTGCAAGATATTTTTTAATAATATTTGAAGTTTTTATTTTTTAAACTACCAAAGGTTACTTTGAACAAATAAATATTTTTTATTTTAAAATATTCACAGCCATTTCATTTCTATGCTAATTATGTAAGTGTTCATCTAAAAAAATATTAAAAAAATTGGTTCGTGTCGAAATATTTAACAATGTGTGAAGTAGCTTTTAATAAATCTGACATATAGCTGAAATTTCACTGTTCCATAATGCTTCGAATAAATTAGACAAAATTATCTGGTTATCCATAAAATTTAGAGAAAATATTCTTCGTACTACCATATTTTAGCAAATTTGAAAATGTTAACAACATAGAGTAATTATGTTTTCTCATAGAGATAGCAATATAGTTTATATCTTTACACATATATCTACTATATAATGAAAATGCAAATGGTTATATCATAATACACGCTTATAATTCACAAGCTGCTAAACGGAACTTTTTTAAATTTCCACTGTCAGTTAGGCATAGCTGCCAACTTTTACGCATTTTTCCAACCACATAACTTTTACAGTAAATAATCGTCAAAATCTTACGATTAAACAAATGGAAAATCTCTTTACAATTTTAGTGGTTGCAAAAATATATAAAAGTTGGCAGCTATGGTTAGGTAAATTTTGGGAACGGTTATGATGCATAACACATTTTTCTCCGTTGCATAGCAAAATGTGATATGGGCGAAAATTCTGTAATTTTTTCAATCCAATTATGAAAATTTCATTTGGAAACCCCTATAATCTCTCGTTCTGCTAAATGAATTTTAAATTTAGTGGGGAAAGGTTTTAGTACATAATATCGTTCTACATTGCTCTGTTATAGAGCTATGAAAAAGTTCTAATAATTAGACGGTTATGAAAATATTAGCTTTTTATTAATCATTTATATATTATATCGTATAGAAAATTAAAAATAAAAAAAGTTCACATTTTAAAAAAATCTACAAAATTTCTCCAAATTTAAATTTTAAATATCAAAACTTTCCGTAGTTCAAGATCTGACATATGAGAATGAATCACGCGAGCATTATTTCGCTATAATAGATGGTGTGTGCATTTGGAAAATTCCGCCCAGCAGCGTAGTGGAGAAACTTGCGATACTCTTTCTGTTTATATAATATTTTAATGTTTTATGTTAGTTTTATTAATAAATATTTGCATTTTATTAAGAATCTTTAATTTGATTTTATATAATTTAAATTCTTCTTCATTTTATATTGCATATTACTTTGCATGATAAATATACAGGGTAATTGAAAATGAATATAACGATTACAAACAGCTATAACTATTTATTCGAAAAAAATTTATCGATAGAAAATTACACATTATGTAAAAAGAAAGTTCAAAATTTCGTTTACATACTTTATAAATATTCTATATGTAACTCCCCTTGATCACATGATATGGAATGTTTGAACAGAACGCATGCTTTAGCATGTTTTGACAATATTCATCTTTTGAGACCATCAAAATGCGTTCTATTCAAACATCCGATATCATATGCACGTATTTATTAGCATTTTGAGCATTTCATGTGTTAAAAGTTCGTAATTTTGCTCTGTCATTAGAGTGCGGAGAAGATTTTGTCAGCGGGTATAGTCAAACATCTTCAAATTCTAGCAAAATAAGCAAGTGGTGTCGGAGATTTGGACAAAAAGGGTGTTTAGATGTTGCCCGTGTTATCAAGGTGAGTCAAATAGAACAATTATAAACCATGTAAACGAAATTTCGAACTTCCTTTTACAATTTTTATAAATATTATGGATATATTCTTTACTAGTAAATACTATGTAACTGTTTGTAATTGCTATATTAATTTTGAATTACACTGTATGTTTACCACATGTCATATCAGGTTATTGCGGAATTCGACTTTTAAATTCAGAGGGTTGACAGTAGGCATTCGAGGATGAAAATTGTTATAGGATATGGTGTCGTAAAATAAGTCAGTAATATGAACGTAAGTCGTCATAACAACTTACAACTGAACAATAAGTCGTCAATAATACAGGGTGTTTCATCCTACCTGAACTTGGGTTGACGGTCATAATTTTGAGAAAATAAAAATATTGTAATGAAAATAGGAGATATGTGCGCGTTTTGTGTGGAACGTTAAACATCATGAAAAATTCTGGAAAAACACCAAGGCTCAAACAACTGACCACAACGTATTAACTGGTATGTCTAACAAAATGTCGAGCGTAAGTTGCGTATCTATAATATTAAATGTCAGTGCAGTCTTTTCTAAATTGGACAAACCAAATGTTCCCTAACATTTCGTATTAAAAATTGTAAAAATATAGTAAGAAATAAGAAACCAATAAAACCCCTATTGCAAAACATTGCTGGGAAATTAATCATAATTTTGACTTCAATTAATAACCTAAATAATCTCTAAACCAATTTCTATTAATGAACTTAACTTTCTTGAAGCATTTCATATGTATAAAAATTTTGTCAATATTGTTAATTGTGAATTCATCATTCCGCCCATTATCTGTTTTTTGGAAAAATTTCATAAAAGCCTTCTTTGTCTTAATATTTTTTTCTTTGTATTTTTCACTACTTCGGTTTCATTTTCCATCTGTTTTCCTATGAGCTATTACTTGTAATCCTCTGTTTTCATATCGGTTAATAAACTTTCAACTTGAATTCCCCATCTTTCCTATACATATGAGCAAATTTCCACTATCCACTTAGCACTGTGGGTGGTAAGCTATATGCTACAATTAATTGTTGCTTTTAACGCTGATAATTTTATATTTCTATAAAATGGTAGTCATTTAAACTAAAACAGTCAGATTTTTGCCTTTTCTTACAGCTTTTGTGAGCTCTAAAACATATTTAATATGATTTTCGAAGGTATAAGCTCCTTAAAATACGATTAGATGCTTTTAAAATAAATGAAGAAAACAGAACCATGAGTTCCCGAGAAATGTGGTCGCCCTGTTTGAAAAACAAGATTTCAAGAAAAACAAGTTTGAAATTTTATAATAACATTATGTTTAACTAGTGACGTTACATTTAATTTCTTAAAAATACTGTAAGGGATAGAAGTATCACAAAACTGCTTCAAGATAATGATCTATACCCTTAAAGAACTCAAAAAATATACATAACAAGAAAAAAAATTCAAAAATTTTGATCTCAAAAAGTAAAACCTCTTTTTCAGTGCATTTTCGTCATGTCAACCCTTTAAATAACCCTTCTCTTTAAATATTTATAAAACAGTAATTATCCACACAAAATTAACTTTTGTAATAAAACTTTTAAATTATGAAGTTAAAACACTGAAATGCATACAATAGAAAAATTTTGGCAGAGTTTTACAAGGGGGGCATTCTATAAAAACAAAACCTTTTAAATTTTCCATAGTAATTCTAACTTTTTAAAAAACTGTTAAGTTTAACCACTTGCGTTCTGATGCTATGTATTACGGAAAGGAAAGAATAGAATAAAGTTATCCTTCCTATTAAGGAAAATGGATGAGTCTGAGATTTCCATGAAAAATTAAGATTGCCCTCTCCCATTCAGTCCGACGTTACTCTTTGTGTAGAATACAAGTTGAATCCGAAACCTCCTTTAAATAATGAGGAGCATCCCTCATTTGTTCAGCTGTAGAATTCTTTGTTAAAGTGTGCTCTTTAAAGTCATCAAATTTCAAGACGATTATGTTCGGGGGAGAATCAAACTCTAATGAACATCGTGTTGGACCTTTCAAAAACTGCTTGATCTTATCTATGATTGTAGATTTCTCATTGTACAGACATAATTTTATTTAAAAATGAGTAATGGAGGATTGGAATTTAAAATAAAATTACTTTTCAGTTTATGGGAGATTTGTGAATTGAGTTTGATTGCTGAAATTATTTCTATCTTTATATTTTAATAAGTGCCGGATAAAAGCTCATGTACTATGGCAAAATTTAAATTAAACTTAGCCACTAATAAAAAAAGATAATGTAGAAATGGGTTTCTATAAGAATTTCATTAAAAATTTCAAATTGCAGAAGAATCGAAATTGAATTAATTGATTTTTCGTGCGAAATCCGAGCAAAAATATCCCGTTTTGCCAGACAATGCGGCAATGCTTTGGCACAAGTGTTTGTGTAAATATATATATGTGTGAATATATGCAAGTATTGTCTTGAACAAGAGTGAATTGCAGCATCTTCTAGCATATACAATATTTTTCCGTTTTACCATCATAAAGTCATCGTGTAACCAATCAAGAGTTACTGACTGCAGAGCAGTGATGTAGTCGTAAAAACTACAGAGGATATACCCTCTGAGCAGAGGGTATACGTTGAAGGCAGAGGGTATAACTTAGAGTGTAGATACTATTAGCTTTCTTGGGAAACAGAGGATATACGGTGTTCCTTAAAAAAAATCCAGAAGGCATTTGGCGTATACCCCCATACACGCTCCACTACATCCCTGCTGAAGAGTCATTCTCACACAAAGCGCATAGTTAGCTAAAAAATTGTTTTGGAACTTGTGGAATTTAATTTTCGGAAAAACACATATTCTCATCAAAATTGTATTTCATTTTAAATTTATCTTCATATTAGGTATCTCCTTTAACTGTAAACAGATTGATAAATGATTGTAAAAATTACGCAAAATCAGTAAAAACGGAAATCTGAAATACAAAGTATTAGAATTCTAAGGGTGAAACTAAAACTAAATTTTGAATTTTAAAGCACTTTGGTTTACAGATTTCTAAACATGTGCATTTCTTTTCATTAAATCTAATATTAAAGCTGTCTAAAATTTATGTTAATATTATAAATTAGCTTTTTTCTTAGATTTTTTTTTAATTTGCCAAGGAGTTCGCACTGAGAACTTTGTCAAACTCCAAATGGAACTCATAAATTAGAAAAGATTGCATAACTTTAACCCTCTCGGGTCTGATGTACTATTAATAGTAAATGTCTTTTAATTGAGTATTATTTTGTTTTAACAAACACTTTTATTACTGTTTACATGTTGTAATATTAGTATGTGTCAGTGCATTCATTATATGACTTCATTAAATTTTAGGCATTTAGTAATAATAGTAATAATAATAATAAACAGTTGATTAATTCTCTTTGGACAGTTTGCGGTTTTTTATTTCAAACATATATTTCATTTTTTTAATTTAAAATAAAGATTACTTTCCTGGAAGAATCACGTGTAATAAAGCGTAAAAAATATTAGAAAATTATAATATCAGTAAAATGTAGTTGTAATGTAATATTTTCTAAACATCTCCAAAAACTCTTCCTTAGTCTATTGTCATCTGAATATGAATTGAAAATAGTACTCAAAACAACAACGTTCGTTATTTTTCACACAATGAAATATTCATTAAATTCTAATTAATCTATATGCATGGTTAGCAAAATTTAACGTAAAAGTAATGCTGTCTAAATATTAAAAAAAAAAAAAAAATCGGACCCAAAAAAGTTATAACGAAAAGAGTTATATATAAAAAGCAAAATGGTTTCATTTCTTCCAGACTATCTGATGACGATTTGGCATTTGCATGTATGGCCCTTTTAAAAAGTTATTTTCAATATCTTCAAAGAGAAACTATTTTGGCTAGAGACGAATTTTATAAGTCAATTCCATATATATATATATTTTAAAGCTATTTTTATAAAATATTAAATTAGAATATAAATCAATAATTTTAACTATTTATTATTGATAAAAAAAACTTGTAAAAATATTAATTTGCTTAAACGTCAGTAAAAATTATTTTGTTTTTTAATCGTAGGAATAGCTAGACAGGTGAATTCTGGATTATATTTATTAAAAGATTAATTAAATATTAAAATTATTTACGAAGTTAAAACTAAAATCTCTAATCCAGACCAAGGTAAATATTACAAGTTTTTTTTTTTATCACAAACATATTTAATAACTTATTTAAAACTTAAATTTACATATGAATAAAATTTTTAAGAAATTTGTTAAATTTCCAAACATTTATCTCTTTGTGACCATAAAAATTAATTTTTCGTGAGAATGACCCAAAAGAACAGGGATATTGTGCAATACATTAACGAAAAAATATTATTCTATCTTAAAAAACCCAACATTTTGCACCAATTTCACAAGATAACATAGGCATTTTTAAAAAGAAAATGTAATTTAAAAATTTACAGTTACTTCTAAGTTTTTTTGAAAATAATAACTTCGACTACTTGTGTTCTAACAGTAAAGAGGAAATGGAATAAAGTTTTTTTCCTGTTAAAGAAAATAGACGAGTCTGATATTTCCATTGAAAGATTACACTTGCCCTCTCCATTCACATTGACATTTCCCTCAGTGTAGTACAGAATTTGAATCTGAAATTTCCTTTAAATAATGAGGAGCATCCCTCATTTGTTCAGCTGAAGAATTCTTTGTTAAAGTCATCGAATTTCTAGGCGATTATGCTTGAAAGAATAAAACTCTAATGAACATTGCATTGGACTTTTTGAAAAAATTGCTACATTTTACCTATTATTATAGTTTTCTTATCATATGGGCGGAATTTTATATGAAAAATGAATAATAGAAGTCTGCAACAGTAAAATTACTTTTAGAAATATGTAAGATCTGTAAATGAAGTTTGAGAACCAAAAACGTTTACTGATTTTGTGTTTAAATAGGAAACATATAAAAACTCGTGCACTAACATGACGGAATTTGAATTGAAGTTAGACATTGATTTAAAAATAATAGATAATGTTAAAACGGTTTTTAATGAGAATTTCACTATGCAAGGCAAGTTGCAATAAAACTGGCTGTGATTTCAGTAATTTATTTTTTACGCCAAATTTAGAAATAATTTGCCACGTCACCAAATAACGCTGAAATAATTTGGTGCATATATTTGTGCAATTATATGCCTACATATAAGTAAGCATTGCCTTACATAAGTATGCATTACAATGGTTCACTATTACACATTTCAGATCTTTTTTTAACACCATAAAGCTTCTATCTAAACACTTAAAAACAGCATTACCAACAGACAAACTTAGATATTGTGTAATAAGTACAGAGATGTTAATCTGTGAAGTAGTATCATAGCTTAAAATATTCAACATTTTGCATTAGTTTTAGAAGAAATTTCCAAAAAGAAAATGTAATTAAAAAAGTTTCTGTTACTTCTAAGTTTTTTAAAACTAATAAGTTTACCTACTTGTGTTCTGACGGTAAGGAGGAAATGGAATAAAGTTTTCTTTTCTGTTAAAGGAAATAGACGAGTCTGAGATTTCCATTGAAAGATTAAGCTTGCCCTCTTTATTCACTTTGACATTTTTCTCAGTGTGGAACAGAATTTGAATCTGAAACTTTCTTTAAATAATGAGGAGCATCCCTCATTTGTTCAGTTGAAGAATTCTTTGTTAAAGTGTGCTTCTTAAAGTCATCGAATTTCGAGGCGATCATGTTTGAACG
The DNA here is from genome assembly GCA_964019185.1 of Maratus speculifer. Classification (NCBI taxonomy): domain Eukaryota; kingdom Metazoa; phylum Arthropoda; class Arachnida; order Araneae; family Salticidae; genus Maratus; species Maratus speculifer. The sequence continues at coordinate 362,682,057 of OZ025290.1, read as the reverse complement.
AACTAAATTCTAATAAACATCACATTGGATTTTTTTTAAATCGAAATTTTATATAAAATAATAGTTTTTTATTATATGTGCATAATTTCATATGAATAAGGAATAATAGAGGTTTGCAATAATAAAATTACTTTTACGAATATGTGAGATCCGATGAAGTTTTAGAGCTAAATATATTTTCTGCTTTTGTATTTCAATAGGAAACATATAGACATTGTGTAACAGGGTTCGTACGCTATAAAAATGTTTTACCAGAATGTTTGTAAAGAAATATTTGCCTTATCTAATGGGAAACATTCTATTTTTAGATATAGCAATCAGTACTTTACAATTTTTCTGGTGCAAAACCCCCTAAAATCCCAGGAATCCCCTGATGCGTACGAACCCAGTGTAGTAAATACAGAGATGTTAATATGCGAAATAGCATCATAGTTTTAAATATTTTGCATTAGTTTTACAAGAAATTTTCAAAAAGGAAATGTTATTTAAAAATTTACAACTGCTTCTAAGTTTTCTTAAACCAAAAAATTTAGGTACTTGTATTCTGACAAGAAGGAGAAAATAGAATAATTTTCTTTCCTGTTAAAAATAAATAAATAAATAAATAAATAAATAAATAGACGAGTTTGAGCTTTCCATTGAAAGATTAAACTTTTCCCTCTCCATTCACTTTGACATTTCTTTAAGTGTAAAACAGAATTTGAATCTGAAACATCCTTTAAATAATGAGGAGCATCCCTCATTTGTTCAGCTGAAAATTTCTTTGTTAAAGTGTGTTTCTAAAAGTCACCGAATTTCGAGGCGATTATGTTTTTTCGTGAATTACACTCCAATAAACGTTACACTGGATTTTTTTTTTTTAAACTACTTAAACTTATCTATGGTTATAGGTTTTTTATTATGTTGGCAGGATTTTATTTGAAAAAATGAATAACAGAGGTTTGCAATAATAAAATTACTTTTATGAATATGCGAGATCTGTAAATGAAGTTTTAGTGCTAAATATGTTTTCTGCTTTTAATATTTTAACAGGAAACATTTGAAAATTCGTGCATTAACGTGACAGAATTTCAGTTAAAGTTAGACATTGATTAAAAAAAATTAAACAGTGTTAAAACGGCTTTTAATGAGAATTTCTCTATAAACAGCAAGTTGCAATGTGACTAGCCGTAATTTCAGCAATTTATTTTTAACGGCAAACTTGGAAATAATTTGCCTCTTCGCCGAAAAACGTTGCAATAATTTTTCATAGGTATTTGTGTAGTTATATGCCTACATATAAGTAAGCATTGCCTTACATAAGCATACATTACAATGGTTTACTATTATACATTTCAGATAATTTTTTAACACCTTAAAGCTTCTAGCTAAATACTTAACAACAGCATTACCAACAGACGAACTAAGACATTGTGTAATAAGTACAGAGATGTTAATCTGTGAAGTAGCATCATTGCTTAAAATATTCAATATTTTGCATTAGTTTTACAAGAAATTTCGAAAAAGAAAATGTAATTAAAAAAATTTCTGTTATTTTTATGTTTTCTTAAAATAATAACTTCAACTACTTGTGTTCTGACGGTAAAGGGGAAATGGAATAAAGTTTTCTTTCCTTTTAGGAAATAGGCGAGTCTGAGATTTACATTGAAAGATTAAGCTTGCCTTCTTCATTCACTTTGACATTTCTCTCAGTGTGGAACAGAATTTGAATCTGAAACCTTTAAATAATGAGGAGCGTCCCTCATTTGTTCAGTTGAAGAATTCTTTGTTAAAGTGTGCTTCTTAAAGTCACCGAATTTCGAGACCATTATGTTTGAACGAATTAAATTCTAATGGACGTTACATTGGAGTTTTTGAAAAAAAAAATCGAAATTTTATATAAGATTATAGTTTTCTTATTATATAAACAGAATTTCACATAAATAAGGAATAATAGAGATTCGCAATAATAAAATTACTTTTGCGAATATGTGAGATCCGTAAGTAAAGTTTTAGTGCTAAATATATTTTCTGCTTTTGTATTTTAACAGCAAACATGCAGACATTGTGTAATAAGTACAGAGAAGTTAATCTGCGAAATAGTATTATAGCTTAAAATATTTTGCATTAGTTTTACAAGATATTTCCAAAAGAAAATGTTATTTAAAACTTTACAACTGCTTCTAAGTTTTATAAAACTAAGAAGTTTAGGTTCTTGTATTCTGACAGGAAGGGGGAAATGGAATAAAGTTTTCTTTCCTGTTAAAGGGAATAGACGAGTCTGAGATTTCCATTGAAAGATTAAGCTTGTCCTCTCCATTCACTTTGACATTTCTCCCTGTGTAGAACAGAATTTGAATCTGAAACTTCCTTTAAATAATGAGGAGCATCCCTCATTTGTTCAGTTGAAGAATTCATTGTTAAAGAGTGCTTCTTAAAGTCATCGAATTTCGAAACGATTGTGTTTTCGTGAACTAAATTCTAATAAACATCACATCGGATTTTTGTAAAAAGAAAACAATCAAAATTTTATGTGAGATTAATGTTTTTTGTTATATAGGTAAAATTTCACATGAAGAAGGAATAATAGAAGTCAGCAACAATAAAATTATTTTTAGAAATATGTAAGATCTGTAAATGAAGTTTGAGAACCAAAAAGTTTACTGCTTTTGTGTTTTAATAGGAAACATATAAAAACTCGTGCACTAACATGACGGGATTTGAATTGAAGTTAGATATTGATTTAAAAATAGTAGATAGTGTTAAAACGGTTTTTAATGAAAATTTAACTATGTAGGACAAGTTGCAATAAAACTGGCTGCGATTTCAGTAATTTATTTTTTAAGCCAAATTTGGAAATAATTTGCCATGTCGCCAAAAAACAATTTGGCACATGGATTTGTGCAATTATATGCCTACATATAAGTAAGTATTGCCTTACATTAGTATACACTACAATGGTTTACTGTTACATATCTCAAATTTTTCTATTTTAACATCATAAAGCTTCCAACTAAATACTTAACAACAGCATTACCAAGAGATGGACTGAGACATTGTCTAATAAGTACAGAGATGTTAATCTGCGAAATATTATCAGGGCTTAAAATATTCAGCATTTTTCATTAGTTTTACAAGAAATTTCCTAAATATTATTTAAAAACTTACAACTGCTTCTAACTTTTCTAAACTAATAACTTTAGCCACTTGTGCTTCGATGTTAAGGATTAGGCAAACAAGGAAATGAAATAAACTTATTTTTCCTGTTGAAGAAAATAGACGAAATTCGTATCAAAGATTAAGATTGCCCTCTCCATTCATTTCGACATTTCTGTCTATTCAGAACGGAAGTTGAATCTGGAACCTCCTTTAAATAATGAGAAGTACCCTTCATTTGTTCGGATGAAGAATTCTTTGTTAAAGTGTGATTCTTAAAAATCGTCAAATTTTGAGGCGATTATGTTTTTGCGAATTAAATTCTAATGGACGTTACCTTGGACTTTTTGAAAAAAATGACTTTTTAAAAACTGTCCAATCTTTTTTATGATTATAAATTTCTTATTGTATAGGCAAAATTTTGTTTGAAAAATGAAGAATAGAGGTTTGAAATAATAAAAATTAATGTTTGGAATACGCGAGATTTGCAAATTAAGTTTGAGTGCTAAAAATATTTGTATTTTAATAAATATTAGATAAAATCTCGTGCATTGTGTTCATTGTAGAACCTCAATTAATGTCAACTATTAATTAAAAAATAGCTATCGTTAAAACGGCTTTGAATGAGAATTTTACTACACAGGCTAAGTTGCAAAAAATTAGTCTTAATTTCGGTTTTTTTTTTAAGCTAAATTTGAAAATAATTTACCTTATTGCATGTATTGCGCTACATAAGTAGATACTATGGTGGATTATTACATACATCAAATTTTACTATTTTAACACAATATAGCTTTTATGTAAATATCCAACGACAGCATTATCAAGATATCGACTGAGTCTATGTGTAATTTGTACTTATATGTTAATCTGGTAAGTACAGGGTGTGTACAGGGTCCTCATAGACAAATACCATGTCACACAGTTTTTCACCAATTGCATCATTGTCAATTGTGTGAAAGAGGTTCTTCTTCCGTCTTTATCAAGAAGCTGACCGATGAAGGGCTGTATTCAGTGCAAGATTGGAAGAAATTGTCTTGAATTAAATAGCTGATAGGCCCGAATCAAGTTCAATAGCTGTTGCACATAATGTAGATGTAAGTTAACCGACTAATTGAATAGTATTAAGTAAAAATCGATTTCACCCTGTCCATTTTTAGCCAATACAAACTTTGAATTAGAAAGAAAATCCCCTGCACCTGAACGTCTGCCAATGAATTTTGAAGCAACTTGTATACATGTATTGCAGTCGTATTTTACAGCTCATATCCTATTTAAAGATTAGGTAAGGTTTACACGCGATGGTTTACTTATTGCGCACCATTTCCTTGTGTAGGCAACCGATTATCCACATGCAACTTGATCACATGCGTATCAACAACGATCTTCTGTGAATGTGAGGGCAACTACTAGTAACGTCTATTTCATTGGTTCATATCTACTACCGAAGAGAGTCGATGGCCATTGTTATCTTATTTATTTATTTATTGGAACAGGTTTTACTAGAACTGCTGCAAGATGTTCCGATTGCCATTCGTAACCAAATAGGGTTTCAACATGATATTGCGGCAGTTCACTTCATCGCTGATATATGCAATTACCTGAATGCCACATTTGGTACTCGGTGGATTGGGCATGGTGGTTAAGTTCTTTGGCCAATCCGATTATCCGATTTATCGAGGATCTATTTCATTTTATGGGAGCATCTGAAGAGTCTTGCTTATGAGATTCTTGTTAACTCAGACGAAAATCTCGTTGATCGTATATCCGTGACTGCTGTTTACATGTAGAAATGCTTGGCATTTTTAGAAATGTACGTCAATCATTCCACCGAGTCTGCGAAGCATTTATTACATTTAGAGAGCACAATTTCGAACAATTATTGCAATATTATTGCATGCATTATTTATTATCTGTAAACTACACTGTAAATAAACACTTCGTCTTTCTAGTCTTCTATTTCGTGTGTTTGACAGATTTGCTAGTATTGCATTTTTTTTTATTATTAATAAAATTTTTTGATTTCAAACCGAAAATTTAGAAAGTTGACTTTTTTTAATGTAATCATAAAAGGAATTAAAAAAAAAAGAAAAGCATAGAAATTTTCTGGTATGACTGAGAAATTTTGAAATAAAATAGGGCTAAATTTGCCACTTTTGCAGCCATACATTCCTACACAATAAATGATTGTTACAGCGTCGTGTAACAACACTTAAACTTTATACCGAAAATTTAGAATAACCTTGTATTTTCATAGCTTAGAATATTCAACATTTTGCATTTGTTTTACAAGAAATTTCCAAAAAGAAAATATTATTTAGAAATTTACAAGTACTTCAAACTTTTCTAAAACTCTTTAGTTTAACTAAACTTTAACTAAAACTAATACGTAGTCTGATGTTAAGTATTAGGTAAAGGAGGAGAATGGAATATAGTTTTCTTTCTGTAAAGATAATAGACGTGTCTGAGATTTCTATGAAAGTTTAAGATTGCCCTCTCCATTCACTTTGACGTTTCCCTCAGTGTAGAACAGAATTTGAATCTGAAACCTCTTTTAAATAATGAGGAGCATCGCTCATTTGTTTAGCTGTAGAATTCTTTGTCAAAGTGTGCTCCTTAAAGTCATTAAATTTCGAGGCGATTATGTTTGGGGGAGAACTCTAATGAACGTCGTGTTGTACAAGAGTTGCTTTTGAAAACTGTTCGACCTTTCTCTTATGATTATAGATTTTTATTTGTATGGACATAAAGATATTTAAAAGTGGATGAAGTTTGAAATAATAAAGTTTGTTTAAGGAACACGAGAAAATGGTAATTCAATTCAACTACTGAAAAAGTTTTAATTTTTTATTTCCTAATGTATAATAGATAAAAGGTTTTGAACTATGAAATATTTTCAACTAACATCAGATATTTATTAAACAAAAATGCCTATATAATGTCGAATTTCAATTGTGACATTTCGTGGAAATCGCCAATGAAAAGTTGGCTTTGTTTTTAGTAACGTAAGTTTACCCACATTTTAACGATATATTACCAACACTCAAAACAATTTTCCCCATTTTACGGAATATTTACCGGCACCACTTCTGCTAGTACACTTCTTTCAATTGACGAATAGCCGTTTTTTTTTTTTTTTTTTTCAGCGATTCAGGAGGTAAAATATCCGTCAGTTGATGGAAGCCGTGAAACAGCAAAAGCGATTTATGTTGGATTCGAAACAACCTCCCAACTGTTACAAGGCGAAGACGCTAGCGAAATTACAGTAGAACCTCGCTAATTCGGACCCCAGTAATCCGGATCTCCGGATAATCCGGATCGGTAAGGTCATTTTTTTTCAAGTTTGAGAAGCGATTGGCTAATTTCCATAAAATTAACTTGTTTCATCGTCGTATTCTGAATATAAAAAAAAACTTTTTCTGAAATCTTTTCGGAGGAATTAAGCAAAGTAAACATTTTTACTGTCTATAAATATTCAATAAGTTTAACATAAAGGTGATTTCCTTTCAGTAAGTATGTTTTAGTTTATTTCATTTTTTCTAGTTCATCAGATGATCCGGATTGAGTCCGGTCCCAATTAATCCGAATTATCGGTGTTTTACTGTACCTGAATGCCACATTTGGAACTCGACGGATTGGACGTAGTGGATAAGTTCTTTGGCAACTCCGACCACCCAATTTATCTATTTCTTTTCAGGAAGACATCTGAAGAGTCTTGTTTATGAGACTCCATTTGACTCAGACGAAAATTTGGTTGCTTGTATATCTATCACAGCTGCTTGACAGCTTTAGAAATGTACGTCAATCATTCCGTCGACGCTGCGAAGCATACATTGCAATTGGTGGGCGCAATTTTGAACAGTTATTGTAATATTATTCTCTGCATTATTTATTATCTGTAAATTACGCTGTAAATAAACCCTTTGTTTTTCTATTCATACATTTCCTATATTTGTCAGATTTGCCAGTTTTGATTTTTTTTTTTTTTTTTTTTTTTTTTTTTTTTTTTTTTTTTTTTTAACAAAAATTTTGATTTTACATCAGAAATTTTAAAAGATTTTTTTTGTATATGTAATTATGAAATATATGTCTTAATTAAAGAAAAAAAATGTATAGGAATTTTCTAGTATAAATGAGAAATTTTGAAGTAAAAAGAAGGGCCTAATAGGCCCCCTGGTGTTTGTATTTCAACGCGCCCCTTACGCCTACACATAGCTATTCAATTAATGATTGTTACAATGACCAATACCAGCACTTAAATTTTGTACAATTTGTTTAGAATCACCCTGTATTTTTATAGCTTAAAATATTTAGCATTTTGCATTAGTTTTACAAGAACTTTCCAAAAAGAAAATATTATTTAGAAATTTACAAGTACTTCAAACTTTTCTAAAACTCCTTAGTTTAACTAAACTTTAACTAAAACTAATACGTGTTCTGATGTTAAGTATTAGGCAAAGGGGGAGAATGAAATATAGTTTTCTTTCCTGTTAAAGATAATAGATAAGTCTGCGATTTCTATGAAATATTAAGATTGCCCTCTCCATTCACTTTGACGTTTCTCTCAGTGTGGAACAGAATTTGAATCTGAAACCTCTTTTAAATAATGAGGAGCATCGCTCATTTGTTTAGCTGTAGAATTCTTTGTTAAAGTGTGCTCCTTAAAGTCATCAAATTTCGAGGCGATTATGTTTGGGGGAGAACTCTAATGAACGTCGTGTTGTACAAGACTTGCTTTTGAAAACTGTTCGATCTTTCTCTTATGATTATAGATTTTTTATTTGTATGGACATAAAGATATTTAAAAGTAAATGAAGTTTGAAATAATAAAGTTTGTTTAAGGAATACGAGAAAATGGTAATTCAATTTAACTACTGAAAAAGTTTTCCTTCTTTATTTCCTAATGTATAATAGATAAAAGGTTCTGAACTATGAAAGATTTTCAACTAACATTAGATATTTATAAAAAAAAATGCCTATATAATGACGAGTTTCAATTGTGACATTTCGTGGAAATCGCCAATGAAAAGTTGGCTTTGTTTTTAGTAACGTAAGTTTACCCACATTTTAACGATATTTTACCAACACTCAAAACAAATTTCCCCATTTCATGGAATATTTAGCGGCACCACTTGTGCCAGTACACTTCTTTCAATTGACGAATATCCGTTTTTTTATGTTTTTTTTGTTTGTTTTTTCTGTTTTTTTTTTTATTGCGTTTCAGAAGGTAAAATATCCGTCAGTTGATGAAAGCCGTGAAACAGCAAAAGCGATTAATGCTGGATTCGAAACAACCTTCCCACTGTTACGAGGCGATTTTCTGTAAGTATGTTTTAGTTTATTTCATTTTTTCTAATTCATCAGATAATCCGGATTGAGTCCGGTCCCAATTAATCCGAATTATCGGTGTTTTACTGTACCTGAATGCCACATTTGGAACTCGACGGATTGGACGTAGTGGATAAGTTCTTTGGCAACTCCGATCACCCGATTAATCTATTTCTTTTCATGGAGTACATCTAAAGAGTCTTATTTATGAGACTCCATTTGACTCAGACGAAAATTTGATTGCTTGTATATCCATCACAGCTTTTAGACAGCTTTAGAAATGTACGTCAATCATTCCATCGACGCTGTGAAGCATATATTGCAATTGGTGGGCGCAATTTTGAACAGTTATTGTAATATTATTCTCTGCATTATTTATTATCTGAAAATTACACTGTAAATAAACCCTTTGTTTTTCTATTCATACATTTCCTATATTTGTCAGATTTGCCAGTTTTGCATTTTTTTAAAAAAATCAAAAATTTTGATTTTACATCGGAAATTTTAAAAGATTTTTTTTTTGTATATGTAATTATGAAATATCTGTCTTAATTAATGAAAAAAGTGTGTAGGAATTTTCTAGTATGAATGAGGAATTCTGAAGTAAAAAGAAGGGCCTAATAGGCCCCCTGGTGTTTGTATTTCAACGCGTCCCTTACGCCTACACATATCTATTCAATTAATGATTGTTACAATGACCAATACCAGCACTTAAATTTTGTACAATTTGTTTAGAATCACCCTGTATTTTTATAGCTTAAAATATTCAGCATTTTGCATTAGTTTTACAAGAACTTTCCAAAAAGAAAATATTATTTAGAAATTTACAAGTACTTCAAACTTTTCTAAAACTCCTTAGTTTAACTAAACTTTAACTAAAACTAATACGTGTTCTGATGTTAAGTATTAGGCAAAGGGGGAGAATGAAATATAGTTTTCTTTCCTGTTAAAGATAATAGATAAGTCTGCGATTTCTATGAAATATTAAGATTGCCCTCTCCATTCACTTTGACGTTTCTCTCAGTGTGGAACAGAATTTGAATCTGAAACCTCTTTTAAATAATGAGGAGCATCGCTCATTTGTTTAGCTGTAGAATTCTTTGTTAAAGTGTGCTCCTTAAAGTCATCAAATTTCGAGGCGATTATGTTTGGGGGAGAACTCTAATGAACGTCGTGTTGTACAAGACTTGCTTTTGAAAACTGTTCGATCTTTCTCTTATGATTATAGATTTTTTTTTGTATGGACATAAAGATATTTAAAAGTTGATGAAGTTTGAAATAATAAAGTTTGTTTAAGGACTACGAGAAAATGGTAATTCAATTTAACTACTGAAAAAGTTTTCCTTCTTTATTTCCTAATGTATAATAGATAAAAGGTTCTGAACTATGAAAGATTTTCAACTAACATTAGATATTTATTTAAAAAAAAATGCCTATATAATGTCGAGTTTCAATTGTGACATTTCGTGGAAATCGCCAATGAAAAGTTGGCTTTGTTTTTAGTAACGTAAGTTTACCCACATTTTAACGATATTTTACCAACACTCAAAACAATTTTCCCCATTTCATGGAATATTTAGCGGCTCCACTTGTGCCAGTACACTTCTTTCAATTGACGAATATCCGTTTTTTTTTCTGTTTTTTTTTTGTTTGTTTTTTCTGTTTTTTTTTATTATTGCGTTTCAGGAGGTAAAATATCCGTCAGTTGATGAAAGCCGTGAAACAGCAAAAGCGATTAATGCTGGATTCGAAACAACCTTCCCACTGTTACGAGGCGATTTTCTGTAAGTATGTTTTAGTTTATTTCATTTTTTCTAATTCATCAGATAATCCGGATTGAGTCCGGTCCCAATTATTCCAAATTATCGGTGTTTTACTGTACCTGAATGCCACATTTGGAACTCGACGGATTGGACGTAGTGGATAAGTTCTTTGGCAACTCCGATCACCCGATTAATCTATTTCTTTTCATGGAGTACATCTAAAGAGTCTTATTTATGAGACTCCATTTGACTCAGACGAAAATTTGATTGCTTGTATATCCATCACAGCTTTTAGACAGCTTTAGAAATGTACGTCAATCATTCCATCGACGCTGTGAAGCATATATTGCAATTGGGGGGCGCAATTTTGAACAGTTATTGTAACATTATTCTCTGCATTATTTATTATCTGAAAATTACACTGTAAATAAACCCTTTGTTTTTCTATTCATACATTTCCTATATTTGTCAGATTTGCCAGTTTTGCATTTTTTCAAAAAAATCAAAAATTTTGATTTTACATCGGAAATTTTAAAAGATTTTTTTTTGTATATGTAATTATGAAATATCTGTCTTAATTAATGAAAAAAGTGTGTAGGAATTTTCTAGTATGAATGAGGAATTCTGAAGTAAAAAGAAGGGCTTAATAGGCCACCTGGTGTTTGTATTTCAACGCGTCCCTTACGCCTACACATATCTATTCAATTAATGAGTGTTACAATGACCAATACCAGCACTTAAATTTTGTACAATTTGTTTAGAATCACCCTGTATTTTTATAGCTTAAAATATTCAGCATTTTGCATTAGTTTTACAAGAACTTTCCAAAAAGAAAATATTATTTAGAAATTTACAAGTACTTCAAACTTTTCTAAAATTCCTTAGTTTAACTAAACTTTAACTAAAACTAATACGTGTTCTGATGTTAAGTATTAGGCAAAGGGGGAGAATGAAATATAGTTTTCTTTCCTGTTAAAGATAATAGATAAGTCTGCGATTTCTATGAAATATTAAGATTGCCCTCTCCATTCACTTTGACGTTTCTCTCAGTGTGGAACAGAATTTGAATCTGAAACCTCTTTTAAATAATGAGGAGCATCGCTCATTTGTTTAGCTGTAGAATTCTTTGTTAAAGTGTGCTCCTTAAAGTCATCAAATTTCGAGGCGATTATGTTTGGGGGAGAACTCTAATGAACGTCGTGTTGTACAAGACTTGCTTTTGAAAACTGTTCGATCTTTCTCTTATGATTATAGATTTTTTATTTGTATGGACATAAAGATATTTAAAAGTGGATGAAGTTTGAAATAATAAAGTTTGTTTAAGGAATACGAGAAAATGGTAATTCAATTTAACTACTGAAAAAGTTTTCCTTCTTTATTTCCTAATGTATAATAGATAAAAGGTTCTGAACTATGAAAGATTTTCAACTAACATTAGATATTTATAAAAAAAAATGCCTATATAATGACGAGTTTCAATTGTGACATTTCGTGGAAATCGCCAATGAAAAGTTGGCTTTGTTTTTAGTAACGTAAGTTTACCCACATTTTAACGATATTTTACCAACACTCAAAACAAATTTCCCCATTTCATGGAATATTTAGCGGCACCACTTGTGCCAGTACACTTCTTTCAATTGACGAATATCCGTTTTTTTATGTTTTTTTTGTTTGTTTTTTCTGTTTTTTTTTTATTGCGTTTCAGAAGGTAAAATATCCGTCAGTTGATGAAAGCCGTGAAACAGCAAAAGCGATTAATGCTGGATTCGAAACAACCTTCCCACTGTTACGAGGCGATTTTCTGTAAGTATGTTTTAGTTTATTTCATTTTTTCTAATTCATCAGATAATCCGGATTGAGTCCGGTCCCAATTAATCCGAATTATCGGTGTTTTACTGTACCTGAATGCCACATTTGGAACTCGACGGATTGGACGTAGTGGATAAGTTCTTTGGCAACTCCGATCACCCGATTAATCTATTTCTTTTCATGGAGTACATCTAAAGAGTCTTATTTATGAGACTCCATTTGACTCAGACGAAAATTTGATTGCTTGTATATCCATCACAGCTTTTAGACAGCTTTAGAAATGTACGTCAATCATTCCATCGACGCTGTGAAGCATATATTGCAATTGGTGGGCGCAATTTTGAACAGTTATTGTAATATTATTCTCTGCATTATTTATTATCTGAAAATTACACTGTAAATAAACCCTTTGTTTTTCTATTCATACATTTCCTATATTTGTCAGATTTGCCAGTTTTGCATTTTTTTAAAAAAATCAAAAATTTTGATTTTACATCGGAAATTTTAAAAGATTTTTTTTTGTATATGTAATTATGAAATATCTGTCTTAATTAATGAAAAAAGTGTGTAGGAATTTTCTAGTATGAATGAGGAATTCTGAAGTAAAAAGAAGGGCCTAATAGGCCCCCTGGTGTTTGTATTTCAACGCGTCCCTTACGCCTACACATATCTATTCAATTAATGATTGTTACAATGACCAATACCAGCACTTAAATTTTGTACAATTTGTTTAGAATCACCCTGTATTTTTATAGCTTAAAATATTCAGCATTTTGCATTAGTTTTACAAGAACTTTCCAAAAAGAAAATATTATTTAGAAATTTACAAGTACTTCAAACTTTTCTAAAACTCCTTAGTTTAACTAAACTTTAACTAAAACTAATACGTGTTCTGATGTTAAGTATTAGGCAAAGGGGGAGAATGAAATATAGTTTTCTTTCCTGTTAAAGATAATAGATAAGTCTGCGATTTCTATGAAATATTAAGATTGCCCTCTCCATTCACTTTGACGTTTCTCTCAGTGTGGAACAGAATTTGAATCTGAAACCTCTTTTAAATAATGAGGAGCATCGCTCATTTGTTTAGCTGTAGAATTCTTTGTTAAAGTGTGCTCCTTAAAGTCATCAAATTTCGAGGCGATTATGTTTGGGGGAGAACTCTAATGAACGTCGTGTTGTACAAGACTTGCTTTTGAAAACTGTTCGATCTTTCTCTTATGATTATAGATTTTTTTTTGTATGGACATAAAGATATTTAAAAGTTGATGAAGTTTGAAATAATAAAGTTTGTTTAAGGAATACGAGAAAATGGTAATTCAATTTAACTACTGAAAAAGTTTTCCTTCTTTATTTCCTAATGTATAATAGATAAAAGGTTCTGAACTATGAAAGATTTTCAACTAACATTAGATATTTATTTTAAAAAAAAATGCCTATATAATGTCGAGTTTCAATTGTGACATTTCGTGGAAATCGCCAATGAAAAGTTGGCTTTGTTTTTAGTAACGTAAGTTTACCCACATTTTAACGATATTTTACCAACACTCAAAACAATTTTCCCCATTTCATGGAATATTTAGCGGCTCCACTTGTGCCAGTACACTTCTTTCAATTGACGAATATCCGTTTTTTTTTCTGTTTTTTTTTTGTTTGTTTTTTCTGTTTTTTTTTATTATTGCGTTTCAGGAGGTAAAATATCCGTCAGTTGATGAAAGCCGTGAAACAGCAAAAGCGATTAATGCTGGATTCGAAACAACCTTCCCACTGTTACGAGGCGATTTTCTGTAAGTATGTTTTAGTTTATTTCATTTTTTTCTAATTCTTCGGATAATCCGGATTGAGTCCGGTCCCAATTATTCCAAATTATCGGTGTTTTACTGTACCTGAATGCCACATTTGGAACTCGACGGATTGGACGTAGTGGATAAGTTCCTTGGCAACTCCGACCACCCGATTTATCTATTTCTTTTCATGAGGACATCTGAAGAGTCTTGTTTATGAGACTCCATTTGACTCAGACGAAAATTTGGCTGCTTGTATATCTATCACAGCTGCTTGACAGCTTTAGAAATGTACGTCAATCATTCCATCGACGCTGCGAAGCATACATTGCAATTGGTGGGCGCAATTTTGAACAGTTATTGTAATATTATTCTCTGCATTATTTATTATCTGTAAATTGCGCTGTAAATAAACCCTTTGTTTTTCTATTCATACATTTCCTATATTTGTCAGATTTGCCAGTTTTGCATTTTTTTTTAAATCAAAAATTTTGATTTTACATCGGAAATTTTAAAAGATTTTCTTTTGTATATGCAATTATGAAATATCTGTCTTAAATAAAGAAAAAAAAGTATACGAATTTTCTAGTATAAATGAGAAATTCTGAAGTAAAAAGAAGAGTCTAATAGCCCCCCTGGTGTTTGTATTTCAACGCGCCCCTTACGCTCACACATATCTATTCAATTAATGATTGTTACAATGACCAATACCAGCACTTAAATTTTCTATAATTTATTTAGAATCACCCTGTATTTTCATAGCTTAAAATTTTCAGCATTTTGCATTAGTTTTACAAGAACTTTCCAAAAAAAAATATTATTTAGAAATTTACAAGTATTTCAAACTTTTCTAAAACTCCTTAGTTTAACTAAACTTTAACTAAAACTAATACGTGTTCTGATGTTAAGTATTAGGCAAAGGAGGAGAATGAAATATAGTTTTCTTTCCTGTTAAAGATAATAGATAAGTCTGAGATTTCTATGAAATATTAAGATTGCCCTCTCCATTCACTTTGACCTTTCTTCTAGTGTAGAACTGAATTTGAATCCGAAACCTCTTTTAAATAATGAGGAGCATCGCTCATTTGTTTAGCTGTAGAATTCTTTGTTAAAGTGTGCTCCTTAAAGTCATCAAATTTCGAGGCGATTATGTTTCGGGGAAGAACGCTAATGAACGTCGTGTTGTACAAGATTTGCTTTTGAAAAGTGTTCGGTCTTTCTCTTATGATTATAGATTTCTTATTTGTGTGGACATAAAGATATTTGAAAGTGGATGAAGTTTGAAAAAATAAAGTTTGTTTAAAGAATACGAGAAAATGGTAATTCAATTCAACTACTGAAAAAGTTTTTCTTCTTTATGTTCTAATGTATAATGGATAAGGACTTTTGAACTATAAAAGAATTTAAAATAATGTTAGCTATTTATTAAACAAAAGAAACTATATAATGCAGGGTTTTAATTGTAGCATTACGTGAAAATCGCCAATTAGGGAAAAGTTGGCTTTGTTTTTAGTAATGTAAGTTTAGCTAAAGTTTGACTATAATTTACCAAATGTCGCCGCAACTTACATTTATTTGTACGTATGTGGTAAAGTACATATGTGTATACACACATGTTTTTTGTGAGTAATTGAAGCAATGCATTGTTACATTTGCCTTATATTTCAACAACATAACGTATAATTTTAAACATTTAATCTAACAACTTTATGATAATATTTATGAGGTTTCTCCTTTGCTTCTCAGGGGCAACATTTCAAAAGTTTCTTAGTGTGAGTGGGAAGTTCTATGATGAGGGTAAAATTTCTCTTAATCTTGTTTTCCAAATCTGAGAATCAATTGGTATCGTTTTATTTTTACCTATATTTTAAAATTAGTCAAAGTACTCGTTAATGATGATTTGTCACAATTAAGAAACATTGCACTAGCGAAGTTTTTGAAAAATGTTTTAGAATTATGAATTTCTTTGGTTAAAGTGTTTATTTAATATTAAGTTTTTATTTTAGTGAAATCTGACAAGAACTTTTAGCTTTTATGCAGTTATAGAATATTACTTTGAATCTCACCTGTGACAATTGATACTTTTCGCAACTATCTAACTTCTTTGCGGAAGTGGGGGGGAGGGGGTAACTGTCCCCATATTCACCTCTAAGTGTCACTAATGTACATTCTGAAGTTATTTATTTTAAAAAAAGAATAAATAAAATAAACTTTTCTTTTTTGTTAAAGAAAATGTATGTCTAGAGATTTTCATGAAATACTAAGATTTTCTCCTCTTCATAAACTCTGATCTTACTCCCTGTGTTGTTGAATCTGAAAGCTACTTTAACCTGTTTAGACCCTGAGTCTTCATTCAGGACTCTCTGTTCCTTTACTTATAAAAACTAAAATGTCTGATATTTTTACATTTCTACATCATTTCCCAATACCTGAATGTTTTATGCGTTAAAAGCAAACGAATAATTGCATGCCTATGAGCTGAATCCCTCATAAAATGAATGTTATTTTCATCTGAGTTTGCAAAATGCGTAAAAATTTCGAAAGGACAGTGTGACCAAGAGAGAGATAAGTTTTCATAAGTATTCAACTTAAACCTTTTTCAATCATTTTTTATGCTTTTGTAAATTATTTACTTGTTTTAAATTCTTATTTGTGATAGCGCTAATACTGGTGAATGGTGATTAACTTGATGTTTTAAGGCAGTTTGTAGTTGTAGATCTATATTTTTGAACCTAAACTACTAAGCGCGTAAAGGATCAATTTCAGAAAATATATTTTTTTCTGTCATTTACGTAGTCATTTTTTCGAAAAAAACCCCTATGAATAAGTATTTGTATTTTATTTTATCTTCGGAACTGAAAATGTTAAATGATGAGGAGCATCTCTCATACGTTTAGTTGAAGACTTCCTTGTTAACGTGTACTCCTCAAAGTCATCAAATTTCAAGACATTCTAATGAATATCGTATTGGACAACAATAACGTTTGAAAACTGGTTGTTCTTGTCTATAATTATTGATTTTTCATTATATGGAGAAATGTTAATTTAAAAATGAATACTAGAAGTTAAAAACAACAAAATAACTTTTAGGAAGTGTAGAAATTTAAATACCGAGTTTGTATTATAGTCTTTCATCTGATCTTGTAACACAATTTTACCTGACCCCCAACCCGATTCGCATTTTATGTTATTATGTCGTTATTCGCTGCGAAATGTGTCAAAAAAGTGACAAAAAAAATTGATAGAATCCTTTTCTGATTATGGTCAGGCATCATAATGACTAATTAAAAGGAAACCATTATACATAGCAGGTAAAGAGTAGTAAAATCTAATATGGGAGGCTTCGAATAAATATTCAGGAGTTTGTCTTGAACACTTGTGTTGAGTTTTTTTAACAATAAAATTCTAATTTATAAGCAAAAATTTTTTTTTTTTCATGAACCCATGAATATTCAATCAGTCTATATCGAAAGTAGTTTAACAGTTCAACCAGTTAATAACAACGAAACAAAGCTTTATGCTCTTAGCATCGTAAAGTTTAGGCCTATAACTAATAATTTGGCCTCTCACTTACACAACAATGATAAGTTCGTTATTAAACAACCAGACTTCTGTCATAAATATACATCATAAATTCATAAAATCTACAAAGTATATTCATCCTCCAAAAGAAAAAAATGTTCTTTGCCAACTTACTCATTGTATCACTATATCAAAGTTTTCAAAGTAGACAAAAATAATTCGTAAGAAAAAGGTCTAATCTGAAAATACACCGCTTAAAAATCAAATTACAGTCGACTCTTGCTAATTCGAAATCGGATAATTCGAATTTTCGCTTAATTCGAACTAAACATGAAGTCCCGAAATTTTCAATGGCAGAATAACGGTAAAAATTTTCATTAAGGCGAAGGTGGACCTTCAAATCGACAAAAATCATACAGAATTTCAATAAATACTTTTCTTTACCCAACTCATGAAGCACTTATTATAAGTTTATCATAAGTATATTATAAGTGCATTACAAGTAATATTCATTTCTTATATGGTATTTAATGTTATTTATTATTGAAATACTAATAGTTTAAACTTAAAAATGGATTTTCTCAAAATAAAAATTTCGAGATAATGTCAATTTTCAAAATGTTCCATGCGCATCCTTAATTTTCTGAGTTCTTCAAAATTTGTTATGTGATTATCTTAGTTAAGAAATGTTAGTTAAAATAATTGTACTTCGGAACTCATAAGCTGTAAATTCTTTATCGAAAGAATGATTTACAGTGTTTTTTCACTACAAAAATTGGTTTTTCGACTTATTATTATAATTATTAATTTTTATTTTCTATTTATGTTTAGAATTTAAACTAAGTTTTACTCTTAGGTCTAAAAAGTATCCCATAAATAAAAATTTTTATTTTATATGCAAAATAAATGCGCATGGAGCATTTACAATTAATTAATTATTTCAATAATTAATAATTAATAATTACCAAAGTAATTAATATTTTTCCTTAAAATTTTAGCTTTTCTTAAATAACTACAATTGTAATTACATATTTCATTTTCAAGCAAATCGGTTCAAAAGAAAAAAACATTTTGAGAGTCCAACTTCGCCTTAATTCGAACTCATTTTCTCTTGACTTCTTTTAATTCGAACTAACGATAGTTCCGATTTTTTATTTTTCTTTTCTTTCTCACGGATTTCAGATCATTTGAATAACTTAATTTCTTTGATTTTTGTGAAAATTGTTCCGAACGAGTATACATATAATCCAATGAATTTGATATTCACTTTCTTAGTGCCCCGTCTGTCCTTCAGTGACGCTTTAAATTTTTCTTTCATTGTGTCTATTTCTAATCTTTTAATTAGTTTATGTATTTATACATTCTAATTTAATATTAAGTCATATTCTACTGATAGCACACGAAATAAACTTAAAAAACACTATGAAATTAATTCCTTTGTAATAGTATCATATTAAGCATGTGTTTTAATTTCATATTTTCTGTAATTCGAACTTCGGATAATTCGAACATTTCTTGTGGTCCGGACGAGTTCGAATTAACGAGAGCTGACTGTATGTGGGTATATTCTTCACATTCGAATTAATGCTATAAATATCATCGAAAATAATAAATCAAATGAAAGTTGGAAAATCAGAATTCAAAAGAAGAACTTTTTTGAGCGTCTTATTTATACACGAAAAAAATGTAGCTTTAATTAATAGCTAAAGTATAACGCATTTTACTTTTAGATACTTATAACCATGCTTAATAATGACAAAAGAATCGACGTATAAGAATAAAAAATTTTATGAAATGGTGTTTTTATCAATGATATAAAGATTAGTGAAACTAAATATACAAATTTTCAAATTTTAAAAATGCATTACTCTAATTTTCTTAAGTGGAAAAATGTTCGACTTACGTTTTTAAATGATATTGGATCCTAGCTTTTTCTAAAGATTTTGAAACAAAATTCTTTTCTTTCGTCCGTTTAAAAGGAAATAAATAAAAATCTTAATGAAATATGAAACACAAAAACATATAAATAAATGAATAATTCGAGATGAGGAGTTTTTATTTTGTACTCTAATGGAAAACGGAATAAGCTATATATTATAAAAATAAATAATTTCTGTTTTATCGCCGTATATTTCGGAGACTAATATTCGTACTTCAAAAATCTTTATTTTAGTAATCAAATTATGATGTTATTTGAGTGGGAGAAAAATAAAAGATCAAAATGGAAATTAGACTAAAAAATTGAGTTATTTTTCTGATACTATGTAATTTATAGAAAAATAAAATAACTTTCCTTTATTCCAAATTATAATATGCCTAAACTCTTCTATTTTTTTATTCTAATTAATCAAAAGTAAAGTAATATAACATATTTTACGAGAAATATATGTTTTTTTACTTTGTTATTTTAAAACCTTTAAAACGCTTTTAAAATTAATTAAACGAATAAAATTTCTGAAAGATTTTTAAAACAAAATAAAGTATTTTTTCTGATAATAACTTGCTAATATACGCTGCTTTCCAATTAAAAAGAAAAATAAAAATAAAATGTAATTAAATTATTTGACATTATCGATTTATCTTTTTATAAAGGACAAACGTATCTGTTCGTAACGTTAAAGTCATTTTGAAGATGACAACAACATTAGACAATACAATTTTACTTTTATTGTAATTTCATATACTTTTAAACATCGCATATTAAAAATTTTTACACTAATGAATGGAATAGATGTTATTGGAAATGCTTTGTTTTTCAAAACTATATTGTAATTTAATTAAAAATTCTATCGCGATTTATTCATTTTTTTCGGTTAAAAAGAGATGTTCAAGATTTTTTTTTTCAAACTATCACTATCGCCTGTAGACGACTATGAAAGATAAATCCATTTGCACTTTAGGGGTCTGAGGCACATTCTCAGATAATTTTTATTTATCGAGTTAAATTTTTGAAATATATTTTGATGTTTAACCATATCATTTGTAACAAAAATCACATGATGAAACATCTCATACATATATATTTTTTATTTTAAATTTAAAATTTTACAAAGAAGTTGGGTAGCTTAAAATCGTTATAGTTCGAAATATTATTCGTAGAAATTCAATTTTTTTTTATATAAATAAAAAAAATATATAAAAGCTTTAATTTTGATTGAGCATTTTTTAAATGTAATTTACATAGACATAAAAAATATTTAAAGTTAAAAAAAGAATGTAACTTGAAAAATGTCATATTTTCAAAAGTAAATATTTTTTTTTTCAAATTTGCTGAATCAAAATTAATGTAAAATAAAAAGGCATGTTTCAAATTTGACCCATTTAACTTTAACGGTTCTTGACTTATAGTAATTTTAATGCAATAATTTTGTTTAGAAAATTTGAAGATTTTTGTGTCTCGAACCCCCCCCCCCCTCTTTCCCCTCCTCCCTTAAGGTGATATGAATAGTTCAGCATTTTTTTCCAGGTGATATCGCATAAGGTGATATCGCATAGCGAAATATAAACTTCAACAATAAAATAATAAAATCTAAACAGAAATTTAACAAAAAAAAAAAATAAATAAATAAATAAATAATCGAACTACGTGCTTAAACATTTGAAATATCCGAATTAAACTTGATTGAAGTAAGTCACAAAATCTTTGGCGATTTTTTCGGCTCTTAACTCATGCGAAAGGATTGCGTTTAATGAACTTCAAAATTTTATTTGAATGCAAAAACTTTTCGAATAAAAATGCTTTAAAAGTTTTTAGTGAGAAGTCTAGAAAACTTTATTAAAATAAAAAATGATTTTCCTTTATATTCTAAAACCCGAAGACCCCGACTGTTAAGACTTTAAAATTTATAACTTTTTAAGATTTATTTTTTCTTTACACATTAAAAATTTGAAACATCTTTCAAATTCAAAGTGTGTTTTAAATCTAGGCATTCTTAACGTGAACTCTATAATCCCCCGCCCTCTGCCTCTCGTCCTGTCAAATATTAAAACGTTAAATCTGGATTTGTATAATTTAAAAAATAACATTAGAGTTTTTCATAGTGAATATCGATTGTCATCACTTTTTCAAATTAAAATTCCTCAATCAATTATTAAAAATCCTTAAATATTTTTAATTGAATCTTCCTTTCAGCAACAACTTTTAATTATGTATACTGACTGCTGCATTGAAAAAAAATATTAAGCAGTAATTTTAAAATTTATCGAATATTACGAGAAAAACAATTAGCAATAATTTATTGGGTCTTAAAATGTGAAATAATTTTTAATTATAATGAAAAACTACAAAAAATTATCGCATTTGAATACTTTTAAATTCCTTTTGAAGCATGATGAAAAACGTTTAATTTATCAATATTAATAGGGGGAGAAATTGAATTCATTAATGGATCAATTAAAATTGAAATAAAAAACTCCAACTTATTTTAATACGAAGTAACGTATGATTTAATATTCCATTAAAACATTTATGCAATAAATTATTCTAACACATTTAATTATCGCACCTGGTAACAATTCATTTCTTTTTTTTAATTCGAGAATTTGCACTAATACAAGAAGACATTATTTAAGAATGATTCAATAATTCTTAAATGAGTTTGGGAATGAAAAATGATTAAATGCTTTAATAATTTCGATGAAAGTAGAAATTTATTCTTCTGAGAAATAAAAAAAAATTCTTAGATGGAAACAAATGTAGACAGATCAATTCAATGCATAATTTATTTCTTGATTTTAGGAATGATGATTAAACAAATCATCAGCAATTTTCTCACTTTCAAAAATATTCTCTTTCAACTATAATTAATGAGATTTGAAAAAGTAAAAGATAGTGTGAAGAAAACTTCAAGCAATGGTCTCAACAATACCTAAATGCGTCTAACAAGTCCAAACCTTTCAAAAATGTTTTCAAAATCGCTGTTTGTGGATTATTTGAAAATAAATTAATTTGCACGGTTACATAAGAAGTCATTTAATTAAAATTTTTTCGATATACGAACATTTACTAGTATTACTTAACATTATAATTTAACGAAACGCTTATGCTTTTAACAAATTAGAATTTCTTTTTTAAATCAGAACCCATTACTTTAACAATGGGATAGTCTAATGTTTGCTTCTTTTAAAAAATTGCAAAATCTGATTTTTTTTCCCTTCCACAATCTTTTTTACTATCTGAGATTCATTATTCCTGAATAACTCACACTACTCATAATTTTTTCAAAGTATTCCAAGCATGATTAGCATAAACTGAAACTATTTGAAATATGAAAAAGTTGTAATTTTTATTTAATTGGATACAGTACATTGAAACTTCCCATAATGTTAGTTGAAATATTCTTTAACTGTGAATATTTTGACATCTCAGTTTTACCTATACGAGAATTATATTTCAAGACATTGAAATTTTTGTTAATAGATCCAGCGCTACGACTCATACAAATGAAAACTTTAAACCTATTTGTATGTATATTCATATATTTATAATTTGCTTGTTCGACAAGCACTAAGGCTTTTTTGCCTTGCTTTCTTAATTTAAATAGAGATTTGATTTTTTTAGCTTGTTTTCTTTGGTGTATCTTATATATGGTTTATAATTATTAAAAATAATATTTAAATTGAGACCTTGATAAATTTCGATGATTTTTAATGTTCACGACAGAAAAAAATATCATATTAAATGTAAAATTACATGTATCTAAAAATTAATGCATAGTTTCATGTAGTATATTATAATGAATGTGGAAAAAAATCGAAACAAAAATATTCGTATTTATAATAGGAGTAGGAATGTAAAAAAAAAAAAATAATTAAAAAAATAATAAAAATTTTAGTAAAATAGGTTGTTTTATAATTTTTTATTAAAAATTACAGTTAATGTTTAGTATAAAGTATTATACCACCACATATTATTGCAAAATTATTTAAAATTGAAGAGATGGTTTCGAAGGTAGTGTTTTCCTTAATTATTGAAATAATTATTCTTTAATTATTGAAAAACATATGACACAAAAACAGATATAACAATAATTATCCCTTAATTATTGAAAAAGGTATAACAAATAAATTAAAATTCTAGCATCATTTATAGCTTTCAGTAAAAAGTCGACATTGTCGCTTAAATCTTAGAAAATGCTAAGCCCTTGTTTTAAGAATGAGACAGTTTAATGTTCTCCGTATTAAAGATCCGAAACCTGATTTTATTTTCACTATTTACGCCTATTTATTCTTGAAAACTCACATGAGTCTTTTTGTTTTGTAATTTTTAATTTAATTCGACAAAGAATAAAATATAAGAAACTTGATTTTTTAATCACATAAAAATACATAAAAAAAGTACTGAACTCATTTAAAAATTACAGCATCATTTACAGCTTTTAGCAAAAACCATAACATATCTATATGAATTGCAGAAATTTTTAAGCTCTACTTATATTTTGGTTACACAATGTTAATTTTTTTCATTCCTTGATATTTTTGGTATTAGTTGTCCGTGGATGGTGAATTGTCAAATAATAATCAAATCGCTAAGATTCATGTTGCATTCAATTAATTTTAAATATAAATCTTTCACACAAAACATGCCTACCGGGTTTAATATAATGGAATGACTGATTTTAAAATTCAATAATTTGCAAATGATGACAGTTATTAAAGCAATTCTTCCGAGATATTTATGTTCGAGCATGTTCGAGCATTTTTTTACTGCGATTCTTGATTTTAGTTTAAAATAACAGCATTAGATGGCAATACAAGCAATAAGCGCTAAATCAGGCTTATTTTTTGCACGTCTTTTCTCTCAATATTAATGTGAAAGGTTGAGGATAACTATTTGTAGAGGGTGCTCTAAAAAGAAAACTGCACTGAGGACTGGGAACTATTCCATATATTTAATCTTCTTTTTCTGCATCAATACTGAGAGAAGAAAGAAGCAAAAAATCAGACCTCGATTTAGAATCCACAACTTCGAGCCCTATCTATCGCTGCTATTTTAAACTAAAATCAAGAATTGCAGAAATAAAAACTCCTGACATCTTACATAAACATCCTGAGGAATTTTTATAATAGCTGTCATTATTTGCAAGTTATTGAATTTTAAAACGAGTCAGTCTATTTTAGGAGAAACTAGATCATACATATAAAATACATGCCTTTCATGCCTTCCCTTTATCACACAAAATAAATAAATAAAAATAAAATAATTGAATAATAATTATTATTATTTAATAATATTAATATTAATAATATCTTAATTTAAACGTTCTATTTCAATATCAAAATACTGTTTTCAATTTTCTCGTATAAAAAATAAAATCTGCTATTGGCGAGAAAAAAAAAATGTGATTCGCGGGACTTACACACAACTAATATAAAAATAACCATTATTTCAAAATGAGAATCTATTACCACATGATTATAATGCACAGTTTAAAACTTCTTATTTATTACAGACTTTTTTTCTAAAAAATATTTTGTGAAAGAACGATAGTCGTTTAATTATTTA
Source organism: Maratus speculifer (assembly GCA_964019185.1). Lineage (NCBI taxonomy): Eukaryota > Metazoa > Arthropoda > Arachnida > Araneae > Salticidae > Maratus > Maratus speculifer. The sequence goes on along the minus strand of OZ025290.1, from coordinate 362,657,215 downwards.
AATGATTAAATACTCTTTAATAGTTTTTTTTTTAAATCTTTTAAGCATTTCCCAAGCTGTTTTTCCAAACAGGAAAAAACAGTCACTAAACAGAGTTCAATACTCTATAATAAAGTGATTATAAAGGAATTGTTTAGAATAAGCAGGAAAAAGTAATTGTTGAAATGATTCTTCCGTAAGATTTTTCTTCGGGAATTTAAAACATAAAATACTCGCACTTAGGAAAACAAGCAACCGAAAAATAATTGAAAAAGAAATGCTCACAAGGAGTGAAATTTTATACACTTATTCCCTTTTCAAGAGAAATTTTCTACAGCTTCGAGAAAAGAGAATTTTACATTCCTAAGTATTTCGTTGCTTTACTTTCCTACAATGATAGCCATTTTTTTTCAGTGAATTTGCAAAGAGGATTGAATTGTCTTCCTAATAAAAAGTTCTTTTTCTGTTGTTTACTCTGTTTCCGTTATTCTAGGAAAAGTTTCATATAAACACTTAATGCAATTACAACGCTGGAACTAAGTCTAGGACCATCAACAAAAATAGTATGAAAATCTAATATCATTACAAAATTATAAAAATAAAGTTAAGAAAGTTTTGTTAGTGGTTTTAAATTAAAATCATTTGTTTTAAAAAATAAGCAAAAATTAATTTCTACATGACATAGTTCGTTTGAAAAAGTTTAGGGGCAGTATACATTTAATATTTAAATAATTTTCAGTACTATACTATGTTTGCTTCCTTTAACACGAATGACTTTTCAAAAACTCTTTACTGCGGATTTAGCCTTGATTTTCCATGTAAAAATGAAAATGGGTTGCATGATGGTTAAATGATTGCAAAATGGCTGCTTTCATTTCAACAGTTGAGTCAAATTGTATTCTTTTGACCTAAACTTCATGGACCAAGATTCTCACTATATTTGTGTGTGATTTAAAACAGGACTTTATGCTGGAAAGTCCAAAATTTTAATATTTTTCCAGACAAGCAATCTGAATTTTACACTAACTTCTGAATAGAAGAGTTCTCTTGAAGCAATAACAACTTCTGACCCATAAGTTCAACTTTAAGTAGAGAAAAATTATTACCAATAATATCTTAATAGTCAAAAAAGTTTATTGTTATCTTGGTGAAAACAAAATGTGATTGACGATATTTGCGCATAGCTAACATTAAAATAACCATTTTTTCCAATTGAAAATCTTTCACATGATTATAATGCGCATTATAAAACTTCTTATTTATTATAGATTTTTTTTTCTAAAAATATTTTGTGAAAGAATGATTTTCCTTTAATTATTTAAAAGATTAAATAATCTTAAAGAGTTTTTTTTTAATCTTTTAAATATCTCCTAAGCAATTGTTCCTAACAGGAAAAAACAGTCATTAAACAAAATTCAATATTCTGTAATAAAGTGATTATAAGGAATTGTTTAAAATAAACAGCAGAAAATAATTACTGAATTGATTATTTTGCAAGATTTTTCTTCAGGAAATCTTCGCATTTCGGAAAACAAATAGCCGAAAAATAATTGAAAAAGAAATGTCTCGCAAGGAGTGAAATTTTATACAGTTATTCTGCTTGCAAGAGAAATTTTCTATAGCTTCCAGAAAAGAGAATTTTACGAAAGAATTTTACATTTCTAAGTATCACGTTGCTTTACTTTCCTATAATGATAGCCATTTTTTTTCAGTGAATTTGCAAAGAGAATTGAATTGTCTTAATAATAGAAATATTTTTTTTGTTTGTTTGTTGTTGTTGTTTACTCTGTTTCCGTTATTTTAGAAAATATTTCATGCAAATACTTTAAACAATTACAGCGTTGGGAATAAGATTAAGATCATAGGAAAAATAGAATGTAAATCTAATATCATTACAAAATTACATGCATAAAATTAAGCAAATTTTGTCATTCGTTTTAAATTACAATCATATGTTTTAAAGAACAAGTAAGACTTAATTTTTACATGACAATATTTGTTGAAAAAAGTTTAGGACCAATGCATCTAATATTTAGATAATTTTCAGTACTATATACTTTATTTCCCTTAACACAAATAACTTTAAAAAAATGCTTTGAACTTGATTTAGCCGTGATTTTGCATGTGGAAATGAATGGGAATTTGGGTCCATGTTTGCAAAATGGCTGCTTTCATTTCAACAAATGAGTCAAACAATTTTCTTTTTGCCTAAACGTAATGGACCAAGATTCCCACAAGATTTCTGTGGGATTTAAGACAGGACTTTTCGTTGCAAAGTCGAAAGTTTTAATATTTTTACAGATAAGCAATATGAATTTGACACAGACTTATGAATAGAAGAGTTATCTTGAAGCGACAACACTTTCTGATCCATAAATTCATCTTTAAATGGTTAGAAATTATTACCAGCAATATCCTGATAGTCAAAGGATTTGATTGTTGTCTTAATGGAAACAAAATATGATTCGCAGTATTTGCGCCCAGCTAACATAAAAATAACCATTTTTTCTAACTGAATACCTTTCACCCTATGATTATAATGCACATTCTAAAACTTCGTGTCTATCACAGATTTTTCATTTTCTAAAAATATTTTGTAAAAGAACGGTAGACCTTAAATTATTTAAAAGATTAAATAATCTTTAACAGTTTTTTTTTAATCTGTGAAGCATTTCCCAAGCAATTTTTCGAAACGGGTAAAAACAGTCATTAAACAAAGTTCAATATTCTGTAATAAAGTGACTATAAAGAAATTGTTTAGAATAAAAAGGAGAAAATAATTATTGAATTGATTCTTCCGCAAGATTTTTCTTTGGGAATATAAAACATAAAATCCTCACATTCAGGAAAACTAGTAGCCAAAAAATAATTGAAAAAGAAATGTCTCGCAAAGAGCGAAATTTAATACAGTTGCTTACCTTTCAAGAGAAATTTTCTACATCTTCGAGAAACGAGAATTTTACGAAAGAATTTTACATTCGTAAGTATCCCATTGCTTTATTTTCTTACAGTGATAGCCATTTTTTCCCAGTGAATTTGCAACGATGATTGAATTGTCTTCATAATGAAAGTTCTTTTTTGTTGCTGTTGTTGTTTTTTACACTGTTTCCGTTATGCTAGGAAAAGTTTCATGTAAACACTTTAAGCAATTACAGCGCTGGAATTAAGTCTAGGACCATCAACAAAAAGAGTATGAAAAGCTAATATTATTACAAAACTATATACATAATGCTATGTAATTTTTGTTATTTGTTTTAAATTACAATAATTTATTTTAAAAAATAAATAAATAAATTTCTAAATGACCAATTTGTTGAAAAATTTTTAAGTCCAGTACATTTAATATTTAAGTAATTTTCAGTATTATACTATGTTTGCTTCCCTTAACACGAATGACTTTCCAAAAAAGCATTTTAGCATTGATTTAGCCTTGATTTTTCAAGTAAAAATGAAAATGAGTTATATAATGGTTATATAATTGCAAAATGGCTGCTTTCTTTTTAACAGTTGAATCAATTTTTTTTTTTTTTTTTTTGACTAAACATGATGTACCAAGATTCCCACAAGATTTGTATGAGATTTAAAACAGAACTTTATGCTGGAAATTCCAAAATTTTAATATTTTTTCCAGATAAGCAATCGGAATTTTACACAAAATTCTGGATAGAAGAATTTTCTTGAAGCAATAACAACTTCTGACCCACAAGTTTATCTTAAAGTGGAGAAAAATATTTACCAATAATATATGGATAGTCAAAGAAATTTATTGTTGTCTTGGTGAAAACAAAATGTGATTGGCAATAATTGCACCTGGTCAGGCCCGTAGCTAGGGGGTGCCAGGGGCGGCTCAGCCCCCCTAAAAAATTTTGAGCCCCCCCCCCTGAAAAAGATTCCAAGGTCACTAAATAAAACTGTTTAAAAAATCAAAATGAGAAATCGGCCCCAACCCGGCCTGTGCAAATCTTTTGAATGTCTATAATCGTACATTATGATGTTTTGCAATCCATATAAATTTGTACATACTTCAAAAATTTATCTAGATTATTCGGTTTATGTTTAGCAGAAATAAAACAAACATTTGAATCTAATCATCAACGTTCATTATTTATCGATTTCCATTTCAAGTTGAGCAATCTTTTCTGAAATGGAAAAAAAGTACTTAATTATGATCATAAAAAATATTTTTGCTTTTAACAATCAACAGTTTGGTTTGGCAAATTATCAACAGAAATATTTATTATCTTAACCCCCCCCCCCCCTCCATTTGTCGGCGAGGTGAATGAGTTATTTACAGATTTGTAAATTTAAATCGTTGGTATTTTGTAATGTGCATCCTATCTAATTATTATTGGTATATTGCCTTCTACTGCTAGTATACATGGGTGACGTATGTGTGGCGCCATGATCAGCCGGCGCCAAAAACCCGGTAACGCATTATATATATATATGTTGCGGCCAATATCCGGAGCCAGGCCAATTCTAGAACTGGCCGGTCAATACCCGAGCTGGCCAAAACCCGAAATACATGAAATGAATAGCGTATTTCGGGTTTTGGCCGGCCAATTCGCGAACTGGCCGGGAAGCCTTGGCCGACACCCGAATTATGATGCATAGGCACCAATTTTTTTGTGATTAAGATAATGCAACCTTAAAATGCACAATAAAAAAGATTCCCATTGATTATATTGAAACGAAATAGTTTTGTGTACCCAACTAAAATAACCAAAAATTGTACACAATTCCCTTTTAATATCGAAATTAATTGATAAATCAAATAAGATGACAATTACAAGTTAACCGGTACCTTTACTCGAGTTAGAGCACTGACAGGCTGACGGCTAGATTATTTGAATTCATAGACACTTTCAACTAAATTAGAAAGGATTAAGTCGAGTACCTATATCTATTTCGCGAATTGGCCAATCGCATCTGGTCAGTTCGCGAATTGGCCAATTGCATCTAGCCAGTTCGCGAATTGACCGGCCAGTTCTAGAATTGGCCAATTTCGGGTTTTGGCCGCAACATATATATATATATATTTTTTTTTTTTAAGTAAATGTAGAATTTAGCTTGGCTAGGATCCAGGAAGTGTAAATGACTCTTTTTTTTATTATATATTTTTTTAATATTTATGTTAATAATTGTTTTTTCTTGTGTGTGTGGTAAAAAAAAGGAATGTTTAAATTATCAGTTTATTTTATAGAAATCTGCTCTTAGTCGGGGAGGCAAAGTTTTCATTCGGTCAATGAGGTGTCGTATCTCCCCCCCCCCCTCTGTTGTTGGAAGTGATTTTATGATTTTTAGTCCGTATTACGCAATCGGATATCAGAAACTCAACAGGCGTGAGGGTTATTCTTTCGGTCTTCGGTGACTTATCAGGCAGGATGAATGCCGATGCACCTAATGACATATCGAAGGTGGGCGATAGAAATTTAAAAAGTACAAATTTATCAGAGTACCCAAAAAATTCGGATAACAGGAGTTTTCAACCAGATTGGATGAAAAAATTTAAGTGGCTGGAATATTCCAACAGCAGAGATGCTGTATTTTGTTATCCTTGTCGACAGTTTCCTCATTCGGGGACTAAAGAAAATCCATTTATCTCAGCCGGTTTCCGGAATTGGAAAAAAGCATTGTCCAAGGACAGAGGGTTTCAAAAGCATGCTTCGTCACAGAATCATATAATATCAATGAGCATGTGGACAGAAAGAGAAGAACGTGAAAAGATGAATTTGAGTGTGTCATCTTTGGTATGTAACGGTGTTCTAGAAAAAAACCGATATTATGTTCAATCTATTGCAGAAATCGTACAATTTTTAGTTATAAATGAACTTTCATTACGTGGGACGTATGATATAGATGAACACGAGGAAAGTAGTTTATTTCAAAACCTTTTTAAATACACAATCAAAAAGGACAATAAATTTGCAGAATGTCTCAAATCAGTACCAATTAATGCAAAATACACTTCACCTGAAATACAAAATGATGTAATACAAATCCTTGCTGAAATAGTGTCAGAAGATATATCAAATGACATTAACAATGCTGATGTTCCCTGGTTTTCAATTTTGGAAGACGGAACGCGTGATAGAAATAATAGAGAAAATGTTGCATTAGGAGCAAGATACGTAAAGGACGGGAAAATAAAAGAATCAATTATCGCAATAAAAACATGTTCTGACTTGCATGCAAAAACATTTGCTGATTTAACTTTAAAGATCCTTCATGATTGTAATTTAGATAATTTTAAAATTTTGAGTCAATGTTTTGATGGTGCTTCAGTCATGAGCGGTGAAAAAGGAGGGGTCCAAGCTATATTGCAGAAACATCTTGATAGAAATATCCCATATGTACATTGCTGCAGCCACAGACTTCATTTAGTAATTATAAAAGCAATAAATGATGTAAGTGAAACCAAACAGTTTTTTGATAAGTGTTCCATGCTGTACAACTTTTTGAGAAAAGGTACCATATCTAAGAAATATGAAGGTCAATCCCTTGTTCGTTTATTAGAACAGCGATGGAGTGGACATTTACATGTTATAAAAATTGTACATGACAATTATAAAAAAATTCTGAATACTCTAGAAGAAGTAAAACTGGACAGAAAACAAGATGGAGTAAACATTGCAGAAAGCACTGGTTTGTTAACGATAATGAAAACTAAAGCTTTCAAATTCTGCTTAATATTTTTGAAGAGAATTCTTGAAACGCTAGATCTTGCAAACCAATTATTGCAAAAGCTAGAAACTAGTTTAGCTGATTCTTTAAGAATTGTAGATTCTACAATAGATTCACTTACTTGTTTAAGGTCAGATGAAATTTACGAAGAAGTTTTAAATTTGATGTCCACTGAATTTGTTGTTGAGGAAGAGGAAGAAGAAATATGTTCAAAAAAGCGAAGAAAAACCACTTCTACAAAACTCAGAGATTATTTAATTGTAGAAACTACAGGTGCTAGCTCGAATATTGATGAAACATTACATCTAAAAGCTATTTATTTTGAAACTTTAGCTATAGTATTAAATGAAATGAAAAGGCGGTTTAATAATAACGATAAGTTACTTCTAGCGCTGTCAAGTGCAGAGCTTGATATGGATTTAAATAAAATGAAGATATTAGAAAATTATAATGCTAAGCTTCCATCTAAAGATGAAATAATTGTTGTAAAGAATTTCATAAAAAGAACCATTGAAGAAAATCAAAATACCATTGTATTTAACCCATTAGTGCCTAGCGTCCCTTTTTAGGGACGCTTCAAAAGGTGCATTCAGCACTGTTTTTGACACCGGTAAAAAAGAAAAGCAATAATTATTTTATTTAAAGGATGCATTTTCGTGATTAATGAACTAAACTTAAATTTTCTAAAAATAGTGGTACCAACCGAATAAAATTTACACAAAAGATGCTGGGCACGAATGGGTTAATGAACTTTTTAAATATAGGGTTGCATTTGAAGACACTTATAAACTATTAGCAGCTGTTAAAACTTTTGGATGTAGTACTGCAATATGTGAATCAACATTTTCAGTCCTTACAAGACTAAATCGTCCACAAAGACTAACAATGTCTCATCAAAGAATGGCCGATTTGAGTTTTCTTGCGTTTGAAAAAGAAATAACAGAAACAATCAATATGGAAGTTTTCCTTAAAAAATTTAATGAGAAAAAGAATAGAAGACTTCAATTGTTTTAAAGCAGGTGAACTTCAATTTGTTACCACTACTTTATTCCTTTTAAATCTACTTTTTTCAGTTTATGTATTTAGTAAACACTACAAGGTTAGTTTTCACATTTATAATGCTTATATAACCATTCGTATTTATATATCTATTTAACTTAAATATTTTATATTGTTTCATGTATCCATTAAAGCATACTTCATTATATTTTTCCAAATTGGTTTTAAAAAAATTCCATTTGTTACCAAAGTGTGTTTGTTACATGTACTATTGTTTGTTTTTATTATTTTGTTTTCGTGTTACATGAAAAATGCAGTTCGTTGCAATTTGGTATTTTAGCATTTTGCTATAAGGCGTTTTTTCTGAATAATTTTTTAATCCTGTTTTGCTTCTAGTATAAAATAAAGTTTTAAGTATTCATATTTTGCTTTGTGTTTGAAGTTTGAGTCATGGTATTTCAAATTAAAGAATTTTTTTAATAGTATACTCAATTGCAAATGTTTTTAACATTTGACTGTGCATAAAAATAATTTTAAAATTCTTTATCTATAAGTGAATTTGTTTATGCTTTTATTATATAACAATAATTGAAGTTCTCTTTTTGTTAAAAAAAGATAATGATTAGAAATGAAGATTACAACTCGTTTTAAATAGGAGAAATGCGAGCATTTTAATTACTTTTGACATATTATTTATATTATATTGTATCAGCATTAGTTATATACTGAAAATATTTATTCTGTAGCGTTTTCTATTACTAGCATAGATCAAACTTATAATTAATTTTATCATAAATATTATCTTATGATAAACATTTTGTTGTATATTGGAATATTTCTAGTTTAAATTTTAAAATATATGCGTATATAGTCCTTGATTTATGAATGGTAATCAAAGAAAAATGCCAATAGCCAATTCAAATGTACATGCTTTTAATTTTTGAATGAACACAGTAATAATTTTAAATGCAAAATACAACTTTGATTTTGCTAATGTTTTTATTGTAAAAGAATGAAACTTAAGCTTCCTTGAGGGCAGATTAAAAAAAAAAAGATCAAAGGTTGCAACTATTTCGAAACAAGTGAACTGTAAGCTTTTATTTACTTGTTGACATCATCATTTATTGCACCAGTATAAGTATTAGAGATCGAACGCCAATTCTTTTGCGTTTTCGACCGAAATTCTGAGTTTTACGAAAATTCGTTTTTGACGAAAATTCTATAACCTATATATTTAAACCTATGAACTTCTTTTTTTATAATTATCTGTCATGAATTACTTAAGACGCGAGTGCAAACTATAAAGATAGCAATCCATATATATGACTAACTTTTTCATGTGCTTTTTTAAAAAAGCAGATTTAATGTTATTAGAAAATTTTAATTCGAAAATGCAGAGGCATTTCAATTACTCTGTCAGAAAGTTCTAGTAAGACAGATAGGGCCGTAGTTAAGGATGTGCTGGCTCAGCCCCCTCCCCCTCCCTTAACTCTTAAAGCATTTTGAGCCTCTCTTAGAAAAGATTTCATGATTACTCAATGAATTTCTTTTTTGAAAATCCAAATGAAATTCTGTTCAAAAATCTAATTTAGTTTTGAGGCCTTTTCAAAGTTTTGTAGAAATACTAAATTATAACTAAAATAAGTTTCAACACTCGCTCTTCCTATTTGCACATACGAAGCTAAGATGATGTTTAATTTTGCACTTGTTATACACTCGAATTTTTCATCAGCTTATCCTTCTCTTAGCTTAAAATCAGGTTATTACAACAGTTTAATAAAAAACATTGTACATACAATATGAATATGCACTAATTTATCTTTCTACATCAGAGTGAGAGAAAAAAAAAACATGAGCCCCGCCTACATTTTCTTGAGCCCCCCCCCCCCCCTATTATTCACTTCTGGCTACGGCCCTGCACCTGGTTAACCTAAAAAAGCATTTTTTTCAACGGCAACAACTTTTACCACGTGATTATAATTCATTATTTAAGACTTTATTACAGATTTATTGCAGCAATTTTTTTCTAAAAGTCTTTTGGGAATGAAGGACCTCCTCTGAACTTTAATTATTTAAAATAATAAATAATATTATTTTTTTTAATATATTAAATATTTAGTAAGCAATTTTACAAACAGGACAAAATTAGTCACTGAATAGAGTTAAGTATTCTGTAATAAAGTTATTTTAAAGAATTAAGTGCAATAAACAAGAGAAAATAATTATTGAATTGATTATTCCGCAAGATTTTTCTTCAGGAGTTAAAAATGTAAAATACTCACACTTTAGAAACAAGTAGCCAAAAAATAATTGAAAAAGAAATCGATGTCTAAAATGGGGTGAATTTTTATACAGTTATTCTCTATTCAAGAGAAATTTCTACAGTTTCGAGAAAAAAAAATATATGAAAGTATTTTACATTTTTAAGTATATCGTTGCGTTACTTTCTTACAACGATAGCTATTTTTTCTCAGTGAATTTGCAAAGAGAATTGAATTGTCTTCCTAATAGAAATCTTTCCTTTTGTCCTATTTGTTTACTCTGTCTCGTTATTCTAGGAAAAGTTTCATGTAAGCACTTTAAGCAATTACGGCGCTGGAAGTAAGTTTAGGACTGTTGACAAAATAGTGTGAAAAGCTAATATCATTACAAAATTATGCACATAATGTTATGCAATTTTTTTATTTGGTTTCAATTACAATGATTTGTTTTAAAAATAAGCAAAAAATATTTCTACCTGGGCAATTTGTTGAAAAATGTTTAGAGTCAGCGCATTTAATATTTAAATAATTTTTAGTATTATACTTTGTTTGATTCCCTTTGCACGAATGACTTTCCAAAAAATGTTTTAGTCAGGATTCAGCCTAAATTTTTGCATGTACAAATGAAAATGCGCTACATGATTGCAAAATGGATTTCATTTCAACAATTGAATCAAACTGTTTTCCTCTAGACTGAACATAATGAAACAAGATTCCCAAAAGATTTAGGTGAAATTTAAGACAGGCCATTTTGCTGGAAATTTCAATGTTTCAACTTCAACAATGTTCAAAATTTTCAATGTTCAAATTTCAACAATTAAAAATAAGTTTAATACCATCGACAAAAATGTTATTAAAAACTAGTATTATTACAAAATTACACACATAAAGTTTTATGAGTTTTGTTATGTGTATTAAATAACAATAATTCGTTTCAAAAAATAAGTACAAATTAATTTATTTATAACACAACTTTGCTGGAAGTAGTTTAGGAAAGAATATTTATTATTTAAATAATTGTCAGCACTGCTTTGTTTGTTTTCCCTTAACACGAATAACTTTCCTAAACATGCTTTGGGAAGGATTTGGCTACGATTTTCCATGCAGAAATGTGTAGGTATTTGAATGCACGTTTACAAAGCGGCTGATTTTAATTCGACAATTGAATCTAACTGCTTTCTTTTGGCATAAACATAATGTATCAAGATTTCCTCACAAGTTTTCAATGAGAAAAGGACAGGGCTTTTAGTAGGAAAACCAAATTTATAATATTTTTTGTAGATAACCAACCGGAATTTTACACAGACTTCAGATTTCTGAACAGAATAGTCATCTTGAAGCAGCAACAATTTCTTTTCGATAAATTCATCTTTAAGTGGAACAGAATTATTACCAAGTATATATTTATAGTCAAAGGAATTCATTTTTGTCTTATTAAAACAAAATATAATAATAATAATAATAATAAATAAATAAATAAATAAATAACGTCATTGACGATATTTGCGCCCGGTTAACATAAAAATAACCATTTTTTAACTGAAACAGCTTTTGTCACATGATTATAATGCACAATTTCTTCGCATTTCTTACAGATTTTCTTTTTCTAAAAATCTTTGAGAAAGAAAGATTGTAGTTTAATTACTAAAAAGATTAAATATAATCTTTATTGCTATTTAAAAAAATCTATTAAGTATTTTCTGGACAATTGTTGCAAACAGGGCAGAAAGAGCAGTTATTCAACAGAGTCCAATATTCTCTAATAAAGTGATTATAAATAATTGTTTAGACTAAACAGGAGAAAATAATTATTGAATTTATTCTTCCGCAAAATTTTTCTTCGAGAATTTAAAACATAAAACCGTCACACTTTAGAAACAAGTAGCCGAAATATAATTGAAAAAGAGATCGATGTGTCAAAACGAGTGAAATTTTATACAGTTTTTCTCGTTTCAGGAGAAATTTTCTAGAGTTTCCTGGAAAGATAATTTTACGAAAGAATTTTACTTTCGTAAGTATTTTGTTGCTTTAGTTTCTTTCAGTGATAGCCCTTTTTTTTAGTGAATTTCGAATGAGGATTGAATTGTCTTCCTAACAGAAAGTTCTTTTATTGTTCTTTTTGTTTACTCTGTTTCCGTTATTCTAGAAAATGTTTCATGTAAACACTTTAAGCAATTACAGCGCTGAGAATAAATTTAGGACCATCCGAAAAATAGTAAGAAAAGCTAATATTATTGCAAAATTGCATATAGAAAGCTATGTAAGTTTTGTTATTAGTTTTATATTCTAATTATTTGTTTAAAAAAATAATAAAAATTAACTTCTTCATAACACAATTTGATGAAAAATGTTTAGGATTAATAAATTTAATATATAAATAATAATCATCACTATACTATGTTTGCTTCTCTTAAAACTTTCCAAAAAATATTTTGAGAAAGAACAATTGTCCGTTAATTATTCAAAAGATTAAATAATTATACCAGTTTTTTTAAATCTATTAAGTATTTTCTAAGCAATTGTTTCAAAGAGGAAAAAATAGTTATTCAACAGAGTCCAATATTCTGTAATAAAGTTATTACAAAGAATTGTTTAGACAAAACATAAGAAAATAATTATTGAATTTATTCTTCCGCAAGATTTTTCTTCAAGAATTTAAAACATAAAATACTCACACTTTAGTAACAAGTAGCCGAAAAATAATTGATAAAGAGATCGATGTCTTAAAAGGAGTGAAATTTTATACAGTTATTCTCTTTTCAAGAGAAATTTTCTACAGCTTCGAGAAAAGGGAGTTTTACGAAAGATCTTTATATTCCTAAGTATCCCGTTGCTTTAGTTTCTTTCAGTGATAGCCATTTTTTTAGTGAATTTGCAAAGAGGATTGAATTGTCTTCCTAATAGAAAGTTCTTATTTCTGTTCTTTTCATTTACCCTGTTTCCGGTATTCTAGAAAATGTTTCCAGTAAACACTTTAAGCAATTACAGCGCTGGAAATAAATTTAGGATCATCCGAAAAATAGTAAGAAAAGCTAATATCATTAAAAAGTTGTATATATAAAGTTATGTAAGTTTGTTATTAGTTTTAAATTACAATCATTCGTTTATAAAAAAAAGTACAAATTAATTTCTACATGACACAATCTGTTAAAAAATGTTTAGAATTAGTAAATTTAACATTTAAATAGTATTCATTCACTATATTATGATTGCTTCCTCAACACGAATGACTTTCCAAAAAATATTTTGAGAAAGAATAATTGCCCTTTAATTATTAAAAGGATTAAATAGCTATACCATCTTTTAATCTATTAAGTATTTTCCGGGCAATTGTTCCAACAGGAAAAAAATAGTCATTAAACAGAGTTTAATATTCTGTAATAAAATGATTTTAAAGAATTGTTTAGAATAAACAGGGGAAAAAAATTGTTGAATTGATTCTTTCACAAGATTTTTCTTCGGGAACTGAAAACATAAAATTGTCACACTTTAGAAACAAGTAGCAGAAAAATAATTGAAAAAGAGATCGATGTCTCAAAAGGAGTGAAATTTTATACACTTATTCTCCTTTCAAGAGACATTTTCTAGAGTTTCGAGTAAAGGGAATTTTACGAAAAAATTTTACAATCGTAAGTATCCTGATCTTTTACTTTCCTACAAAGATAACTATTTTCTTCAGTGAATTTGATAAGAGGCTTGAATCGTCTGCATAATAAGAAAGTTATTTTTCTACTTTTTTCCGTTTAATCCATTTCCCTTTATTTTAGAAAAAGTTATATGTAAACACTTCAAATAATTACATTGTAGAAAGAAAATTCTCAAAAATGTAGTATATTCATTAATCAAGTAAGGAAACACACGGAGGAAAGAAGTAGAGATGCAGAATGCTGTAAAAATGGATTATAATATGATGTGTGTTATTGCTCAGATTTAAATACCTTAATTTGGCCCAAACAAAAACAAACCCATCAAACAGGACCGAATTCTTTGACATGACCTGTGTATTTTTTCCCTAAAAGAAAATGTGTAGATTACATTTAAACATTCTAAATTAGAATTTCATTTATTATGAATTAAAAACTGAATCACTGAAGATTTTCTTTCTTTTTTGCGAAATCATACATGAATGGTTTTGGGCCGAACTAAGCGGATGTTAGAATTACACTTTTTCGCGTCCCCTCCCACCCAGAACATTTCCTCTCTATTCTTTCTCTTTAGTCTATGAAGAAAATAAACAGGGTAGTAAAAAATCCATTACAAATGTTAAAACTTAATATTATATCTTGTAATTTTCGTAAGGAAGTGCAGTTTAGATTAAAATGCTTCTCACGATGAAAAGTTTTGTTTTTGTTGAAGCGAACGAAGGAAGTTCCAAACTTTGGCCATATTGGCGAAGTCAAATAAATTAAATTAAAATAAAAAAAAATAAAAAAATACATAATGATAAGTAAAAATGTCGAAAAGCAAACGAGTTATTGGGGGGGGGGGGAACCTCCTCATAGGAATAGCATTAACGCGCGAGAGTTTTCCATTGCAAAGACAAAAGCCTTAAAAAAGCATATACAGAGATAAAAATTCTTTTGCTGCTTTGATTTTCAGAAACGTTTCGAGCTAAACTGTACCAAACTCACATCTTTATGGTACAAAGGGGCCATAATTAAACTGGCAATGCAGAGTGTATTTTGTAGCGCGATCTAATTGGGAAAATAAGGCCACATTTTCTCATGATTAAACGAAACGGAAGACGCTGGATTTTGCCAGACAACAAATAGCCCAAAATCTCTTCGCTAGAGGATATGTGGAGCTGTTTTATCGCAGAATCTTTCGCCCCCCTTCTTGTTTAACAATCCTGCAAAATTTGTATTTCTTGTCACAATAACATGCTGAGTATTGGTAGTTCAGTTATGGCCACTTTGTACATCATATTATGCATATTGTGTGTTATCAATAATGCATTATGAATTACTAGTTATACAAGGATTAACATTTTCTGCTAACACCGAGTTGAGAAATTACATACTTACTTGACTAATGCTGCTTCGTAACATCACATGCACATTAACTGTTGTTTTCATATGCATTAGCAATTTTATTTGTTTTGCAGTAGCTTTTCAATTAGTGTTTTTTTACATTTCACTTTCTAAATCTGATAGTAAGTGAATGATTTTTGCTTATCTTCATAAATTGAAATTTTATTCAAAAAGATAGGTTAATAATACTGATAAAAAATTGTAAATTGAATAAATGCAGCAGAAGCAAATTTTAATCATTCTTCATATTATTTCAAGCTTTAAAAAGACATTAATTTCTCATTAAATATTAAAATGGTTCGAAAAATTCTTCACAGTTTTATAAGAATCTGATTAGCAAAAGCGACTAACGTCTCTCGAAAAAGCCGACAAGAATGTGGAAGTTTTATTGAAAATAACATACTGTCAGTATAAACTATTCACGGGAGATTAGAAAAGTTTCCTCGCCATTTTTCTTAAGCCCTTATGGAATAAAAGAAGCAGCAAATAATAATCTTAAATAATAAAGAAACGGCCCTAAAACAGCCTTAAATAATAAAAAAGTCCTTCCGGCAATGCCGGGAGGAAGAGGTAGCTTTCATATACTTATATATTTATTTATTTATTTTAAGGTAAGTTATATTGTTCAAAAATACTAAGCTGAAATTAGAGGAAAAAATCTTATAAAATTAGTGATTTTATAAGATTGAATACTAGTTTTTGTCAAGACTGAATATTAATAGAAATTTTTAGAAATTAGTCATCTTTTATTCAACCTGGTTTTATTTTAAGCGATTTAGAGAGTCACCAAATTCCACGATATCATAAAGTGTATGCCATTTTAAAGCAACCTTGTGGATCGTTCAGATCAGACCGTTTCAAAATGTCAGCCATAAGCAAAATTCAAAGGGCTATAACTCAATCATTTTTTAAGGTATAGACAAAATAAAAAGTGTTCTGGAATCGTTGTTTTAAGTTCTAACACGTAAAAGAAAAATATTTTTCAACTTTTAATTTTTTCGCATTTAATTTTTAATTTTTAAAAAATTTAAAATGGCCACTATTTTGAAACAAAATGGTGGATGATGCTGGCCAACGAACTCGGTCGAGACATTTGTATGTACTATGTACATACCAAGTTTCATTGAAATCGGTTCATAAATACGGGAGTTATCACGTGACAAAAATCAGATCGTTTCAAAATGTCAGACATAAGAAAAATTCAAAGTGCTATAACTCAATCATTTTTTAAGATATAGACAAAATAAAAAGTGTTCTGGAATCTTTGTTTTAAGTTCTAACACGTAAAAGAAAAATGATTTTCAAATTTTGATTTTTTCGCATTTAATTTAAAATTTTAAAATTTTTTAAATGGCCACCATTTTGAAACAAAATGGCGGATGATGATGGCCAACGAACTCGGTCGAGACATTTGTATGTACTATGTATATACCAAGTTTCATTGAAATCGGTTCATAAATACGCGTGTTATCACGTGACAAATATCAGATCGTTTCAAAATGTCAGACATAAGAAAAATTCAAAGTGCTATAACTCAATCATTTTTTAAGATATAGACAAAATAAAAAGTGTTCTGGAATCTTTGTTTTAAGTTCTAACACGTAAAAGAAAAATGTTTTTCAAATTTTGATTTTTTCGCATTTAATTTAAAATTTTAAAAATTTTAAAAATTTTAAAATGGCCACCATTTTGAAACAAAATGGCGGATGATGATGGCCAACGAACTCGGTCGAGACATTTGTATGTACTATGTATATACCAAGTTTCATTGAAATCGGTTCATAAATACACGTGTTATCACGTGACAAAAATCAGATCGTTTCAAAATGTCAGCCATAAGAAAAATTCAAAGTGCTATAACTCAATCATTTTTTAAGATATAGACAAAATAAAAAGTGTTCTGGAATCTTTGTTTTAAGTTCTAACACGTAAAAGAAAAATATTTTTCAACTTTTAATTTTTTCGCATTTAATTTTAAATTTTAAATTTTTTAAAAATTTTAAAATGGCCGCCATTTTGAAACAAAATGGCGGATGATGCTGACCAACGAACTCGGTCGAGACATTTGTATGTACTACGTACATACCAAGTTTCATTCAAATCGGTTCATAAATACGTTAGTTATCGCATGACAAAAATCAGATATATATATATATATATATATATGGTTATATATATATATATATATATATATGTCAACATTTGAACGGAGGGTGGTTTTGGGGTCTGGGGGTCATGATCGGTGAAAATATACCAAAATTTTCCGGAAGTGCTTTCCTCCGGACGGCTGCAATAGGTAGCTTTTTACTTTTTGTAATGAAAGCTACCTAAAACAGCAGCGAAACCTTAATGATTAAATTATTCTTTTTTTTCCCTGACGTTTCTCAACAGATTAATGGAATTTAATGAATAGTTTTAAAAAATAATAATATCGCACGAACTAGAATAACATTATTCTTAAGATCTTGAACTCTTGTAAGAAAATTATTTTGCTCACGGAAACTGGCAACCGAGTGATTGTCAAACACGAAAGTCCTGCAGACGATAAAACTGGTAATTCTATTTCGAAATGAAAGATGCATGCAATCAGAATTAATAACTGAAAATAACATATGGATGAGTCAGGTGATTTATTAAAGAAAGTCCCGAGATTTATTCCAATAATTATCAACTACGATGGTTAATTTTGAAGATAAGTACCAGACAATTAATACACTTTATTCGATATGCCATTCCAAGCGGCGAGTCCATCAATTAAAAAGGGCCTTAATTTGAACCATTATAATTCGGAGTAGAATTAAATAAAGAAGGATAGTTTTAATAGTTAACGCCTAGTAGTTCTATTGATTAAGATTAATTTAAAACAGTCGAATAAGAGTAGAACTTGATTAGACAAGCCTGATGTTGCAATTAAATTTTATAATTTAGATGCAAGTATAATTGCACAAAGCAGCTGCAAACGATATATTTTAAGTTACCCATTGGCAAACTTTTAATCAAGTTGTTTAAATTATTTATAGACGGCCTATATTCGAATTCAAATGTTGAACAAAATGCATTTTAATGAAGAATTCGAATTCAAAGTTAAATTTTAATGGAATACACTCTTAAAATGAAAGAGCTGATTTGGCTTCTCATGAAAGAGCTGTAATTTTTTCGATCATAAAAGAGTTGTTTTTCAAACGATTAAATCTTCTTGATCTAAATTGGTTATTTAAATAGCTCAACTTCATTTAAATTGGTTAAAACTCGAGTTATTTCAACTCTGTTTTGAGAAGCTGCCTTTCAACATTGAGATGAGTGGATTTCAGCTCAACTTGAGCTATTTTGTGGCTCACTTTTTAAGAGAGTAGAAAATCCTCTTTGAACTCTCGAAAATCACTTATTTCGTTAATTATAAAAAAAATGTTTTTAAAGATAATTATTGTTTATTACTTAAAAGACGGTAATGTAATTTGTTTATTACATCACTGGAGCAGCGAAAAGATTTGTTTTTGTGTTAATAGCCTTCTTAAGTGACGAATCCACATTCGCAATTTAATGCTAAACCAATGGCAGATTTTTTATAAATTTATCGTTTGAATTGAAATATTTTTAAATGTTTCTTTTTGCACTAGTTATCTGAGGTTGAATTTTAATATTTCACTTATCAAAGTTTTTGATAGTGATTGTAGTTTCATTTTGCACATATATTTAATTTTAGAAACCACTAACCGATTTTGAAATCCACCTACAAATTTTGTGCGAATCTGAAGGTATCCTCAGAACTAAATTGCATCTATAATCGAAAATTCACAAAGACACAGCGTTAGACATTAAATTCAGATAAGCTATACATAATAATAATAATAATAATAATAATAATAATAATAATAATAATAATAATAATAATAATAAATATATTGAATTATATACGATATATCTGCAAAAAACGCTTGCATTTGTCTAACATTAGCTCACAAATGCTGTCGTCTGATTAGTGTAGAATATTAAAATCTTTCCAAAGCAATTAAAAATGAATAAGTACAAACGCAAATAGACACAAATAGACAAAAATGGTCGGACTAATGTTGTCAAATTGCTGGCTAATTATTGTCCCAACCATGGCTCACACTAAGAAATGTCCACTTTGTAGTACCATTGGCTAACGAAATAAATTGCCCTACAAATGCCCGACAGTGGTCATACCGTTAGTTGCTTAAAACCCCCACCAAATATGAGACTTGTATCAGACAATTTCCAAATCATTTCTTTGTATAGTTTCGATAAATGACCAGCATTCTATGCTATTTGGGAAAACCTTGTGTTCGAATTACTTGCTATATAATAATAATTATCAATATATCTAATTGTCAATGCGTATCTTTGCTATTTAAAGCAGTATATTAGAATGGTATAAAGGAGAGCTTTGTAATGGTCATGCATATTAATTTTTTTTGACGAAAGATTCATTCCTTCGTATAAGAGATGTTGCAGTAGAGCGTTATGCAGTTTAATTTAAATAATAATGATGGTAAAGTAGATTTTAAATTAAAAAAATATATATCTATAACCATATTAATATATAAAATTCGAATGCCTTGCTGTGATTTTTAGAAAAACATCTAATTTTATTTCACTATTTAGAAGAGATACAATCAAAAATCACATTACATTTTTTGTCTATGTTTTATGTTCCGGAATAAGTTAAGAAATTATTGCATAATACAGTTGCAGTTTGTCGTATTCTGACATCTAAAGGGATTTTTTGAGAGAACGGGAGAAAAACTGGATGAATCAATGAATCAACCAATCGTTGAATTCTCAAAAAAAAAAAAAAAAAAAAAAAAAAAAAAAAACCTCGGAAACTAATTGATTGATTTTAACGAATTTAGTGGTGATTGAAAGATTTACCGAAGATTTATAAATAATAATTCTAGCTTCATTCTGCAGTGTGCTGCATTAGTTGAAACAGCGTAAAAATCGTTTGATAAAAAAAATGGAGAATTTATAAGTTTTAAAGAACCTTACGGCGAATGAAAGTTGGTGTCATTATGGTATTATTTATGACGACTGCACGATTATCTGCACGAGGGATATAGGCCCTGGAGGGAGTGCCATTCATGGGGGTCTTTCTAAGGGAGCCTTGTCTGTATTAAAGCAAGGTTTCCCAAGGTTCGAATAAAACCACGAAAACTCCGAACGGTTTGGCCAACGGAAGTCGATTGGGTTCGAACCCAGCTCCTTCCGTCCCAGCTTTGAGAGCAGAAACTCTCAGCCACTTTTACGGTTACGGCGACTGAATGATTTATTTGAATGATAAGAATTAAAATTTCATATTATGACATTTTTTAAATTTTATTTCATTATATTTTACTTATAATTCAAAGAAAAATTTAAACACAAATGCAACGAAGCTAATTAATTCATAAAGAAGTAGATAACATTTTACATTTTAATTATATATCATATTACTTTTATTTGTATTTATTTCATAATTTTTGGTTTCTATTTCAGTTATCGTTATTTCTGTTTTTCCCACATTAATATTTTAATAAACTTCCAAAAAATCCTTTGTGGCTAATAAAAAATTTTATATACTCTTATTAAATTCAACTTGGTTTTTATATGCTAACATAAAAATTTCCAATAAATTTTTAGCCTCCTTCCTGATCGGCTAAAATTGTAAGAATCACTTTCACAGCTGCGTTTCCTATGGCAGTACAACATTTTTATGTTTTATTGAACTTAATTAAAATAGAATACATTAACTCAATGCATTTTTTTTTTGTTATCCAACTACGGTTGATACATCATTGAGTTTTACTGACGATTACAATTGTTTATGAATTACCGAAAAATGTATTTAAGAATGCTCTAATAACCGGCTGCCAAAGTTGCAACATATAATAAGTAAAGCAAGCGGATAAGCGTGATCGCGAATCGCACATAAGGTTTCGTTTAATATTTGTTTCAAAACAAACTATCATTTAATTTATAAATCAGAATTATTAATTTATAATTATTAAGCACTTACTGGTAGCACCAATACATTTAATTTAACAATAATTGTAAAAGAAAGTTGTTAATTTTAACAAATTAAAAAGGTTCAAATCAAATTACTTAATTAAAATCCAAAATTCCAATTTTTTTTTTTGAAAATCCGAAGTATAAAATTTTTATCATAAATAAAATTTGAAATTTTTAAAAACGGAAAAAGTGATTTAAATGAAATTTAAAATTCCGAATCATTAATAAATCGCAATTAATTTTTTTAAACAGAAAGAAAATTAATTCCGAAAAATATTATGAATGCCAGTGATAAAAAATATATATAAATCCTTAAATTGGAAAAAACTGCATATTTATTTCAATTAGATCCATCTTAATACGAAAATTTTCAAATTCCTGCACTACGGTTCGAACTAAGAATCTTCGTTTTACTAGCGAATTGCTTTACCTCAGAACTATGATGCCTGTATGGAAAACATTGAAATTCAGGTTATCTTTTTAAATTTAAATTGCAAAAATGAACGAATGGCATTGAAAAAAGATTCAATTAAAATAATAGACTCTTTCAAAATTTTATGATTTGTCGTGTAACATGAGATATACAACTGTAAGTACACATAATTTGAAGTCTCTGACTTATACATTTTTTGAGTATGGACTGTGTGGTGGACGGACAGACAGACAGAAGACTGTGATGAATAGTGTTTCGTCAGATGAATGAAACACTAAAAATAAACAGTGTTATCTATAAAAAATATAATTTTGACAATTCATAGTTTAATATTAATTAATTTACATCTTTACATTGAGAAATCAATTTAAAAACTATAAAACAACAGTTTACATAGTTTGATTTTGTTGTTGTTGTTACCTTATAGAGAAAAAACCAAGAAAAAAATCAAACAGAAAAAAAATTATATACTTTCAATAAAATCATTTGCTTGCGCTTTCTACCTCATGTTAATAAAAAAAAAAAAAAAAAAATGATGGAATTAACGTCGAATTAATATTTTATAACTACTATTTTTTGTGGGGGGAGGGGGAAGAAAGATGTAAATGCAGTTAAAGAATTACGTGATTTTCAAAATGAATACTGAATTCTTATAATGCAGTTTTTGAAAACTGTTTTTGCTACCATATTTTTTTAATTGTGTCTGCAATAAAACAGTAAAATAATATTGCGTGGTTATAGGAATACATTAACTGAGTCATACAATCAGAGTTTCTAATTAGTTTAGTTCCTTCGTAGGCTTCAATCAAAAAGAGGGAAAAATTTAATGAAAGAAATTGATATATAATAATGATAATATGAATATGGAAAGACACAAATTCACAAGCTGTCACACACAGATGAAACATGGAAGCATTATTTTATGGTGCAACAATAATACTTAAACTGGTTGCACACGTTTCGTTGATAATGAAATCAGCTGTTGCCGAAATATTTTAAAGGCTTAAAACAAATTTACATAACATTGGAGAAAAATCTATCAATAAATGGATAATTCATAGTATGGAATTATCGAAATACATAACTTATTTCGTTATCATAAATATTTGTGAAACTGTAAAATAAATTATGGCGACAAGTTAATAGATGTTTACAAAAAAAGAATAGTAATAAATATAAAAGTATACCACAAAGAAATTTTAAATTTAAAAAGATTAACCTATATACGTTAGTTATTTACATTTTAAAATATAAACGGCACTTTAAATTCTTCACTACATAAATGTTCGCTAAGTAGCCCAGCAACATCGCAAATATTGCCTTTTTTAAAAATTTAATTTTGAATTTTGTAAAAGCTGTTCTGTGCAACCAATTAGTGCTTAAGAATAATAAACATGCGATTGTTTTTAGTTTCTATCCCTAACAATTCTAAATAAAAAGCTATTTAGAATTTTTTCGCTTGTTTCAGGCTTTTAAATTTCGAATAGTTGAATTATTGAAGGAGCCTATGTTGGAGCAGAAAGGGTCACCAGTATTTTGAAATCATTTGAAAATTCAATAATTCGAACAATTGTTTGTGCCATGTATCTGCATTTTAAAAGTAACGACTTTTCTAAATTTCTAATTTCTAACCTGAACAAGTTCAATTAAATCGTTCTTTAGAACGTTTTCAGCTCATTTCATATTTGTAAATTTCGATTTTTTAAGCGAGTAACCCTACAAGTTTCCAAGCTTTTATATCAATTATAACATATAAATTATAATTTTAGCACGTTTTTCTTCCTGCATTCTTGTAAATTTCGAATTTTTAGAAAACTATTCTGGGCGAGCATATATGTTTTTAGAGCAACAACTATGCAAAAATTCAAGTTTCTACAGCTAATAATTCTAAATAAATCTTAATTTAGAAAGTTTTTAGAACGTTCCGCCCATTTCATCTTTTAAAACTTTGAATTATTTAGAAAAAAATCATATGCGTATCTACATGTTAAATGTTACGACTACACGAAATTTTAAATTTCTAGTGCCAGCAATATCAAAGAAATCAAAATTAAAAAAGTTTTTTGCTTCTACTCTTCTTGGAGTATGTTGTACTGACATAAAATACAGCCTATGCTGGAGCAGAAAGGGTCACCAGTATTTTGAAATCATTTGAAAATTCAATAGATTACACCTTACAAACACAGAAACAAACAAACGTTATTTCTCTATAATATTTGTATAGATTACTGTTTTTCTTTAGTTTTGTTTGCTTTTATGATATTTTACATTTTTAACTATGTTATGTATTTATTAAATGTATATTCAATTACTGTTTTGAACATGATTGGAGATTAGCAGCGATAACTAAAATAAGCCATTGTGAACCTTTCCTGGCGATCTTTCTAATCTGGCCTAAATAATATTAAAATATCTTTATTTAATATTGCTCACAGGTTTTTTTCTCTCCAATCTTTTTTTTTTCTTTTCTGTTTTTTTAGTAACTGCAATCAATTGAATTTTTGTTTAAAATGTAGAAAATGCATTTCCATTAACAAAAATCTAGAGATCTTTTGCAAGAATTTAAAAAAAAAAAATATTTTTTAACCCAAATAATTATAAGATAGCATTCAAGAATGCAATGCACTTCATTAACTGGATAATTCATTACAGGCTAATTAATTTTTTTTTCTCTCCAATCTTTTTTTTTCTTTTCTGTTTTTTTTAGTAACTGCAATCAATTGTATTTTTGTTTAAAATGTAGAAAATGCATTTCCATTAACAAAAATCTAGAGATCTTTTGCAAGAATTTAAAAAAAAAAAATATTTTTTAACCCAAATAATTATAAGATAGCATTCAAGAATGCAATGCACTTCATTAACTGGATAATTCATTACAGACTAATTAATTTTTTTTTCTCTCCAATCTTTTTTTTTTCTTTTCTGTTTTTTTTTAGTAACTGCAATCAATTGTATTTTTGTTTAAAATGTAGAAAATGCATTTCCATTAACAAAAATCTAGAGATCTTTTGCAAGAATTAAAAAAAAAATATATTTTAACCCAAATAATTATAAGATAGCATTCAAGAATGCAATGCACTTCATTAACTGGATAATTCATTACAGACTAATTAATTTTTTTTTCTCTCCAATCTTTTTTTTTTCTTTTCTGTTTTTTTTTTTTTTTTTTTTAGTAACTGCAATCAATTGAATTTTTGTTTAAAATGTAGAAAATGCATTTCCATTAACAAAAATCTAGAGATCTTTTGCAAGAATTTAAAAAAAAAAAAAATATTTTTTAACCCAAATAATTATAAGATAGCATTCAAGAATGCAATGCACTTCATTAACTGGATAATTCATTACAGACTAATTAATTTTTTTTTCTCTCCAATCTTTTTTTTTCTTTTCTGTTTTTTTTAGTAACTGCAATCAATTGTATTTTTGTTTAAAATGTAGAAAATGCATTTCCATTAACAAAAATCTAGAGATCTTTTGCAAGAATTTAAAAAAAAATATTTTTTAACCCAAATAATTATAAGATAGCATTCAAGAATGCAATGCACTTCATTAACTGGATAATTCATTACAGACTAATTAAATTTTTTTTTCTTCCAAGGTTCGATTCTCACGAAGTCAGTTGAATTCGGTATTTTTTTTTTTTTTTTTTTTTTTTTTTTTTTTTTTTTTTTTTAGTTGCCTCCGGTAATCCTCACTTGGGACTGTGATGAATCCTTGCATTTAATACAATAAATGATACAATAAATGAATCCCTTAATACAATAAAGGAGAGAAACTGTTAAAACTTTAGTTTTGGTAGTGCTATTATTATTATTATTTTATTTATTTATTTATTTATTTATTTATTTATTTATTTATTTTTTTGCTTCTTCTATCTTTGAAAATTTCAAATTTTGTAAAAGCTTTCCTCTGCAACTATTTACATTTTAAAAATAACAAAAATGCGAATTTTAAACTTTCTATCGCTAATTAAATCGCCATTTAGAATTTTTTCGCTCATTTAACGCTTTTAAATTTCGAATATTAAAGATATTTTATATCGTGCATTTTCATTTTCAAAGTAACGACTTTTCTAAATTTCTATTTTCTATCCTGGTTAAATTGAGTTTAATCATAATTTAGAATGTTTTCTGCTCATTTCATTTTTTTTAATCGCGATTTTTTAAAACCGTTATTAGCGAGCAACCATACCAATTTACAAACCTTTATACCAACTATATAATATCTATCAAAATTATAGAACGCTTTTGCTCCTGCACTCTTTTAAATTTTGAGTTTTTAGAAAACTATATAGGACGAAAATTTATGTTTTTAGAGCAACAGCAATGCAAAATTTCAAGTTTCTACCGTTAATGATTCCAGATAAATCTTAATTTAGAACGTTTTTAAAATGTTTTCCGCCCATTTCACCCTTTAAAATTTTGATTAAAAAAAATCGTACACGCATTTACATCTTAACATTACGATCACACAAAGTTTCCAATTTCTAGTCCCAAAAATATCACACAAATCGTAATTTAAAAATTTTTTAGCTCCTACTCTCGTTGGATTGTGCTGTACCGACATAAAATACAGCATATGTTGGAATAGAGAGGGCAATCAGCATTTTGCAACCATTACTTTTGAAATCGGTTTTGTAATTCAAGCGATTATTCCTTATAAACACATAATCAAACAAAAGTTATTTCTTTACAATATTGATATAAATAATTGTTTTATTTTATTTTAGTTTCTCTTTGTATTATTTTTCATTTTAAAATATGTTATGCATTTATTAAATGATTGTAGATTAGCAGCGATAACTAAAATTGGCGATTGTCAACATTTGTGGCGATGTATTCAATTTAGCCTGGATAGTACGTAAATACTTTTTTTTATTCTTGCACATAAATTCCTCTCTCTTCAATATATTTTTTTTTTTTCTGTAATGAATTGCATTTTTGTTTAAAATGTATAAAATGCATTTCCATTAACACAATATCTAAAGATCTTTTGCAAGGATTTAAAAAAAAAAAAAAAAAAAATTAACCCGAATAATTTAAAGGTAGCATTCAAGAATATTATAATAATACAATAGCACTTCTTTAACTTGATAGTTAATTACAGACTAATTAACTCTTTTTTCAGGGTTCGATTCTCACGGGGTCATTTGAATTCTGTATTTCTTTTTCTTTTCCTCCCTGAATCCTCTCTTGGGACTATGAAGAATCTTTACATTTAATAAAATAAAGGAGAGAAACTGTTAAAACTTTAGTTTTAGTAATGGTATTACTTTTTTTAATCATAGAATTTTAGAAGTAAGCTGGTATTGATGATAATACAAAATTTAATCTGAAATCATTTTAAATATTTTTAGAGGTATAAAATTAATGATAAAAATACGCAATAAAATTAGGCCAAATAAAATTCAAAGACGTTGTTTTTATTTTAAGGCAACATTATGCCTCCGGAACAAACTTTTTATATTTTTGTAAATTTTAAATTTAATACTCCTATTTATTTGTTTAAATAACATAGAAATAAGTCATAAAAAACATATATTTTTTTATTCTTTTTATATAAGTAAACAACTTGGAAACGTTTCCGAAAATTATGGTTAACAAAAGAAACGTTTTTGAGGTCCCTGAAGATAAAAAATCGCTCCTTGGAATCGTGGATCATTCGAAACAAGTTACATTATATAGTAAATCAAGAAACATTTTTCTTGTTGTTATTGATTTGCAAATTTATACGATAGATGTATTTTTTATTGCTCATGTCATTTGGTTCTTTTTTTTTCGTCACTACAAAATTTAAA
Source organism: Maratus speculifer (assembly GCA_964019185.1). Taxonomy (NCBI): domain Eukaryota; kingdom Metazoa; phylum Arthropoda; class Arachnida; order Araneae; family Salticidae; genus Maratus; species Maratus speculifer. The sequence goes on along the minus strand of OZ025290.1, from coordinate 362,630,023 downwards.
TAATTCACATAATATATATATATATATATATATATATGTATATATATATTTGCCTTTAACGAATTGCATTTTTTTTAATGCAGAAAATGAATTTTCATTAACAGAAAATCTAAAGATATTTTGCACGAATTAAAAAAAAGCATTTCTGAACCCGGATAATTTACAGATAGCATTCAATAATGCACTACAATAGCACTTCATTAACTGGATAATTAATTACAGACTAATTAACTTTTTTCCAGGGTTCGATTCACACAGAATTATTTGAATTCGGTATTTTATTTTTTTTTTCTCCCGGAGTCCTCTCTGTGGACTATGTGGAATTATTGCATTTAGTAAAGTAAAAGAGCAAAATTGGTAAAACTTTAGTTTTAGTAGTGGTTATATCTTTAATTTGTAAAAGTCATAGAATTTTAGAAGTAAACTGGTATGAATGATAATACAAAATTAATCTGAAATTATTTTTAAATATTTTTAGAGGCATAAAATTAACGATAAAAATATGCAATAAAAATTTGGGCAAATAAAATCCAAAGACATTGCTTTTATGTTTAGGTATCATTATGCTGCCCACAAGCTTTTTGAATTTTTTGTAAATTTTAAATTTAATATGGCTATTTATTTTTTTAAATGTCATAAAGATGTGATATAAGCATTCAAACAAGTATCTGATTATTTTTATTTTGTTATTTATGTAAACTATTTGGAAACATTTTAGTGAATAAGAGAAACATTTCTGAGTTTTCTGAAGATAAAGGAGAGCATTTTGGAATAGTGGATAGTTCAAAACAAGTTACATTATATTTTAAATTAAGAAACATTTTTTGTTATTGATTTACAAATTTATGCGATAAATGTATTTTTATAACTCATGTCATTTTTTTAAATTTTTTCGTATCAAGTACAATGTAAAGTACAAAATGCTAATAAGTTCACAAAAGATAATATGTATTAAAAGAAAGCTTTTAATCATAAAATTGGATAACGATCTTTTTCTTTTTTTATTTTGCCAGCAATGATTTGCATTTTTGTTTGAAATGTAGAAAATACATTTCCATTAACAGAAATTCTAAGGATCTTTTACAAGAATTTTTTAAAAAAAGCTATTTCTTAACCCGAATAATTTAAAGATAGCATTCCAGAATGCACTGCAATAACACTTCATTAACTGGATAATTAATTACAGACTAATTAACTTTTTTTTTCCAGTGTTCGATTCTCACGGAGTCACTTGAATTCGGTATTACTTTTTCGTTTTCTCCCGGAATCCTCTCTTGGGACTATGAGGAATCCTTGCATTTAATAAAATGAAAGAACGAAACTGTTAAAACTCTAGTTTTGGTAGTGGTATTACTAATTTATTTATTTATTTATTTATTTATTTATTTATTTATTTGTAAAGACCATAGAATTAAAAAAAAAGCTGGTTTCGATGATAATACAAAATTTAATCTGAAATCATTTTTAAATGCTTTTAGAGGTATAAAATTAAGGATAAAAATACCCAATAAAATTTTGGGCAAATAAAATTCACAGACGTTGTTTGTATTTTAAGGCATCATTATGCCGCTGGAACAAACTTTTTGAATTTTTGAACATTTTAAATTTAATACTGCTATTTATTTATTTAAATAACGTAGAAATATGGCATAAAAATAGAATTATTTTTTAGTTATTATTTTTTAGTTATTATCTTTTATTTATTTTTTATAGTAAACTATTTGGTAACGCTTCCGAAAATTTCAGTTAACAAAAGAAATGTGTCTGAGGTTCTTGAAGTTAAAGGAGCGCTTTTTGGAACAAGTTGTATTATATTTTAATCAAAAAAACATTTCATTATTGATTTGTAAATGTATTATATATTTATATAAATGTATTGTATATTTTTTATAAATCATGTCATTTGTTTTTCATTTTTTCGTCACAAAAATGTATCAAAAATACATGTAAAGTACAAAATGTAAATAAATTTACAAAAGATAATTTTTATTAAATGAAAGCTTTTAACTATAACATTGGATAATGAAATTTTTTTTAACTATCAATATTTACATATAATATTTTGATGCCTTCGAATTTATATATAGAAAAAAAATCTCTCAGGAACAAAGCAATTTACACTGAATCTTTTTTCTGTTAAAAAAGAAATGTTTTCTGTTAAACCTGAATCTTTTTTCTGTTAAAATTCTTTATTCTGCAATCAACACAATGGGATTATAAATCCCCCCCAAAGGATTCATATCTTCCTTTTTTTTAAAAAAATATAATATAGTATAATAATATATTTTTTAAATAAAGAATGTTGAAGCTTTTAACTTTCATGCATTCCTGTTATCAACACAGTAATCTTAGAAGAGCATTACTAAAAGTATGTAAAATCTATTTTCGCCCACTAAGATTTCGAAGAATTTAAATGGCAGAATTTAATGAAATATCTGAAAATGCAATCTAAAAATGCATGATAATAACGCTTCATTAACCAAATAATTAATTTTCAGATAATTATCTTTTCAAAAAGCCGTGGTTTCCGAGAATCTTATGATTTTGTACTTTTTCTTATAGCGCTCACTTTGATTTTATTTTTTAACATTTAAATAGAACCTATTTGAGTTAATCAAGCGCAGAAAAAAGCAGTTTCAAGAATTTATGGCTAATGTGAGTTTCTAAGAATAAATAAGAGAAAACAGGAGAATTAAAATCAGCTTTCGGATCTTTGAAAAAGAGAACATTAGACTGTCTCATTCTTAAAGCAAGGGTTTCAAAATAAAATTTTTCTGAAATTTATGCAGAAATGTGTAGATTTTACTAAAAGCTCGAAATCCTCTTCACTCCAAAGGATTCATTTTTTAAAAAATATAGTATATTATAGCATATATTTATATAAAAAAAGTTGAAGCTTTTGACTTTTATGAATTCTTGTAATCAGCAACATAATCTTAAAGAGCTTTATTAAAAGTATAAATAAAATCTATTTTCATCAGCAAAGATTTTTAATAATTCAAATGGGGGGGGGGATTTAACGAAATACCTGAAGATGCAGTCTAAGAATGCATGATAATAGCGCTTTATTAACTAAATAATTAGTTTTAAGATGACTATGTTTTTCAAAAGTCTTTTTTTCGAGAATCGTGTGATTTTTTACTTTTTCTTATAGCGTTCACTTTGATTTTATTCTTCAACTTTATAGAGTCTCTTTCAGCTAATCAAGCAGAATAAGTTTAGAGAGAATTTATAAAAGCATACACAAAATTTATTTTTACCCTGGACTATTTCGAAAAATTTAAATAAAGGAATTTCATGAAATATCTGGAGATGCAATTAAAAATGCATGATAATAATGCTTCATTAATTAAATAATTAATTTTGAGATAATTATCTTTTCGTAAAGCCGAGTTTTCTGAGAGCCTTATGATTTTGTACTTTATTCTGATAACATTCGCTTTTATTTTTTTAAACATTTAAATAGAGTCTCTTTGAGTTAATCAAGCACAGAAAAAGCAGACTGAAGAATTTATGGCTAATTTGTGTTTCTAAAAATAAATAAGGGAAAGAGGGGAAATAAAAATGAAAAATCACATCTTTAAAAATGAGAACATTAGACTGTCGCATTTTTAAAACAAGGGTTTCAAGATTAAGTTTTCTGGAGTTTATGCAGAAATGTATAGTTTTTTTTTCTAGAAGCTGTAAACCCCCCTCTCCTCTCTCAAAGAATTCACATGGTCATTTTTTTCAATTATAATAATGTGTTATAATATATATTTTAAGCAAATAATGTGGAAGCTTTTATTTTTTTTTAATTCCAGTTATCAGTTCAACAATTTTAGATAGCATTATTAAAAGTATGCATAAAATATATTTTCACCCGCTACGATTTCGAAGAATTTAAATGGGGAATTTAATGAAATTTCTGGGGATACAATCTAGTAAGCATGGTAATAACACTTCATTAACAGAATAATTAGTTTTGAGATAATTATCTTTTCGGAAAAACGTGTTTTCCGAGAATCAGCAACATAATCTTAAAGAGCTTTATTAAAAGTATAAATAAAATCTATTTTCATCAGCAAAGATTTTTAATAATTCAATTGGGGGGGGGGGATTTAACGAAATACCTGAAGATGCAGTCTAAGAATGCATGATAATAGCGCTTTATTAACTAAATAATTAGTTTTAAGATGACTATGTTTTTCAAAAGTCTTTTTTTCGAGAATCGTGTGATTTTTTACTTTTTCTTATAGCGTTCACTTTGATTTTATTCTTCAACTTTATAGAGTCTCTTTCAGCTAATCAAGCAGAATAAGTTTAGAGAGAATTTATAAAAGCATACACAAAATTTATTTTTACCCTGGACTATTTCGAAAAATTTAAATAAAGGAATTTCATGAAATATCTGGAGATGCAATTAAAAATGCATGATAATAATGCTTCATTAATTAAATAATTAATTTTGAGATAATTATCTTTTCGTAAAGCCGAGTTTTCTGAGAGCCTTATGATTTTGTACTTTATTCTGATAACATTCGCTTTTATTTTTTTAAACATTTAAATAGAGTCTCTTTGAGTTAATCAAGCACAGAAAAAGCAGACTGAAGAATTTATGGCTAATTTGTGTTTCTAAAAATAAATAAGGGAAAGAGGGGAAATAAAAATGAAAAATCACATCTTTAAAAATGAGAACATTAGACTGTCGCATTTTTAAAACAAGGGTTTCAAGATTAAGTTTTCTGGAGTTTATGCAGAAATGTATAGTTTTTTTTTTCTAGAAGCTGTAAACCCCCCTCTCCTCTCTCAAAGAATTCACATGGTCATTTTTTTCAATTATAATAATGTGTTATAATATATATTTTAAGCAAATAATGTGGAAGCTTTTATTTTTTTTTTATTCCAGTTATCAGTTCAACAATTTTAGATAGCATTATTAAAAGTATGCATAAAATATATTTTCACCCGCTACGATTTCGAAGAATTTAAATGGGGAATTTAATGAAATTTCTGGGGATACAATCTAGTAAGCATGGTAATAACACTTCATTAACAGAATAATTAGTTTTGAGATAATTATCTTTTCGGAAAAACGTGTTTTCCGAGAATTTTGAAATTTTGCATTATTTCTTATAGTTTTTCGTTTTCTTTTTCTTTTAACTTTAAAATGCAGTGTTTTGAGTTTACCTAGCGCAAAAAACAGTTAGATTTTTCTTCCTAACGTGTGTTTTTAACAATAAATAGAAAGAAAGAAGGGAAGTAAAATGACATACCAAATCTTTGAAAATGAGAATATTAAACTCGATTTTTTAAAACAAGGATTTCAAGATTAAAATTTTCTAAAATTCATATGGAAAAGCATTGTTTTTTACTAAAAGCTGTAAGCCCCATCAATCTCCCTGAAAGGATTCATATCTTCATTATTTTCAAGTATAATAATGTATTACAATGCATATTTTCAATATATGATGTTATATTTTTTATGAATTCGTGTTATTAGCACAATAATCTTAGATAACATTAAGAAGTATATATAACATGCATTTACACTCGCTAAGAATATCGAAGAATTTACATGAGGAATTTAATGAAATATCTGGAGTTGCAATTTAACAATGCACGGTAATAACGCTTCATTAACCAAATAATTAATTTTGGGATAATTATCTTTTCTAAAAACCGAGTTTTCCGAGAATCATGTGATTTTGTCCTTTTTCTTATGCGTTCACGTTCATTTTATTTTTTAACTTTCAAATAGATTTTATTTGAGTCAATCAGGCACAAAAAAGCAGCTTGAAAATTTTGTGGCTAATGCGAGTTTCTAAGAATAATTAAAAGAAAAAGGGAAAGTAAAATAAACTTTAAGATTAAAAAAAAAAAAAAAAAAAAGAATATTAAACTGTCGCATTCTTAAAGCAAGTGTATCAAGATTAAAATTTGCTGAAATTTATGTGGAAATGCTTAGATTTGACTAAAAGCTGTAAAACCCCTTCACCCCAAAAAATTCATGTTTCAATTTTATTGGTTTAAAATATAATAAAGTATTATAACATATAATTTAAATAAATATTGTTGAAGCTTGTGAATTTTATGAATTCCTGTATTCAGCACAATAATCTTAGAGAGAATTATTTAAAAGTATATGTAAAATCTAGTTTCATCCGCTAAGATTTCGAGCAATTTAAATGGAGAGTCTTATGAAATATCTAGAGATGCAAACGAAGAATGCATGACAATAACGGTTCATTAACCAAAAAATTAATTTTGAGATAATTATTTTTCCAAAAAGTCGTGCTTTCCGAGATTTTTATGACTTGTACTTTTTTTTATATGGCGTTAACTTTGATTTAATTTTTTAACTTCATACAGTCTCTTTCAGCTAATCAAGCACAGAAAAAGCAATCTGACGAATGTATGGCTAATGTGAGTTCCTAAGAATGAATGAAAGGAAAGAGGGAAAATAAAATTAAATTTCGAATCTTTAAAACGGAGAATATTAGACTGTCGCATTTTTAAAGCAAAAGTTTCAAGATAAAAAATTTCTGAAATTTTTATCGAAAATATAGTTTTTACCGAAAGCTGGAATGTCCCTCCCTCCTCCTCCATTTTTTTTTTTTTTTTAATAAATAATGCATTGTAATACATATTTTTAAAAAATAATGTTGAGGCTTTTGAATTTTATGAATTCCTCTTATGAGCACAATAATTTTAGAGAACATTTTTATAATTATGTATAAAATTTTTTTTCTTTCTCTAAAATTTCGGAGATTTAAAATGGGGGAAACTATAACGAAATATATGAAGATGCAATCTAATAATGCATGGTAATAGTGCTTCATTAACCAAATAATTAATTTTGAGAAAATTATCTTTTTGATCATACGAGTTTTCTGAGAGCCTTATAATTTTTATTTTTTTCTGATAACATTCCCTTTTATTTTTTTAACTTTTCAATATAGTCTCTTTAACTTAATCAAGCACAGAAGAAGTAGTTTGAATAATTTATGGCTAATGTGTATTTCTAAGAATAAATAGCATAGCAGTAAAGAAGGGAATTAAAATCAAATGTAACATTTTTAAAAATGAGAACATTAGACTGCCGCAATTTTAAAACAAGCGTTTCAAGATTAAAAATTACGGAAATTTAGATGGAAATTTACAGTTTTTACTAAAAGCTGTAAACCCACACCACCACCTTTAAAGTATTCATATCGTAATTTTTTAAAAATTATAATAATGTATCATAATGTATATTTTAAATAAATAATGTTAAAGCTTTTAACTTCCATGAATTTCTGTTATCAGTACATATTTTCACCTGCTATGATTTCGAAGAATTTAAATTGGGAATTTAATAAAATATATGAAGATGCAGTCTAAGTATGCATGGTAATAACACTTCATTAACCCAAATAATTAATTTTGAGATAATTAACCTTTCGAAAAGGTATGATTTCTGATAAGTTTGTGATATTTTACTTTTTCTAATACCATTCCGTTTTATTTTTCTTTTAACCTTTAAATAGAGTTACTTTGAGTTAATCAAGCACAAAAAAGCAGTTTAAAAAAATTTATGGCTAATGCGTGTTTCTAATAATAAAAAAAAATAAAGAATGAAAGTAAAATGAAATATCACTTTTTCAAGAATGAGAACATTAGACTATCGTATTTTTAAAGCAAGGGTTTCAATATTAAGAATTTCGGAAATTTATGTGAAAATATATAGTTTTTACTAAAAGCTGCGAATCCTCTACCTCCCCCCCCCCTCTCCCAAAATCTTCAAAGCTTCATTTTTTCAAGTATAATAATGAATTATGATATATATTTCAAATAAATAATGTTGAATTTTATGAATTTGTGTTATCAGTACAATAATCTTAAACAGTATTATAAAATGTATATTTATTTACATCCGTTAAGATTTCGAAGAATTTAAGCGGGGAATTTAATCTGAAAATGTATCCTAAGAATGCAAAGTAATAACGCTTCATTAACTGAATAATTAATTTCGAGAAAATTATCTTTTTGGAAAGCTGCGTTTTCTGGTGATTTGTACTTTTTCTTATAGCTTTCACTTTGATATTACTTTTTTACCTTTATAAAGTCTCTTTCAGTTAATCAGGCACAGAAAAGAGCAGTTAGAAGAATTTATGTCTAATGTGTTTATAACAGTAAATAGAAAAAAAGAAGGAAAATAAAGTGAAATATCAGATATTTAAAAATGAGAATATTAGACCGTCGCATTTTCTAAGCATGGGTTTCGAGATTAAAAAATTCGGAAATTTATGTGGAAATGTATGGTTTTTACTAAAATCTGTAAATCCACTCTCCCTTCTCCAGAGGATTCATATCTTCATTTTTTTTCGAGTATAATAAGGTATTATAATATATATTTTAAATAAAAATGTTGCATTTTATGAATTCGTGTTATTAGTACAGCAATCGTAGATAGCATTATTAAAAGTATTTAAAAATAAATATATTTACATTCGCTAAGATTTCAAAGACTTTAAATGCTGAATTTGATTATATATCTAGCGATGCAAACGAAGAATGCATAGTAATAACGCTTCATTAACCTAATAATTAATTTTGAGATAATTTTCTTTTCGAAAAGCCGAGTTTCTCGAGATTCTTGTAATTTATACATTTTCTTATTCGAATCACTTTGATTTTATTTTTTAACTTTATAGACCCCCTTTCAGGTTAATCAAGCACCGAAACAGCAATTTGGAGAATTTATGGCTAATGTGATTTTCTAAGAATAAGTAAAAGAAAAGAAGGAAAATTAAATCAGCTCTCAGATCTTTAAAAATTAAAACATTAGACTGTCGCATTCTTAATGTAAGGATTTCAAAATTAAAATTTTCTGATATTCATATGGAAAAGTATAGTTTTTACTAAAATCTGTAACACCTCCTCCCTCAAATGATTCATATCTTTATTTTTTTTCAAGTAGAATAATGTGTTATAATATATATTTTAAATAAATAATGTTGAACCTTTTAACTTTCATGAATTCCTGCTATTAGCACAATAAATTCAGAGAGTATTTTTAAAAGTAAACATAAAATTTATTTCACCCTCGAATGTTTCGAAGAATTTAAATTGGGAATTTAATAAAATATCTGCAGATTCTGTAAACCCACTCCTCTCTCTGAAAAAATTCACATGGTCATCTTTTTCAAGTATAATAATGTGTTATAATATAATTTTTAAGCAAATGACGTTGAAGCTTTTAATTTTTATGAGTTCCTGTTATTAGTTGAACAAATTTAGATAGCATTATTAAAAGTATATATAAAATATATATTCATCCATTAAGATTTCGAATAATTTAAATGGGGGAATTTAACGTAATATCTGGAGATCCAATCTAATAAGCATGGTAATAACACTTCATTAACAGAATAATTAATGTTGAGATAATTATCTTTTCGTAAAAACGTGTTTTCCGAGAATCTTGGGTTTTGTTCTTTTACTTATATCATTTTTTTTTCTTTCAACCTTTAAATAAAGTCTTTTTGAGTTAATCAAGCACAAAAAAGCAGTTTGAAAAATTTATGGCTAATGCGTGTTTCTAAGAATAAATGGAAAGAAAGAATGAAAGTAAAATGAAATATCACTTCTTTAAAAATGAGAATATTAGACTGTCGTATTTTTAAAGCAAGGGTTTCAATATTAAAAATTTCGAAAAATTATGTGGAAATGTGCAGTTTTTATTTAAAGATGTAAATCCACTCCCCCTTCTCCAGAGGATTCATATCTTCATTTTTTCAAGCATAATAATGTATTATAAAATATATTTTGAATGAATAATGTTGTATTTTATGAATTTGTGTTACAAGCACAATAATCTTAGATACATTATAAAAAGTAGATAAACATGAATTTCACCCGAAAATAATTTAGAAACGTTAATTTAATGAAATATCTTGAGATGCAATCTAATAATGCATGAGAATAACGGTTTATTAACCAAATAACTATTTTTCAGATAATTATCTTTTCGGAAAACTGCGTTTTTCGAGAATCTTGTAATTAGTACTTTTTCTTACAGCTTTCAATTTGATTTTACTTTTTACCTTTATAAAGTCTCTTTCAGTTAATCAAGAACACAGAAAAACAGTTTGAAAAATTCATGGCTAATGCGTGTTTCTAAAAATAAATAGAAAGAAAGAAGGGAAGTAAAATTAAACATCACTTCTTTAAAAATGAGACTATTAGATAATCGCATTTTCAAAGTAAAGGTTTCGAGATTGAAAATTTCAGAAATTTATGTGGAATTGTACAGTTTTTACTAAAATCTGTAAATCCACAGTCCCTTCAAAAGAGGATTCATATATTCATTTTATTTCGAGTATAATAATGTATTATAATATATATATTAAATAAAAATGTTGTATTTTATGAATTTTTGTTATTAGCACAGTAATCTTAGACAGCAACCTAAAAAGTATTTACAAAAAAAAAAAAAAAAAAAAAAAAAAAAACAATATTTTTTCAGAATCGAAGATTTTAAAGAATTTAAATGCTGAATTTAATGAAATATCTAGAGATGCAAACGAAGAATGCATGGCAATAACGGTTCATTAACCAAACAATTAATTTTGAGATAATTATCTTTTCGGAAAGTCGTGTTTTCCAAGAAGCTTGTGATTTTTTACTTTTTCTTATAGCTTTCACTTTGATTTTACTTTTTACCTTTATAAAATCTATTTCAGTTTATCAAGCACAGAAAAAGCAGTTTCAAGAATTTATGGCTAATGTGAGTTTCTAAGAATAAATAAAAGAAAAGAGGGAAAATAAAATCAGCTCTCAGATCTTTAAAAATGAAAACATTAAACTGTCGCATTCTTAATGTAACGATTTCAAGATTAAAAATTTCTGAAAGTCATATGGAAAAGTATAGTTTTTACTAAAAGCTGTAACCCCCCCCCCTTCCTAGAAGTATTCATATCTTCATTTTTTTCAAGCATAATTATGTATTATAATGTACATTTTAAGCAAATATTGTTGAAGCTTTTAACTTTCATGAACTTCAGCTTTTGGCACAATAATATTAGAGAGATTTAAAAAACTATTCATAAGAATTATTTTCATCCTGGAAGATTTCGAAGAATTTAAATTAGGAATTTAATGACATATCTGCAGATACAATCTAAGAATATTTGGTAATAACGCTTCATTAACCAAATAATTAATTTTGAGATAATTATCTTTTACGAAACTCGTGTTTTCCGAGGGTCTTGGGATTTTCTCCTTTTTCTTAAAGTATTCTGTATTATTTATTTTTTAAACATTTAAATGGAGTTTTCTTTGAGTTAATCAATTAGAGAAAAAGCAGTTTGAAAAATGTATGGCTAATGTGAGTCATTGAGAATAAATGGAAGAAAATAGGGGAAATAAAATCAACTTTCGTATTTTTAAAACAGAGATTGTCGCATTCTTAAAGCAAAAGTATTTGTTGTTTTTTCTGAAATTCATATGAAAAAGTAAAGTCTCTACTAAAATCTGTAACCCCCTCCCCCAAAAAATTCATATCTTGTTTTTTGTTTTAAAAAATAAAAAATATAAATTAAATTAAATTAAAATTAAAATAAAAAAATAAATAAAAAATATTAAATCTTTTGGATTTTGTGAACTCCTGTTTACAGAACAATAATTTTAGAGAGAATTTTTAACAGCATACATAAAATTCATTTTCACTTTCGAAGGTTTCAAAGAATTTAAATTTGGAATTTAATGAAATAGCTGGAGATTCAATCTAAGAATTTCTGATTTTATGCTAATAACGTTTCATTAATCAAATACAGTCAAACCCCGTTAATACGCGCCCTGCTTAATACGCGAAACCGCTTAATACGCGAATTTTCTTTGGTCCCTTGAAATACTCCTATCTTACGCATATAAAAAACCCCTTTTAATACGCGAATGGTTAATACGCGAACCCGTTTAATAAGCGGAATTTTATCAGTCCCTAGAAAGAAAAACCCACGTTTAATACGCGAATCAGCTTACTTCTAAACATATGAATTTTTAAATGAAATATTTTCCCAAGCATTTTATACAACAATTATTTAATTTATTTTTTATACAATTATTGAAACCAAATTAAATTGAACATTTTTCCCCTGTAAAACACACGCGGACTGAATTTGGACCCTGATCCAAAGCTAGGACAAGACTGCCCAATCAAAACTCTGCCAATGAAATCTCATAAGTGAGACGATCCTAGCGTTGAGCAAAAGTTAAAAACATTATGTCTGCTTTGAAAAACACCTGTTTTCATTTGGTGAGTATATAAAACCACAATGAAAAATTTTAATAGAAATTCAAATTTTTAAAAAATACAGAATTTAGAGATTTTTAACTAACTTTTTAACATTTCGGCCTATCATGACACACTAATTAAGAATATGTAAATTATAAAATAATTGATACAAGACTTTTTGAAGTCAGTAAAAACCTGAGTGTTTTGTCGTGGTTTTGCTCGCTTTCTTGCGCATAGGCTCAAAAAATCAAATTACCCAAAGCAGAACGTACCTTCAATTCAATACTTTTCTTGCGATTTTTGTCATTTAAAAATATAAATGTAGACAAAAAGAGAAATAAATTTATAAAGTCATACAAATTTGAAGCTCATATAAGGTTTATTCATCGCGAGCGCGGATTACGCGAGTCAGCTAGTTTTTCTAAAAAGCAAAAATGAAAAGAACTTTTCACCATAATTAAGGAATGATGTGATCCCTTCTCCTAAATTAGAGCGGTATAACCGATAGATGGAGCATGCACTACAATCGCAGATTAATCACGTGAGTCTTTCTCTTTCCAATCACTGTTTCATCAGTGCTGTGTTATTTTTAAAACAAGATAGTCGCTTGTCGCTCCCAGTATTATCTAGTCTACAAGAACTATTTCTTTTTACAGGCTAAAAATGATGTTAGTAGTATGAATTTGGCGCCCCCTAAATTTCCGCGCCCGGGGCGACCGCCACCTTTGCTCCCCCGCCCCTTTCGCACGGCGCTTCTGAGAAGTTACAAATTATAAATCAATACGATGCCGCCCAAGGTGTCTCAAATAAGTCTGGGTTCGCCAAAGAAAAAGGCATACCTGAGTTAACTTTAAGGACTTTGTTAAAGAATAGGAATGTCATCGTTAACCAAACAATGGTTGGAGGAACTAAGAACAAGAAAATAAAACCCGCCAAGTTTTAGTACATGGGAAAGGCCCTTCAGAGTGGTTTGTTCAAGCACGTTCTACCAATATCCCTATAAGTGGCTTGTTAATACAAGAAAAACCTTCTGAAATCACAGCAAAAATGGGACTGGTCGATTTCAATGCCTCAAATGGATGGCTGGATCGATTTAAAATTCGGTACGACATAAAATTCAAGCAAGTGTGCGGTGAGTCAGCTGCAGTCAACATTGAAGGTGTTTACTGTTAGAAAATTAATGTGCTTCCGCAGATTGTAAAAAAACTACTCAAATCGGGATATTTACAACATGGACGAATTTGGGCTTTTTTACAAACTGACACCCAATAAAATTATGGTCATGAAAGGAGAAACGTGTCATGAAAGCAAACTGAGCAAAGAGCGTCTTACTATTCTGTTCGGTGCCAACTCTGATGGATCAGATAAATTAAAGCTGGTGATCATAGGGAAATCACACAACTCGCGATGCTTTAAAAATGTCAAGAATTTCCCCTGCCTGTACGAAAGCCAGCGTAGAGCATGGATGACGGGCAACATTCTTTCAACATGGCTTCGTAATTTTGATCGGCGTATGAGAAAAGAATCACGCTGAGTGTTATTTGCTTGTGGACAACTGCCCTGCGCATTCAAAAGATAAAGACCTGAATAACTTCCAAGTAGAATTTCTACCTCCAAATTCGACTGGTGTCACTCAGCCAATGGACCAAGGAATATTTAACAGCGCCAAAATAAATTACAAGATTCGCTTCGTGCGCCGATACCTTCATCAAATGCAACACGGCAGCAATCCTTCTTTCTACAAGTGTCGTCCTTTTACAGTCTTCGATGCTATGCACAATGCTACTGCAGCATAGGAGAGTGCCACAGCAACAACAATTACAAATTGCTCACAAATCAGGTTTCGGAAGTAGCAAGGACATCATTTACGCAGAGCCAACACCTCATCCTAATGTTGAAGAAAATTGGTTGGCCGCACAAAAAACTGTACGGGAAAATTTTGTCGATTTAGAAACGTTCATTAATATCGATAAAGATGTAGTTACCTCCGAACTCAGAAGTCTGGATGATATTAGGTGGGACTTGTTGAGCTAAAGCCTTACTGTAAGCCTCCCCATCTAGCTGACTACAGTCTGGATGATATCATCGCTGATGTAACTGCGAATGACATGAGGAAGAAGAAGATGGTGAACCTATGCTTCCGGCCACATCTCCATTCTCCAAAGATACAGATACCAAAGTTAAATTTTCTAAGACAATATATGTCGTCACTGGAAGAAGGATCCTCAAAAAGCGAACTTTACCACTGCCTAAATAAGGCGGAAAACAATCATGTTGATGGCGCGACCGTATGTCGAACAGTCTAAAATTGACAGCTGCTTTTGCAAAAAGTAATTTTTGTCACATTTTTGAAGTTTTTAAAGTGACTTTCTATTATTAACAACACTATTTATTATCGCATCTATCTGTTCTGTATAGCTAACAAAGATTTCAATTTGCTAACATACGGTTAGCAGAAAATTTTTGTGTTTGTCTTATTCAGTTTTATGTGTCATACATAATAAATCTATATTTTAAAAGACATAGGATTTTTACTCGAGAAAATAACGAATATTTGAATTTTCAAACGTTCCTGCTTAATAAGCACATAATGATTAAAATAAATAAAATGTCGTTTTGTCTTAAAAATGCTAAAAATTGACAAAAAATGTGTTTTTTCCCGCATAGATTGTTATTAGGTAGACCACTCGACGAAAATTCGCGACCTTTGGTTAATACGCGAACCCGTTTAATACGCGAATTTTGATCGGACCCCTGATTCGCGTATTAACGAGGTTCGACTGTAATTAATTTTTGAGGCATTTATCTTTTCCGAAAGTCGTATTTTCCAAGAGTCTTAGGTTTTTCTCCTTTTTCTTAAAGTATTCCGTATTATTTATTTTTTAAACATTTGAATGGAACTTTCGTTGAATTAATCAAGCAGAGAAAAAGCAGTTTGAAAAAATTATGGCTAATGTGTGTTTATAAGAATAAACGGAAGGAAAGAGGAAAAACAAAATCAGCTTTCGGATCTTCAAAAAAGAGAATTATTAGACTGTCGCATTCTTAGCCCTTTCAGGTCCGATTTTTTTTTCAGTTAAAAAAAATACTTTTACATTAATAACCTTAATCCTAGCTATCTACCGGGTGTCCTGAAAAGGACTGAACGATTTTAAAAATCAATAACTTGCAAACTTTTACAGATATTTAAAAAATTCTTGCACGAGAGTCATCTAAAAGGTCAAAAGTTTTTTTCCTTCGATTCTGAATTTTAGTTCGAATTACAAACAATAGATGGCGCTGAGAGCGCTAGGTGCTCTGTTGAGATGGATATTGACGTCACTTGGTACTGAAGGAAAATAAGGAGATTGAGGCTGTGGAGTGGGTCTCGTTAGACAATGCAATCTTGCTCTTAGAGCCCCATTTTGAACTTTTATTTATTTGTTTTTATTGAACAACATACATTTGACCTGTGTACTCGACATGAAGCCCTATTTTGGACACAGTCGGTATGATTTCAATGAAATGTGTTGTTCTCATGGAAATAATAAATCATTTTATATAATAGCAGCGATTGAAACTGGGCATGAATTTAACGAGCAGTATACGAGTTTTGCAGACGATTTTACATTTAAGAAAGCTGTATTTTCTCGAATCAAATTACTTTTTATCATCTAATTTAAGGAATATTTTCTGCATCATATTTTAAAACAAATTAAAACGATTTAGTAGTTTTTTTTATTAAAAATTAATCAATTTCGCTATTTAAAAAAATTTGTTATATTCTAAGAAATGCTAGTTCTTTTAAAGAAGTTTTTTAATAGAGTTTTATGTATGTTGTAAAAAAATTGCGGAAATGGTTTATTCTTTAGAATAAAGAATATTTATAGTATAAACATTGAAAACCTGGTGCAATATCCGTTGCACTCTTTTGAAAAAATACCTAAATACAAAATTTATTACGATTATGTATATTAAATTCATGGTAATAGGGAAATAATACTACCTCCATCTTAAATGAGCCATAATCATTATGACAATCTAGAATCATCGCCTATCATTGGATATAATTGAATTAGTCACGCATGATAGGTTTTAATAGAACGAAGAAAACATTTATTAATATCCTTTTAAGCTTTGATTCACTTTTCATAAAACTTTAAATGAATAACGAAAATTCTGGAACGAGTATATATATTATAATTCAAAGCATTCTGTTGGGTAGTTTTTGCGCTATCATGTGCAGACAGATAAAAGAATAATCCAGATGACGAATATAGGTGCTACATATATAATTATCCTCACAGAACATAATGTAATGGAATAGTTTTGAGTGTCTGTGTAAATGAATCTTGAATTGTGCATAGTTTGTTTACAATACCCAATACAGCATAATAAATATCATTAACATATATCACTTACAGACCAATTCAATTACTTCAACGCAAGTTAGAGTTTGGAAAGACAGGCAGGCAGTCGGCTAACTAAATAGAAATCACAAACCCTTTCAACTATGTTGGAAAGCGTTAAAAACACATGTTAAGTTAAAATTTGACATTTAGCAATTTATTTAAATAGACGGAAGCATATTTGAACTCTTTTGTATAGCCCTGTAGTTTACCTACTATCTTTAAATACACGCCATTATTTAGTTAAAATCTATTTAAAACCGAAACATTCTTTAAACTAATGAAATCACACTTCCAGAGATTACCATCCAGAGCCGGCTATTAATCCGATTTTTGAGTGCCTCTGTATATCATTTCATTTCTATTCTTTAAACATATCATAATATACTTAAAGCTATTCAACGTAAAAAATGCATAAGTCATTTACAAACCACCTTTAATATATTTACTTACACACTTAGTAAGTAGTGCGAATTCTTTTGTGTCGCCCTGTACATGATTTGCACCAATTATATACACAGCGTAACATGCAAAAATTTAGTGAAACTTAAAAAAAGTCATATCAAAACTAAAAACTTCAAGCAATTATCGTTAGCGTACAGCATTTTTGACGCAGCATAGTTTCCGAAATCTTTTCTGTGTCCCTGTAAATACTTCGTGTTTTCTCTTATACAGTAAGTAACTCGCAGTAAACCTAAGCAACTTATAACAATTTTATTATGTGTGTAACAAAATTAAAATATGTTCTTTTTTTACCGCTACGTTACATAGTTATTTTGTGTGGCCCTGTAAATGAATAATAACTATTCTTTGTGCAGCATATTCTACATCATTTGGATTTCAATTTAATTCATAAATGCGTATTAATTTCATTATGTTCGGACGGGTGTAATATCACCAAAAAGCACTTGAAACTTTTTCCCCAGTCGGCCGTAATGTAACAGAATACTTTTGATTGTCCCTGTATTGAAAATACACATCCGATTTTCATAAAATTTGAAATAACTGTACAAAATTCTTCAGCAATTATATATTTAAAATTTCAAACGATTCGACAGAGTAATTTTTGCATTGTTATATGCGGACAGACAGACGGACGGACGGACCAGACACGAGTATAGGTGATAAGCATTTATATAATTACTAACGTATCTAAAAAACAGTTAAAAGCGCATGCCGAAATTGAAAACGCATCTCCAGCAATTATTACTAAAAGACAGTACAGTAACCGATTTCTTTTTGTGTGCCCCTGTAAATGAACGTTAAATGCTATAAATACCAAATATCCTATTCTATCATAATCTACACTGAAATTTAGTGATTTATATCAGTTTGAATACATTTGAAATAGTGTATTTCATTAATATACACTGCAAGCGATTTTCCCCCATAGACTATGATGTGATACAATCTTTTGGGTGTACCTGTAAATGAACTGTTAATCCCACATACTTAATATACAATGTAGAACATTACTAGGTGACATAGAAAAGGTTTAAAAAATACCCAGATAATTAAATAGATAAATAAGATATTCTGTTCTCAAAAATACTAACAATCTTGGAATGTAAAAAAAAAAAAATAATAATAATAATTAAAGTCGGTAATTCGAACGTTATTGTTTCACGCATTTCGATTTCAAAGGAGTCGTACCCAAGAAAACAACATTTTTCTCTATTGCGCTGACGCCAGCAAAATCAAAATTATATGGATTGCATTCAAAATCGGACGGTAAAAGGAAAAGTTCATTTTCGAATAAGATCCACTCCACAGCCTTAACCTCCTTATTTTGCATCAGTGCCAAGTGACGTCAATATCCGTCTCAGCAGAGCACCTAGCGCTCTCAGCGCCATCTATTGTTTGTAATTCGAACTAAAATCCAGAATCGCAGGAAAAAAACTTTTGACCTTTAAGATGACTCTCGTGCAAGAATTTTTTAAATATCTGAAAAAGTTTGCAAGTTATTGATTTTTAAAAACGTTCAGTCCTTTTCAGGACACCCGGTATATAGATTAATTAGTGTTTGAAGAATATTTCATTGTCTGAATGACAACAAATGTTGTTGTTTTGCGTACTATTCATTTCATATTCATATGACAAAAGGCTACGGAAGAATATTTGGAGATCTTTAGAAAATATTGTATTACAATACGATTTAACTTATATTACAACTTTCTAATATTTTTTTAGCTTTATTACACACGATTCTTTCCGTAAAGTAACTTTTATTTTAAATTTAAAGAGTGAAATATATGTTTAAAATAAAAAAATTCGCAAACGACGCAAAGAGAAGTAAGCAAATAATAATGATTATTATTATTACTAAATGCCTAAACATAAATGAAGTCATGTAGTAATTCATGTAGTATTGTAGACATATACTAACATTATTACATGCAAGTAGTAGCAAAAGTATTTTTTTTTAATAAAGTAATTCTCCATTAAAGATACATGCACTATTAATGGTACACCAGACCCGAAAGGGTTAAAGCAGGAGTTTCAAAATTAAAATTTTCTGAAATTTGTATTGAAATATAGTTTTTACAAACGGCTATAAATTGTGCTAAAATTTTGAAATACGATCATTTACTTTTTTATAACATTTTTCAATAATAATAAAAATCATTGCTTTTTCATCTTTTAAGTTTCGTTTAAGTTTATAAAACACTAAAAAAAGAAAAAAAAAACAGATGCTAGCTGTTAGTTTACCTTCATTCGATGCAAACAACTAATGAATAACACATAACGAAAATTCGAATATATATGTATATATATATATACAAACCTGATATTATTATTATATAATTATTTACATCCAATGTTCGATTATATCTCAGCATATTTTCATTTTAACAGGATTTTAATTGCAATTACTTTTTAAATAAATGCTGTGTGACATCATTTCGCATATCATTGTCTAGGAAAATGATCCATAGATGCATAATACAAGTGTTATTGATTTAAAATAATAATGAACTTTAGAACAATTTTTAAAATATATTAGTTTCTTAGTGTGATATTAACATTTAGCAAAAATCGATACTAATGGATTATCAGAGCCGGGTAGATAAGTCACCCAAAATGTTGTCAATCACCTAATTTGTTTATCGTTTTCAATTGCCACTTGTTTTCGAAATGGTAATTTAACGTATATTTAATAAATATTTAACATTGTTAAAATTGATAAATCATATAAAAGCAAACTAAAATAACACAAAACAGTAATTTAATACTTAACATGTCTATTTTTGGATAATTCTAAGTCGGTTTTTGCATCTAAGGCAAAGCAATTACCATTGTTTGACATACTTAACTAAAGAATTTTATTGGAAGTAATTACTTTTTTTAAATACACTTTTAAGTATATAAATATTAATTTTCTAACCTTTCTATATTTTATTTAACCGTATAACGTCTGGAACACACCATACCGGATAATGGGAATCTTATTGATTTAATAAATAATCAAACCGATTATATACTAAAAAATAGATATTGATAATTTTCGCTCCAGTTTTTTTATGACTCAACTTAACATTATTCAAAAATTCTCCATTCCATTTGACCGAAAAATTCCCTCCCCTCCTCCCCCACAAAAAAAGTCTAGGCTTTTATTATTATTATTATTATTATTATTATTATTATTTAGCATTATTTGATTTTTGATTGAACTAAGATAAGAATTTAAATAATAACAAAACAAGATTCTTTAGCCCTTTTTTATGTATTTTTCTGTCTTAAGCAGCCCACCTGCAGCAAATTCGTATACATCCAGAAAAGGAATTCCAAACTTAATCTTTGCGATTTGATTAGTATTTTGTGGTTTTAATTGGTAACTGAATTATTTAAACAGAGGGGAAAAACTTTTCGAAGAATTTTTTTCCTTTTTTTTTAGTTTGTCTTTTCTTTTTTATAAAATGAATAAGGACGACCTATGTTTCTTTGAAATGGTGATTGTAATTGTACAAATATAGTTTTTCTTGGTTTTTGTCAGTAAGAAAAATATATCAGTTTTTCAAACGTTCGAAAGATCTCTCACCAAGTGATCCCAAATTTAAATCGTTTCATGGACGTTTTTCTCCCAGTTCGAAAAATGTGATTTATTTGCGAATTAGAATAATTGTGTTAAAATTAATCTATTGCAGATACAACTCTGTCAATGGCATGACGCCGGTAACTCTTGTTATTTAATAGCTATATAGTTTATTTACTATAGTTTATAGTTTTTTTTTTGTTTTTTACATTCAATTTTACGGTTTGTTATTACTTATTTACTATACTTCATTAATATTATGATATTTTCCGTTTTAACAATGTTACATACATGATAATGTTAAATTATTGCTTTGAACCCGAATTCTGTAATGATAAACAAGAATGGTATCTGGCAACCAATTTTTGACGATTTATCTCCTGTCCCGGATAATTCGCAAGTACTTTTGCATTTATTTGGGTAATATGGGTAATATGGGTAATATTTTTAAATGGGTAATATTTTTAAAAATAGGCGTGCATATTTTTTACTTCAGTTATCTTATGTCACAAATGAAAGTTATCCAAAATACCATATTCCAATAAACAAATAGGTAATATTTTGAAAAATAGGTGCGAATATTTTTTACTTCAGTTATCTTATGTCACAAATGAAAGTTGTCCAAAACACCATATTCCAATAAACAAATGGGTAATATTTAAAAAAATAGGCGTGAACATCTTTTGCTTCAGTTATCTTACGTTTTAGATGAAAAGTATCTAAAATATCGTATTCCTTCCAATAAACAAATAGGAAATATTTTTAAAAATAGGCACGGATATTTTTCGCTTCAGTTACCTCATGTCTCAAATGAAAGTTATCCAAAATACCGTTTCTAATGTTTAACTTTCGAACTCAAAATCTCAGAGTAATAAAATAAAAAATTCTGAATCGCTTTCTTCCTCATTTAGTACTATTTCACCTCTGAGTGAACTAAGAGAGGAATTTAGAGAATAAGAAAACAGTCTTTTTGTCCGTCTTCTTTATTGTTCTTTCTTTCTTTTCTTTTATTTTATTTTTTATCTCAGAAGCACACCTGCAAAAAAGAGATATCTCAAAAACGGAGGATTTCAAATTAATTTTTGCAAGTTGATCCTTTAGAGTTTTAACTGGTGATTCAGTTCTTTAAACAAAAGATAAAAAAAAAAATCTTTTCAGTTTTTTTCCCTGGTGAAAAAAGAACATGGTTTATCAGGGTCTTTTTGGATAGTTGGTTGTAATTGCAGACAGAAAAAAATTTTTTGCGGATTGTTGGGGGGGGGGGAGATATAGGGGCTTTCATATACAAAAAAGAAATTTGGAAATAGGATTTAAATGATACATGGAATGTTATACATTAATTCTATTTTAAAGACTCCGTGCTAATACTTAATTTTGTTTGTTATTAATTATGTAAAAATAATATAATACTAAAAGTTTTACTTTGAAACTTTGTATATTTGTTTTTTTTTTAATCACTATATACTCGTAGATCGGAACATTAGCATTTTTAGAAACCAATGATATTTTAACTATCCTTATAAATCAGTAATAATTTCATTATTTTTTTTTTCAAAATTAATATTTTAAAATTTGTTCATTTAAAATTAGTTACACTGGAGATAATAAAATAAGAATAAAATGCCGTTTAATTTCTGTTTACATTCTTTCTGAATTAGACAATCATATATAAAAATTAAGATGTGTTTTTTATATTATTCCAATTTTTAGACACATTTAAATATACATTTCAATTTTAAGAAATGAATAAAAAAAAGTGAATATTTTTTTTGTTACCTTATGAGTCGAATGAAAGTTACCTAAATGTGCCTAAATTAGATTTTCAACCTTAAAACCTCCAAGAAGAAAAAAGAAAGATTCTAGATCACTTTCTTTGCCATTTGGTATCATTTCATTCCTCAGTGAACCAATAGAAGAACTTGATCGCTTCGCTCCTCTTTTTATTATTCCTTATTATATTTTTATATTTTACTTTTTTATCTTAGAGGCCCACATGCAAAAAAAATATATATATATTTCCAGAAAAGAAAATTACAAATTAACCTTTGCAGGATAATCGTTTGGAGTTTTAATTGGAGTGATTGAGTTTTTTAAACTGAAGGAATAGGAATCTTTTAAAATTTTTTCACCTTCATTATAAAAGAATATAGGTTATCTATTTTTTTTTATCTTTTTTTATTTCGTTGTAATTGGCAAAAGATAATGTTTTTACTAGTTATTGACAGGGAGGAAAATGCACAGAACTTTGAATCATAGAAGTTTTGAAATAGGATTTAAAATGATAAATGACATTTGTTCTGTTTTAAAAACTTCGTGATAATAATAATTTTAGTTATAAGAGTAACTATATAGAACTAATATAACCGATAAAATTTTACTTTGAAATTTTATAAATTTGTTCTGTCTTTATCAATATTTTAATAGATGGTGATTTCTTTGTTCTTCGTAACCACAGTTTTTTCTCTATTATTATAAATAAATGATAATTTTATTTAAAAAAAAAATAGCTGTTTTAAAATTTACTCATTTAAAAATAACTATACAGAATGTAACAAAATAAGTGTTACGGGTTCATTGAATTCACATTTATAATCCTTTTACATCAGACGAAAAACATCTAAAAAATTCAACGTATCATTTATACTATTACACCTGTCAGGCACCTGTAAATAATATAAATAGAACAGTTTGTAAATTATAACTTGAATGTATAAGAAAAATAATAAAAAAGGGTAAAATACTGAAAAATAGGTGTGAATATTTTTTGTTTCAGTTACCTTGTTAATCAAATGAGTGTTACCTTAAATTATCCTATTCCAAATTTGACTTTTGACCCTATAACTCCAAGAAGAAAAAAGAATCTAGATCGATTTCTTCCTAATTTGTCATTATTTCACCTCTGTGTGAACTAAGGGAAGACTTTTGATAGTAAGGAAACTATCTTTTCGTTTTACATATTTATATTTTTTTTATTTTATTTTATGATTTTATTGTAGAGAAAATAAGAAAAAGAGTGTTGCGTGTTACCGAATTCTTGCTTAAATTACATCTGAATGAGACAAAAAAATAACTAAAAAACTCAATGCATTTTTGTACGATTCCATGTTTCAATCAAATCTAATTACATATCGTAAATATAACAGGTCCAAAATTTAACTTGAACTTAAATCAAATAGGTAATGTTTTAAAAATAGGTGCGAATATTTTCTGCTTCAGTCACCTTAGGATTAAAACTAAAGTTATCTAAAAGTATATTATTCCAAATTTTACTTTCGACCTTAAAATTCCCAAGAAGAAAAAAAAATCTAGATCTATGTTTTCCTTATTTGTCATTATTTTATCTGTGTGTGGACTAGGTAAAAATTTAGATAATAAGAAAAATATCCTTCCGTTACTATTCTTTATCACTTTTTTTAAAGTTATTTTATTTCTTTATACTTTTATTGTAGAGAAGATAACAAAATAAGTGTTATGTGTGGTTGAATTCCTGCTTACATTACTTCTGAATTAGATGAAAAATAACTAATAAAATCCAATGTATTTTTTATATGATGCCAAGTTTCAGACAAACTATATGCATTCTGTAACTATAACAGCTCAAAATTTAACTCGAATTTATAACAAAGCAATCAAATATGTAATGTACTAACAATAAGTGGAAGAATATTTTCTGCTTGTCATTTTATGACTAAAATTAAATTTATCTAAAAGTATCTTATTCCAAATTTGACTTTTGACACTAAAATCTCAAAGAAGGAAAAAAGCATTTAGATAGATTTCTTCCTCATTTGTCATTATTTTATCTCTGTCGTTATTTCACTTGGAAAAGAATTTAGATAATAAGAAAACGGACTTTTCGTTCATCTTCTCTATCATTTTTATTTTATTTTATTTTTTCTATACTTTTATTGTAGAGAAAAAACAAAAATAAATGGTTGAATTCTTGCTTACATTATGTTAGAATTAGACAAAAAATAGCTGAAAAATCCAATATATTTTTATACTATTCCAAGTTTCAAACAAATCTAAATACTTAATGTAAATATAACAATTCCAAAATTTAACTCGAATTTATAATAAAAGAATCAAATAGGTAATGTTCTAAAAATAGGTGTGAATGTTTTCTGCTTCAGTCACTTTATGACTAAAATTAGTTATTTAAAAGTATCCCATTCGAAATTTGACTTTCGACACTAAATTCTCAGAAAAAAAAATTTAGGTCACTTTTTTTTTCATTTAACAGCATTTTACATCTGAGTGACATAAGAGATGAATTTACGATAATAAGAAAACAGTCCTTTTGTTCGTTTTCTTTATCATTACATTTTCTTTTCTTTTCTTTTTTTTCAGATTTACCTGTAAAGAAGAGATACCCCCAGAAATGAGGATTTCAAATTTTTGCGAGTTGAATGTTTGGAGTTTTAACTGGTGATTGAGTTCTTTTAATACAAGGAACAAGAAACTTTGGAAGAAAAGTTCTTTTTAGTTTGGTTTTCGCTCATTATAACAAAAAATAGGAGATTTCTTTTCTTTTCTTTTTCCTCTCTCTCTCTCTCTTTTTTTTTTTTTTTTTTTTTTTGAAAGGTTGGTTTTTGTTCCTCTTTTTTATCTCACAGTTCCACCTGGAAAGAATAGATATCTTTTCTATAGATAAGACAGCAAAATAAGTGATATGTGTGACAGAATTCCTGTTTACATTACTTCTGAATTAAACGAAAAATAGCTAAAAAAAAATCAATGTATTTTTTATACGATTCCAAGTTTCAAACACATTTAAATGCGTACTATAAATATAATTAGATTTTTTTTTAGAAAAGAATTAAATAGATAATGTACAAAAAATAGGTGTGAATATTTTTGGCTTCAATCACCTTATAGCTCAAATGAAAATTATCTAAATATACCCTATTCCAAATTTGACTTTCATTTCTAAAATCTCCAAAAAGAAAAAAAAGATTCAAGGCTTATTTTTTTTTCAATTAACAGTATTTTATGTTTGAGTGAATTAAGAGAAGAATTTAAAATAGTAGAAAAACAGTCATTTTGTTCCTTTTCTTTATTATTACATTATTTTTTTTCCACCTGCAAAGAAGAGATACCTTCAGAAAGAAGGATTTGAAATTTAATCTTTGCGAGTTGATCGTTTGGAGCTTTAACTGGTGATTGATTTCTTTCAGGAATCTTTGGAAGAAAAGTTCTCTTTAGTTTGTGTTTCCCCTCATTATAGAAATAATAAAACTATCTGTTTTTTTTATGTTATTTTAATTACAAAAAAAAAAAAAAAAAAAAAAAAATTCTGGTTGTTTGCAGGAAGGAAAATATATGGCTTTCTAAAATCTAGTAAAGAAATTTTTAGGTATGGTTTTAAATGATGGATGGGATATTACATGTTTATCGTATTTTAAAAAACTACATGTTATTAGAATTTTTATTATGTGATACATTACTGTAAATTACCTAAAGTAAGCTCCTTCGTAAAAAGTCTCCCTCATATGCTTTGCAAAATATATAGACCATGGGAAATTTATAAATTCCTAATGCCTCGGCCCACTCTCTCCCAATTTTCCTCTCTTATTCACAAAAATTACAATTAAAAGCCCCCCTTAAAATTATTAGAATTTCTTGTCTCCTAAAGGGGGGTTTATTTTCGGTACTTTACGGTATGTGAAAGTAATGCAATAGGAAAAAAATGTTTTGAAATTTTATGTATTTCTTGGTGATTTTGCTTTTTCTCGAAACTTCCGATATGAGAGGTTTAGATTCAGTACTTTACGGTATTTAAATGTAATACAATAGGGAAAAAATATTTTGAAATTTTACGTTACTCTTAATGATGTTGCTATTCTTTGAAACCTGGGACATTTACTATTGTTATAAATAAATGAAATTTTCAAAAAACATTTTTTAAATCAATATTTTATAATTTAATACGTAATTCTAAAGAGTAATTTTAAAGTAGACAATAGAATAAGAACAATTGGAAATTGAATTCCTAGTCACATTCCTTCTGAAACAAACGGAGAATATCGAAAAATTCAATCTTTTTTTAAATATTATTCTAAATATCTGGTAAATATAATGTTTTTTAAATCTTTTTAAGAGTTTGTAAATAATGATTTGCATTTATTTGGAAATAATAAAATAAGGCTATGCATTAAAATATAATGTGAATATTTTTGCTTCAGTTTGACTTGAAATAAATTATCTCAGATAATTTTATGTCTTATTCTAAGTTTGAATTTCATTTCTGAAATATGATGATGATAATAATAATAATAATAATAATAATAATAATAATAATAATAATAATAATAATAATAATAATAATAATAATAATAATAATAATAATAATAATAATAATAATAATAATAATAATAATAATAATAATAATAATAATAATAATTCTAGGTTTTTTTTCCCTCATTCGCTGCCATCATCACTGAGTAAACCGGGAGAAAAATTTAGATAATAAAAATACAGTTTCTTTTTTTCTCATTATTATTTTTTCATTATTATTTCAGAGACCCATCTGCAAAGAAGGAGGATAAAAAGGAGGATTTCAAATTTATTTTTTTCAAGTTGATCATTTGAAGTTTTAACAGGTGATTCAGTTCCTTAAAAGGAAGAAACAAAAGCCTTTGGAATCAAAGTTCTTTTTAGTTTTTTTCCTTATTACAAAAAAAAGGGGGCTTTTTTTTTCTGAAAAGTTGGTTGTAATTGCAGAAAGATAAAGTTTTTGCTGGTTGTTTGCAGGGAGGAAAATATATGGGTCTTTTAAACACAGAAAGGAATTTTCTAGAAAGGGTTTTAAATGGTAAATGAAATATTATATAAATGAAATATATTATAATGAAATATTTTAAAAATTTCGCGTTCTTAGAAATTTTGGTTATGGGATAAATTACGCAAAAATAATATAGTAGGAGAGAATTCAATTTGAAATTTATGCATTTAACAGTGATTTCACTATTCTTAGAAATCTTACGTATTTTCACTATTTTTATTAATAAATGATGATTTCAAACATAATTTTTGAAATGATGTTTTATAGCTTAATTCCTAATTACTGCAGAATTTTTATGCGGCTGATGATAGAATAAGATTTACTGGTAATTTAATTCCTGTTTACAATCCTTCTAAATGAGACGAAGAATATTCGAAAATTGAATGCATTTTTTATACTTTTTTCAATTTTAAATAATTTTTTTTTAACTAAACAGTTTTTAAATAATAATTTGCTTTATCAAAAAATACATAGATATTCTTTGCTTGAGTTAATTTTTGACTTAAATGAAAGTTACCTGAAAATACCTTATTTCAAGTTTGACTTTTATTTTTAAAACCTTAGAAAAAAAAAATCTAGATAAATCTCTTTTTTTTCTCTCATTTGGCACCATCTCACCTTTGAGTGAACAAAGGGAAGAATTTAGATAACAAGAGAATAGTCCTCTTCTTTATTATTATTTGTTATCATTATTATTTCAATGATCCACCTGTAAAGAATAGATACCTCCAAGAAAGGAAGATTTCAAATTTAATCTTTGCCAGTTGATCGTTTGGAGTTTTAACTGGTGATTGAGTTCTTTTAATAAAAGGAATCTTTGCAAGAAAAGTTCTTTTTAGTTTTTTTCTCCTTGTTACAAAAAAAAAAAAAAAAAAAAAAAAAAAAAGAGTTATTTTTTTCTTTTTTTTTTTATTTTACTTTACTTTTCTTTTTTTTTAAGTTGGTTATAATTGTAGAACGATTTTTTGCTGGTTGTTTGCTAAGAGGAAAATTTATGGGTTTTTGAAACACGGGAAAGGAAATTTTAATTTGGGTTTTAAATGATAAGTGAAATATTACATAGTGAATGTATTTAAAAAATCTCATGTTATTAGTAATTTTGGTAATTTGGAATTAATTAATAACATAACATAATAAAAATAACATAAGAAGAGGAAATTTAAATTGAAAATTTATGCATTTAATAGTGATTTTACTATTCTTCGAAAAATTATATCTTTTTACTATTTTTTTAAATAAATAATTATTTTAGTTATAATTTTTGAATTTGAATTTTATAATGTAATACCTAATCACTATAGAATAATTATGAGGCAGAAAATAGATTAAAAACTACTGGTAATTGAATTCTTGTTCCTTTTCCTTCTAAATTAAACGAAGAATATTCGAAAATTCAATGTATTTTTTTCAGCATTCAGAACTTTAATTTTTTGTAACTAAACAGTTTCTAAATAATAATTTACATTGTTAAAGATGTGTATAAATATTCTTTGCTTGAGTTAACTTCTGAGTCAAATGAAAGTTATCTGAAAGAATTTTATTCCAAATTTGACTTTCATTTTTAAAATCTTAAAAAAAAAGAAAAATCTAGCTAGATCACTTTTTTTTCCTCATTTCGCACCATTTCACCTTTGAGTAACTAAGGGAAGAATTTAGATAACAAGAAAATAGTCCTTTTCTTTTCTCTTATTTTTTATCATTATTATTTCAAAGATCCACTTGCAAAGAACATATACCTCCAGAAAGAAGAATTTCAAATGTAATCGTTGTGAGTTGATCGTTTGGAGTTTTAACTGGTGATTGAGGTCTTTAAATTGAAGCAACGGGAATCTTTGGAAAAAAAGTTCTGTTTAGTTGTTCTTTCCTAATTGTATGAATAGCGGGTATGTGGATTTCTTTAGAAGGTTCGTTCTAATTGCAAAATTTTTGTTGATTGTTTGAAAAAATAAGGGGGGGGGGGATATACGAGACTTTCAAATACAGGAGAGAATGTTTTTTGTAAAATTTAAAGTAACAGATAATGTTTTGTAAGGCGAAAATTAAACAATTATAACAATTTCAGTCATAGAATTAATTATTTAACAATAATATAATAGCTGAAATTTTATTTTGACATTTTATACATTCATTTTAAATATTTAGCAAATGCAACAGTAGAATTTTTTCTTTTAATTTTTATGGAAACTTAAGTTACATTAAAAATAGAAGATAATCCTTTTTATAAGACGTTTTTACATTTGTAAATGCTTTAAATGCAATTCTTGTTAATATTTATCCATATCTAAAGACATTTTTAAAAATATGTCAGCCATACATACCATGTCAGCTTCTATTAAAAGCAAAAAAAAAAAAAAACAGTTCTTTAAAAATACGGAATTTTAACTGGAAATCAATGGAATTTCCAGTTTCCAGTTTTTTAACACTTTCCAACATACTTGAAAAGTGTTTAGGAATTCAATTTGTTTAGCTGTCTGTCTGTTTTCCCGAGCTCTAACTCGTGTAATATATTCGAATTGCCATGTAATTGATGTATATTATTGAGATTCACCATAGTACGTTCGTAAGTAAAAATGAAGTGTATGGCATGCATAGTTCATTTATATAGGTTCTCAAAAGAAGTATGTTTGTTACATTACGATCAATGAGAATAAAAAGTTTGCGGTATATTTTACTGGTGCTACATTATTCGAAAAATATTGGAATTGATAGACATTACTGATATCCGTTGACGATTCTAGGCACAGAATAGGGAATAGCATTTATCTTTTATTTACAGAAAGGCACAAAAGAATTCGGTTAGAGAACTGACAATAAGCCATTAGAATTGCTGGAATTGCGTTTCAGTTCTGCCATGTGTTTTAAGTGTAAATATTTTTTTCTGCATATCGCGTTTCGTGTATATAAATTTTATAAATCATATGCTGGACTATACAATCGAATTCTAGGTTATTTCTCCTTATTCGTGGAAGTTGCTGAAGGGAAGTTTTCAACTGTTTCATGCGTTTCTAACTCAGATAAATTTCTGCATATTTTGAAACATACATACAATTTAGAGACTATGTACAGGGTATTACAAAATAATTGGCAAATGCTTCAGAATCTAGACGGTTATTGCTGAAATTCGATTTTCAAATGTGTTATGCGTATTCAAAACTGGTTATTTATGTACCATCTCTCACAATAATAGAAGGGGGGAAATTTGCTACAGTGTTTATTATGTGCTGGAAAATACTTCATAATCTATGAATGGAGCATGAATTTCTAGTTTTTACAAAATTTGATAGTAAAACTTTGACATTAATAGAAATCGATAAAACAGATCAAACAAAATAATACAGTTAAATTTAAAGAAAGACATATTAAATCAATTTTGAACATGAGAAACAATTAGTGAAAAGTTTTCTTAATAAAAGAAAAAAATAATAATGGATTTCTTCAGAACAAAAGTTAAAAGGAAAAATCAACAATTTCCATCCGATATTGTAAAACTTCGCAGAATAGCTTTCTTTCCTCCATCATTGATTGGACAAACAAAAAAAGCAAAGAGACCTAACGAGAAAAGCGTCGTCTCGTGTCTGCTTTTTATCTCAAAGGTACACCTGCATCTCAGCGATAGTTTTAGGAGTAGTTCAAATTTAATCTTCGTAAGTTGATCATCGGATGTCTTAACTGCTGATTGAGTTCTTCCAGATAAAATAAAGTAAAATAAAGACTAACAGGCTTTTATATTTCTTCTTGTATACTTGCGCGAATTTCTGTTTTCGAAAGGGATTTAAAATGTTGTCTTTAATCAATAATTATTATCAAAACTATGCATTAGATTGCAAAATTTAATGATAAAGTTTTTATTCATACAAAGCAATGTTTTCTATTGCAAAGAAAACAAGGTTATTAGCTTATTTGTTTATTTTTATTTTTATTCTTTTAACATTTCAAAATCAGTTTTGTTTTGAATTGTTTCTAAGTACAATATTAATGTTTATTTCTTAATGTAAAGAACAGCAGGGTAAAATATAATGAAAAAAAGAAAGGAAAAATATACTGTACGCATATATTATGAAACACATTCCAACTCTTTTAGAATACTGGAACAAAATTTAATCTTTAAATAAAATTCCTCTTTACAACAATTTCTATCGACAAGCCAAAATGTGTTTGCGTTATTTTGTGCAACCTCATATATAAATTATAAAATTTAATACACATAAAATAATACGCCCTTGACAAAAAAAGGTAAAATTTTGAAATGCATACAGCAATTTAAAACGAACTTCCACATTTAGTGGAAAGTTTTTCTGAATCTATGCTTGATGCATGAATTTCTTAATTTTACAACCTTTGATAATAAAAACTTGGCATTAATAGATATCAATAAAATATATCAAACATATTACTACAGTTAAACTTACAGAAAGACTTATATTAAATTAATCTTGAACATGAAAAACTATTAGTGAAAAGTTTTCTTAATTAAAATTAATAATAATAGATTTCTCCAGAATAAAAGTTAAAAGAAAATATCAAAAAATTTCTTCCACAAATTTCCAATCCGAAATTGTGAAACTTCGCGGAATAGTTTTTTTTTCTTCATCATTGATTGGACAAACAAAAGAAGAAAAGAGACCTTAACGAGAAAAGCGTCTTCTCGTGTCTCTTTCTATCTCAAAGGCACACCTGCATCTCAGCGAACTTTTAGAGTTATTTCAAATTTAATTTTCGCCAGTTGATCATTGGACGTCTTAACTGCTGATTACGTTTTTCCAGATTAAAAATAAATAAATAAAGCCTTACAGATTTTTGTACTTTTACCGTTCTTTAAAATGTGCTTTGAACACTTGTGTGAATTTCTGTTTTCGAAAGGGATTTAAAATGTTGTCTTTTACCAAAAATTATTATGAAAATGAAAATTATGCATTTGTTTGCAAAATTTAATGATTAAGATTTTACTCAAGTATGACATTAATTTTTATTGTAAAAAAATAAAGCTATTGATTTAAATGATTTTTTATATTATATATCAAAATCAGTTTTGTGTTCAATTATTTCTCACTACAGTATTAATATTTATTTCTAGCAGTAAAGCACAGAATTTTAAAAAGAGGAAATAAAGATAGGAAAATCATGTGTCAAGCATATATTACGCGTTCGGGGGTCAATCCGATTAACTCAATAAAATAAAAATGTTCATTTTAAACATTTAATATTATTTAGTTATAAAATAACTACTATTTGTTTTACCATATTATGATTATACTCATTAAATGCCTATAATCAAGAGTAATTCATAAGCACCGTGTTGATATATAGAAAATTTTCAACCCAATCATATCATTACCTAAATTTCTTATAAAAAAAATAAAATAAATAAAATAAATAAATAAATAAAAGTTAATCGGATTGATTTTTGAACGCCTCATATTATGAAACACATTCCAACACGTTTAGAATACTGGAACAAAAGAAATACTGGAACTTCATCTTTTAATGAAGATACCTTTCATCAATTTTCATAGAGAACACAAAATGTGTTTGTATTATTTTGAGCCATCCCGTATATAATTAATAGAGTTTCATACTATCAAGTTATATGGGAAAAAAAAATTAAATTTTGAAACACATGATGTAGTTTAAAACGCACTTCCACAATTATTGGAAAATATTTCATAATCTATGCTTGATGCATGAATTTCTTGTTTTTACAATCTTTGATAGTAAAATTTTGATTTTAGTAAAATGGATAAAATTGATCAAACAATATACTACAGTTAAAATTTAAAAAAGACATATTAAATCAATCTACAACAAGAAAAACTATTAATGAAGAGTTTTCTTAATAAAATAAAAATAATAATGGATTTCTTAAAAACAAAAGTTAAAAGGAAAAATCAAAAATTTTCATCCGGTATTGTAAAACTTCACAGAATAGCTTTCTTTCCTTCATCATTGATTGGAAAAACAAAAGAAGCAAAAAGACCTTAACGAGAAAAGCGTCTTCTCGTGTCTCTTTTTTATCTTAAAGGTATACCTGCACTTCGACGACACTTTTAGGTATATTTTTCAAATTTAATTTTCGTAAGTTGATCATCAGAAGTCTTAACTACTGATTGAGTTCTTCCAGATAAAAAAGTAAAATAAAATAAAGCCTTATGGGTTTTATACTTTTTTCTTGAATACTTACGCAATTTTCTATTTTTGAACGGGATTTTAAATGTTGCCATGAATGAGTAATTATTATGAAAACTATGCTTTTTACTATTGTAAATAAAACAAAATGATTGTTTTAATTTTTTTTTTCATTTTAAAATCAGTTTTGGTTTGTAATACTTCCTATTATAATATTAATGCTCATTTCTTAATACAAAGTACAGACGGATAAAAAAAATAGAAAAAAGAAAGGAAAATCATGTTTCCAGCATATATTATAAAGCACATTCCAGCACGCTTAGAATACTGGAATAAAAACTTCGTCTTCTAATGAAATTCCCCTTCACCAATTTCCAATGACTAGCCAAAATGTGCTTTTGTTATTTTGTGCAACCACACATGTAATATATATATTTTTTTACACACACCAAGTAATATCAAAGAAGAAGAGTAAAATTTCGAAACGCATACCGCAATTTTAAAAACCCTTCCACAATTATTGGGAAGCGATTTATAATCTATGCTTGCCACATGAAATTCTCGTTTTTAAACAACCTTTGATAATAAAATTTGACATAAATAAAAATCGATAAAACAGATCAAATAAAATACTGCTCTTAAATTTTAAAAAAGACATATATTAAATCAATTTTAAACACAAAAATTTATTAATGAAAAACTTTTCTTAAAAAAAAAAAATAATAATGGATTTTTCCAGAACAAAAGTTGAAAAGAAAAATCAACAATTTTCGTCTGATATTGAAAACTTCGCAGAATAGTTTTCTTTTCTCCGTCATTGATTGGACAAATAAAAGAAGCAAAGAGACCTAACGAGGAAAGCGTCTTTTCGTGTCTCTTTTTTATCTCAAAGGTACACCTGCATCTGAGCTATACTTTTAGGTGTATTTCAAATTTAATCTTCGTAAGTTGATCATCGGATGTCTTAACTGCTGATTGAGTTTTTACAAATAAAAAAATAAAATAAAATAAAGACTAACAGTCTTATATACTTTTTTCTTTTACACCTGCGCGGTTTTTTGTATTTGAAAGGGATTTAAAATGTTATCTTGAATCAATAATTATTATGAATACTGTGCATTAGATTGCAAACTTTAATGCTAAATCTTTTATTCATACATGGCACTATTTTCTATTGTAAATAAAACAAGATTTTTACTTTTATTTGTTTATTTTTATTTATTTTTATTTTTTATTTATTTTTTTTTTTAACACTTCAAAATCAGTTTTTTTTTTTTTTTTGAGTTATCTCTAACTACAATGTCAATACTTATTTCTCAATATAAAGTAATGGGGAATAAAATAAAATGGAAAAAAGAATGGTAATTCATGCTTTCAATGTATATTATGAAACACATTCTAACACATTTAGAATACTGAAACAAAATTTCATCTTTTAAGGGCACTCCTCTTTTCAATTTTCATTGAGAAGCCAAAAAGTGTTTGCGTTATTTCATGCAACCTCATATATAATTTATAAAGTTTAATACACATCAAACAATATGCTATCACCCCCAAAAAAGTAAAATTTTGAAACGCATACCACAATTTAAAACGCACTTACACAATTATTGGAAAGTTCTTTCAGAATCTATGCTTGACGCACGAAATTTTTTCTTTTTATAACCTTTGATAATAAAAATTTGGCATTAATAGAATTCGATAAAATTGATCAAACAAAATACTACAGTTAAATTTAAAGAAAGACTCTTAAGTCAATTTTCAACAAGAAAAACTATTAATAAAATAAAAATAATAATGGATTTCTTCAGAACAAAAGTTAAAAGGAAAAATCAACAATTTTCATCGGATATTGTGAAACTTCGCAAAATAGTTTTCTTTCTTTCTTCATTGTTTGGACAAATAAATGAAGCAAAAAAACCTAATGAGAAAAGCGTCTTCACGTGTCTCTTTTTATCTCAAAGGTACATCTGCATCTCAGTGATACTTTTAGGTGTATTTTAATTTTAATCTTCGTAAGTTGATCACCGGATGTCTTAACTGCTGATTGAGTTCTTCCAGATAAAATAAAATAAAATAAAATAAAGCTTTACAGGCTTTTATACTTTTTTTGAACATATGTGCGATTTTTTGTTTTTGAAAGGGATTTAAAATATTGTCTTTAACCAATAATTATAAGAAAACTATTCATTAGATTGTAAAATTTAATGGTGAAGTTTAATGTATGCATGGTATTGTTTACTAAATAAAACAAGGAATAGGAAAAACAAATATGCATGTAAATAAAACAAGGTTATTGTTTTATTTATTTATTTTTTTACGTTAAAAAATTTGTTTTGTTTTTAATTATTTCTCACTACAATATTAATGATTATTTCCTAATACAAAATAAAGGGGAATAATAAAAAAAAAAAAAATAGAAAACAGAAAGGAAAATCATGTTTGCAGAATATCATGAAATAAGTGCCAACATGTTTAGAATACTAGAAAAAATCTTTATTTTTTTAATGAAATTCCTCTTTCCAATTTCCATTGACAAGCCACAACCTGCTTGTGTTTTTTGTGCAAACCCGCATATGTTCTATAAATTTTTGCACATTTCAAGTAAATGAAAAAAGAGTATGAAATTTCGAAACGCATACCTCAATTTTAAACATACTTCCACAATTACTGGGAAATGTTTCAAAATCTCTGCTTGATGCATGAATTTCTTGTTTTTAAATAAACTTTGATAATAAAAATTTGGCATTAATAGACATCGATAAAACTGATCAAACAAAATACAATAGTTAAATTTAAAGAAAGACTTATATTAAATCAATCTTGAACATGAAAAACTATTAGTGAAAAGTTTCCTTAATAAAATAAAATAAAAAATAATAATGGATTTCTTCGGAACAAAAGTTAAAAGGAAAAATCAACAATTTTCATCGGGTATTGCAAAACTTCGCAGAATAGTTTTCTTTCCTTCATCATTGATTGGACAAGCAAAGAGATCTAACGAGAAAAGCATCTTTTCGTGTCTCTTTTTATCTCAAAGGTACACCTGCATCTTAGCAATACTTTTAGGTGTATTTCAAATTAAATCTTCCTAAGTTGATCATCGGACGTCTTAACTGCTGATTAAGTTCTTTCAGATAAAAAATTAAATAAAATAAAGCCCTACCGGCTTTTATACTTTTTCTGTTCTTTAAAATGTGCTTCGAACACTTGCACGAATTTCTGTTTTTGAAACGGATTTAAAATGTTGTCTTTAATCAATAATTATTATGAAAACTATGCATCACTTTGCAAATTTTAACTATTGAGATTTTATTGAAAATGGCATTATTTTCTGTTGTAAATAATATAAGATTATTGTTATATATATACATATATATATATATATATATATTTAACATTTTAAAATTACTTTTTGTTTGAATTATTTCTCACTCCGGTAGTAATACTTATTTCTTACTGCAAAGCACAGAGTGTTAAAAATGTGAAAAAAGAAAGAAACACAATACCTCAAGCATATTTTATGAAACATATTCTAACACGTTTAGAATACTGGAACAAAACTACATCTTTTTATGAAATTCCCCTTCATCAATATATATCAAGAAGAAAAAATGTGTTTATGCTATTTTAAGCAACCCCATATTTGATTTATAGAATTTAATACCCATAAAATAACATGCTAAAATAAATATGTAAGTAAAATAAATTAAATTAAAATTAAACTAAAAATAGTTTTAAAAAACCTAAAATTTCGAAACGTGTACCGTAATTTAAAACGAACTTCAACAATTATTGGGAAGTGATTCATAATCTATGCTTGACGTATGATGTTCTTGTTTTTAAATAACCTTTGATAATAAAAATTTGGCATTAATAGAAATCGATAAATCTGATAAAACAAAATACAATCGTTAAATTTAAAGAAAGACTTATATTAAATCGATCTTGAACATGAAAAACTATTAATGAAAAGTTTCCTTAATAAAATAAAATAAAAAATAATAATGGATTTCATTAGAACAAAAGTTAAAAGGAAAAATCAACAATTTTCATCGGATATTGTAAAACATCGCAGAGTAGTTTTCTTTCCTTCATCATTGATTGGACAAACAAAATAAGCAAAGAGACCTAACGAGAAAAACGTCTTTTCGTGTCTCTTTTTTATTTCAAAGGTACCGTAATTTCCTGCGTATAATCCGCGGATCAAACAATTCTTTTTCGTCCCAGAAATTATATTTTGTAATTGAAGACAAATAATTACGGAATCTACAAAGTTATATTTTATTTAATAAAATTTCTGGGCCGAAAAATGATTGTTTGATCCGCGGATTATACGTAGGAAATTACGATGCACCTGTATCTCAGCGATACATTTGGATGTATTACAAATTTAATCTTGGTAAGTTGATCACAGGATGTCTTAACTGCTGATTAAGTTCTTCTAGATCTTAAAAAACGGCCTTACACGCTTTTTTACTTTTCTGTGCTTTAAAATGTGTTTTGAACACTTTCCCGAATATCTGTTTTTGAAAGGGATTCAAAATGTTGTCAATAATCAATAATTTTTATGAAAACTATATATTTGATTGCAAAATCTAAATTATAAATTTTTTACTCTATTTTTTTCTATTGTAAATAAAATAAGATTATTGATTTTTTTTAATACATCAAAGTACCACATCACATTAGTGTTATTTTCAATTATTTCTCATTACAATATTGATACTTGTTTCTTACTACAAAGTACAGAGTGTTACAAAATGAAAAGAGGAAGGAAAATCATATGTCAAACATATATGAGCATTCAGAAGTCAATCCGATTAATTCCATCAAATGAAAATGTTTATTTTAAACATTTAAAATTATTTATTCTTAGAATAAACTACTATTTTTTTTTCCACCATATTTTGATTATACTCGTTAAATGGCTTAAAATCAAGGGTAATTCATAAACAGCATATATATAGAAAATTTTAACCCAATCATGTCATTACCTGACTTTCTACAAAAATGAAATGGAGTTAGTTGGATTGACTTCTGAACGCGTCTTATTATGAAATACATTCCAGCATGTTTAGAATATTGAACAAAACTTCATATTTTAATAAAGTTCCCCTTCATCAATGTCCATTGAGAAGGCAGAATGTGTTTGCGTTATTTTGAGCATGCCATATATAATTTGCAGAGCTTTAAACACACCAAATAATATCCATAAAAAAAAAACTAAATTTTGAAACACATACCCTAATTTAAATCACAATTCCACAACTACTGGAAAGTATTTCATAATCTATGCTTGCCGCATGAATTTCTTATTTTTAAACAATTTTTGATAAAAAAAAAAGCTTTACATTAATAGAAATCTATAAAAGTAATCAAACGAAATTTAACAGTTAAATTTAAAGAAAGTGAATCTTATACAAAAAAAAAAAAAAAAAAAAAAAAAAAAAAAAACTATTAATGAAAAGTTTTTTTTAATAAAATAAAATAAAAAATAATAATAATAGATTTCTTTAGAACGAAAGTGAAAAGGAAAAATCAACAATTTTCTTCCGATGTTGTAAAACTTCGCAGAATAGTTATCTTTCCTTCATCATTGATTGGACAAACAAAAGAAGCAAAGAGACCTTAACGAGAAAAGCGTCATCTCGTGTCTCTTATTCATTTCAAAGGTACGCCTGCATCTTAGCGATGCTTTTAGATGCATTTTAAATTTAATCTTCGTAAGTTGATTATCGGATGTCTTAACTGCTGATTGAGTTCTTCCAGATAAAAAATAAATAAATAAATAAATAAATAAAAAATAAAGCCTCACAGGCTTTTGTATTTTTACCGTTCTTTTAAATGTGCTTTGAACACTTGCGCGAAGTTGCTTTTTAGGTGCGTTCTTAATTATGTAAATACGTAGCATCTATAGTTGTCCGTCCGTCTGTCTGTCCGTCTGTCTGTATGTCCGCATATAACAATGCCAAAACTACCCAACCGAATCTTTTGAAATTTAAAATACATAATTATTACATAATTTTGTCGAGCCATTTCAAATTTTATGAGAATCGGATGGATAGATCAATTACAGGGACGATCAAAAGTATTCCGTTACATTACGGTCAATGGGGAAAAATTTCGCAATTGCATTTTAATCGTTTTAAACTTAAATTTTACACTTATTACATAATTTTGTCTAGTCATTTCAAATTTTATGAGAATCGGATGGATAGATCAATTACAGGGACGATCAAAAGTATTCCTTTACATTACGGTCAATGGGGAAAAATTTCGCAACTGCATTTTAATCGTTTTAAACTTAAATTTTATACTTATTACATAATTTTGTCTAGTCTTTTCAATTTTTTTGAAAATAGGATGGATAGATCAAATACAGGGACAATCAAAAGTACTCCGTTACATTACAGTCAGTGGAAAAAAAAAAAGCTTCAAATGCATTTTAATAATATTACACTCCTTCGAACATAATAATATTGATATGCATCATAAAGTACATATTACAATATAGATTTTGCATAATCGATTGTGCAAAGAACTTTTGTTATTGATTTACAAGGCCACACAAAAGTATTCCATTATGTAATGAATAGCTATAGAGAGAACATTGTTTGTTGCTCATTTTAATTGTAGTTAACTATTTACAATTTTATGAGATTGATATATGAGAGTGATATTTTAAAAACTTCATTATCGTACGACCGCACCTCATTTGCTACGCTTCACGTGCATTTTCCAACTTGTTTTATAAGGATTTAAAAGTTTGTCGATAATCAATAATTATTATGAAAACTATGCATTAGTTTGCAAAATTTAATGATTAAGATTTTACTCAAGCATGGCTTATTTTAGATTAAAAATAAAATAAGCTTGTTAATTTAAATGTTTTTTTTTTTTTTTTAACATATCAAAATTAGTTTTGTTTTCTGTTTTTTCTCATTACAGTGTTAATACTTATTTCTCACTACAAAACACAGATAATTAAAACAGTAAAAAAAAATAAAGAATAAACATACATCAACTATATATTAAGTATTCAGGAGTCCATCCAATTAACTCCATCAAATAAAAATGTTCATTTTAAACATTTAAAATTATTTATTTATAAAATGACTATTATTTATTTTTCACCATATTTTTTTAATACTCATTAAATGTCTTACAACCAAGGGTAATTCTTGAACGACTGTATAAATATATAGAAAAATTTAACTTAAACATATCGTTACCTGAATTTCATAAAAAAAATGGAGTAAGTCGGATTGACTTCTGGACGCCGCATATTACGAAGCCTATACCAACACGTTTATAATACTGAAACAAAACATAATTTTTTAATGTAGCTCCCCTTATGAATCTCCATTAAGAAGCCAGAATGTGGTTGTGTTATTTTGAGCAAGTCCATAAATAATATATAGAGCTTTATTTGTATAATATATATTTATGTTAATTTATGATATTTATGACAATTACTTTATACACATCAAGTAATATAAAAAAGAGAAAAAAACGAAAAGCAAAATTTTTAAACATATACCGTAATTTAAAACGCACTTCCAGAATTAATTGAAAGTGTTTCATAATTTATGCTTGATGTATGAATTTCTTGTTTTTACAATCTTTGATAGTAAAATTTTTACTTTAATAGAAATCGATAAAACAGCTCAAACAAAATATTGCATTTAAATTTAAAGAAATACTTATATTAAATCAATCATGAAGATAAAAAATTATAAATGAAAAGTTTTCGTAATAATAATAAAAAAAAATAATAGATTTCTTTAGAACAAAAGTTAAAAGAAAAATTAACAATTTTACTTCGGTATTCTGAAACTTCGCAGAATAGTTATCTTCACTTCATCATTGATTGGACAAATAAAAGAAGCAAAGAGACCTAACGAGAAAAGCGTCTACTCGTGTCTCTTTTCTATCTCAAATGTACACCTGCATCTCAGTGATACTTTTAGATGTAATTTCAAATTTAATCTTCGTAAGTTGATCATCGGCTGTCTTAACTGCTGATTGAGTTCTTCCAGATAAAAAATAAAATAAAGCCTTACAGTCTTTTGTACTTTTACCGTTTTTTAAAATGTGCTTTGAACACTTGCGTGAATTTCTGTTTTCGAAAGGGATTTAAAATGTTATCTTTAATCAATAATTATTATGAAAACTAACAATTAGTCTGCAAAATTTAATGATTAATATTTTATTCAATATGGCATTATTTTCGATTGTAAATAAAATAGTTATTGATTCATTTTTTAAAACATTTTATAATTGTTTTATTTTTGAATTTTGCTTTCAAATACATATTTTTTCATTGCAATGTACGAGTAATTAAAAAAATAAAAAAAAGGAAAATAGTGAATCAAGAATATATTATGAAACAAGAAGAATATATTATGAAAAAATATTATTGTGATATCAAGAATATATTATAAAACACATTCCAACACGTTTAGAATACTGGTAGAAAATTTTATGTTTTATAAAAAATTTTCTTCACCAATTTCTAACGAAAAGCCGAAATGTGCTCGTATTATTTTGAGTAGCCCTGTATATGATCTATAGACATTATGCACATTAATAAATATGCAAGAAAAAAGTTATACGGATAAAATAACGTAGGGTAAGTAACACAACAGTCTATAAACTATTTTCTTGATAACTTGAATTACTGAATAGGACTGCAGTTTCGTTGAAAATATAAACTTTTGTAATCACTTTATTTTCGACTGTTATTTGTTTCACAGAAACAATATCAAAAGTGATGGTTAATATCTAATAATGTTATTCCCACTGTTGATGAATTGCATTAGAAAAAAGAGACATTAAAATTAATAACATTGGTTACGATAGAACAAATGAGACTTTAGCTTAAAAAAGATATTTTCTTGATTATTTCAAATGGTATGTAAACGGGTATGTGACTCCTAAAAAATAAATTAAAGAAATTGCCATAAATAAATGGCCGTTTCCAGTCTTTGGTATTTTGGAGATATAATTGGCACTACCGAGAACTGAAAGAGGGATCTCATGAATAGTAGGCATATTAATTCGAGTTAAAGTCCAAATGAGTTACTCGCTATATTCTACTATTCAGGTTAGATGAGATCACTACTCACCATTTCCATTGAGGAGATGTCTCGTA
This sequence comes from Maratus speculifer, assembly GCA_964019185.1. Lineage (NCBI taxonomy): Eukaryota > Metazoa > Arthropoda > Arachnida > Araneae > Salticidae > Maratus > Maratus speculifer. The sequence goes on along the minus strand of OZ025290.1, from coordinate 362,587,282 downwards.
ATGGGAGATGAACGATGCTGTCTCGCGCATATGCGATATTAGCATGTTATGTTGATATGAGTGACAGGCTTTGAGTGCTGGGAATGATTTTGTTAGTAGTGTTGCATCTGGCGTTTTTGTGAGGTGATGATTGTGGCTGTTGTTCGTCCTGAAAAGTATCATCAAAGCATTGAAAGCAGTCGGTTTGGAGCTCTCGGAAACTAAATTAGACATTAATGTCAAGCAAAGACCCAAAAGCTTGCTATAAATTGTTCAGATCAGACAAAATCACTCTAATATCAACAGGAAAAATAGGCAGATAGGGATGTTCAAGAGAAAAAATAAACTGTCAAGTAAGAAAATTTTAGAGGTTTTGCACTTTTATCTATGATTAAGATAAACTTTACCATATTTCAATAAAGGCACCAGGGCTCATGCATACTTTGCATCTAGTCTAGAGGTACTTTTAAAGACGTATATTATGAGGATGATAACAGGCGTTGATGAACTAATTGATGATATATTTTTCACTTTTGCTGAATGTTTACCTATTTAAATCTAGAGTATATCCTCTTACATTTCTTTATCCAAATCAGATAATTAAAAAAATGTTATTTTAATCTTTTATGGCTCTAAAGATGTTTGCTACAACAATTTGTTGATTTTAAAGTGTTTGAAAGATTAGATTGAAAATTATTGAGGTTTTTACAAAAACAGTGTGATATTTTTGTTATGGCGTTTAAATATATAAGTAATCGTATATTTATTTGCCTCACCCATTGATGCGTAGTGCGAAATTTCAGTAAAATAAGAATGTAATGAAAGGTAAAATATATCATCTAGCGTTGAAGATCAATTTTCAAAGCAAAATTAGGACACACACAACTGTGATGATCCTTATGCAATAACGGAAGTTCAGATAGAAATGTTACTAGACCGTTGTAATTTATCTAAAGGTTTTCCGGTCTTTAAAATCAAGAGGAAAGTGAAGATACGGATGTCCGAAGAGAAAATTTTTGTGCATGAGTGATTTCAATCGCAGTTCAATTTCTCAGGAGACCCTCAGTTAAATTTAGCTACTTATAGAAACGTTGATGAAGGACGTTTGTTTTATAAAACTTTAATCTATTTACTTAAAGAATATATTTGGAGGGTAAAAAGACATTTATTTAAAAAATCGATGTTTGTCTTTTCGTCCATTCTGTAGTTTTGACATATTTTAAAATTTAATATTAAGTCAAGTACTTGTTCTACAGAAGTGCAGTTAAAATGTTTTAACGATAAAATGTTTCTCGAAGTGAAAAATAATTAGTTCCAAATTTCGCCCATAGATGGCGCTGTGCATAAAATTATCAGCAAAAACATCAAAAGCTCAAGAGAATCGCTTACATATAATTTTATTTTGCTAAAAATAGTTACAGAACAACAATTTATACAATTCATTAGCACAGTTCAACGTGCACATCCTTTGTAGCTCGAGCCACATCCAAATCGAAATCCTATTCAATCCGCGTGTTCGCTAGCATTGATTACGGAACTGGCTGGATCATGTGCGTGATTGTCGTCTTCAGCACTTTAACGTGAGCCACAGAAGAATCATACACATTGTTCTTGTCATAATCCAACAACAACAACAACAACAATAATAATAAATCAAGTGGTGATCTGTGACCTAAGTTTGCTATTGATAATTTTCAATTTCTTGAACAAAATGTTTCATCTTGATAAGCATTTAAGATCAAACCGTACACCTATTTGACAATTGCTTGATTTTATAATAGGTTTTAAAATGTATCAGGGACTTTTGGTACCACATATGGAATTAGTGTCATTGATTTCATGACTTCCTTGCTTGATTTAAGAAAATGATAAAAATGTTATTACATTCGTCCAGTACAACACAAAATGTCTTTCTAACAACACAAAATTACGTATGGTTAATGATTCAACTCAAAACGTTGTTAATCAAATAAAGAGAATGGCTACATAATAATTGCTATTAGAATTTTATCAGATTTGTCAAAAGGTTTTGAAGAGCTTTTAGGATAAAGGTAGATAAGTGAAACAATCATCATTTTGATAAAACACATTTTGAACTAGTTTTAACAACTAAAATTTCTTTTTTTCACTGTCAATTGCCTATTTTATCAATTAAGGTCTCTGTGAATATTAAATTTTTTTAAATAATAATTTTACAGGTTCTTGAGGACAATTGATTATCTTCAATCATTATGATTTTTTGTCACACACCACCTATAGCATATAAATCTCTTAGATTATGAATTTAAAAGGATCGTGTTTCGAAGAAGCAAAATATGTGCTTTACTTTCTCTTACGCATGCCTCATTTTTTAGGTCAATTGTTCAATAGAAATAAAGCAAGCTATAAATAAAATTTTTATTTATGTCAACTATATGGATCCCCATTCAATTTCGTTTTTTAACCCTTTGAGCTCTGGCGAGTAAATTTCGTCAAAATTCCAAATGTCACATTGGCAACAGTATTTTGCAAAGAAAAAAAACCGCTTAGCGATGTACACGAAAAAATGCATTAAACCTTTGTCAAAAAAATTGGTCAAATTTTCTGGTGCCGTTGTAACATTTCGGAACTGAAATTATGTGGTAGAAAATTCTACCATCAGAGCTCAAAGGGTTAAATGAATAGGTGTATCTTCTTTTAGGTGTATTCGTAATTAAATAAATACGCAGTACCTTCAGTCGTCGGCTATTTCGTCCGTCTGTCTATCAGTGTATCTGTCCGCATATAACGGCACAAAACATGTCCATTCAGATGGCTTAAGATTTAATATTTGTAATTGTTGCGGAACTTTGTCGAGCCTTAAAATTTAATGAAGACTTAAAAAATATATATTAATAAATTTTTTCTTCATTCTATTAAATTCTACGTAATTAATTCAATGATATCCCGTGATTGGTAATGATTGTAGGCTGCTATGATGACCATGTTCTATTTTAGATGGCGTCCTTTTATTTTCTCATTGCTGATTTTAATATATACAGGGGTAGCAAGAAACAAGTTGCAAAATTCAGAGTTCTCTAGAATGCGTTCTATTGGTCCAAACGAGATCAAATTTGAACTACAGATAATTCAAATGATGCAATAAAATAAATTACATAAATTAAAATTACAAAAATCCATCGATAGGGCTGGATATAATGCATGTTTATAAGTAATATAAAAAATGTGAAACTCATCAATAAACATACAGAATCAGATGCATGATTTTTCGTACAGTGGTATTCGGCATATCCAGTACTCAAGAAACAACTAATACACTCGCATCACCATGCGGAAACTGGAAGAGGAATCTGAATTTTCATTGATCAGTTTAACTTTTTTCAATATTATTTATTATTTCTAAAGCAAATGAAATACTTATTTGAATTAGAGCACTCCCTATCAATGTATTTTTGTACTTTTTTTTTTTTTGAAAAATGCCAAGCGCATTTTTTTAACTATCTGTAGTTAAAATTTATCTCATTTGGATCAATTTGGACAACGGCGGCAATTATGTTGAAAAATAAAGTATACAGCTGTAAATAATTCGTAATACACACTTTCAGGTTCTGAGACCACACCTGCTACAGATTGGAATTTCCGTTATTTCTCTATCTTAATCTTTTGTGTATTGTATGGCTGTGTACTAGAATTTCCAAGATGACATTCCTTCTTTGTTGAAGGGAGAAGTGACAGGTAATCCTATGCATGTGGTGTGCAAGAAAGCGGAGATTGCTGTGAGGCGTGTTCATCCGTCAGTGAGGTATGTGGATGATGAGCAACATGTCACTAATCAAGAAAGGAATGGGGAATGTGCCCAATGAATGAGCTCCAAAGGGGGGTTTATTTTGGGGAAAGCAGTGATTTGAGAAGAGCAAGTCTTGTCTCAGATTAGTTCAGCTCGTACCTGGGGCTTGTACCTGGAGGTGCGTGTAGGACCGAGGTCCTGATAGAGTGTGCTCTGTGTTGTAGAGCGTAAGTAGTGCGTTTCTTGAGAGCAAAGGACACAGACGTCCTTGTGTTTAGTGCTCTGGGCCGAGAAGTGCAGGCCGAGTATCCTTGTGTTGGGAGATTCGAGGTTGATCTCCGATAAAGTGAATCATCTAACGTGCATTGAGTGTGAGGTGGAAGGTGTAATTTGAATAGTACACAGCCAACCTTTACTGTATTTAATTTAATGTTGAACCGGATCATCTATATCCGAGTTGTAATTGTATATAATTGTAAATAGCGTATTTGTTGTGTACATATATCATAAATAAACTGTTAATTCGGTTAATTGACAGCGTCAGTGTTCATTTACACAATCCTCACAGTGGGTGACCGATATCACCTAGTAATATCGGTGGTGGCAGCTATAACTACCACGGACTTTTCTTCAAAGTTGTGCGGGCTGAGAGGAACGTCCGACACATACTTTAAGAAAAAATATTTTTTTTTTCTTTTTTTGAGTGAGTATGCGCCATTGTGTTTTTACTTTTCGAAAAACCCACGTAGAATCAAATCCGTAAAACTATTACATTTTACATTTTGTGTGTATGTGTGTGTGCTTATTAACTAACAAAGAAAAGAATGTGTTGCATTTTCATTACATAATGATGATTTTATACTATTAAATTTATCATAGCAAAATTATAAAATTATAAGGAAGGAATTATATTTACAAGGTACATAAATGAATTGAAAATTGCGAAAATAGATAAGGTATTTACAATGCAAAGGAAATGAAAACTACTAAAATTACATCTTGCAAGTAAAGTGATTTTGATACTATAGTAGAATGTCACTATAACAAATTTGTGACATCGAACAGCACAATTCCATTGGTGAAAAGTATTTTTGATAACATTTTGCAGACTTTGTAATTATGAATAGCTGTTGAATGTTTAATATGTTTGAGTGAATTCTCCTGGCGTGTATTGCCGGATATTGTAGTTCGATTTGATATAGTTTCGACGAAATCTTTTTATCTGAGCATGCATCCTGCACTTATATTTAGACTCCATGCTTAAAACTCCATTTTCTGCCACAGTCCATTCGTTTGCATTTTAAACACATTCGGAAAATAATATTTCCTATGGATCAATAAAATTAAAACCTTTCAGCTTTTTGATAATAATTTTAGCAAATGTGGAAATAAGTCATATCTTTGCTTTACATTTTATTAAAGAGAATACAAAACTAAAGTCATTAAAACGATTTATTCAAGCAAAACAAAAATAAAGATGCTTGTTCAATATTTGGAATAGCAGACGATATCTATTATTTATTGTTTTTCTTTTTTTTCGCAAAAATGGAATAATTTAGTTGTCATTTTTAGAAAACTTCGTTAAAATTTTTTTTAAAGAAAATTAATATCACGACAACTAATTTAAATTTCAAAATTCTAAAGATTTTGATGACATTGAATGTGAATAATTGGTGTTAATGTGATGATCCATGTTGTAGGAATAAGAGTTGTTAAATACAAACAGATAGTCAGATCTTAATATGATAGATTTTTTTAAATCATGTTTTATTGTAAGTTAATTGAGTTTGTTTTATTTCTGAACATATTTCTTTCTTATTTAAAATTAGAATTCATTTGTTTTTGAAAATGCTAATCAAAAATTAATTTTGTAGATATGAAGAATTTTTCGTTATTTCAGTTCTTCAGATTCAAACATTTTAAATGAAATTCGAAATATTACAGAAAAGAAAGAAAAAAAAGGGAGAGAGCAATAAAGCAATATCTTTTAAAAACGGAGTAAAATTAAAAATGCCTCCAATAAAACAAAATTAAAAGACATTCGAAGAGGAAATCTACCCTTCTCTACAAATTGATTGGCAATATTTTTGACAGATTTTTAAGCATTCGTAATGGATAAATTGCAATTCCTTCACCGTTATTCCATCTAGGGAAAATAAAAAAGGAATAAAAACTGCCATTAAGAAACTAGAAGTGAGAAAACTCGAGGGAAAATGAGTTTTTTTTTATTTTTTGGTAAACTTTCGGAAAGTGATATGTATGACGCGAATCTCCCCTGGAGAGGTATTTCGATTAAAATCGATCATTTTCCAAAGTGTTTTGAGAATTAAGGGTGTTTCAAATGCATTAAAGCTTAATGAGAGAGATTACAGTTGCTCTGGGAGTAAAGTTTGGAAATGAGATTTTATATATATTTTTTAATGTCAAGAATTTTTCCTTTGTTAAATGAAATTTTTGAATCTTGCGACTTAATGGAATTCTGTGTGTGGCATCATTACTGATATAATTGAACATTTACTTTGCGTCTACTAGTATTTTTTCTTTGTATGTTACATTAATGATGCGGTTATAAAGTTTTAAAAAGGAAATATCAGTCTATTTTCATTGAATACGCATATGCAAAAGGTTTTCATTTGTCGTTGTTTTTAAGAAATACAACAACTTGAAAAATGAGAAACTGTATCTGCATTATAGAGTATAGCGCACAAACACATTCATCATTTAGGGCTGGGCTCAAAAGCAACAGCAGATGTCGCTACATGTGATGTGAACTTTAATTGTACATACTTTCATTTATAAATGCAACATGTTTTCTATCTTTAGTGACGATTTTACTTTTTATTCCTTTTCTTTCTTTTTTTCCCTTTTTTTGTAGATAACATTAATAAAAACACTTTAAAGGAAATTTTGGTTTCGTATTTAAAAAAAAAAAAATTAATCTAACTTTTGGAACAGGTTGAAACCGGTTCTGAAATTGAAGCTACCATAACATTAAAAAATGTAACTGAAATTGAAAAAGTAAAAACTAGCCCGGTTGTAGATCGTCCTCAGCTATCCTATGTAAAAAAAAAAATGTAAAATTATTAAAATTTGAACGAGATATTTAAAAAAACACCCCCATAGACTTAACATTATCATTAAGGTCTTTTTGAGCGAATCGGTGGCCTTTTAAATCTATTTTAAGTGCAAACTATTTATTTCACTCATTTAAAAATACTTTTTTCATGAAACGACTGATACATTAACGAATGCGAATTTTTTTTCACTTCAACAACTCACTAAAGATAATAAGGATAGCTGTCAGCCATAAACAATAGACTGAAATTATCAACCATAAAATTCATAGGAAATTATTCCAAAGATATTAATGTAATTAGTGACAAAAAGACAAATTTATTCTCAATTATGACTTCATCCTCTTTGCGTATATATTATTTACTCATTTATAACATTTAATTATTGTTATAATAACTCTTTTGATACTTGCCATCATAACTTCGTTCGTAATATGCAGAAAGAGAGCGAGCGAGAACGGGAGTGATTAATAAGCTTCTAATTATTAATTGTCACAAATTGCAGTGAAAGGAATAATTAAGATAATTATGATTTTCATTAATAACAGTCCTAGATTTGTTGATAAACATAAAGGAAAACTCTAATTAGTGATATATTAAAATACAATTTCGATATAAATTGTTGAATCTATACTAAAGGAGTTAATAAGATGCGATTACTCTTTATAAGAACTAGTATTCAGGATGTTATGTGCATTCATATATTTTAAGAAGATTGTAAATTAATTTTTCTTTAAAGTTGTTATTCACTGTAGAATTTCAGAAAGAGTTTATTAGGGGGGAAAATGCATCAAAAATAGCAGAAACGTTAAGAGAACATTGAACTTTAAACGAGTATTGCTTTGAGACATTTAACTATTGACTGACTGGCAAAAGTTCGTATCCTGTTTCATAGGGTGTTCAACATGCTTTTGAGGAAAGCGAAGTATAATGGTTTAATTCGGTATTAGGTATTCTTAATAGTTACGCATTATGGGTAATATTAGTAGTAACCAGGGTTCTCGCTGTCACTCGTCATTGCGCCAAATTGCGAGTAAATTCTTCATTTGGCGAATAAACAAGCGATTAGATTCGCCATATTGCTAGTGCTCAATTTTTGCTTTTTCTTTCTTTTCTTTTTCGTTTTTCATACCTATGCATATATGAGTATTTTTAAAATATACATATTTTTAGTACATTTGTAGCGGATAGTTGATATTAAATGAATAACAATCGTTGCCGCAATTATAAAAACTATTTTAGAACATATTGAAAAAAAAAGCGGTACATTAAAGGATTAAAGATATTTTTTTAGTGCTACTCGGCGAATCAATTTTGCTAATAATTTTTCATTTGGCGAAAGTTTTCTATTTTTAATTAGCTAAATTACTAACGTTGGGCAAATGTCATCAAGAACACTGGTAACCAGTATATCACAGGAGCTCAATTATAAAAATCGCGCCTTGCCTTCAACGGCTTTCTGATGCTGTAATTCAAATTACAATTTTCGTCCACATAACTAACAACGGTTAAACATTCTTTTCAACACAACAGATCCACCGTTTTCCAACGCTTTCCTATTCATGTCACTTTTTGGACACGTCTGAGATTTTGTTGGCGTTTTTGTCGGCGTTTAGCTCGGAATCCTTCCTGTAGCTGATACATATGAACAGAATGCTCATTGTTGACATGCAATATATATTTTTTTTTTTGCTCTGTAAATTTAATTATTTATTTGTCCCGATACAGGCCGTTTGTAGATTATAGATCAGGAGGCAATAGAGCATTCACCTCATCCAATTCACGGGTGAAAAATGTAAGATTAGGTAATTCGCATATTAAAACGCAATCGGTCTGCCAAGTCATATCTTACAAGGAAGGTCTCCATACTGGGCATACCCAGAATTTCATGGAAAAAAATACTAATCAAAGTACTTATGTATGTAATAAAGGATCAGTCAAAATTAGCGGCGGAATCACATAAGATATTGAATAAAAAAATAAAATAATTTCGAATGTTTGGCGTGAAAAGACTAAAGAGTCATTCGATTTGGCGAGCAGCCCTTTTCCTTACCAAAAGCAAACGATTATAATGAAACTCAAAACTGTTGATATTTAGTTTGCGTGAAAATGGTATTTAATGAATTTAAACATAAACAATGAGAGACTTTAATATATTATATACATCTATATACATATTGTATTACATATGTATACAGGGTGATTTAGCTCGTCGGTGACAAACTTTAAGGATCGATAGAGCACACCTAGACGAACATTTTTGAATAGGGAATGTAGGGTCCCTGACGCGATGGTAAGGCGCTAGGCGCTTTCGAAAATTTGGGTGCCGAAATTCGAAACGTCATAAAAACTAGGGAAATGATTAGATTTTCTTGCTTGTTGCGTCGAAATGATTCTGTTTGTTTAGACTTTCTTCAGTACCAATTTGATAAGCGTATCTCTTAAAACATGGATAGGGGGCGCTGCAGACTTTGGAGAGCTAGACAACAACTTTAAGCCCGTTATTTTGATAATTTAACACATGCTCGCCAAAGTTTATACTCTAACTTAAAGTTTGAACCCAAAAGTAGAGCCCTGCAAAAAGCGTAAGAGCCGGAATAAAATGTCAAAGTACAGGGTGGTCGAAACTCGAAGGCTCCTAAGAGATAAACAAACAGATTTCTTGACTTATGGCATGCATTTTCATGATTCTGTTTGCTGGGGCTCTCTGAAACTCAGTTGAACGGTACAAAAAGAAACATCGATAGGGGGCGCTTTGGGCAAAAAACATAATTCGTTGACATTTCGGACGCTAACTGGAAACGGGGCGCTACGATCAGTTAGAAACAAAACAAGAGAGTAATTTACTTATCATAAGAAGCTATTAAAACTGCAGTTTGTTTGTTTTTTTTAACAAACATAGCTGGTTTCAATCATGCACAATGCGCGCAATAAAATTTACATAAGGTGCTTTTTGCTGATTTATGCAAAAGATATCGTACCATATCGATATGCAAAAGATACGTAATGCGTAGACGACAACGCGAGATGACGTAGTTGTATGCGCAGACACGTCTTTTGAACGTGCGGTACCTACTTAAGCTTCGGGTTACTTGTCTGCAGATCGGTAGTAGGATGGAACGGTACACAAACTCTGAATTGGCTGACATGCATTTGGCGTATGGCGCTGCTGGTTGTAATGGACGAGCCGCTCAGCGGTTGTACGCCGAGCGTTACCCCAACAGGCAAATCCCCTGCCATGCCTTCTTCGCTCGAGTACACCAGAGGTTGTCCACAACGGGATCTTTCGACGGAGGCAGGCCTGAACGGGAGCGATCAGTGAGCACCCCCGACAACGAAGAGGCTGTGCTTAACCTGGTTGAGGACAACCCAGGTCTTAGCACGAGAGATATCGCCAGACATGTTGGCATTTCGCAAGCAACTGCGTGGCGCATCTTACGTTCCCGGAATCTGCACCCCTACCACATCCAGCGGGTGCAGTTGCTCAGAGAGCAGGATTTTGGCCCTCGAGTGGAATTCTCAAGATGGTACTTGGCGATGAGATCCAGGGATCCCCGTTTTGTAAACAGCATTTTGTTTACGGACGAGTCCACCTTCAGCCGGGAGGGAATGTGGAACGCCCACAACAGTCATGTGTGGTGTGATGAAAATCCACATGAAACCAGAAGCCGAGCAGCCCAGGAGCGTTTCTCAGTAAATGTGTGGGCCGGCATTCTGGGGGATTGCCTCATTGGCCCTTATTTGTTACCTGAACGGCTGACAGGTGGAAATTACCTGATTTTCCTGGATCAAGTGCTGCCGCAGCTTCTGGAGGAGGCGCACGTACCCGAAGGTTCGCGTCGCCAGATGTGGTTCCAGCACGATGGAGCTCCGGCCCATTACACGAACGACGTGCGTCTCCATCTAAACGCAAGGTATGGCTAGCGGTGGATCGGGCGTGGGGGTCCAGTTCACTGGCCTGCCCGATCACCAGACCTCACCTGCTTGGATTTCTTCCTTTGAGGTTACCTGAAGGCCGAGGTATACCATACACCTGTCAGCAGTGCTGAAGAACTTGTGGCGCGCATTGTGGCAGCTGCAGGGCAGATCAGAGATACTCCTGGCATTGTTGGAAACACACACTCCTCAATGCGACGGAGGTGCGAAGCCTGCATCATGGCCCAAGGTCGAAATTTCGAGCATCTTCTGTAGTGTTATTTTTTGTAAATAAATTTCCAGTATCATTGATGTTTTTGGTCTAAATTTATTCAGAAGTGTTGAGCAGAGGTAGAAAATGTGTTTTCATTATTACTAACTGATCGTAGCGCCCCGTTTCCAGTTAGCGTCCGAAATGTCAACGAATTATGTTTTTTGCCCAAAGCGCCCCCTATCGATGTTTCTTTTTGTACCGTTCAACTGAGTTTCAGAGAGCCCCAGCAAACAGAATCATGAAAATGCATGCCATAAGTCAAGAAATCTGTTTGTTTATCTCTTAGGAGCCTTCGAGTTTCGACCACCCTGTACTTTGACATTTTATTCCGGCTCTTACGCTTTTTGCAGGGCTCTACTTTTGGGTTCAAACTTTAAGTTAGAGTATAAACTTTGGCGAGCATGTGTTAAATTATCAAAATAACGGGCTTAAAGTTGTTGTCTAGCTCTCCAAAGTCTGCAGCGCCCCCTATCCATGTTTTAAGAGATACGCTTATCAAATTGGTACTGAAGAAAGTCTAAACAAACAGAATCATTTCGACGCAACAAGCAAGAAAATCTAACCATTTCCCTAGTTTTTATGACGTTTCGAATTTCGGCACCCAAATTTTCGAAAGCGCCTAGCGCCTTACCATCGCGTCAGGGACCCTACATTCCCTATTCAAAAATGTTCGTCTAGGTGTGCTCTATCGATCCTTAAAGTTTGTCACCGACGAGCTGAATCACCCTGTATATTACTCGTCGAAGTAGTTATTTAATTAATCGCTGGAAAAAATGTTTTCATAGCTAAAAAAATCATATTGAGAAAAATTATCTTCATACATTTAAGCGTATTAAAAAATAAACGTCATATGTTTCCATAGCAACAAAATCTAATCGACAATTCTCAATTGGACTTTGAGCTTGAAACAAATTTAATTAAATTTAAATTATGAATTTTGTTTTAAATCTCAAATTTTGATGATTAAATTTGAATATAAATACATATAAATTTCGATATAAAAAAATTATACTTAAAACAAACTAAAACTTACAAAACTAAAGTTATTTAAATTAAACTTATCAAAACAAGTTCAACATGAAACTTTTTTTTTCTTGAAATGTATTTGACATAAAGTATTTTTTTTAATTACATTCCATTGCCAACAGGCGATAAATCGCCAAATAATGAAATATTCATTATTTTTTTACGGTTACTGAATGGAGGTTCAGCTGAATTTTTTTTTATAAACGTATATATCCACACGAGAAGAACATTCTGTAATTTTTTCAGATTTTTCGGGGTATGCCCGTATGGAGACCTTCCTTGTTAGTGGAAAAACCCGATTTTAGCGATTGATTCGTAGGTTTACCATTGTGTTTTCCTGCACCGATAAGAATGAAAACATAAAGGATTAAAAGCAAGAAAACGTAATGGTAAATCTATGAGTCAATCGCTAAAATCAGGTTTTTAGGCTTTTTAAAACCAAGATATGACTCGGCAAATCGATTGCATTTTAACTGGCGAATCGAGAATTAACTAATCCTAGATTTTCATCCGAAATCGATGATTTGATTTTCTGTGCTGCCAACCCCCTGTTTATTAAATTCTGATGTGTTTTTCATGATGTTGCAGTTGTTTCGGATAGAAGCAATCTGCAATGTTATTCGTCAGGTATAAACAAAAATATGTTTGATTCGACACCACGTCGTCGTATAGAAGAACTTATTATAACAAATGATGCAAGAGCACAATGATAATAGTAGGCATGCAATGTTATTTGTTATTTATTATTTTATTTTATTTTTTATTTATTTATTTATTTTTTTTTTTTTTTTTTGCTCAATAAATTTAATCATTTATTTTTACCAATACAGGTCGGTTTTTAGATTAAATTTAATCAAATTCTGATTCATCCTTCATGGTGCTGCAAATGTTTTGGATAGAAGCAATCTGCAATGCTGTTTCTCAGATAAAAATCAAAATATGTTAGGTTCGATACCACGTCTTATAGAAGCATTTATTGTAATATATGGTGGCTGCGCAAAATGCTGATAGCTAGTATGCAATATTGATTTTTTTGCTCTATAAATTCAATCATTTAATGGTCCCGATTCAAGCTGCTTGTATATTAACCGTTTCGGGTCTGAATATTTTTCAGTTTTTAGAAAAAATTACTTTTACGTTAATAACATTAACACAAGCTATACAAATATATTAAATAGTATTTAACGAATATTTCACTGTCTGGACGATAACGAATATTATTGTTTTGTGTATTATTCAATTCATATCCATATGACAATAGGCTAAGGAAGAATTTTTGGAGACGTTTAGAAAATCTGGTATTACAATAAGATTGAACTTATATTACAAATTTCTAATCTTTTTATACTTTATTACACACGATTCTTTCAGGAAAGTAACTTTAATTTTAAATTTAAAGAGTGAAATATATGTTTAAAAAATGAATCGCAAACAGCGCGAAGAGAAATAAACAAATAATTATTATTTATGTTATTATTAACCTAACCAACCATGTTATTATAAACCTAATAAAGTCATGCAGTAAATGCTTAGACATCATTATTATTTTTAAATAGTAGCAAAATTATTTCTTAAAACAAAATAATACTCCATTAAGATACATGCACTATTAATAGTACAGAAGACCGGAAAAGGTTAAGTTTCATTCAATTCTGATGAGTCGTTCATGGTGTAGCAGTTTTTTCAAACACGGGTTAGAAAACAATCACCGTCATAAAAATACCAACATTTTCTTTTTTTTTTTTTAATTTGCATATGTAATCAGAAAAAAATGTAAATTGTGTATAAATATTTAATTAAACGTATAATGCGGAATTTCAAAATTAGAAGACAATCATTGCCAGAAAATTTTCAACAAATTATTATTTCGTTGTACTCTTTTTAATGATCTAATTTTCACAGTTTCTTTCTTCAATAACGGAACAAAAAGAAAAGTTCATTAAAAGTTTATTTAAAAGTTTTTCTATTATCTAGTCTGAAAATATTTTTACGGTTTTTAATTAAAAAACTTTATTGCACGGTATGAAGGAAGACTTTTTTTATTGTTTAATGGTAATTTATAAATGAAAATAGAAATGTTTGTTAAAAGACACAAATGTTTCATTGATTTTATTTTTCTAATTAATTCTTGTATAAATGGATACATTTGTTTTATACATTTGTTTATATATCAGCAACATTTCGATAATTTATTAGCAAAAAAGGTAAATATTTTCAGTTTATAAGGAAAAAGTTTTACTTTTTTTATTAAAAGGTAGTACGTCTCAATGATTGCAATGAAATATTTTACAGCAAAAAGATGTCATCTGAAAACAGCTAGCTGTGTACGAGGGTGGATAAAAAAAGGATTCAAACAGCAGTATTTCAAATGTAATAATTGCGAATGAAATATTTTTCTTCAGAGCAGAAGTAGATGCACACTAATTATCTTACAGAGATCGTGCGGTTAAGTAAGTCCTACGGCAGACGCATTAGAGCGATTGAAATAGCAAGAAAGAAGTTAAAAAATTAAATCTAAAAAATTTAGTAAAATGTTCCCGCTTGTGCTTCTCTGAAAATATTATAAGAAGCTATCCGACACTTTGGCATGTTGATTGATGGTGTCATCTTCTAGCATAACAATGCCAGTCCCCGTGCTGTACACCAACCAAAAAATTACGGCCCAAATTTAAGTGAGAAGTCTGGATTCACCCCCAATGCAGTCCATATTTGGCACCCAGTTACCATTTCCTTTATCCAAAATTAAAAAAACATTTTTCTGTATCAAGGTTTTCTTTAGATAATGATGCAAAAACAGATGCCTAGAATTAACTCAGTGGGTTGGGACGGTGTTTCTATTAAGCTGGAATAAACAAGTTGGTCCTGCGGTCAGATTAATGCGAAGTTAGATTTATTATTATTGTCATTTATTATTGTATTTAATACACTCGGATTTTCATGCAAGTGAAAACTTTTGTTTAGAGTCACCAAAGAATATTTCGTGTTGCATATGAAGTATGTGGGATTAATAGTTTATTTACAATGACACTCAAAAGAATTCCATTACATTAGAGTATATGTGGGAGATCGTTTTCAGAGTGTTTTAATACGATTACGATATTTCAAATGCATTGAAACATATATAAATCACTCAATTTCACTACAAGATGATTACGATAGAAATGGCATTCATAGCATTTGTCGTTCATTTACAGGAGCACACAAAAGAAATCCGTTAAAATACTGATTTTGAGTAATAATTGATGAACCGCATTTAAAAATTCGCTATGCACGTTTAAATTTAACTAAATTTTTACTTTTACATGTTACTTGCAGTACATAAATTCTATACCTCATATACAGGGTAACACAAGAGAATTCACGTACATTCTTCTTATTTTCAAAAATATTCCTGAAGGGGAATTTTTTGGCTGAGATACATGTATTTCTTAACTGAACTAAAATTTGCTAACAAGTAATTAGTAGATACAAATTTATGTATTATATACAGGGCTGCTCAAAAAATTCGGAAAATTTTATGATTATATTTGGGAACAGCCGAAATTGTGTTTTCAAATGCATTGTGCGGATATATGGATAAATTAGACATAATATTGTAACACATTAGATGTTGAAGTTTTGTTACATTATTCTGGATGTGTTGGAAAGTGTTTCATAATCTACGCTTGACTAATAATTTTTTCTTTCTTGTTTATTTTGATTTTGCTTTTAAAATTCCCCTAATAGCGCATAAGTAGCTGCTGCTGTTTTTTACTTTATCAACCATTTCGTAATGAAAAAGACGCTCTTCTCTAAAAATTCAAAATAGTCAAACGTTATTTTTTTAAATATATGTGGTGTTTTCACCTACTCTGATTTTTTGACTTTACATATATTTAGTTACATTTCTGACTTTTTCGAATATTTAATATATTCGAATAGAAGACAAGTATTACTACAAACCGACAAACAAATGTTTTTCGATATACGCATGATGTCTTTATCTTACATAAAACGAACATCCAAGAAATAAGTAATAGTTAGATTTGATTAATTTCAGTAGCACTAATGTTCATTATCTACCTTCGCACCCGATTACTACGAAAATCTCCGTCGATTGCTCAAATGGCATTCACCATTGACCTGATTGGACATGATTGCGGCTGAATTAAAATCAGATTAGTAATGATGGATTCGAGTTGAGCTTACGACTCGGTTTTCATACTTAACCACCAGTTAAGTAGTTGATGGACACGAGCATAAGGCAAAAATACAGCTTCATCGCTTAGAAAAAAATAAACTTAGTCCTGTTGCTTCTTTTATAAAATTTTTTTTAATGGAATATATTATGTAAGGGGCCTCCGTAGAGGAGTAATTTAGGCATCACGCCGCTATTCGCTTGAGAGCGTAGGATATTTGTGGGTTCGACTCCTGCTTGCGCCCTCTTTGAGGAGCGCTTGGCTGCGATTCTCTAGTTCTGTAATTTTCTTGTGCTATCTCGTCCTTGTATATTGAAGATGATTTATAAGCGGGCTTTTATGCCAATCACACATGTCGGATGTATATGTTCAATAAATGAATAATCTATTATTTATTATGAAGCAGTTTTCGTATAATCAACCACATATTTAGTCAAATCCATGTCTTGTTATATAGTAATCATGGAAAAATATATACATACGCTATCATAAACAAAATTTCCATTGGATGAAATTTAAACAAAAAAATTTTGCTGAAAAAAGTTTTACTAATGTTATGATATTTTTCTGTGAACTGTATTGGTTCACTAAATTTTTTCCTAGTTTTACGGTACTTTTCTGTTAACTGTATTGGGTCACTAAATGCCTTACTAGTTTTACAGTATTTTTCTGTTAAATATTTTAATCCAACAGAATTTCAAAAAACTATTAAAATTTTGTTTTTAAATAAGCTTCAATAAGTACTTTTGTTTGAAAAATCCCTTTTATTTGTTTAATTTTATTATTTTAATTTTTATTTATTTATATATATATATTTTTTTTTGGGGGGGGGGTATTTCTATATGTATCAAATGAACATGTTATATATTTATGTATGCTCTCTACATTAATATAAAATATCTATGCAGTTGTGAGCATATTGTACCGTTATACATACTTTTGTATTGATACGACAAATACACTTTGTTAAAATATGCTTTTACATGCATCTAAAATTTTCGCTTTCGTTTGCAAAGGAAGCTTATATTTTATG
The DNA here is from genome assembly GCA_964019185.1 of Maratus speculifer. Classification (NCBI taxonomy): domain Eukaryota; kingdom Metazoa; phylum Arthropoda; class Arachnida; order Araneae; family Salticidae; genus Maratus; species Maratus speculifer. Next base: position 362,570,037 of record OZ025290.1, on the reverse strand, counting down.
TATCGCAAATGTTATTCACCAGTTTTGTCTGGGGTGGGAGGGGATATTTACATATGTAAACTAAATGTTGTAGCTAAAGGGTGCAACATTGTGCACCATAAGAGGTATCCAGGTAAATCTAAATATCGTGTAAAAGGAATTCCCGATGGCAAAAAAATTGTTTTCGAAAAAACACAATATAACTTTGAATAATGTTAAAAGAACTTTGTATCCGAAAGGGATAATGGAAGAAAACCTTTTTATATTCGAAAAACGTGTGTTTTACATTATTCAAGAAATTTCTTTAAAATAAAATATGGAAAATGAAGAAAAGCAGAAATCACAAATCTAAAAATATGTATCAACACAAAGCTGATCTTTATAACTGTTTGTTGTCTTTGTTTATTTTTATTTATTTTTTCTGAAATTAATGCATGCAAAAAATATTTTTTATCTTTCCATTTTAAACTAACAGAACTACCCCGTTATTACAGTGTTAATCACGGAAGAGGTCTGACAAAATAAATTAAAATGCAATAACATTGTTGTCATAATGACAAAGTTCTATAGAACGTGCGTTCATAAATACCTGTCAAAAAAGAAAATTACACATAATGCATAGATTATGTAATATTTTCCAACCCATTATGAGTAATGTATCAAAACTTTACCCTTTAGTAAAGTGAAAGATAATATATAATTTAACAATTTAAAAAAACGATCAATTCATGTGAAAACATAATTTCGTCTGTAGTTGGAAAATTATTCAAATTATTTTATGAATATCTCTATTATGATCCATCGATTTGTATTGTTCATACAATGTATGTTTTGAGCAAATGAGTGTTTTGTTTATATTTTTAAACTGCCCATTTCTTGAAACGCTCAGATATGTCTTATTTAAATAAAAGCACCCTCATCATAAGTCATCAACTTAATCCTAAATCAATGTTTGTTTGCATCACAAGGCTTTAGATTTTAATACACTTCCCACACGTACCTAATTTCATCCACTCTCCAGCCCTTTCCCTATCGTTTGAAGCTTGCTGACGATAAAGGGATTCCAGTCACCGTGTTTGATCACTGAAGGGGCTATATGATCGTCGTTAGACCTCCCTTCTAAGAGCAAATATCCTGTTTGCTCTCATTGTTGACAAAGCCACTGTTTAATGGATTTCCTATTAATAAAAGGTTAATGATAAGGAGCAAAAGGCGTGTGCGTGTTAAGTTTGCTTTCCTGATAGCCTTAGACAATTCTGAGCCAAAAAACGGCAGTGTAAAATAAAGGAAAAGAGACGGAGGTCAAATAAACTGAGTTTAGAAAGAACTGAACACAGATCATCGATTGGATTTAGTTTTTAAAATTAATTAGGAAGTTAGTTCTAATATTAGTTAGTTAAATATTACGTACTATGTAGTTTAATAATAATAATTTTTTGTATATATTGCTGCAATAATTTATTCTTCGACTAATTTGGAAAATCAGTGAATTTGAACAGGTTTTGGTTTCCAATGGTAGCCAAGTTGGTGCAGGGCATAAGAGCATTCAACCTTTTATGGTGAGTACCGAGATTAGAATCAAGCGAAAAACAAGGTGTTAAAAACAGGTATGATAATAAGCAATACTGAAACCTGTTCCGTAAAAATCCTTATCAATATAATGTAGTAATTACTAGGTTTTTTTTAATATTGCGAAAACCGAAATTTCTCATATTCAATAGCGAAAATTCTTCATTTTGAAGACCGAAAGAAAGGTGAGTTTTGTAGTGGGAAATAAAACAGATAATAGAAGGTAACTTTACAGCCAGCACATTTTCCGTTTTTTTTTTTTTTTTTTTTTTTTTTACGTGTTTTCATTTTTAAAAGTATAGTTTATTAAATTAACATGTATAGAAAGTTTTCTGAATGTGAAAGTTTAATTTACGGTTTCGCAAGATTTAAACTTACACTCATTACAGAGTTAAAGCTCTTTCATTACAATCAGTGCAATGATACTTGTGCTTATACTAAAAATTAACTATTCCCTTTTCTGGAATTCTATTTAACTTGCGAAAGAAATTGTATACGAATAGAAAATATATGAGCAAAATAAATACAGGGTGTTTCGCTACCAGACCGACAAACTTTGAGGGATAATAGCAGACACGAAGACAAACATTATTAAATAGGAAACCATGGGGCGCAAATGTCTTCTGTAGGAGCTAGGGGCTATTAAAATTTAAGGTCCAAAATTTCAATCGATGATAAAAAACGGAAAAAAGGGTCGATTCGTTTGCGGTTTTCACTAAAATTATTCTTAATATCACGATTTTTTTAGAAATTTTTTTTAAAAGTTACGTTCAAAAATTGTTGATAGAGGGCGCTTTAGACTTTAGAGTAAAGAACAACTACTTTTTACTGTTATTTTGTGCATGCGGTTGAAATTATTCTAAAGTTTAGACTTTAACTTAAATTTTAAGCCCATAATCGGAAACATTGGGATCGGTTAACTAGCGAAAATTTAACTGTGAACAGAGGGGGAAATTTTAAACGCTCATAAATATTGGACAAACAAATCGATTATGTTGCGGTTTGCATGTAAGTCATTCCCTTGGTAATTATTTTATTCAAAATGACGTACAGCATTGGTGTCCTCATTTTTTGATAGAGGGCGCTTTCGACACATCTCCTAAATTTCAATGGCATTACTCCTTGGTGTTTAACTACCAGACTAACATACTAACACGAAGTGTTAGGGATGCAAAGCGACTCGGAATCACATAGGAATGTAACGTTGAAAATGCCTTTTTAGAGATTTGTGTTTAAAAGAAGCAGAGAAAAAAGCAACAGAAACAGGTAGTGAAACAGCAACACGTTAATGTGGAAGAAAACAATTTAGTTAAGGGTTTTACTACAAAAGGTGTCCGAAATTACGATCAGAAGTAGTCGGGCATGCTTGACAGCAGCGATGAATGCAATTTCCTCTCACTTTGAAAAATTTCTGGCATCTCGGATAGCTTTCTGGCAGCTACAGAAATTCGAGCTGAGAGGTCTTCCACTGACGGTACGGGAGTCTCATACATTCAACTTTTCATTTGACCCCAGCAGAAGTCCATACAGATTCAGATTCAGACTGAGCCAGATGGGGGAGGCTACTAATTGGTTTGACCTCAACTAGCCCCACCCAGCAACGTTCATTTAAAAAAATACAGAAAAATTATACACTAATAAATTAAAGGTAGGTTAAAAAAAAAGTAATTGATATAATGAAGTAGGTGCGACGATCTGGCAGGCTAACGAACCGGGCCACCACTACCTATCCACCGCTGTCCACATGTTACAATGGGGAGTCTGCGAACATCATTGTTAAAATGTGGAGGAGCTCTATCATGCTATAGAGTGGTGCAACGAAAGAGGAACATGTGCTTTTACCAGAAGTTCCGACAGAACGTGTTGTAGAATTATCAAGTTGCTTTTTTCTTTGCTTATTTTAACCCTAACTCGTAAAAAAGGCATTTTCGACGTTACATTATAATGTGATTCCGAGTCACCTTTGCATCCCTAATACTTCCTTGAAGTATCTTGGTCTGGTAGTAAAATATATAGGAGTAATGTCATTGAAATTTCGGAGATGTATCGAAAGTGCCCTCTATCAAAAAATGGGGACACCAATGCTGTACGTCATTTTGAATAAAATAATTACCAAGGGAATGATTTACACGCAAACCGCAACAAAATCGATTTGTTTGTCCAATATTTATGAGCGTTTAAAATTTCCCCCTCTGTTCACAGTTAAATTTTCGCTAGTTAACCGATCCCAATGTTTCGATTATGGGCTTAAAATTTAAGTTAAAGTCTAAACTTTAGAATAATTTCAACCGCATGCACAAAATAACGGTAAAAAGTAGTTGTTCGTTACTCTAAAGTCTAAAGTGCGCTCTATCGACAATTTTTGAACGTAACTTTTAAAAATTTTTCTAAAAAAAATCGTGATATCAAGAATAATTTTAGTGAAAACCGCAAACGAATCGACCCTTTTTTCCGTTTTTTATCATCGTTTGAAATTTTGGACCTTAAATTTTAATGGCCCCTAGCTCCTACAGAAGACGTTTGCGCCCCATGGTTTCCTATTTAATAATGTTTGTCTTCGTGTCTACTATCATCCCTCAAAGTTTGTCGGTCTGGTAGCGAAACACCCTGTATATGCTTAAAAAAACTTTTCCTGGTCAAAAGTGTAAAGTATTTGTTTCACAGTGGTAAATGAGCTGTTCTATCTAATAATTGAATATATCAACATAATTGGTAAAATAAGCGTTGGACGTTTAGGCAAAATTTAAATTAGTAAACTTAAAATACACCTTATTCACACCTCTTTAGCTAATAAATTATTTAAATTAATTCAGTAAGATGTGCGAAAGTCTGTTGATTTAAACAAAACTTCTAACGAGTTAGCTATTTGAAAAGAATAGTCGACTAACTTGTCTCTTGGTCTTTTTCCTCTATTGTTGAGGAATAAACTATGTTTAAGAGTTTTGATATCATCATTAGAAGACTGTATATTCATTTGAATAAAGGTAACAATGAAGAATTCAATCACAATTTTAAAAAATGTTTTACGCAAAATAAAACTTAATTATTCTTAACAAAAATGTATGATTCATCAAGATTCTTGAAGATTCGAAGAATTATAACTGGCAAAAAACGCGGCTATGCAAAAGTAGTTGTTCAAAAATGCCAAGTAATGTTTGCGTCTTTAAAATGCATGTAAAATTAGTTAACAAAAACCATACAAAATATCATGGGTATCATAATTTAGAAAATTTTTAGAACGTTTTCAGTTCATTTCACGCTTTAAAATAACGAAATATTTTACAACCCATTCTTAGAGAGTATTTGTATCGTATAAAGTATCCGCCATGCAGAATTTATAGTCTTCTCAGTGTCACAAAAATCGTATGTTTAGAACATCTTTTATTTATTTTTATTTATTTTAATTTATTTTTTTCTTGTAGCGCAGTTTTTTTTAAATTTCGATTTATTAAAAGAAATGATTTATCGTACGTTTGCATCCTAAAAGGTACAGCCTTGTCAAAATTCATGTTTCTACCCTTGACAGTTCATTCTATCAAAATCGAATGTAGAACATTTTTCGTGCAATCAATCTTTTAAATCTCTACGTTTTAATTGGAAATCATTCTTAGCGAGAAATTTCTGCCTTAAACTTAATTCCCATGCCAAATTTCAAGTTTTCAACTCTAGAAATTGCAATTTAAAAAGTTTTTTAACCGTGCTGCTTTATGGGAATTGCTAAACTTACAGAAAATATAGACGGCGTTGGTGCATAGATGGTCACCAACATTTTGACATTATTCTTTTTTCAGTCCGTTCAATAGCTCCAGAGATTACCCCCTCCCAACCTACAAACACAAAACAAACAAATGTTACTTCTTTATAAAATTAATAAGATTGGACAATAATTATAAAACTAGTTGGATGTAGCAATCCCAAAACTTTCTTCTATCACATATTCGTTAATACTTCCAGAAAAATTAGACATAGCAGCGTCAACTGTTGGGTAATTTATACAAAAATCTAATATGCTACAAGTTATTTCAAATTCTAATTAAATCTGAAATTTAATCAAAATTCGTGTATTAGTAATGCAATAGAATCATCGTAGAAATCGTAAAAAAAACCTGACAAAAGAGCCATCTATTGAGTTATTTACTCTAAAAACTAAATACGACTAATTTATATCAAGGTCTAACTGAATATGAAGTTTTATGAAAATCCGTTCATAAGTTCATGAGATATAGCTGTCGTAGAAATCGTGAAAAAGGCAGAATAGCAGCGCCATCTATTGGGCGATATACACCAAAAGCTAATCAGATTCAGTTTAAATCAAAGTCTAAATGAATCTAAAGTTTTGTGAAATTCCATGGGTTAGTTCTTGAGTTAGAGCGCTTACAAAATTTATGTCACAGATAGCTATTTTTCTATAAACATGTTACTTGGTTTCTCTGACCAATAAAATGTGTAAATCTGTCGAAAACCGGAATTCGAAAATTTTTACAAATCCAATACTTTCTTCTGGTATAGATAGGAGAAAATAAAAAGATGCGTTAATTTTTTCAAAATACATTTATATCTATCAAAATTATATTTTCTTCCGCGACATACAATGTAATTAACACCAAATGAGTGAGTGATTTAAAATTTCTGACCTAGACGTGAGATCTTTCCTCACTTTTTCTGCAATATATTGTGAAATATTAGGAAAAAGAACATTTTATATAAAAGAATTGTGTCTTAAAAGAAAAAAATAAAATAATGATCCCAACCGAAAGAACGTCATACAGTTATATTTGCAAGAGCGAAACTTGAGCGATTTATAACACATTCCAAAATAGCTGAAAAGTGTTTATAGATTAAAATTTGGTTCTTCTATATGTCTGTCTGTACGTGCTCTATCTCTCATAAATGTAGTCAGATTGTCATGAAATTTTCATATATTATTGCAGTTTTACCATGGCATGTTTGATATTAAAAATGAAGCGTGTAGTGTTTACGTATCAACAGGAATGCTGGAAAGAATTCCGTTACATTATGCTCTGATGGGTAATATCATTTCATTTTCCACCTATTTTGATATTAGACAATTTTCAATAGATTGTATTTCACTGATGTGCAGTACAAAGTGGTCATTGTAGAATGCGGTTTGCATATAATTTATCATTCACTTAGAGGGCCACATGAAGTATTTGGGTATAGCACTACTTATGAATAATAATTGCTGAAAATACGTTTTCATTTGTGGTAAGCATTTTAAAATTTCATTTTTTTTTGTGCATTAGTTGGTGTGTATAAATTTTATAGATCCTACGCAAAGCTACGCAAATATTTCGAATGTAATTCCATTTATTGACGGACATTGATGAATCGAAAATTTCAACTGTGCTATGCGTTTAATCGAACAAACTTTTAGCATAAATACTATAGATAGAACAGGTTGCTCAGAAAATCAGATATTTTTTTTTACTCTTAATGATAATTAGAGTAATTAGGTATTCAACTGCGACATGGAATTTCTAAATTCTTTATTTAGAAACCTTTTACCTTAAACAGCTATTTTATTATAGTATTGTAAATGTTGTTGGAAAGTGCTGCAATGTTAAAAATTTCTAGAAAAGTTTCCAATCCTTTGACCATTTTTAAAGAAAACGATTACATAATTTAACTGTGTACTGTCATAATATAAGCGATTGTATGATCAGGTTACCGTTAAATTACAGGTATATAACAATTTTCTATAAAAACAGTCAAATGACTGGAAACGTTGCTATAAATTTTTAACAGTGTACATAATCTATGTTGGAGCATGGGTTTTACTTAAGTTACTAACGATTCTATTTTCATAGGTTAGATTGAATTTTCAATTTAACCTATAAATAAATTAATTAATGTACATTAAGATTTATAAAAAAAATGATGCATCTAATGAATTTAATTTTTGGAGTAAAACAACTACTAAATAAGTTATTGAAATTATATAAACTCTCATGAAAAAGAAATTTTATTGTTATTATTATTTAATTTATTAAGATTTTTGATTAATTTGCATTAAAATTTATAAAAACTAGTGAAACTTAAATGTTACGCCGCTAAGAAATCGATAAAACTATAAATGGAAGAAAAAAATAATTTAAATTTAAATATGATATATGCCGGAAGAATTTATCTATATATAGACAGATTAATTAAGTTTATAAATCAATAAGGGATTAGAAAATAATTATCAAATTATTTGAAGGTATACGTAAAAATTGAAAATCAAAGGTATTAAAAGTAGTTTAAAAAGCCAGAAAGGGTTTTATAAAACTTGTAATGCGTCATCAAAGATATAACTGAAAACTTTTCCAACTAACGCCGAAGAGATTATCTTACATAAAGTTTTCGACAGAAGAAAAAAAAAAGGAGCTATGAATATTTAAAAAAAAAGTTAATTTTATGCTAGAGATCTTGCACCTAAATAAAGCTTCATTTAAGAACTAATTAATTATTTGGTAATTAACTTTTTCCAAGAAAATATTTCTATTCATTTATTTAAGTATTTTTTAAGCCTGCTTAATTTTGATATCCCTTTAAAACTATCTAAACTCTTTTCACAAGCTTTTATTTTTAGCTCTAGTGTAAGAAGCAATTTTATCGGGAAAACAGGATAAAGAAAAACTACTTTTATGCTCTTTTTCTGACAACTTATAAAGGCTTTTGGCAATTTCTGAGCATCTCAGTCATTATCCAGTAATTTTTAAAAATATATAAAACAATCTACTTCGATGTTCTTAAAGCCCATCATATAAAAATTAAGATGATAAGGTGATGTCAGTTTTATACATTTTAGAAAAAAAAATGATAAGATCAAATGCATATGTGCGTTCTAAAGTTGTTTAAATTAAAAATATGTTTAAAGGCATTTTTAAAAAGTTATAGATGAATCTCCAAATTGATGGGGTTTTTTTGCGTACATGTATTTATACAGAATGCCACCGAAATATTGAAACATGCTTGGTGATAAAATTTTATGTATAAAAATTATTCAAAAAATCATTCTAAATGTATAAAACAACAGCGATTGTTGTTATTGATGTTAATTTATTATTTTTAAAACGTTCAATTTACGTAACGTTAACGTTAACTTATAAACGTTAAATTTGGTATTTTATGGTATGAGAAGCTATATGTACACAATTACGGTTTTAAAATATTGCAGGATAGATGCTCCAATTTTCGCCACTGTACCACTTTTGGCCACACTGGATTGGTTTGTCCAATATTTAGGCTGCGAATTGATCTTACCAAGTAACACGCATTCTTACATCTTAAACAAATACTATTCTGTGATTTACAACATCATTTATTTATTTATTGGTAACATTCAACTTGCAAAATAAATAAATGATAAAGCTGTTGTGTGTGCTCCCATGTATTAAGATTTTGCTAAGCTAAAAGGTTTTGAGAATCTTTCAATATTAGACGTAATGTTCTCTATTTGTTTGATAATTTTGTATGATTTTATAGGCAATCTAACTCTTTATTGCAATTTTGCTTTTAAATTAATCGTTTTAATAGTTTAATGGGGGAGAGGACAAAACTGGTGCTTTAAATTTGCCATATGTACCTGTTATGACTATGGAGGTGTCCAAAAAGGATACATGTTCCACTTTCGGTCATATTTCATTATAGTGGGACTTTTAGCCATTAAATAAATTTAAATACATCTGGATAAAACAAAACAAATTTTGTTTTGTTTTATAAGTAATGGTTTCAATAATAATAATAATAATAAAGCAAAACTAATGACATTCTATAAAATATTTTTTTATTATCTGTCCAACAGATAATTCACTTTAGAAGGAACACTATGCTAGCCACTAACAAATAAATAATGCTAAGAAAAACGTAGTATTGTGTTTAGTATTGATAAAATGAAAGAGGGGAGCGATATGTAATGTTTAAGCATATTAAATTAACTAAAATATAAATTTCAAAAGATTTTATAGCTTATAAATTAAAAAGTTCAAAACAATTACAGCATGATTAAATTATTTCTTGTGTTTTTTGTAAAGGAATGAAGAAGTTCCATAATTTTTGCAAAATTTCGATTTAAGTACTATGGTTGCATTCTTTATGTCGGTCAATTACTTATACAAGGTATATGGGATCATAAGCGTCTTTCTAAAGGATCCTAACCTGTATTTATGCAATGAATCGAAGTATGGAAGAAAACCACTGATAAATCAGAACGATTAGGCCGACGGGTGACTAAGTACTAGGAATAAAAAATCAATTAGAAAAGTGAGTTTTAGAGATTGTCAGAATATGAAAATTCATATAAAAATGAAATAACTTTATGATTCTGCCCAGATAGTTACTGAAATAAGCAATACAAACTCCATATCAAGACAAGGCATTAAATGCTATGTTCCCCTTATAAAATCACATCCTAAAATAACTTGTAAAGAGGCTTAACGCACAAAATGATATAAATGAAAAGAAAATCAGAAAAGGATTTTTTTTTAAATAACTCATTGATGAAAATTTATTGAAATATTTTAAACAATTCACAGACTAAAATGTCCATAAAATTGGTTGAATATTTAGTTTTTTCTGCTCTGCAGGCATACGTGTCCCTTTTATGAATCAAATTAAACATAATTTTTGCTTTTTAATTGAAATTTTCAGTTAAAATCAACCTAAGTATATTTTATTTAACGTTTTTATCAATCTATAAAGAAATTACAAAATTCTCTTAATACAACAAACAAATATATATGTGATAAAATAGATTTTGAATAAAAATGCTTTATTTTTACTTATTGTCAACTAAAATATGTGTTAAAATACATGATATTGAAGTGGCCAAAACTAGTGTATAGGTAGCCAAAACAAGTACAAATTAAAATAAATTACTTAATGCGTTATTAATCACAATCTAAAATATTCTGTAGAAAGTTTTTATAATTAACAGAAAGACAGTTAAATATACTAAGGAATGTTGTTATCATGATTTAATATGCTTCATTCGGTCAATAACTGTAAAATTTCTATATCAACTTTTCTCTTATGGGGCCAAAATTGAAGCATCAATCCTATTGCTATATTTTGCTACTAAATGAGCTTAAAATAATTAATTTTGTCTGTTTAATACTCTGCAACTTTTTTATAATAAAAATATGGTATATAATTTTATATGTTAAAAATAATGAAAGTAAATTTTACCTTAATAGCTTGATCGAATTTTTTTTTAGTTTTCTAATTTTTTGTCCAGTGCAGGCATCTGGCATGGACTAAATAAGTTTTATTCAATTCCTTGGCTTGTTCCTGGTCAGGGAAAGCGACAATTATCGGCCAAATTCAAGGAATATAATAAAAAATTTAATGCTTTTAGGTATGTGATAGATATGGACCATGGTGAAGCGAAGAGTTAAACATTTGTACGTTTAATTAGTAGGGCACATTCCGCAAATACGCTGTACCGTATATACTGTTTCGTATAACACATATTGATCAATACTCATATAAAAACACTCTAATACTCTATAAAAATATATTAATATTCATTATATTACTCAATAAAATGCTCCAATACACTTGAATTTATTTACAATATAACGAAATAAGCTACTCATGACCACCTCTTCCAAACAAAACATTCCATCTATTCAGAAACAGGACGCATACGATAAAAAAATCGTTGCCAATAATATAAAGCATAACTAGACGGAACACGGGTGTCACGGGTAATTATTTTTATATTGCGTTCGCACCACTATTTAAAAAATATATATTTTGTTGTATATTTTCTCTGACAAATATCGCTAAAGCGTTCGGAAGAGTTTCTTTGACTTGAAAAAGTGGTGTGAAATAGAATAATAATAATAATAAACCTCATGTAGCAGGCCTAATATAACCACCTAATCATATGTATCCAAACTCTGTATCCCGTGAAACACGCAATATGCATATGCTAGTATTGTGTAAACCTTTACTAAGAAGCACTACAGTATACACTTCATTACATCCCCTGTTCCCTTGACATAATTCAAATTTGCAAAAGGAAACGACTAAAAAAAAAATAATAATAATAAAAAGTAACACTAAATAATACAATCGACTTATCTATCAATAAACAAATTTTTTTCATGGGTCAAAGAAAAAAACAATTATTCATTAATTATTAAAGACGTCTTTTTAAAAAACAGGAAACATGTTTTGAATCAAAATATCCCGAAGTAGAAATTAATGAGTTTGACATTTACTTTTGTTTTTTTTGGCTTTTAACGACTAATGACGAAGACACGTAGATCCGGAAGACAAAAAAAAAAAAAAAAAAAAAAAGATCATTAAAATTATTTCAGAACCGAAGTCGTCAAATTATATTTTTATTTACTTTGATAGTGCATGTGTTAATGCATGTACTACATAGATGTTTTTACATTTTATAAATTTTTGAAGAAAAAACATTTTTTAATGAGCAAAAAAGAAAACAAAAGCAATTAGTTTTGTTTTTCCAACGAGTGCTCTATTATTATTTATTCAGATATATAAGATGATCGATGAAGAGACACTAATCATCTAAACAGTATATAGATTATTTTTTTACTTCGTAGAAATAATAGTAATAATAATAATAATATTAAATATTGGAATTCCTAAGCGATTCTTTCTTTCATTATGGTTGTAGTCAGCGGTACACTGTAAAAAATGTCAGATGTTTCTGAATATGTAAAAATGTACTGTAATCAAAAACGAAAACATACAGTGACCTCTTCTAACTCATTTAAGGTTTCGAAAAACGTTCCTTTACTTTTAAAAATCACAGAAAGTTATTTGTTTTCGAAATTTAAAGAAGAATTTATAAAAAATAATTTTTATTAGCTGCCCGTTCATTTCGGAAACGTTTCTAAGAAGCTTTTACAGTACAATAATCACTTTTCTCAAATCAAACTATCACTTTTTCGGATTCTATCAATTCTCAAGTAAACATTTTCAGCTGCATAACTGATTTTGTGCATGCAATTGCAGCAAAATAATGTCAGTTTTCATATTAATGATAATACTGTTAATATTGTATGTTTGTCTATTAAACGTGCTCTCTGAATAACAAAATATTTTCGTATGAATTGGTAGCATACGAACAAGTGATATTTTGATTTGAGAAAAGTGATTATTGTACTGTAAAAGCTACTTAGAAACGTTTTCGAAAAGAAAGGGCAGCAAATAAAAATTAATTTTTATAAATTCTTCTTTAAATTTCGAAAACAAATAGCTTTCTGGGATTTTTAAAGGTAAAGAAACGTTATTCGAAACCTTAGGTGAGTTAGAAGAGGTCACTATATATTTTCGTTTTTACTTACAGTACATTTTTATATATTCAGAAACATCTGACATTTTTTACAGTGTAGGATTATATTAAGAAGGAAGTCAACAATTCTTTGAAACACTTGGTTGCAGGGATGGCGCAACCATCGGGCAAACGGGTGGCTAGGACCCGCTCCGGCCAACTGCGATTTTGTTAGGTGGTCCTGAATCTCTATATGCAATTTGAAATAATTTTGTTTTATATAAAATAATATTTTCTTGAGATTTGTTGTTAAATCTTCTTTTCATGAGAAAGAGTGTTAACCTTATTTCTAGTAACAAAGGTGATATAATTATGGGGGAATATATTGATTCGATGATTAAAAGTAACCGTGTGAATTTTAAAAAAAAGGACTTAAAATATTTTTATATGTATACTTTTAATTATTTTTCTTTCTAATGGTAGAGCATTGAAGTGTTAATCCAAGGTTCCGGATCCGATTCCCTGCTTTTACTTTTTCCGCTCTGTTACTTGTACGCTTATGTAGCTTTTTTTTTTTTTTTTTTACAATATGGTATTCTGGTAAATATACATAATATATTTACCTGAATATTTATTTCCACTTTATTTATTAGAAAATAAATTATAAATAAAAATGAAGAGTATAATGTTGGAAAAATAGGTTCACTTTTTATCAATTAATAGTTAAATGTTATATATGATAAATATATCCAGGCATTTAATATTAAAAATATTTTAAGACAGCACTTCCCCACCTTTATTCTTTCACGTACCCCATTCTTAGGGTTTTAATTTCGGAGTTCCCCCCGATTCTCATAAGTACGTCCCTCTTCCCCCCAGTCAGCTAGATAACGCAAACATGGTTTTTTCTTTTCATTATCTAATATTCTTATCACCATCATTTAATATATCGATACAAATCACATATTTGCAATACACATACATTTAACGTCTGAATTAAAAAAAAACTCTTAAAAGATTGAATAATTTAAACTAAAACAGACTTGAATATATTAAAAAAAATAAAATTTATGTACAAAAAATAAAAAAATTAAAAACATTTAAAAATACAAGAGTAAGCGTTTCGCCAAGATACACGCCAGACCTCATCAGTACAAATAATTATTCATTGCATAACAAACATTGGGACAAATCAAAAGCAGTTACAGTTAGTTATTATTTTTTTTAGAAAAAGATAATATTCAGTTGGGACAGCACGAGCATCATTCAGAGTTGGGGATTGTAAACTAAGTGAACTAACCTTCGAGGAGTAATCTGCCGTTATAACTGCTACAACCTGATTATAAGATACTGGCGTTCGTAAACTACGTGATGTGTTTCGTTTGAACGCAATGTTGGGCAATTTTAGAATTTAAATTATCGCTTTTTAGAGCATTGATATGTTCTTGCAGGCGAATTTCGAAAGATCTGCCAGTTTTATCAATATATACACCATCACAATCTCCACAGGGAATGACATAGACTACACCGAGTAATTTAGACTCATCGTATTGAAATTTATGCTTATTATAGAAAGAACTAACTTTATTAATATGTTTAAAAAAAACACCAACATCGAATGATTTTAAAATGTAAGAAATTTTATCAGAAATACCATTATAATACTCATTTTCATTACTCATTTACATTTTTTTCATTTTTTTTTTCACGTTCTCCTACCAGAAAATCCACGTACAACGGATTGGGTAAAGCTATTCTAAGGAATCGAATATTTTGCAAAATAAAAAATAATTGTATACATTAAATGTGAAAATAGTGGTATTTGTTATACATTTTATTATAATATATGTACATGAGAACGTGCGAATCAAAGCTCGCCTTATCTAAAAAAACAAATTTCGGTAAATTGCAAAAATCTCTGATTGCATCCATTATTTTTTCATGGTAAACCAAGATTCTGCAATGCTATAAATACATGACAAAGCTATTTTTTTTTTCTTTTAGGTGAGTTTTGAAATTTACGTACTCATTTAGACAATGGAGCTTTTGACAATTGATTGAGAGAAATAGCCATAGCTACTACGTTTAAGCTATACAGGCTACTTTCACGAATTTAGCCAAACGTGTTTTTTTTCTGCGAATAAATACTAAGAAAAAAAAACTACTTGGAACCCCAAAGCTTTCTGAAAAATGAAGCATAACAGCGTCACCGGTTAGGGGCTTTAAACCAAAATCTAATCAACAGCCACTTATGTCAAATTCTAAACTGGATCTGACGTTTGGTAAAAAACATTCGTCGATTTTTGAGTAAAAATCATTGCAAAAATCGTAAAAAAAAAAAAAAAAAAAAAAAAAGTGGACAGAAGCGTCATTTTCTGAATGATTTACTGCAAGCACTAAACAACACTGAGAGTTATCGCGGACTAACTGAATGTGAAATTTATTCATCAGTTCTTAAGATAGAGCTATTACGATAATCATGAATAATGCGGAATAGTGTCAGCTGTTAAGTGATTTACACTATAAAGTAATCCGCGCCGCATTACATAACATATACGACTAATGGAATAGAAAGTTTTATGTTAATCCGTTCATTAATTCGTGAGATATAATTATTGCGTAAATCGTGAAAAAGGCAGCATAGCAGCGCTACTTGTTGAAGAATTTCCACAAAAAAGTAATAAATGCCATTTTATATTTGGGGCGAACTGAATCTAAAGTTTTATTGAATTCCGTTCATTAGTTTTCAAGATAGAGCGCTCACAAAATTTGTGTCACATACACGAAAATAAAAAAAATATATAACTAATATAACTAGCAAAAATTAACTAATATTTAACTAACAAATATATTACTAATATAACTAACAGAGAGATAGATATTTTGTAAAAATATTTTTTTCGGGTTCTCTGATCCCTAAAAAGTGCAAAACCGCAGAAAACAGAAATTAGAGAATTTTCACGAATCTAATACTTTGTTCTTGTAAAGACAGAAGAAACAAAAATATATACTATGTATTTCTTTATAATTGTTTTCCACTTCTGTAAAAAAAAATCCGAAACTCTTAAAGTTTTCGGATGTCCCACTGCGATAAAATTTTTGGTCATTTGGCTTTTTACCAGGAGCATCAAAATCTTTTCATCAGACAGTAATCTAAGTTTCGTCGTTAAAACCTTTGTTCTAATCTATTTCGCTTTAATGTTAGTTCATAATCCAGGAGGATATTTTGAGCGGGAAATGATGATTACCCCTCGTCTATGAAATGGGGTGGCGTTATTGTTTGTAAATAGAACCGTATGTGTAGGGGAATTTCTATTCCTGTGTATTTTATGTGCCGATAACTGTATTCCTATAATTTTACTACTATACATTAGATTTATTTTCTAAACTAACATATCTATTTTGATCATATGGCAAGCCGTTTTGTGTTCGATAAATACACAGGCAAAGTAATGGCAAAATAATTGCTCAAATAATGTAAAAATGTTACATATATCATTTTAAACGTGCAAAGTATTAGAAAAAGTACAGGGTGTCCGAGAAGATCCGTACAACTTCAAAAATTTATTGAAAAAGAAACAGTAGGGTAACAGCGAAATTAATTAGGACATTAGATAGAATAACTCAAAAAGTTTTTTTTCTGCAGTATGTTTCTGACCATAGATGGCGCTACATGTCATGCAAAGGAATATTAAAGCATTTTAGTTAATTCAATGGCGGATCGCGTGAAGAAAGCTCAATGTGTTGCGTGGTTTATCGAAACAAAATCCGATACGCAAACACAACGGAATTATCGAACGACGTATGGGGAATCTCCACCATCTCGGTCAAGCATTCGTGGGTGGTATCACAAATTTATGACAACGGGTAGTGTGGAACTCCTGACCACCTGACCTAACACCACTGAATTTTTTCTTTTGGGTTTATGTTAAAGATACTGTATACCGAACGCAAGTTAACAGTCTCGAAGAATTAAAGCAAAACATCCAAACATCTGTAGCTACTGTTGATGTTAGCATGCTGAAACGGTCGTGGATGGAATTGGAATATCGTCTTGATATTGTTCGAGCTACGAAAGGGTCTCATGTAGAAATTTCCTAAGGTAATAAGTTATAGGAAAAAAACTTTTTGAGTTATTCTATCTAATGTATTAATTAGTTTCGCTGTAACCCTATTGTTTCTTTTTCAATAATTTTTTGAAGTTGTACGGATCTTTCTCGGACACCCTGTATATTTTAAGAAAACTGAGCAGACTTGCAGTATACTGGCTTTCGCAGTATAATCTTAAAAAAAAAATTATTAATTTTTCTCAAAATTTTTAATTAATAACAGTTATTTTTTTTTAATAAAAGCAACATGTTTTAAAGAAATTTAAGTGTACATATTGAAAACAGAAATCTGTAAAATTATTAAAATTTTTCTAAGAAACCTGGATTTATAGAACTTTTTCTGTAACGGCAGCCGAAAAAATTCTTGTTAAAAATACACATCTACATTGTAAATAAAAAAATCTGCAAAGTTATTAATTTTTTTGTAGGAAACTGGGATACTTAAAGCTTTTTATGCAACAGAAATCTGGTCTACAGATACAATATTCGTAAGATTATTGTAATAGTCTAAGAGCCGACAGCACAAAACCCTATGTTTTCGAGCACAAGAAAAGAATCTTTATATTATGGAAGAGTAGTAACAGGGGAATCTAATGATCCATGTCTGCCGCAAGTGAAGTGGTGCATAAGCCAAAAATTTATACCACTAGTAGTTGATTCGTAGGCTTGGCATTCTGTTTTCCTGCACCCGGTTTTTATGTTTTCTTACTTTTGATTGTAGGACAAGCACAATGCTAAACCTACGAGCCAACCACTAGTGGTATTAATTTTTGGCTTATGCATCACTTCATTTCCAACAGACATGGATCATTAGATTCCCCTATTACTGCTCTTCCATAAAATAAAGAGTTTTTTTTCTTGTGCTCCATAACATAGGGTTTTGTGCTGTTGGCTCTTTGACTATAAGTTTAGTAGATTAATTTGTAAAGCTACAGATTTCTGCATTTTTATAAAAACTAGATTTGTAGATTTACATCTTTTTTTTTTTTTTACTGTGTACAGATTAAGTTTTAGTGAGCAAACAGATTTCAGCAACTTTACGTCTCTAAAATTACATTTCTTTTTTAATTACAGTGCATTATGTCCGAAAACTGTTCAAAAACGTGTTCTATGATACCTTATTTGTCGTTGTGAGATTTGTATGCGCATAATACATAAAGGGAGTTTGACTTTAAAAATAAAATACAAAGTGCCCATGTTATAAATTTCAATACTCAGATAGTTTTAGATAAGTGCATGAATAGAACTGCTTTTTTAGCACAAAGGCTATTAAAGCCGGAGAGCTGTTGTATCCGCAGGTTCTGTATGTATATGCGTATGCATGTATGTATATGTAACTCGACAACTCTTGTTAGAAATATCCGCAAATATATTTCATCAATAGATTCTTTTTCACAAGGCGCTTATCTGATTGGTTCTGGGAGTTCATTTATTAACTATGAAGGGGGGAGGGAGTCTAATAAAACATGTTTTAACAAAATATGAGTGCATTATTTCAAAAGACGGTTAAAAAAAACCCTTTCGAATGAGACCTCATGCATTGTTCTGCGTTGTGCAAATGCATGGGGAAATATGATTTTAACAGAAACAATACATAATTTGGTATCGATCTTGAGTTACAAAATAATAAAAAAAAGATAAGAAAAGAAAGATAGATTAACATAAATTTCTATATTTATTCTTGTATGTTTACCATACCATAAAATATCTTAAAAGTCGCGTTTCTTCAATATAAACTTTCTGACATTATAAACTTTGTTTTTATACATTTGTCGACACTTGAAATATAATACCAATAAGGAAAGTGGACAAGTTATATTAGCGTTTTCAAACTCTATGTTTAAAACTATGTTAAAGAAAACAGCGACACCGGTATAGCTCAAAAATTCGATATTTCCATATCTTGCATATGATTATGCTGGAATAAATAACAAAAACTGAAAAAAAAAAAAAAACAATCTCGAAACAGTAATTCAGTGACATTGCAAAAGGATGAATAATTTTATATAATTTTCGAAAGTAATTCCTGTATATGGAGCGCCTCGAATTTCATATGTAAAATTTTAGAAAACTGAAGTCAGTATTAAACATGCGTAAATATGATAATAACAATAAAAAAATGATTTTTCTAAAAGTTTAGTGAGGAATTGACAAAACGCAAACATTTTAATGTTGGAGCAATATTTCACGTGAATGTTCGCCAAACATATTTAACTCCCTCGCGACGGAAGCCTTTTACGAAATTTTAAATGTTTTGTCACCGATTTTTAAAAGTAGAAATTTGTGCCGTATTAAATCGAGAAAATGCTCCGATTAAATAAGGCAAATTTTAGAGCAAAATTTTACTGGTGGGAATAAACAAGGTTTCTTAAGCCTTTTTGCGGCACGTATACGTGTCGCTCGTCACCAAGGGGTTAAAGCAAGTGTTGCTAGTCCAATATTGATTTGATACTAGTAACCACAATCACGCTGATAAATACAATTTTATAATCTAAGAATATGAATCTCCAAAATTAGAGTTTCAACCGAAATCCTCCAAAATTATGTTGGAGCAATATTTCACGCCAATGTTGGTGAAGCATAGCCAAACCAAGCAATATTAGTCCAATATTGATTTCATACTTGGAACCTCAATCACTCTGATAAACACGGTTTTATAATCTGGGAATATGAATCTTGGAAATTAGAGTTTCGAAATAAATTCTATTGAAACCAACGCTATATAAACCATATTATTTCGTGTGTTTATTCAGCATATGTCCATATTTAGTCCATTCGGTATCAAGCATCAGTGAATCACAAGACCATGCAAATGCATTATTATATTTGATTCTTAACGCCGTATTATGAATAAACGAAGAATATAGTTTGAAATCTAATATTATCCTTTATCTAAAAACTTTAAACACATGTTAATCTAATGGAATTTATTTGATATACATGAAAAAAAAATAACATAAAAATAATTATGAAAGTTTGGAAATAATTATGAAAATATAATTATATATAATCTTTTGTGAAAAGTAAATCTACGTAAAATTTTCCTTTAGAGGGTTTTTCATTAAATGTAAAAATGTAGATATTCTCTGTACTTACTGTTGTATATATATATGTGTGTATGCGTGTTTTTGAAATTTTGCATCTAAAAAAATGTACGTTGGCTGTATGATAAGTAATAAAACTAAAATTATAAAAAAAAATACAGAATACCTTTAATCGTCATCATTTACATGGTCTTTTTCAAAATAATTACCGTGGCACCTAATGCATTTATACCAACGTTCTGTCCACTTTTTAAAAACATGTAAAAGTCCATTTTTTGAGAGCTTCTTCAAAACCACGTACATGCTTTGTTGCTGGCAAAATGGTTGCCTCGTAATGGTTTCTTATGTTGAGGAAACAGGTTGAAATGGCATGAAGCGTGATCAGGACTATATGGAGGATGAGGTAAAATCTCTACGTTATTCTGCTGCAAACATGAGATGTAGTAGAAGGTCGATGGTCACATGAGATCACATGAAAAGTGTGAAGGTCGTCCCTCACAGACAATATCTTCCTCATATTACCTTCTTTTATGCCAGTAAAAATACTTGTCCTTGACATTTTTTCATCGATGAAAGCTTTACTTAACATGTCAAAGGTCTCCGATGCTGAATTTTACAGATAACACAAAATTTAATCGCATAACGTTGTTCAACAGGCGCACTTTAGTTCAATCACGTGATATTCAGAAACAGGAACTTGTACATGTCATATATCGGTAGCTTTTGTTAATACAGACAACAAACTTTTTTTTGTGCCACAGAAATTAACATTCCGATAAGTGGTTTCGCAGCAGTAAAATTAGTCTTATTACTTATTGAACAGCTTACGTATGATAAAACTAAAAACATATCTTTTGATATTATATATATGCTAACAAAGCAAGATTTTTTGCATAACCTATATTAAAAAAATGATTATTTATGTGCCAGATATGTATAACAAGTCTGAAACATCATAATATTTACCGTTTCATGCGAAAATAATGGGAATGTATAAGTAAACTATAAGAAGTTGTAGAAAAGTCCACAATGGACTGGTCAACAAAATTATTTTATTTATGCATTTTGAAAAAAAATGAAGAAAGAAAAAAAGGAAGAAAGAAAGAAAGAAAGAAAAAGCTGTTACTAGATATAACCCACACAGCACTTATTTTTGTAAATAATTTTATAAAAAAAAGCGTACTGTGACTTTTAAACAATAAACTTTTTTTTTATTCATGAAAAGGCTGAAATTAAATAGAGTGAAAATTATTATTCAAAAATTCTCGTAGATTTTCGAAAAAAAGGCACGCTAAACTGTCAACAATGTAGTGCTGCGCTTTCACCTTTTAAAACGTACCATTTTTGCACCAAATTTGGGGAAATAATGATCAATTTTAAAAACAAATGTGAATGGCGCATTTGTATAAAAAAGTGTATTGTGAATATCGAACGTTAATCACGCTTCATCTGCTTTTTACGCATTAGTAAATCGATTGATTGTTAGGTCTATTGATGGGTGCAAAAAAATCTCCTTTCACCTTTTAATCACCTAATATATATCGTGACGGTCTTCAATTCTTTTGCTGATAGTCATTTGCTACCACAAATTCCAAAAAAACATTAATATTAAGTGTTTTCAAACTTTCTGTTATTAAATAAAGGATATTTTTTATTCGGAAATAGTGATACTTTAGTAGTTAATTTAAGCATGCATAGTTACTTTAATTGTTGCGTCAAGATAACACCAGAGCGTAATCGGTTAAGACAATAGAGAATTTATTTTAGAAGAATCAAAACACTTATCTCATAACGTAATTCAAAACTCACTTCACCAATTTTGAATGTAAGCACAACTCTCATTGTTTTGAAAAATATATTTTGTTCAAAATCTGGGGATATCCGTTTAATTGACAACAAGTATTAAGGTAAGAAAGTTGCTTTTATGTAAGAAGAATATGAGAAATTTCGGAAATTCCCATTACGATCATGTGAAAAAGCAATGGAAATCGTCTCCGAACAACTTATACTTTGACTAGCATGTTAAACATTGTGTTAATTAACCCTTTGCAACTAAGATTTGAAAATATTTATTCAAATGTAATAATGCATTATTTTAAGTGAATAAAAATATTTAAACTAATAATAATAAAAAAATACTAAAATATATTATTTTGCATCTGCAGTCAACAACAAACAACATACTTTTTACATTTTTTTTTCAATTTTTTAACATAACATTACAAAGCATACGAATTACCTTTGTAAAAAATCAATTTTTAGACGTCTCAGCCTTTTCAATTTGATAAAATTTACGAAATTCATTTTAACAATAACGATGTGAAATTGCTCAAAGGGTAAATTTAATTAAGTATCACCTCTGTTGAGAATTCTGTCAATAATTTTATATTAACTACTGTGTTGGGAAATATCAGCAAAAAATTAATTATCTTTGTATAAGTAATATTGGTTTTTGGATATGTAGCAGATATGCAACCTGATGATACAAAGAGTATACGTCTGTAATATTGAAGTAATATAACTAGAGACAATATGCCAAATTAAAAAAAAAAAAAAAAAAAAAAAAAAAAAAAAAAAACATATAATTCTGTATTTTTCATGCTTCGACCTCTATATGAAGTAAGGTAAATGCACTAGTAGTGGGCCATTTCAGGACATTTATCTAATTATTATTAAAGTGTAAGTGAATTCCAAGCGATATCATATACACTCGTTGCCATAAAAATTTGCGCACCAAAAAAAGACGTCCAAATGAAACGAAATTTTGCATGCGTAAATACTACTGTGATATAAGTAAGCGATTAGAAAACCAAAGTAAAATTATCATTTATTCCAGAAAAAAGTACAAATGAACAGAAATTTTAGTACTCTGTTGGACCCCCTCTAACGAGAATGCACGATGCCATACGAGCGGGCATTAAGGCATACAAGTTCCGAATGATGTCCTGAGACATCTTGTTCCACAGTTGCTGTAAACGCGCCTCGAGTTCAACTAAACTCGTAGGGTGTCCAACATGCCGTCTCAAATGATCCCGGATATGCTCTATTGGTGACAAATCTGGTGATCGAGCAGGCCAGGGAAGGGTGGTAATGTGGCGCAGGCAGGCTTGTGACATCCTTGCCGTGTGTGCCCGAGCATTGTCTTGCTGAAAAATGGCTCCTGTGAGCCCTGCCATTAGTGGCAACACATGTGGCTGAAGGATGTCTTGGACGTACCGCTGAGCTGTCATAGTGCCACTGATCAATATTAGGGGTGACCGTCTATCATAAGCAATAGCACCATATACCATTACTCCAGGTGTAGGAGCGGTGTGTCGCTGTAAAGCGAAGGCAGGATTGAGGCGTTCACTACGGGGCCTCTACACACGAACACGATTGTCATCGCTGCTCAAATTAAATCTAGACTCGTCGCTGAAGACGACCTGGTTCCATTCCGTTGTAGTCCAAGCCCGTCGTGTGGGGCATCACTCCAAACGGAGGCGTCGGTGGGTCGGTGTCATTGGCAGCACACGTAATGGACGCCGCGATACCAGATCCTTCCGCCAGGCGCCTTGCGATGGTTCGGGAAGACACGGGGGTCTGAAGCTAAGGTGCTGCCTGTGTCTGGATAGCGGCCAATGAGGCAGTTGGTTGTACGCGTGCGTTTCGTATGATGTGACCGTCTTCTCGACGACTGGTCTGTCGAGGGCGTCCCGAGCCTGGTCGCCGTGTAAATGACATCTCTTCAGTCCACTGGTCCCACTGGTCTCTTCAGTCTACAGTAAAATCAGAACGGCCTACTTGACGAGCTACTCGCCGAGCTAATCACCCAGCTTCCATTATCCCGATGATTCTTCCCCTCTCCAGCTCTGACAGCTGCTGATATTGTCTTCGATGGCTGCGTAACGGCATGTCTACCTCAGCGTTTCCTTTGCAAAAGAAAACGTACACTCAAACAAGTTCAGCTTACCAGTTTTATACACCAAGGAGGTCGAAGTTCAACGCCCTCTAGTGGCATTACGCAGTGTGCAATCACACTGCATTTCTAATCATTTGCATATCTGCCTGATATGTACCTTCATGCCAAGTTTCGATATGGTCCCACAATTATTTCTTGGTCAGCAAATTTTTATGACAATGAGTGTATTTTTTAGCCTAGTCTTAATCTTTATGTATCAGAATAAACATTCAAGGTTTCGAAATATATTCTTCAAAAAAAAAAAGTTCTTTTTTCTATGTTTCAGTTGTGGGGTTGAAAATTTAAGCTTTCTTCTTATTCAGCAAATTATTTACAATGTAATAGAATATACCAGCAGTAGTTTAATTCAAAACAAAACAAAATATTGAAGAAATGATGTTTCAAATAAAAACTTATCTCTTAATGAAATCTCTGGGAATTTGTCAAAAAATCTGCTTTTGAAGACACTCTAGAAAATAAACATGTACTAGGGTAAAAATCAATTATTCCAAATAGTTTACAGAAGAGTAACATATAATGATATCAGACAATCGGTTTTTTTTTTGCAGTCGTTTTTCAGAAATGTATTTTTGGCTTATTTTTAAACTTAAAAAAAATCTTTCAAAGATATTAGTCAGTCAGATTTCTTTCAGTCGTTTTTCAAATATGCATTTTTAGCTTTTTTTATCTTTAAAAAAATTAATGGACCACTTTAAGTACATTTATTACAATAAAGCGTATTTTACTAAGCGCTCTAGAATAATTATTCCATTCAAAAATAATTACATTATTTTGTAATAAAATCCCAAATGAATCAGCCAACATAATTATTTAAATGATGCAACTTCCATTAATGCAGTTGTTCGGCAATACATTAAGTTATCATAACCCCGTTTAATTTAAACTTGTTCTATCATCGGACACATAATAATGTAGCTTTCCAAAACACATAAAAGATATGAAAAGAATGAATCGAATCGAGAAATTTCTCTATCAGTTATTCCATTCATTTTTCAACGTCGTCGTACGATAATATACTGTACAGTTGCAGTTAAATGACAATTATCGAACGTTTTCCGAGAATATCATGCATACTTTGATTACACATAAATTCCCATACAAACCTAATCAAAGAAATGAAATCGAATTAATCTCGGCTATGTATTTTAAAAGATGAGTCGTTTTCTGTAATCATAAGCGCCTGGAATGGAATTCCAATACTTCAATTTCGGTCGAAAACGATTTCTCGAGATAAAATATATTTCAGACGATGAATCCAATTTCCAAAGAGGCAGATTCTACTTGTTCATCAGCGCATATCGTGATCAAGAATAGATGAAATACATTTTCGATGCACGAAGTAAGTAGGGTTTTCTTAATCACTTTCGTGTTTAAACTTAAGTGCACGTGTGCTTTCAGTTTTAAAAGATAGCTACAAGAATTGAGTCTTTTATACGCAAATAATAAACGACTGATATTCACAGATCAGATTTTGTACAAAGGTTATTGGTGTAGAAAGTAATATAATTTTGAAATGATACTCCGCGTTGTGTGCTTTGCATTTTGGATGAGGAATTATTTCTTGTTCGGTTATTTCAACCGGATAAAATTCTGGAAGAGTAAGAACGTTTTTCATTAAAGAAGAAATTATTCCTTTGAAGTAACTAATGATGTATATTCATGTGCAAAATGAGAGATTATTACCAAGAAAGTTTGAAATTTCTAATTAATTTGAAATGTTTGATACCGGAAGATAATAATATACATATTTTTTAAATATCTGTTTGTTAAAGTTTATATTAGTTATTAATGCTAATTTTTTTAAGGCTTAACCAAAAACATTTGAATATCTCATATATTTATTTGCAATAATATGATTTTGGTTATTATGCAAATGCAATATGCGAATATTCTTTGAAATATTTTGGGCTATATTTTAAATAAAAGAATAAACATTTAAATTTTTTTAATTAAATTTTATTCTGATACTCTTAAAATTCTGCAGCTAATCGTGCAGTCATTCAAATGTTTTATAGTAAATTGGTATTTTACTGTTATTTGTCTGTATGGAAACAACTGAATAACAGAAGATCTCTGTAGATTTTTTTACAATGTGTAAAGTAGAACGAAGCATGTTGCCCATAGAGGCATATTGACCTATCCACGGTATTTTTCAAACTATACAGTAGATGGCGATGCTAGATGAACACGTGTGTCTTATTGCGTCACTTTTCAAAATTATCAACGTCAGCAATTATAAAAGCAATCAAAGGGAAAACGTTGCAATTTTTCATATTTTCACTCAGTTCATTTTTTTAATTACAAATAATTGTTTTTGATTTTTTTTTTCTAAATTAAAGTTTTACTTTGGTGAATAGTAATTAAACAGATCATTTTTTAGAGCTTGTTTTCTATTTTTTTTTCATTTATTTATTTATTTATTTATTTATTTTTTACCTACTGATTAAAGAGATATTAACAGGATAAATTTATACGATGATCATAAAACAATGTGACAGTAAAAGGTTAAGGTGATAAGGGACCTTTAAAATAATATTTTTATATTTTTTAAAATTGCACTTTAAATATTATTCAAGGATACACTATATGCATTATAGCATATATTTATCACAAAAAAATGTTGAAAAAAATTTTTTTGAGAAAAATAGGAACATTTTTGCAATATTTCAGTTTTAATGAGAACTTTTCAAAATACACCATGCGCAATATTTTATTTCTGAATGCTTTGAAACTTTTTATATTATTTATCATAATATATGACATAAAATTGTGCATCGTTTTTTGAAAATAAATATAATTTTAAAAGTTAATGGTAGTTAATTGTAAAAAAAGATTAAAAAATGTTAAAATTTCAAAAAAATTAGAAAAAAAAATATTTACTTTCATATTCAGGTATATAAAATTCAATGCACAGTTTTATTTATGTATATAAATCAAACTTGTATAAATATTATTGGAGATTTTCATTGATATGAAATGCGCATAGGGCATTTTGAAAAGTTCTCGTTAAATCTATAATATTACAAAAATTTCCCTATTTTTTTCAACAAAAATTTTTTTTTCATTTTTTTTTTATAGATATATGCTATAATGCATATAATATACCCTTGAATAACATTTGAAGGGAAATTTTAAAAATATAAAAAAAAAAGATTTTTAATGTCCCTTGTCTCCTTAAGTTGGTATATTTAATCTCGGGTATATTTAATCATTTGAAGTCCAAGAATTTGTTTTCTTCGTTCATTAGCCATTAAAAGTTAATAAAATTTAAAATTTATCAGTTTCACTGGGCAGGGTGGTATGGTATTAACGGAGAGGCAAATAAGACAATGTCACAGGTGCAACCGCTAGGCACCATTTCTCACTGGAACAGTATATGTTATATTTTCATTCATTGTGACGCAAAGAAATACAGTCGACTCTCGTTAATTCGAAATCGGATGAATCTAATCTTCGCTTAATTCGAACTAAACATAAAGTCCCGAAATGTTCAATGGCAAAATAACGTTAAAAATTTTCTTTCATTCGAACTCATTTTCTCTTGACTTTGCTTAATTCGAACTAAAGAGATTTACGATTTTTCATTTTTCCTTGCTTTTTCACGGACTGAGATCCTTGAAAAAACTTTATTTCTTTCATTTTTGCCAGAATTGTTCTGAAACTAGTATACATACAGGGTGTCCAGCAAATAACACCCTGATTTCAAAATTAAATTTCTCAAAACAAAGATCAATAGAATTATGCAGTAAACGGTTTGTTTATCAAGTAAGCTGTAAAAATCTTATACAAAAGTTTCGAAAAGTAAATATCTTAAAAAGATTGTTTTCTGATTGCAAAGAATGCTTTGATTTGACATTTTTCTTGCTTTTGATTGCTGCCAGAGAATGTGTTATTCGGGTTAAAGTGCCATATTTCATAGTTTTTTTAAATCAATTTTTGAAATTTCGAAATTCTAAAAATTTACTACGAAAAATCTTTAAAATATTGTACTGTAAGCTGAAAAATTATTTCTCTGCAGACAATCTAAAATAAGAAAAATGTCAAATCAAAGCATTCTATGCAATCAGAACGCAATTTTTTCAAAATATTCACTTTTTGAAATTTCTGTATAAGATTTTTACAGCTTACCTAATAAAAAAAACCGTTTACCGCATATTACTATCCATCTTCGTTTTTGAGAGATTTAATTTTGAAATCAGGGTGTTATTTGCTGGACACCCTGTATAATCCCACTAATTTGATATCCGCTTTCTTTAGTGCCCCGTCTGTCCATCAATGACATCTCCACCCCTTCTTTTAATCTACTTGTTCCTAATCGCTTAATTAGTTTTTGTATTTATATCTTTTAATTTAATAGTAAGTCATATTATAATGATAACAGCTGAAATAACTTTTAAAAATACTATGACATTAATTCTTTTGTAATAGTACCCCTTAAAGCATGTTTTGCTCGCATACTTTCCATAATTCGAACATTTCTTGTGTTCCCGGCACGTTTGAATTAACGAGAGCCGACTGTACTTCATTGAAGGCAGTAATTTAATTGAATAAAATATCTTTTCATTGTCTTTATATCTATTATATGCCAAATTAAAAATGCATTTCATAATTTGAGTGCTTTTTGTTTTACTTTAGTAATCCGAAAATCAAATCAATTTGGAGTCCAACTTGGTCTTTTCGAAAAAAATCTAAACGACTTTAATTGAATTAAATTACTCCAAACCTGAAATATTGATAATATAAAAATACAAGCTAAATAATAATCTTAATTATTTTTTTTAATCACACTGCAACGTCACAATAAAAAATTAAAACTGCATATGCATTTTTTTCATTTGACTATCATTGCTTTTCAATTTCATTATTTATGATTCATTTTAAGATATGTAACTGATTAAAAAAATAAGCGAAAACCGGAAATTTCTATCCAATGTAAACTTCTTAAACTTATGAAAGAATGTTCGTTTCATAATTAAATTTACAGCATATATAATTTTATCCAATACGGTGGAGCACTGAAATTCAAATTCTCTCGTAATTTGCCCGAGAAATGAAGATTCAGAAAATTAAGCTGCGAGTATTATGAATCGAAGGAGGAGGCTTTTCGGAAAATAGTTACTCCACCAATGTACATTTTTCACTTTAAAGAATTTGAAGTTTAGAACAATTGATTTAATCCGTAATTAGCTGGATGGAAATTATTCAAACCTAATTATATCAAAGAATTCTCAATTACTGCCAGCCTTATTGCGTATTTAATTATTTTCTTTATAAGTATCATAAAGAAACCGAGTGAAGAAGCAAATATTGTTTGATATAGGTATTAGTTTCAATTTAAGTGCAATATTTGAATTTATTTATCAGATTTATTTTTTATTTAAAAATGAATAAAATTTAGGAAGTAACATTTTAAATAAATGTATGAATATGTTTATTTAAATATATATACGTGCGTGTGTCTTTTTTAAGTGGCTTTGAGTCTGAAGGGGGAGTGTTTGTAACAAGCTTTTCAATATTTCGGACTTTTGATTTAGACATTGCGACACCCTTGCCAAAACATATTGCCACTATTGCAGTAATTTATCATACATAATTTTCATTCGGAAACACAGTTGTTATTTTACAATGCCAATGAGCTCACAACCTTTTAGTGTCGACTTCTTGTCAGCGGTCAAAGTATACGGAGATATACGCCGTATTTCCCCTGGATTTTTTCTAAAAGCTCCGTATACACTCCGTTTTTCAAATCAGGAATTAACGTATTTTCTATCCATGAATGTTCATGACTCTAGCGTATATCCTCTACTTACAGCGTATTACGTTGTGAAATTCTGGGTCTGCCAGATACATATAGATTTTTTATTTTTATTTTTTATTTCACTATCAGTGTATTTTCAATTATTTTTATTCTTTTATCATTCTTTCAAATATTCAATTGTTTCATGATTCATCTTAAAATATGTAACGGATTAAACAAATTAGCGGAAACCGGAAATTTTCATCTAATGTAAACTTCTTAAACTTGTGAAAGAATGTTCATTTCATAATAAATTTTAAAGCTTAAGATTTTCTCTAATACGTCAAAGCATTAAAATTCTAATTCTCTCGTAATTTGTCCGAAAAATGAAGAGTCAGAAAATTAAGCTGCAAGTACTATAAATTGAAAATATTACAGCAATGCAGGGGAGAAATGCTGTTCTGAAAATAGTTATTCCGCTAATGTACGTTTTTCATTTTAAAGAATTTGAAGTTTAGAACAATTGATTTAATCTGTAATTAGCTGGATGGAAATTATTCAAACCTATTTTATACCTAATTATGTCAAAGAATTCTCAATTACTGATAGCCATATTGCGAATTTAATTATGTTCTTTATAAGTATCATAAAGAAACTGACAAGGAAGGTCTCCATTCTGGGCACACTCAGATTTTTTTGAAAAAAATACTAATTAAACTACTCATGTATGTAATAAAGGATCAGTGAAAATTAGCGGCGGAATTGTATAAGAAAAGATGTAAAAAATAAAATACTTTCGAATATTTAGCGTGAAAAGACAAAAGTGTCACTCTATTTGGCGAACAGCGCTTTTCTCCGCCAAAAGCAAACGATTTTAATGGAACTAAAAACTATTGGATTTTTAGAATAAGTGTAAGTTAATTAAACATAAATAATGAGCGAGTTTAACATATATACACATATATATATATTAAATTGCAAATATAATATTTATTGCTGTAGTTATTTAATTTACCTCTGGAAAAAATATTTTCATATAAAAAAAATC
Source organism: Maratus speculifer (assembly GCA_964019185.1). Lineage (NCBI taxonomy): Eukaryota > Metazoa > Arthropoda > Arachnida > Araneae > Salticidae > Maratus > Maratus speculifer. Next base: position 362,539,339 of record OZ025290.1, on the reverse strand, counting down.
TTATTCAATAAAATAATTTTCATACATTTAAGCGTATTCAAAAATAAAGCGAGATGTTTCTATAGCAACAAACTCAAATTAACAATGCTCAACTGGACTTTGAACTTGAAATAATTTTAATGAATTTAAATTTGAATTTCGTTTTAAATCTCAAATTTTGATGGCTAAATTTGAATATAAATACATATAAATATCAATAAAACGAATTAAAATAAACTAAAGCTGACAAAACAAAAGATATTTAATTTATCTGAACAAGTTGAACATGAAACTTTTTCCTTTAAAATGCATTTGACATTTTTTAAATTTGTTTTTATCGCCAACCGCTGATAAATCGCCAAATAATGAAATGTTCATTATTTTTTTACGGACAGGGAACGGAGGTTCCGCCGAAATTCTTTTTATAAACGTATATATATCCTCATGAGAAGAACTTTCTGTAATTTTTTCAGACTTTTCAGAGTATGCTCGTATGGAGACCTTCCTTGTGAGTATAGAAGCAACAATTGTTTGAGATAGGTATTGGTTTCAATTTATGTGCGATATTTGAATTTATTTATCGGATTTCTTTTTTATTTAAAAATGAATAAAATTTAGGAAGTAACATTTTAAATAAATGCATGAATATGCTTATTTAAATATATATATGTGCGTGTACTTGTTTTAACTGGCGTTGAGTCTGAACGGGGATTGTTTATAACAATCTGTTAAATATTTCGGACTTTTGATTTAGAGATGGGCGACACTTTTGCCAAAACATATTGCCATTATTGCAGTAATTTACCATACATAATTTTCATTTGGGAGCATAGCTGTTATTTTACAATGCCGATGAGCCCACAGTCTTTTAGTGTAGACTTTGTGTCAGCTTTGAATACATTTAATTACTATCAAAACAAAACTTTATAATCAGTGTGTTTTCTGCCATTGGTGTTTACCGATGAAAACATCTATATCAAGGTTAAAGCTCGTTAATTTCAACTTAATTCACTTTCAACACACAGATTTCTCTATGCTTCATTTTCAAAACCAGCCAAGTACAAAAAGCAAGATCGCACGAGTATTCTGTGCTGAACTCCAGCAAGGAATTCAAAGCTTATTTATATATTTCTCGATATTCTGCTCGTATATTTCTTCATATGGAAATGAAGGAATTTCCCTTGAAATATTATTTGCTGGTGAAATTGTTACATTTTTATTTTTAACGGATGAAATACGAAATATATTTTTGGGACAAACCTTGATTGTTTCTGCGACCCACTAAAATAGCTGCCGCAATTCATTAATGGGTCGCAACCCATAGTTTGGGAAACACTGCTCTAGCGTATACTCTCTACTTACAGCGTATTACGTTGTGAAATTCTGGGTCTGCTAGATACATACATAGATATTTTTTTTTTACCATCAAAGCGTTTTCCATTATTTTTATTATTTTATTATTCTTTCAAAGACTCAATTGTTTGATGATTCACTCTAAGATATGTAACTGATTAAACAAATAAGTGAAAACCGGAAATTTTCATCTAATGTAAACTTCTTAAACTTATAAAAGAATGTTCATTTCATAATTAAATTTAAAGCATATATGATTTTCTCTAATACGGCAGAGCATTAAAATTCTCGTAATTTGTCCAAAAATGAAGATTCAGAAAATTAAGCTGCGAGTATTATGAATCGAACCTATTATAGCAAGGCAAGGGGAGAAACGCTGTTCGGAAAATAGTTATTCAACTACTTTACGTTTTTCATTTTGAAGAATTTGAAGCTCAGAACAATTAATTTAATCTGTAATTAGATGGAAGGAAATTATTAAACCTAATTATATCAAAGAATTCTCAATTACTGGCATCCATATTGCGTATTTAATTCTTTTCTTTATAACTATCATAAAGAAACAGAGTATTGAAGAATCCATTGTTTGAGATAGATATTAGTTTCAATTTATGCGCGATGTATGAATTTATTTATCGGATTTCTTTTTAACCCTTTCGGGTCTGGTGTACTATTAATAGTTCATGTATTTTCATCGAGTTTTATTTTGCCTTAACAATTACTCAGTTACTTTTTACATAAAGAAATGATAGTATATGGCTGCGCCTTTCATGTTATGATTTTATTTATATTTTGATATTTAGTAATAACAATAATAATGAAATTTTGCTTAATTCTCTTTGCACCGTTGGTGATTCCTTTATTTTATGCAAATGTTTCAGTCTTTGAATTTAAAATATAAGTTACCTTTTTAAATGAATCATGTGTGATAAAACGCGAAAAGCATTAGAAAATTGTAATACCTTCTCAAATCCTCTTGTAATACTTTATTTTCCAAGCATCTCCAAAATTACTTCCTTAGTCTATTTTCATAAAAATACGAATTAAATAGTACACAAAATAAATATATTCGTTAAATTTCAGACGATGAGATAATCTTAAAACTTCAGTAAATCTACTTGAATTGCTAAGATTAATGTTATTAAAATAAAACTATGTTCTCAAAATGCAAAAGAAATTCGGACCCGAAAGGGTTAAATTTAGGAAGTAACATTTTAAATAAATTTATGAATAAGCTTATTTAAATATATATACCGGGTGTCCCAAAAATGACTGATGGATTATAAAATTCAATAACTTGAAAACAGTAACAGCTATTTAAAAAATTTTTGCAGGAGGGTTATGTATAATGCCAGGAGTTTTTTTACCGTAATTTTTTTTTATTTAGTTCGCATCTCAAACAATAGGTGGTGCTGACGGCGATTGAAGGCCAAGTCAACGCTTCACTCAGCATTGATCATTGAATTTTAATTTTTGGGACACCCGGTATGTGTTTATGTGAGTGTTTTATATGGCGTCGAGTCTGAAGGGAGAGTGTCTGTAACATGTTTTCAAGTATTTCGGACATTTGATTCAGACATCGTGACACTCTCACTGAAACATATTACCACTATTGCATGAATTTATCTTACATAATTTTCTTTCTCAAGTATAGCTGTTATTTTAACATGCCGATGAGCGTACAATCTTTTAGTGTCAACTTCTTGTTCCAATTTAAATGATTAAATTTTTTATTTTTTATATGTTTTGCTGGTTTATATTTGTTAATGTTTAATTAAGTTAAGAAATTCTGAGTCTGTCGGGATACATATATAGATTTTTTTTTTATTTCACCATCATTGCTTTTTCAATTAATTTTATTCTATTATGATTTCTTCTAAGATTCAATTACTTTATGACTCTTTCTAAAATATGTAACTTATTAAATAAATAATGCGAAAACAAGAAATTTTCATCTAATATAAACTTTTCAATTTTATGAAGGAATGTTTATTTTATAATTAAATTTTAAAGCATTTGATTTTCTCTAATACGCTAAAGCATTAAAATTCAAATCTTCTCATAATTTGTCCGAGAAATGAAGATTCAGAAAGTTAAGCTGCGAGTATTATAAATTGAAACAATTACAGCAATGCAGGGGAGAAATGCTGTTCAGAAAATAGTTATTCCGCCAATTCACGTTTTTCATTCTGAAGAAGTTGAAGCTTAGAACAATTGATTTAATCTGTAATTAGATGGATGGAAATTATGCAAACCTATATTATATCAAAGAATTCACAATAACTGGTATCCATATTGCGTTTTTAATTGTTTTTTTAAATATCATAAAGAAACTGTGTATGGAAGTATATGTATTGTTTGAGACAGATGATACTTTCATTTTATGGTTGATATTTGAATTTATTTATCGGATTTCTTGCTTATTCACAAATGAATAAATTTATGAAGAAAAAAATTAAATAGGTTTATGAATACACTTATTTAAATGAATAAATAAACATATATATATGTATGTGTGTATGTAATGTTTCATCGAATTCGAAGAATCTATTGTTTGAGACAGATATTACTTTCATTTTATGGTTGATATTTGAATTTATTTATCGGATTTCTTGCTTATTCACAAATGAATATAATTTATGAAGAAAAAATTTAAATAAGTTAATGAATACGCTTTTTTAAATGAATAAATAAATATACATATATGTGTGTATTTAATGTGACATCGAATTCAAAAGGGAGGGGGCGTTTGTAATACGTTTTCGAATACTTTAAGCATTTAATTTACACATTGCGACACACTGCCGTAAACTACTTACACTATTGCATGAATTTATCATGCACAATTTTCGTTCCGAAACATGCCTATTATTTTATGATTTATCCAATGTCAAATAACCCACAGTCTTTTAGTGTTGGCTTCTTGTTTTAGTTTGATAAGTTAACATTTTTCTGTCTTTCTTTTCTTTCTTCTTTTCGTGTGTGATTGGTTTGTTTCTTAATGTTTCATTACGGTATGGAACTCTGGGTTTTTGCAAATATAGACAAAATACAACCTACCATACTACACCCCTGTGGTTATTTGCGGCTATAGAGTTTATCACGTAAATACTATTATTTTTTTGTAAATTGTCTTTATAATATGCATATATATGTAAGTGTATGATATTTTTTCTATTTTGTAGTAAACCAGTTATACCGTATTTACTGATATATAACACGCACTTAAAAAAAAAAAAAAAAAAAAAAAAAAAAAAAAAAAAAAAAAAAAAAAAGGGGCAAAACTCCCAGGTGCGCGTTACACGCGGAATAATTTTTTACTGCTGTGTGTAATCAAACGATATACATATGAATCAAGAAGTGTATTCAAAGAAGACATAATCACTTAAAAAATCTTATTTAATTGGAGTATTACTGCATCCTTTTTTCATTCCTTGTACTTTTTTATGCATTAACATTATATAAACGCTAATTAACAATTCTCACTTCTAGCACCCACTCTTCTACCCCCCGTCATTTACTCCTTACCCGAATTCTAAAAATGTATTTTCGCCTTGTTTTTGGCCTGGTGTTATGTTTGTTTCGACTTTCTTTACTGAAATTCATTTAGTCATTCATTCATTTGCATATTAAATTTACAATGAGCGTTACATACGAGATTTTTAAAAATCGCCATTTTTTTTCGTAAAGTATGGGTGCGTGTTATACACGCGTGCATGGTATACACGAGTAAATACGGTAATAGGTAAGTAAAACTGTTTCAAGTGATAATTCCTATGCCAAAGTTTCAGATGGAATGCAGGGTTATCCCACAAGAATAATTTCTTTTCTCTTTTTTTTTTCTTTTTGTTGTTGTTGTGTTCATTTTTCTATCCTGTTCTTTTTTAAGTAGGGTTGGAAATATTCAAAATGAGAGAACTTTGTGACAAATATAAACAATACTGCAAAGGAATTCTGTTGTGTACCCCAAGAGTTTTAAGGGAGATCACATTTTTGTCAATAGATGGCACCAGATAATCTCAAACTACAGTAATGCTCAAACTAGCCTGTAAAGTGTCATAAAAATATTTTATATTGTATTATTTATTTTGTTTATGTTTGAAACACAAAAAGATGATTTTATTTTTTGAAATTTTGTTTGAATAGTCTTAATGTTTGAGACGATGTAGCGACATTTATTGATGGATATTTTAACTATTTTTATAATTACAGTAACTAGAGTTTAAGAGTCACTAAATGGGAAAATTACATATTCCATATTTATATGTATTATAGTTAATGAATTTGTGACATTTTTAATTTGATATTCTGTAATTTTTAAATCAATTTATAAATTTTATCAATAGATGGCGCTGCACTGTGCCAATCTACAGTAATACTGAAAATAGCTTGTAAAATTGAATAAGAAATACTTATGTTATATTATTTATTTTATTTGTGATTCAAACGTAAAAAAAAATATTATGATTTATTTGTTTGAGCATTCTTAATGTTTGACATGATGCAGCGACATCTATTGTCGAAAATTTGAACCATTTTCAGAATTACAGCACATGATATTTATGTCACTAGATGTTCAAGTCACTCATCTCACATTGCTATTTATTGCACTTAATGAATTATTGAATTTCCAAATTATAGCGTACTGGTCACCCTGTAATTTAAATGATGAACCTTTTTTATTTAGCAAAATGCTCATTTTAACCGTACTCACCTAGACGATATCGAACCTTTCAAAACGCTTTAAAACTGAACTTTCCTTATATTCTGTTTCCCGATACCGTTGTCATTTGAAAAATAACGAAAATAAATTTTCAAATAGAAAACTCGTTTGTAATCTGCCAAGAAATCCTTTTTTGCACAAGAAACTGAATTTAACCGTTGGTGGATAAATTCTTTCCGTTAATTAGATAAAAGCAGTTTTCTATTAAAAGAGTTACCGATTTAAATAAATTACCCTCTACGTCAATATATGCAAATGGAAATAAAGAAATTATTGAACTAGATAGGTAATTCTTAAGCGATAGATTCTTTGTCAGCCGTAATATATTCAAATTAATAAATTGAACATTCACTGAAACAGTTCATATTATGATCTTTAAGTAATTAGCAGAAAATCGAGCTATTCGCCTTTATTCAATTATGATTAATAGGGATGCCTGGGTAATACAATAGAAGCTGCAAAACGAATGATTGTAGATGGGAGAGAAAAAGTTATATTAAGCTTTGTGAAATAAGATTTTGTTGATTGTTTTCAATGGTTAGATTGAAATATTTTATACAGTAGTAGAAAGTTTATTAAATGAAGATTAAGGTTTTGAAAATTTTAATGTAATGTAATGTAAATGTAAACGTATAATTAACGGGACTAGTTTTCAATTTTCAGAAATATTTTATAAAATAATTTTTTTTATAAATTATTATAAATTCTTCTAAGAAGTTTTTGTAGTTCATGATTATTAAAATTGAAGCTGTTATTCATAACTAAAACGCACAGAAAAACTAATTTATTTTTTCATTTTTTAAAAACTTTGTTTATACATTCTTAATGCTTGTCATGATGCAATGACATCTATTGATGGATATTAGAACTATTTTCAGAATTACAGTTCATGAAATTTAAGAGTCACGAGATGTAAATCACACTCATTTTAAATTCATAATTATTATACTTAATGAATTACTGAATTTTCAGTCTCCATCTAGTTTAAATGATGAACCCTTTTTAACTGGCAAATTGCTCTTTTTAACCGTACTCCTATGATACGAATTTGAACCATTCAAAACATTTTAAAACTGAACATATCTTATACTCTGTTTTCCGATCATATTGTCATTTGAAAAATAACGAAAAAGAAATTTCCAGATAGAAAACTCATTTGTAATTTGCCAAGAAATCCTTTTTGGATAAGAAACTGAATTTAAACGTCGGTAGATAAATTTATTCAGTTAATTAGATAAAGGCAGTTTTCCATTAAAAGAGTTACCGAATTAAATCAATTACCCTCATGTCAATGTATGCAAATGGAAATAAAGAAATTATTGAACTAGATAGTAATTCTTAAGCGATAGATCCCTTGTCAGCCATAATATATTCAAATTAATAGATTGAACATTCACTGAAACAGTTCACATTATGATCTTTAAGTAATTAGCAGAAAATCGAGCTATTCGCCTTTATTCAGTTATAATTAATAGGGATGCCTGGATAATACAATAAAAGCTAAAAAACGAATGATTATAATGGGAGAAAAAAAGTAACTTTATGCTTTATAAAATAAATTTTTGTTTGTTGGTTTCAATGGTTAGATTGAAATCTTGTATATAATGATAGATAGTTTGTTGAAAGAAGTAGATTAGAGATAAAGATTAAGGTTTTGTACAGATTTTGATGTAATGTAATGAAACATATAGTTAATGGGACTAGTTTTCAATTTTCTGAATTATTATACAAATTTAAAATATTTTTAATAAATTATTATAAATTCTTCAAATAAGTTTTAGTAGTTCATGATTATTAAAATTGAAGCTTTTTTTCAGAACTAAAACACATAGCAAAACTAATAAAGCTTTTCATTTAAATAAAAGTGTTTATATGTTCTGAATGTTTGGCATGATGCAGTGTCATCTATTGACGGAAATTTGAATTATTTTCAGAATTACAGTTCATGAAATTTAAGAGTCACGAGATTTAAATTTCAATTATTTTAAATTCATAATTATTATACTTAATGAATTATTGAATTTTCGAATGACAGCGTATGTTTTTGGTCACCATGTAGTTTAAATGATGAATCCTTTTTAACTAGCAAATCGCTCTTTTTAACGGTGTTCATATTAGACGATTCTAACCATTCAAAGCATTTTAAAACTGAACTTTTCTTATTTACTGTTTTCCGATCACGTTGTCGTTTTGAACATAGAGAAAATAAATTTCTATTACAAAACTTATTTGTAATTTTCCAAGAAATCCTTTTTGGATAAGAAACTGAATTTAAATGATAGTGGATAAATTCTTTCCGTTAATTAGATAAAGGCAGCTTTCCATTAAAAGAGTTACCGAATTAAATCAATGACCCTCATGTCAATGTATGCAAATGGAAATAAAGAAATTATTGAACTAGATAGTAATTCTTAAGCGATAGATCCCTTGTCAGCCGTAATATATTCAAATTAATAGATTGAACATTCACTGAAACAGTTCACATTATGATCTTTAAGTAATTAGCATAAAATCGTGCTATTCGCCTTTATTCAGTTATAATTAATAGGGATGCCTGGATAATACAATAAAAGCTACAAAACGAATGATTATAATGGGAGAAAAAAAGTAACTTTATGCTTTATAAAATAAATTTTTGTTTGTTGTTTTCAATGGTTAGATTGAAATCTTGTATATAATGATTGGACATAAAAATATACGGCACGTAGAAATGTAAAAATTATAGGATAGGATTAGACTGGGAATATAAGACTATATTAAAAAAATTGGACCATTCTGACCAATATTTGCTGAGTTATTAGAAGGCGGCTTTTCCGATTTCCTTTGATGTTGAGTTAGCTGTAAATATGAAGTTCCGCATCTACCTTACGTGGATACCTTATGACGATGGTAGGTTTAAAGCTGCGTCTAGATAGTTTGTTGAATGAAGTAGATTAGAGATAAAGATTAAGGTTTTGTACAGATTTTGATGTAACGTAATAAAACATATAATTAATGGGACTAGTTTTCAATTTTCTGAATTATTGTATAAATTTAAAATATTTTTAATAAATTATTATAAATTCTTCAAAGAAGTTTTAGTAGTTCATGATTATTAAAATTGAAGCTGTTATTCAGAACTAAAATTCATAGCAAAACTAATAAAACTTTTCATTTAAAAAAATGTGTTTATATATTCTGAATGTTTGGCATGATGCAGTGTCATCTATTGACGGAAATTTGAACTATTTTCAGAATTACAGTTCATGAAATTTAAGAGTCACGAGATTTAAATTTCACTTATTTTAAATTCATAATTATTATACTTAATGAATTATTAAACTTTCGAATGACAGCGTATATTTTTGATCACCATGTAGTTTAAATGATAAACCCTTTTTAACTAGCAAATCGCTCTTTTTAACGGTGCTTATATTAGACGATTCTAACCATTCAAAGCATTTTAAAACTGAACTTTTCTTATATACTGTTTTCTGATCACGTTGTCGTTTGAAAAACAGAGAAAATAAATTTCTATTATAAAACTTATTTGTAATTTGCCAAGAAATACTTTTTGGATAAGAAACTGAATTTAAACGATAGTGGATAAATTCTTTCCGTTAATTAGATAAAGGCAGCTTTCCATTAAAAGAGTTACCCGAATTAAATCAATTATCCTCTATGTCAATGTATGCAAATGGAAATAAAGAAATTATTGAACTTGGTAGTAATTCTTAAGCGATAGATCCCTTGTCAGCCGTAATATATTCAAATTAATAGATTGAACATTCACTGAAACAATTCACATTATGATCTTTAAGTAATTAGCAGAAAATCAAGCTATTCGCCTTTATTCAATTATGATTAATAGGGAATGCCTGGATAATACAATAGAAGCTGCAATACGAATGATTATAAATGGGAGAAAAAAAAGTTATATTAATCTTTATGAAATAAGATTTTGTTGTTTATTTTCAATGGTTTAGATTGAAATCTTTTATACAATGATAGAAAGTTTATTGAATGGAGTCGATTACAGATGAAGTTTAAGGCTTTGTAAAAATGTTAATGTAATTTGATAGAATGTATAATTATTGGAGGTCGGTTTTCACTTTTGTGAAATATATTTTAAATTTTATAAATTTCAAATATACTTTTTAAATTACTCTAAGTTCTTCTAAGAAGTTTTAGTAGTTCATTGTTATTAAATTGAAGCTGTTATTCATAACATATAGAAAAATTTATTTAACTTTCATTTTACTTATGCAGAGAATAGTAAGAAGTTAACAAGTCTGAAATTGTACGCTGGTTCTACTAAGGCTATGGGGGATCCCGGGACAGGCATCATCCTGGGGGGGGGCTGCTATCAATATATATTTTTTTAATAATGTGGAAGTGATTAGTACCAAATTTTATGAAAAATGCTAGTCTGATAACAGTAGAAAAAAATGTTCTATTTGTTTACTCAAGTATTTCTCTGCAAATTTTTAGTTTGGTTATCCATGTAAATTATAATATGCCAAAAATAGAAGGCTCAAAAATTTACTCAAGTACAGGGTGTCCAGCAAATGACACCCTGATTTCAAAATTAAATTTCTCAAAAATAAGATCGATAGAATTATGCGGTAAACGGTTTGTTTATTAGGTGAGCTGTAAAAATTTTACACAGAAGTTTCGAACGGTGAATATTTTAAGAAGATAGTGTTCTGATTTCAAAGAATACTTGGCTTGACATTTTTCTTGCTGTAGATTGATAGCAGAAAACGAGTTTTTCAGCGTAGAGTGCTATATTTTAACGATTTTTCGGACTAAATTTCTTGGAATTTTGAAATTTCAAAAATTTAATCCAAAAAATCATTAAAATATGGCACTGTAAGGCAAAAACCTCGTTCAGTACAAGCAATCTAAAACAAGAAAAATGTCAAGCCAAGTATTCTTTGCAATCAGAACACTATCTTCTCAAAATATTCACCGTTCGAAACTTCTGTGTAAGATTTTTACAGCTCACCTAATAAACAAACCGTTTACCGCATAATTCTACCGATCTTTGTTTTTGAGAAATTTAATTTTGAAATCAGGGTATTGTTTGCTGTACACACTATATTTCTCTGCAAATTTTTAGTTTGGTTATCTATGTACATTATAATATGCCAAAAATAGAAGGCTCAAAAATTTACTCAAGTATTTTTCTGCAAATTTTTACTTTGGTTATCCATGCACATTATAATATACCTGAATAAGAAGGCTCAAAATTAATCATAATTAATGATTTTAACTTGTCATGTTACGAGAAATCACTAATGAGGAATTTCTTTTGAAAAGAATAGAATACAAAATTATGTAATAAAATTTTAATCATTAGTTTTTTAATGATAGAGTTCCATTAACGATATATTTCACATGGGGAATTAAAATTTACTAGCAAAAAATTTACTTTTTGCGGGAAAATTGCAAACTTCAATGTTCCATATTTAGTACATTTCTTCTTTTATTAACAAAAATATTTATTGGATTCAATCAGCATACAATCATGCATGATTGTGCAACCATTCCACCATAAAATATCCCACACAGCGAGCATTACACAATAAATCTTGGCAAATAATTTTTACAAGTTACAAGTACGTGTAAAATTCCGACATACATGCATTTCTCAAAGGAAAAAAACCCATAAATTTTTATGCCGAGCTCTTAAAGGTATATTCATTGATTTAACAATCAAAAACTAAACGTTTCTTTTTCTTCGGCAACAAAATATGCAAAACCTTCTACTGATAGTTCCAATTTGCATTTTACGGATGGAGGTAACTATTTATTCTAAGAATTACGGAATTATCCTTAGCAATATAAGGTTTACTTTTATAACTGTTTCTTCAAACCACAAAAATATATTTGTCTCTGAGTTTTTTAAAGCTAAAGAACACTTTTTGGAATCGTGAGTAACTAGAAATAGGTTATTGTACATTTCCGTTTATGATTTATATTGTAATATATTAAAAAAAAGAAAAGAAAAAAAACATATCTTCATTTTAACAGTGCATCAAGTTCAATGAATAATTTCCTAACCCTTTTGATAGTTAAGACAACTATACTGCAGAATAAAATTATTTCCATTAACTATATAATTAACATAGGAGGTTAAATTTTCCAGCAAAAATTTTACTTTTTGAGAGAAAATTGCAAAATTCAATGTTCCGTGTGTAGTATATTTCTTTTTTTTTAAACAAAAAGATTTATTGGATACAATAAGCATACAATCTTGCATGACATAACAGTTGTGCAACAATTTTCTCATAAAATATCCCACATAACTAGCATTACACAATAAATCTCTGCAAATAATTTATACAAGTACGTGTAAGATTTCGACATATATGTATACATGCATTTCTCCAGAAAAAGAAACGTTAATTTTCATGCCAAGCTCTTAAAGGTATATTCATTGATTTAACCATCAAAAACTAAACGTTTCTTTTTGTTCGGCAACAAAATATGCAGAACTTTCTACTGATAGTTCCTATTTGCATTTTACGGATGGAGGTAACCATTTATTCTACGAAATTACGCAATTATCCGTAGCAACATTGTGTTCTCTGCCAAGTTATGAATGCTGTTCCAAGGAAAAAGAGTTGGGGGGGTGGGGAGAGCCTAGGAAAAGAAACAGAATCGATAGTTTCTACTTCTTTTCCTTCCGATTCTTTAAGCATGATTTTTCTTTGTTGTAAGCAAGAGCGCCAATGACTTTTCTTCACAGAAGTTATGAGGAAAAGAGTTTCCCTCTGCTGCTTAAACATTTTATATTTATGAGCAAATATTTCTGCCAGGAAATGCTTTATTCTTTAAAAATATTGATTTGCTTCGAATAAAATAAACGGTGAAAAACAGGGCGAATTTAGTTTATCGGGGATAACCGGAAAACTTCAATCGTAGTTTTATATCATAGCTGCTGGTATGAAAGACAAAATTATTTAGAAATGTTAAATTTGTCGATCTAAACTAGAAGGAAATCAATAGGATGATAGTTTTATAGTTAAGATTTGCAGATATTTCTGAATATGTTTAAACTGGGGAAAGACATAATGGTTTGAAAAAAAAAATTGATAAAATATTTTGCTAATGACCTTTAGTAAAGCAAATCATTATGTATTTGCTTGCTTAAGTTGTTTTGCTTACTGAAGTTCAAAAATAGATGAATATTTTTCGTTAAAATTAAACGAATAGTTGCTATTGTTACTTATTATAATTACTCAATGTCAATAATTGTTTTTTATAAGATTACAAAAAAAAAAAATTGAAATTTGTTATATTTTTTTTTTCGTTTGCCACAGCTGGCTTAAAGAAAAATTCTATAATGCCTGACATAGTAAAATCAACATTATGTAAGCTACATTATATGGTTAATCTTCAATTTAGGTTGGATTTTGTCTTTACAGATATAAATGTAACTTTTTTTTCTCTTTAGACACTTGAGTTTTTTCCGTTTAAAAAATATTCCATTACAGACATATTCCTTTTTTCATATGTTTAACTGTAATATACTTATACTTTCTAAAAGTGTAATATAGACTGGATAAATTGTAGTAGATACATGTTTAAAGAGGGCCTGTCTGTAATGAAATAATGTTTTTAATGAGAAAAAATATCATATTTCTGGCATAAGAAATACCTTCAAATTGTATCTATTAAAACGAAATACCTAATTAAAAATAAAACTGCTATCTGTGCCTTGCCTTGATATTCCAGTTTAGATATTTTTAGTAATTTGTATCGATAATTTAAAAAACCAGTTTCTCGACCCGGGGGGGGGGGGGAGATCCCCTTCATATATTCCCCTTCCTGCTGGCTATGCCACTGCCAATAACTTTTCTTCGCAAGAATTATGTGAAGAGTTTTTGTTTGCTGATTAAACATTTGATGTTTAAGAGCAAATATTTCTGCCAAGAAATTTTTTATTAAAATATTGATTTATTTCAAATAAAATGAACGACGAAAAACTCAACAAATTGAGTTTTCGGGGATAATAGGGAGATTTCAATAGTAGTTTCATATCGCAGTTTTTAGCGCAAAAGAAGAAGTTACTTAACATATTTGTCAAGCTAAACTAAAAGAAAATAACTACGGTAGCAGTTTTACAATTACGATTTTTAGATAAATCAACAACAAAAGTGTTTTTACGTGTATATTAAAATTAGAAAGAAAACTAGTGAAAATTACGTTAGATTTAAACCGATATATTTAAAATGCTTTCTTGAAAGCTCCCTCCTAATAGCGTTTCTAAAAAGTACCAGGAGACAAAGATTCTTTTCTTTAATTCATTTTTTACTAGCTTATTCTCAAATGTTTAACTAATATTAATACGCTAACATTCAGTTCAGTTAGGAAACGCTCAGTGCAGTTGAAAGTTTTCCTTCAACTATTTCCGTCAATAAACAAAAAAGTACTCAATATCTTTTGCTAGCCTTACTGAGTGAACTATAGAAGCTGTTGTTATTTCGAACAAAATACATCTTTTTCATAATTATGTCATTATCGATAAAAATCCCCAATAATTCCAAGGAAATAATTTTTCCCTTTCTAAATAAAAAAAAATTAAACTAAATTTTCTTCTTTAATATGTCAAATAAAATTGCAAAAGCATTTCAAAGTGTATTTTGAATTACAAGCTTTAACATAGATAAAAAATATTTTTAAATAAAGACCTGAAAATCCCTACAAGGAATTGGATATAAGGTAACGGATATATCTGTAAAATGATGATCAATAAACTCAATCAAATACATTTAACCGAGAACTAGTATAAATTTAGAGAGAGTCTCACGTTTTTCTTCGTTTTTATAGAAATTTTTAACAGTGTAGCGGAATATTTTGAATGTCCCTCAAAATAAAATATAAATGCTATATAACTACAATTTCACTAGTAAACATGACATGATGAATATCAACCGCAATTGTCAATTATATGGAAATACTAGTAGTTTTACGCGAGTTAGAGCAGAAACAAACGGATGACAGGCAATTGAAGAATTAGACAGACAAGGCAAATTCATAAATACTTTCCAACTATACTAGAAAGCGCTTAAAAAAGACAGATGTAGCGTGATATCATAACAATAGAACTTCACGGAACTCAAAATTATATTTTTTGTCAACTAGAAAATTGTCCCGAACCCAACAAATAAATTTTTTTAACAACAGATGGTAGTTGTCTGTAGGAAAATAGCCTTACAATTAATTTATTAAATCCTAAAAATATTAATTTGTTGCATTGTCTTCTAAAACATACCTAAAAACAAAATTTTTATATTTATAGTGTATCAGAAAGGGTTTAAAAATTGATTACAACATTCCATCCTTACGCACAAAAACACAGTTGACTGAAAGGAAATAGTGTAAAAAAATCTTCTAAGATTTAGTTTATATACAATATATACTGGGTGTATTAAAGTGGACGAATTTTGTTAAAATTCCATAATTTGAAAAGTGTGACAGCTATTGTAAAATTTCTTGCAAGAGGGGTATGTAAAATGGGAAAAATTATTATTATTATTATTATTATTATTGTGATTTTCGATTTCAGTTTAGAATAGCAGCGATAGATAACACTACAAGTACTAGGTACTAATTTGGTCTCTCTCTTTTCTTAATATTGACACGAAAGGATGTTAAACATATGGAATTAGTCTCTAAGAACAAAATTGCAATGGCACTAAGTACCATTTCGTATATTTAACCTTCTTCTTTTTTATTAATACATAAAGTAGAAAGAGACCGAAAATCGGACATCTGTTCAACGCCTATTGCTTGAAGTGCCATCTATCATTGCTATTGTGGTTGTGGTATTATACGATTTTAATGTTCAGGTAAAATTGTAGGTAACGCCATAGGACTCATTTCATGGAATACTACTACTACTACTACTACTACTACTACTACTACTAATAATAATAATAATAATAATAATAATAATAATAATAATAATAACAATAATAACAACAACAATAATAATAATAATAATAATAATAATAATAATAATAATAATAATAATAATAATAATAATAATAATAATAATAATAATAATAATAATGCGAGGTCGAGATTATGCTTTTTTGTTGTTAATGTGTGTATTCTGTCTGTAATATGCAGTGTGTGTTGATTAAATGTGTTTTTGTTATTCAAGATGGTCCACTTCAAGTTATTTAGAGTATTACTTATTATTTAATATATTATGTAAATATACAAAACTATTTTAAGATAAAATCTTTTTAAAAAATGCAGACATCTTTAATAACCCTCTTACGAGAATTTTTTATACAGCTGCCATCATTTAGAAGCTATTGAATTTTAAAATAGGCCAGTCCATTTTAAGACACCCGGTATATATATCACTGTTTCACCGACACGAATTCCAGAAATGAAATGATTGCGATTCTCTTTTAATTTCATTTCATTTATAAACAAAGTATTCAACATGTCATAAATCCATGTATCGAGAAACACTCTTAATTTAAATAGAAACTAGTAGGAAAGTTACGTAAAATTAATTTTATCTTCATTATAATAGAAATTATTATACTTTAAGTATTTTAATCCCCTGAAATTAAAACAATCGATCACTTTCTGCTAAAGTGTCGACAGTTCTTCCTTTCATAATCTATTTATTAAAGGAGAAAAATACTTAGTTAAGCGTAAATTTGTAAAAATCTATACTCAGTACTATAAATTCAAATTTATAATCAATACTTATGCGTTTTAATACGTTCAGATTTTTAATTTATAACAAACTTTTGTATAGAATAAAAAAAGTCTGCTTATTTTTTTTTATAAAAGGATAAAAATATTCATTTAAGGGTAAATTTTCAAAACTCTATGTCCCGTACTATAAATTCAGATTCATAATCAATACTTTTATACATTTTAACAAGCTCAAAATTCATAACATAAACTTTTATATAGAATGCGAAAAAGAAACTGCTTACGTTTTTAATAAGGTGATATTCCATTTTATTGTTGCAACTTAAGGATAATGAGGTAACGGAAGTATGCAATCTATTTTATAAGATATACGGTAGTTTTCAGAAAATGTATGATATATAGTAATCGGAAAGTTACATAAGATTAGCTGTTCTTCAATTAAAATACAATTGCTTGTAATTTAATTATTTTAATCCTCGTAAATTAAAAAAACACCAACCATTTTTTTTTCAGTTTTCGACAATATTTCCACACAAATTTTATTTTGAGAAATGAAATATGTTTAGTTAATAGTAAACTTATAAAAATGAATATTTTACACTTCAAATTAAAATTTGCAACAAATAATTTTATAGATTGAAATACGTATAATAAAATAATTCATTATTTTTTTGAATGAACAGGAAAAGCTCGTGTTTTTTATATATACAATACTTTCGAATTTTTCTGTTAACTGATGCAAATTAAATGATAATAAATTAAAAGAAAGATGCGAACAAATCTAATCGATATGTCTAAGATATATAATCAAATATGAAAAGAAACAGAAACGATATTAAAAGAAAAATTCCATGGTTTTGTAGAATACATAGAACTCCAAAGCTTCGTTTCAAAATATTTGATTTTAAACATTACATATTAAATAAAATGCACATTGAAAATTCTGAAATGAAAACCATCGAAAAAAAAAATAATTCGATTGCGACTCTTTTATAATATCTAATCGATATTACCAAACTCATAATATTCCACATCTTCGATCGCAAGAACCTATTTGCATTTTTCAAACGGCATCGATAATTTATTCCGCAAAATTACACAATTATCTATAGCAACGGTTGGTTCACCACCACATTACAGTTGCGATTTCGATGAAGCAAGGAGACAGAATCGATGTCGTTTCTACTTGTTTTATTTCCGAATTCAATAACCAAATATCCAATATATGAGAATGAGTAACGAGCGAATCAACCTTTTGTTGTTTTCTAACTCAATAACAAAATTGTTCAATATTTGTTAAAGAAAAAGATCCTAGAAAAGAACCATCAATTTCATACTCGAATCAGGCATAAATTATGAAAATAAAAAATAAAAAAGCACGAAAACAGCGTGATAATTAAAATATTTTGTATTCAAGATTTTAATGAAGATTTCCGAACAAAGAAAGAAATTTCAGAGCATTGTGCAATTTCTTTAAGTTTGGAATTTTGCTGTAACAGAATTCGTCTGCTTCGATGCTCGCGTGTAATATTTCATCAGTAATTAAAGATTTACACAAAGATTTTAATAATCCGATAAAAGTTTTCTTATTAAACTTTTGCAAAAACAATTGAAATAATAGAAAACGAGGATATTATAGAAAATTTGTTTATTAAACAATCCGTATTTTTTCTTTCATATGATGGAGATCCGACTTTGCAGAAAAATGTCCCTACATTGTAAAGAAAGGAAAAAAACTGTAATTGTACAGATGTAAAGTTCTGAAAATCTGTAATGGCTACTAAAATTTGATCTGTACAATGTACAAAAAAAAAGATGTAAATTTACAAATCTAGTTTTTATAGCCAATAATATACTAAAACTACAATAATCTTACTGAATTTTATCTGTAACTTGGGTTGCAGTTACATTAAAAGTTCTAGGATTCCCAGTTTGCTAAAAAATTCTTAGTAACCTTACAGCTGTTTTGATGTATACAATGAAAACGTGCTCCTGTTACATGAATTTTTGTTGTTGCTCTGAGATAGAAAGCACTATGCATGCCAGTTTCTTTGAAAAAAATTAGAAACTTGACGTAATATTACAGGTTATTGAAATATAAACTTTAAAACCAAAGAGTAGCTTTATAAAATGTGTAATAATTAAAGAACTTTATGTTGTATATGTCGAATATTCAAGAAAATAGAAGTTGCTGTCCAATAAGTACTTTATTTATAAATTTAAAGATGATGTAAAAATGAAATCATATAAATAATATAAAATTTAACATTTTGGTTTAATTTTTAAAACTACCTTAAGGAGTAAAATTCTCCAAAAACACAAATTGCCAGAAACAATCTACATCGTCAAAATTATATTTAAACTGAAAGAAGCAATGGAAACTTCAAAAATTCTTCGAAGCTTCAATAGCGCCATTTTTATTAAAACTAAATAAGTTTCTATATTTTTTTTTTCTTTTTGAGTTAAATTTAAAATGAAAAATGTTTCCATGTTTTTTCAGTTCATTTGCTTATTTTAAATAACAGATACCATTAGTGAATTTCTTTTTAAAGGCTTTTTGAAGTATCATTGTTTCTTCCAGTTTTTAATATAATTTTGATTATGTAACATGTATATTCTTTCCTGCCGATTTGTGTTTTGCGAAATTTTACTCCTGAAGATGCATGGGATAGCAACCTCTATTTTTTTAATATCGTTTTACATATATATATATATATATATATATATATATATATATATATATATATATATATATATACATATATATATATATTACAATAACTTTTAAGGCTTAATTATATTGCCAAATGTAGTTTTCCTTAAACAAAACATTCTTTAACAAGAAATCGTGTCATAGCTTCATGTCGTACGCCGCAATTAAGAAATAAAATCAAAGGCGACTTTTATTTTACCTTTTTGGGGGTCAGAGGAGGGAAGAGACTAGTTTATATGTGTTTTTCTCAAGTTTCATAAAAATATTTACATGCAATTTAAATGACGAAAGCTTCAATTTTTAGTGTGCATGAAATTAGGTGCGATGTTTTCTTAGTGAAAATTTGTATTTTATGATATCTCTTATTTGTAAATTTTCTGTTGCACACTAAGCCTGAATATTAATAAGTCCGATTACATGATGTTTTATTATTTTGTATTGGTATGTTTGTGTTTACATGATGTATTACTAGCATTTAACAATATTTATTGTGGTGTTATTAAATCAAAAGTTACTAGATAAAAAAAAAATCACCACAATAATTTATGAATAACATAAATGAAAAAAAAAATAAAAAAAAACTTTCCAGAAAATGATTTTTGTTTATTTTGCGTCATTTTTGAAATGAAGTGATATTACATGTGTTCACATTGTTCATTCATTGAACATTTGTTCATTAAATATATATATATATATATATATATATATATATAATGAACAAAATCATATGAATTACTTTTTTTCCATTAGAGCTGATAAGTAAAATGATCCTCGTACTCAAATGCTTACCAATACCATCATCCTCGAGGTAATTCAATTACATATTTCTATCTGCATGACCAGTGAATGAAATCCTATCAGCATAAATGATAGCAGTATTATTGGGCTACTAAACAATGAGATAAGCTTACACGATAAGAAAAATATCTCCTGTAGGTTCATAGCTACTCAAAGAAAATAATGTATTGTTGTTAGTTATTCCTTCTAGCTCAACGAATGAAAACTAAGACGTATTTAGATTAATAGAAGACGACAAATGATTGCTGACACAAAAGGAGATTATTCCTTATATCGAAATTGTTGAGTATTATGACGAAACTAGAACATATATGGTATGTTTTTATCTTTACGTAAACAAAAAAAAAAAAAAAAAAAGTGGTTGTATGAATGACTTACCAAGTACATGCGAACTTAGAATAGCAAAAACTGTATAGAACTCACCTGCAAAACATAAAATAACATTATTAAAATTTGGCTGTATGTAAATGAAATTAAACTTATAAAATAAACACATTATATACTGTCAGAAAAATTCGCCTTTGTGCCATAAATTATTCGTTTTATTTATTTATTAATATTATTTTAAGAAATCCTTTCCGTACTCCCAGAATACACATTTATTTCCACTAATTCTTGCGAAAAGTCTGAAAATGTGGGTAAATTTCCGTTTATCCTATGCACGCAGGCGTCTTGATCGTATGTGTTAAAACACAAACCTAAATTTTATAACGACGAAATATTTTTGCAGTTAAATTTAATTTTCCGATTTTTCTGAAAAAGAAATTTAACAAGCCTTGCCAATTTCGCATTTGAAGAAAACCCTTATCTTCCCTTTAAACTTGCCCTTTACCAAGTGCTCGCTAGCCGAGTGCTTAAGGGTGTATTTCGATTCAAACTGCTTATTTTCCGATTTATTTTTTAATTCATTTTTGCTCTCATATGCGTCAAACTGACAAATTGTCTTATTTAGAAAGTACATAAGGTGCCGTGATTGTCGATTCTTTGATAAATGCAGAAAATATTGCAAAAAAAACCAATCAAAAATGGCATTTTAAACCGATTTTTCCGAAGCGGAAGATCTGTGAACCAAAAAAAGGGAACATACTGAGAAGATAATTGTTTATAAATCAAATTCTAATGAATTGCACATAAAATGACATCACACGGCACCTTATACGTCTCTTCAAAAACCCCCTCAGCAAGTTTCTTGTTTCTACTTTTAAAAGTGTATCTGAAATTGTATCGGAAAATTTCGAGCTGTTGAAGGTGATAAAGCGTTTTTTCGAATACACCCTTAAAATGCTCGATTCAAAACTTGCGGTCTGGGTTCAAAGCCAAGGTCATCTATGGAAGAATGACAGAAATAGTGAAAAAAAAAATCTCTTTCTTTAGATCATGGAAATTTTCTATCCCTACAAAGAAAAAAAAAAAAACGAACGGAAATTTCTTCAATTGACGGATACTTTCTATCTTGACACACAGGAAAAAAAAGAACAAAAACTCGTCAATAATTGGGTATATTCCGGTAGTAGTACTGCCAGGAATGTTTCCGTGAATTGAAGAAAATATTTCTGAGGGTATATGGATAATCATTCTCAGAAAGGGATTAATCTGTGAAATAAATAAATATTTTAAACAATAACTTTGTCACGATTAAGTTAGAATACAATGGGAGAAATTTCCCTAAATAGTGCTTTATAAATATGATTTCATAACTGCTCTATATTTATAATAAGGTGGTATGGGGTAATAACGCCAGGCGGGGTAATAACGCCAAGTGCTAATATAATGCATAATTATGAAATAATCTGGTAAATGACACCCATGTGCTCTGCCCAGAAGTGTTTTCAGTCATATAAATCTCAAAAAACAGCTTCAAGTTAATTTGTTTCATTTTTAGGTCTTATTGTTTTTAAAAGCAACTAAAATTAACGCTTGATCTAAAATTTGCGAAATACGTTTTGTGATGTGAAGACTATTTTTTTATCCGGAAATATTTTGTTAATTACATAAATTTGTAGTACATTTCATGGACTTTCAAAATGTTGTTGAAGATTTTGGATATCTTCTCGAAATAATTTTAATTTAAAATGTACAGCGCAATAACTATAACGGGGTAATAACACCAATCCTTGGCATTAATAACCAGGTTGATTCCCTACATTGGCCGAGCTACATCCTAAATACTGATTCAAATAAACACAGTTAAAACTGTGCAATGTTTCTAATAATTCTATTTAAGCGGTCCTTTTTAAGCAAAAAAAAAAGGCTCACGGTCTGATATTCTTTTGCCTCATTCTCCCCCCTCCCACACCACACCTTTAATTTTCTTACATTTTTACAAAAAATTGAACATTTTCAATAGCTTAAAATGCAGTTTGTCGATTTCTAAGTTTGTAGAGTTTGTATTTTTAGAATTGGGCAATTTACATGCAATTATTCCATCTTATTTCATAGTTTTGTTTGCATGGCGTTATTACCCATATAGGTGGGTAATAACGCCAAATAGCATTGGTCAAGAAATCACGCCATTACATTTTATGAATACATATCTGTTAAATTATTTTTTTTATATAGATAGTCAATGAGTTGCTGTATCAAATCATATATTTGTTTGAAAAATACAATCTAAAACTGAGCCGTGAAAATTGGTAGAACCTTAACCTGGCGTTATTACCCCAGGGTACCTTATTAGCAAAAACTTGATCGAATAAAGAACAGATCATCGTATGTAACTGTATTTAGAACAGAGTTTGATTTTTTTCTGAATAAAGAAAAAAAGATTGAAATTTTCACCTATAGATGGCACCATAAAGTCCATATTATTAAATCATGAAAAATGATAAGATTATGAAAAAAATATTTATTTTAAAATGATAGATTTATATGCTCTCTACAGTATTTTCTAATTCAAACGAATGTCAGTTGTATATTAAAAATTTTTTCGCGTTGTTCAATTCACGCGTCATTTAGCACTACTTGTTTATAAAACTGAGATTTTTTTCTGCCATAAAAAAGGCTTTTAAACAAATCTTATAATTTAAATCGTAGTTTGCATTGGTGTTTGTTCTTTTATTGTAATTTTTTTTTAATTTCTGTGGATTTTTTGTCGATTTTGTATTAATTAAAAATAAAAATATTATTTTCTAAATAAAAATGTCTTTTTTTTATATCAGTTCTATATAATTAATCCTTTAAGTTAATGAATAAAAACAGAATTTCCGATTAATTTAAACATCAAAACCCACTAGAAACGTTCTTGGGCTTAGATGTATTCATAGAATATACATTACAATCGTCAAAGTAAAAAATAACAAAGTATTTATCAGAAATGTTATTAAAAATTATTTTTCTGTCTCTATTGTTTTTTATTGAATTTATTAACATTTTTTATGATATTGTTAAAAATATAATATAAAAACAAGTTATGCTTTAAATTAAAATAAAATATCAAATATTATACAGACATGAATTTTTCTTATCTTTTTTATGAAAAAAAAAATATATATATCATGTCTTCTCTTTTTGATATTGCATTTTACACACGTTGAATAGTAAATTGAAAGGTATACATGATTTAATCTCTAAAATAGTCATCAAACAATTAAATTATAGCGCTCAAAATTGTGCTTTTGAAGTAACTAAAAAAACCATATTATTCGTAGCATCAATTATTACTTTATGTAAGTTGAATATTAATTTTTTTTAATGTTTTAGCAAATTAGTAAATGATCTTGAATATATGCTCCTGGCCAAAAAAAATGAAATGATTTTGCCACATTTCTCCCTGATTAGTCCAAATAAAGATATTTTTGCTTTAAATTTCAATTATGAAAATTACCTTTCGAGAAGCTACCTTGCCGAGCTCGCTACACCTTTTAAAATTTTTCAAAACTTTTTTTTTTTTTGTGTTAAAAAATTAGAAAGCATAAAACACTTAAGGGGTCTCAGGACTCTTAAAGCTTCCAAATTTTCAGATTTTCAATTGTTTTATATGTGAAACTGCTATATTTTGTGAATATTTTAATATAATTTTTTTCTGGAAATTCTGATTAAAACAAAAGTTATGGCTTTTAGAATTTTATTCACTCAATAGCTGAAGTGGTGTTTCCGAAACTTGGATGTCATTTTTCTCCAAATGACATTTTTTTTTTCATAGCGCGCACGATATCTCAAAATCATAAGATTTTCACAAAAATTTTTCAATCACGTTAATATGTATAAACTAAACCTAAAATTTCCCCCTTTTTAAAAAAGTTTATTTCTTATGTGATTATGATGTTGAAATTTTCAAAAATTGGTATTAGTTAAATACAATTTCGTATTCAAAATTGAAAAATTCTTTAAATATAAATTTATTATGATTCTTAAGCCTTTTGGTGGTACGTATCCGTGTCGCTTGTCCCCAAGTGGTTAAAAATACCTAGCATTTTAAGTCTGAGTGCAAAACTTCTTTAAAATAATGAAAAATATGGTGTGAAAATTTTTAGGATTTTCAAAGTTTTTTAGTAAAATGTTTTTAATTTTATTTCTTTAAATTCAAAATAAAAATTGCTTCTTATTATTCTCAAATAATGTGTTTTCAGATACTACAAACAGTTTTGAGGTGGTGTATTTAATACTTTTTCAGGATGTGTACATCATGTAAACATTGCTTAAAAAGTATGTAAACAAGTTAATTACTTCTTGAAAATTTATTCAAGCAAGAAATTTATTTCTTTTTATTAATATATAGGCTATAATGTATATATTTACTGCCAAAAATTAATTTATATCTCTGGTTATAAGTAAAATACATGATGTTAAAAGTTTTATAAAATATGCTACCCTTTACTTGTCGAGATGTTCATAATGGCCTTAAGAATGAAGATGTATGATAAATTTTGGAGGGTTGGATATTTTATTACCTCCCCACACAATCTACCTTATTCTGAGGTCATCAATGGACATATCGAGCAACAAAATGATTTTCCGTGTAACTACACTTTTGAAGCATTTTGTGTAGCTAAACGCACACATGACAGACCTATTGGTGGCATAAAACGCAAAAGGAATTTCTGAAAGCTTCTTTTTTTTCTTGGGTGTGAGCGATATAATTGAAATAATCACAAATATAATTGAGTGATATGGTATAATATTAATTAAGACGATTCTCTCTTTTAAGAAGCTTGAAATCATTTAAAATTGCATTAACAGAGCTGCCAACCTCTACGCCTATTTAAATCATATAAACATGTTTGGAACCACAAAAAAGTTTTTGTAAAATGTATGCCAATTATATTCAATGTTATATATTACATTTCATATTGTTAATTACCTACTAAAATTTCTGTTTCTAATATGTTTATCTGTCTTTAAATAGGCGTAGTAATTGGCAGCCATGCATTAAAAATATTTTTGGCAATCATCAATATTTTTTCCGTTTTTACCTGTTTTTTAAAAAAACATCTTCATTTCTTTTTTTTTTTTTTTTTTTTTCATTGATTTTTGTCCTTAATTCCACAAAAAAATGAAAGAATTTTCAACCACTCACCATGTTTTATCCCATCCAGAAAAGAGAAGAAAAATGAAAAAAAGAACTATAAAGGTTAAATGAAAATATATAGTATTCGATATATTCTTCAACCTGAAATACTGAAGAAAGCAACGGGAATGTAAAGGAATGAAATATAGGTAAATACTGTATGATGAGCCCTTCATTTGATTTCCTTCAATATGTAAACACGAAGGTTTTCGAAATCTATTGTATTTCAGAACGATCTACGATTTTGCAGATTGGGAGGACACAAATGGAGTTTACTATGATTATTTTTTCTCTTATGAAATATTAAAAAAATTGAAGTATATCTGGTTGAAAAATATAGAAACACATACTAAGCATATTCTATACATATTCAGTTAATTTTTAAAAGGACATTGCCACATAAATATATTCTAATAAGGTATTTGTACCCTATATGGACAGGGCTCTCAATATGGACACCCCTAATATTTTTAAAGGTAATAATTTTGATCGAAATATGGCTCAACATTTTCAAGCAGTTGAAAAAATAATTAAGGCTGGAAAGTGTAAAAAAAGCGCCCTGTTCGCCATTTAGGAGGAAATTTGTTGTTTCAAGATGCGCTGATCTTAATTACTTGTAAGCTTAAATTCTTATTAGATATGGTAAAATAGCATTAAATGTTGAAAAGTGGAGTATTTTAGAAAGTTAAAAAAACATATTTTCGATTGCTACTGCTTATTTTGCTTTAAAATATTTTCTTTATTAATTTGTTACAAGATTTAGTGAAACTACGCCCGGTTCCCAATATACACAGCTTATGTCCCCTTCGACTTACAACTGTAAGAATGAAGAAAATTCAACGTTGCCAAGCATTAAATTGAAAAGGCATCAAAGTGGTAAAATCTTCGTTCAACAAGATGCCATTTGAAAAATCCCTCAAAAACCTTCCTCTAAAAAACCCTTGCAGAAAAATAAAAAGAAGCCCCTCCCCCCAGTAGGATATCTGTTGGCGAAATCGTAAGCACCAATGGTATGACTTCCTCAACAAAGGAGAGCTGGTATTGCTTCTTTTGCAGTATTGATACTTTTTCAAACATGCGGCCATGCATCACATGTAGCAGATATGTTCATGAGGATTATGGGGACTTACTGCCCATGGTGAAAAAGTTTCTATTTGTCCATGCTGTGAGAACTGAGTAATACCAGATGTAAATTCGCAAACAGATGCAATAAAGCAAAGCAAAACCAACAATATTATTTCATAATATTTATTAGTAACTAAGGGGCTTTGCATGGGTCTTCGAAGGGTAAAAACCGAGAATGACCTCCCCCCCCCCTTTCTAAAATGCATGTTCTGAAGATATTTACTGCCCCCCCCCTCCTCCTCCGAATACTTTAAGATACAGTTTTTTATTCCCTCTCCTCTAAAATTCCTTGGAAAAGTGGCTCTTCCATACAAACTGTGTAGAAAGTCAATAAGGAAACACCTGTCCATAATAGGGACAGGTAGTTCCTTATATGGACACTTGTAAACATATTTTTGTTTTTATCATTTAAATTAAACCAGAATAATTACAAGATCGCTAATTTTAATAATGATAGTCAATAGTCGAAGAATAGTGGTCACATATTTTTGGAGTCCTATGACTTGTACATGGGGGTGAAAGAAATACATTTTCTTTAGGGTGTCCATATTGGGTACAGGTACCTTATATGTTGTTTTAGGATAGGCAGACAGAAATCTAAAAAAAAAGAATATATTTATGTCAAAATATGTTTAAATGATTAAAGATCTTTATTGTTAAAGGAAAAGGAAATATTTTATTTGTAGATTAAAGAACACATAAATTAACGTCTGAATTTAATAACTTAATTATTAAAGGTACATATATTAAGACGTGCATAAACACATTTAATATAATAACCCAACATGGAGTGAAAAATTAGCCGGGGCCAGGATTCAGGCCCCGACTAACATTAAGGTACGCTGTAGGCCCAGGTTTGAATTCTGGAACCGGCATATTTTTCATTTCATGTTAGATTATTGTGTTAATTATGTTCATGTCTGTCTCAATATATGTACCTTTAATAATTTTATTTATTATGAAATATTATTCAGAAGGAAGAAAAATGTAAAGAAATAAAATAGACTATGGCTGTTGCCAAAAAACAAAATTCGTTTTCAAATATTAATCTAACATTAGCCGTTTAAAATATATATATATATATATATATATATATAATTTTTCTTAAATACACATTCAGATAAATCTCTTTTCTTTAATAAATCTCAAAAAGAACATTAAGTAGAAGTAATACCATTATGTTGGAGTTTTATTTAACGACACATAAAACAAAATTATAGATACTATTTTAAAGTAATGGAAGTTTCTTAATTATCCAACAAAAAATGACGGGGTTAACGAATTTTATTGAATGATTACCATACGAACTTTTTCCCTTCTCTTCCAAAAACTACACAGTTTTTTAATTATTAATATAAACCAGTAGATGTTCATTGATTTCAACCTATTATATAGTTGAAATAAATAATAAAAGGGATATTTCTCTCTTTCTAAAAACTTATCTCTATTTGAATTAATTTAAAATAATTTTGGGACTCTACTATAATGGATTCGTATTTACTCTTTTTAAAAGTACTTTTTTCATCGATTTTTGCTTTTTATCCTTTAAAAAATAAAGAATTTTCATTTACTCACTATGCTTTAGCCATTTAAGAAAAAAAAAATGAAAAAATCATATAAAAGTTAGAGGAAAATGTATGATGTTCGTGATATCCTTTTATCTGAAATACTGAACAAAGAAACGGGAATGTGACGAAACAGAAGATAGGCATACGCGGTAGGATCAGTCACATATTCGATACCTTTTATTATTTAAACAGAAGTGTTTTTGAAATCCATCGTATTCAAAATGATGTACGATTATTCTTGCTCTACTGTACTTCTCGTACAAATAATCAGCTGTAACACTAAATAAAAATCATTTTAATTCAGAAACATTTCATAATCGAAGTAGCTTTTAAATTTGAATAACAATGCTTTTTTATTACATAATAGTAAAATCTACTCTGTAATATAGTAAATATAAATAAAAAAAATAAATCTTTTACTATCAGAAATTTTACGTTATCTTTCGTATGTTTGAAAACAATATGTATTGTATCATTAAAAATTTTGTATAAGAACGCCACATCCCAAGCTACTTTAAAAATAAGTATGTTAAACATTAATGAGATATATAATTTATATGATAAATGATATGCTGACGCGTCACATGCGTCAATTCAATCTTCTTCTAAAATCTGTTTATTAATGAAAACCATTTCTTATATACCTGCAAAATCTTTTGCGTGAATATCAATAACCTTGTTGGTCTATAACTCTCCTTAATGTTCTCTTCACTTCTTTCGGAAGAATTTTATTTTCGCCAGTTAGAAAAAACGAGATAAATACTCCGGAGCGCTCCATTTTTTAACCCTAAAATATGATGAAAAATTGAAAAGAGGTTAAAGGAAAATATATAGTGTCTCGGGATACACCTCCATCCCGGGTTGAGAACAAAGGCACGGGTTAAAGGAGAAGTAGATGCTAAAACGGATTCCGTGATGTATGAGGAGTTCTCTGAACTCTAAGCCGTAGTTTCAATCTTCTTCAAAAAGTAAACAGAAGGGTTTGAAAAATCCTCATAAGAATCACAGTTAGAGTGACGTAAGTTTTAACTCGGTTGCGAAAACAAAAATGGCAGCTACTTTGATTATTTTTCTCAGCATGCAATATTCAAAGGAAGATTTAAAAAAAGTCAAACATGAAAAAAAAAAAAGAATTTTTTCTCTTTAAATTTTTTATTATATATTTTGTAATAGTAAGTAATTGTAATAGAAAGCCATTAGAGGAATTCCAAGCGTAACAGAGGGGAATATCACAAGTATTTTGCCATTTAAATACATACTAAATTTTCCAAAGTTGAAAAGTTTACAAGACTATGTTAATATATGGAATAGAGCTTAGTTAATTAATTATAAACGATGAAAAAGTTTAATTATTTAGGGATAAATAAATTAAAATGGTATGTAACAGAGGGGACAAAAAAAACCCGCATTTTTGACATGCATTACAATTTATTTAAAACTCAGTGATTTGGAAATTGCAAAAAATAAATTATTATTATTTTTTTTTTTTTTAGTAAAGACGTATCAAGATAAAATAATTACCTGTCAGATTGTTTAAATTGAAAATACATTTTATTTAAATGAAATTAATATAATGTAACAGAGAGAGATGGAATGATTACTTACAAATTCAATGATCATATTTTCAATACGATATCAGTATTGAAGGTGACGTTTTGATTATTTAATGTTGAAATTGGTAGTACTTGTTTTATTTAAGACAAGTGAACCCATGCTACATCTTCATACTTATATTTAAATGTTTTCTGTCCACTAGACCGACTTAAAAATACAACATGGACATTGTCAATTTCTTTTAACACAGGGAATTCCTTTTTTAATTTATCAAAGAGGATTTTATTGAAAGTGTGGATTGCATATTTGTCATGCTGCATATAGTCACTGGCTTTGACATAACTCCTAATTTCTTTTTCTTCCAAGATATTGCTTTTTGAGAGCCAAGCAATAGCAGTATACAAAGAACACTGTTTGTGAATCAATGTGCTGATTGTATCTCATTTTGTGTGACAAAAGTAAAGTTTTCGCTTAAATCTACTTGTAAGTTCAAGTTTTTTTTGTTTTATCAGAAATCTTGTTACTAGGTTGTTTACTTTGTTTTGGTAACAAAACATCAGATTCACAAAGTTTGCTTAAAACAGCGCCACGTTTTCTTGGGGATATAGGTAGTGCACACTTAGCTTTCTTTACAGCTTTTCCCAATCTTTGGGGAGTGTTATAAGGTGAATATCTATCTTGAATTTCTGTTGAAATTACTTGTGTCTTTTTATTTTCCCTTTGTCTTCATTTTTTCATTTTATCATTTTCTCTGTCAATTTTTTTGATCAAGATACTTCTATTATCATAAACTTTTTTCTTATATTCTCTGTATTTTTTCTTAAATAAATCTTATTTTTTTTAGACATTCTAGCTCTATATTCTTTCATTTTTCTGCAGCTGTTTTCCCCATTGATAAATTAATCAAAAACTAGTTAGCTTACAATATGCACTTTTTATCAAATAAAAATGGCACAATTCACTATGAGCTTGCAGGCACAAGCAAAGGAGGAACTGGTTTGAACTAGTTGAAACAGGATCACACTACTCCTGAAAACATTCTAGGAATCTGATTGCTTATTTCTAATCTGACTGGTTGTGAACAAATCAATCAGATTTGTTCAGAAACATGTGTAACAGAGGGGACATTTAGCTATGTTTCCTCTGTTACATCCCCTCTGTTACGCATGTATTTAAAAAAAATGAATATATTTTCAAAATTACTATATAATATGATTACACAAGTGATAATTATTGTAAACACTTTTTATTGAATTTAAAACGTTTTTACATAATGAATAAAATAAACTTTTTTTTAAAATGTAACAGAGGGGACAAATAATAATTGTAAATAACTTTATTTTAAAGAAGTAAGAAAAAAATGTATATGAAGATTAGAACTGTAAAATTATCAATAAGAACCTTTAAACGTATTATATAAATGAAAAAATATATATAATCACCATATTTATAATGAATAATTGATCTTTTAAAAAGTCATATTTTTAGCATTATAAATCTAAATCATTAAATACCTATTATTTATCATAAATTTTAAATATAACCATACATATTTTTAAAAAATAACTATTGAATCCATTAACTGTAATAAATTGCTTTTAAAATGACACCTAATGCTTGAAGATAACATTAAGTTGAAAAATTCACTACTGGTTTCAGTTGGCATGGAATTCACCATTACATTTACGTCCATCGTATACAGGTGATAAATTGACAAATACTGTTCATTTTTCCAGGCGAAATTAATATAGTTTTAATGAAATGAATGCAATCATTCTTATCGTATTCATTCCATCAAAAGTATGTACCTTTCGCTTGCTTCCGTTCTTGTACAGATAATAGGTATAACAGCAGATAAAAGACATTTTAGTTCAGTAATATTTTATAATCGAAATGGTCTTTAAATTTGAGTAACAATACGTTTAAAAAATAACAGTAAAATCCACTCTGCTATAGTGAATATAAATAAGATAAAAGATCCAGCTTTTACTATCGCCATTTCTGCACTTATATTTCTAATGTTTGAAAACGATAGCTATTCCACTATTAAAATTTTTGTAGCACAACGCCACATCCAAAATTACTTTAAAAATAAGCACGTTAAAATTAATGAAAGGTACATTTTACATGATAAATGGTATGCTGACGCTTCATACCTCGATTCAATCTTCTTCTAAAATCTGTTTATTAATGGAAACCATTCTCCTACACCTGCAAAATCTTTTGCGTGAATATCAATATTCATTTTGGTCTATAACTCTCCTTAATGTTCTCTTTACTTCTTTCGGGGGGATATTATTTTCGTCAGTTAGAGAAAACGAGATAAATATTCAGAAGCACGGCATTTTTTAACCCTAAAATACGATGAAAAATCGAAAAGAGGTTAAAGGAAAATATATAGCATTTCGGGATACACCTCCAGCCCATTATGAGAACAAAGGCACAGATTAAAGAAGAAGTAGATGCTAAAAAGATTCCGTGGTGTATGAGGAGTTCTCTGAACTCTAAGCCGTAGTTTCAATCTTCTTCAAAAAGTAAACAGAAGGGTTTGAAAAATCCTCATAGGAATCGTAGTTAGAGGAATGTGAGATTTAGCTCAGTTGCGAAAGAAAAAATGGCATCCACTTTGATTATTTTTTTGAGCATGCAATATTCAAGGGAAGATTTGGAAAAAGTCAAATGTGAAAAAAAAATTAATTTTTTTTTCTTTGTGTATTTTGTAAGAGAAAGGTAACCAGTACTTTTATGCCAGTTCGACAAAGGTGATAAATCGCCAAATACTATTAATTTTTCCAGGCGTAAGGAATATATTGAAATGATTAGTAAATTTTAAAATTAAAATTTTTTAACTATACTAACTTAAATATTGAAAAATGCATTTTGAAAAATAAAACAAATCTTAAGATTTTATTTTTTTATTTAATTACATTAATTTGTTAAATGTACATTATTCTGTAAAAAAGTCTTGCATCATTGAAATGGTCAACATTTTCTATGAGTGCATCTCCGATAACGCCAATTTTCAAGTAACTGAAAGTCTATAGGCGTAACATCGCTTTTTTGCTTCAAATATTTTAGGGCAGTTGAACAGCTTCAGCATGACTTATACTCTCTTAAAACGAAAAAGCTGAAATAACTCAAGTTGAGCTGAAATCCACTCTTTTCCCATGTTGAAAGGAACCTTCTCAAGAAGAGCTGAAACAACTCAAGTGAATGAGTTGTTTTTAATCAACTCATGATTGAGTGATCTCCATTTTACTCATACTTGAGTGAAATCAAATCAATAAAGGTTAAATCCAGTGGTACTTGAGTGATCTGTAATCAAGTCATACTTGAGTGAAATGAAGTCATTTAAGACTGAATCTCGTAGCACTTGAGCGATTTGTAACCAAATCATACTTGAGTGAAATGAAGTCTTTAGGATTAAATCGAGTAGCACTTGAGTTAGCTGCAGCCAACTCGTATTTGAGTGAAGTGAACTAATTTAAGGCAAATCCAGTAGCACTTGAGAGATTTGTTATCACTTCAAGTTGGAGTGAAATGTTGTCATTTTTGATTTAATCCAATAGCACTTAGGCGATTTGTAACCAATTCATACATGAATGAAATCAACTCATTTAAGAGTTAATCCAAAACTCCTTGAATTTGTAGAATTGAATAAATTCATCTTAAGAAAAGCAAAATTGCTTAAAATTACAAAAATCTTCAAGTGATTTCTAAATCGGTTAAATAAAATCACATCATTTAAAACTAAATTCAGTAATCCTCGATTAATTTTTATCAATGAAATTCAATATAACATGGAATTATTGCCACATTTTCAAGTGTTGCAATTAAATTCTCATTTCGGATTTAAATTTCTGTTTATTGACATTACAAGGGTATATATATATATAGAGAGAGAGAGAGAGAGATTGGAAAACTGTAACATGGATTCTCCAATATTTCTTCCAAGTCTTTAATTAACAAGACTTAAAACATTCTAATTTACATGACTGAAAGTTCTCTAATGAATCATAAAAACATTTTTTTTCTTTCTAATTCAATGAAACTGTTTCCTATGTCAATTTAAGGGAAAAGGCATTGAATCGTTATACAAAATTAAATACAGCTTACATGAATTTTTTATTATTCTGTCAAATCAGAAATTTTTAACATCAGTATTTTCTTTTGTTAAATTTAAAAGAACATATATTCATTAAATTAAAAATACTGGTGATCTCAAAATTGTAAATTTGAAAACACTTATTCATGCAAACTGCCTAAATATGCATAACTGTATAACAGCACCCGAACAACATTAAACAGAATATCAGCTTCTGATGCTGTGGTGCTAATGGGATTTTTCCTTTCCTTTCTTGGGCAATTTCAAGTTTACATATTTCCCAATGATACTTATAGCTTCAGATATGCTTATATACAAATTTTATTTTTTCATTAGCTTCTGATTTAATCGTAAATAACTATTTTTTTATTAAAAATTTATGATTTCAATCAAATAAACCAATCTTAGGCATCTTACTAAAAAAATATTGAAAAAATAAACTTGATATCAGCCCAACGACTCAACTTCAGCACCACAATGCCAGAAGCTGATTGTTCCCCTTAAGAGTTTAGATAATCCTATGCAGAAGTTATTTTCAAGTATCTTGCTTGGATTTTAAAATGTTTACCTTTTTTGGGGGGGGGGGCATAGAATATTTGAGGATGATCTGTAAGTGGGTTAGTTTTTACTTTTGCAATTTTGGTTAGTTTTTTTTTAAATATTAATACGAGTTTCAGAACCAGTTTTGAAAAAGAAAGTATTAAAAAACATAAAACCTAAATTTAAAAAAGTATCCCCCTCCCACACACACATGGACAGCGCAGGGTTTTAATAAATGAAATTGAAAATATTTTAAATGGATAAACATCAACCCATGATACCTTGTAATTATTCCTAGATTTAAATCTCAATCAAAATCTTATACTTCTTAAACTGACTAAATTTTAAAAAAATATTTTAATTGTTTAGTTTGAAATCTGAAATGGCTTTGAAATCTTAGATAAAATAATTGTTACCCATAGCATTTATATAAGCACATTGCAATTGGGAAATGTGGAGGAATGCTATTAAAAAACTTGTATAGCTAAAATTTTGATTATGGACAATTATTTTATTGTATGAAAAACCTTCCACTAAATATTGTAGTACAAAAGTTAATTGCAGAAATAACTGAGAAATGGATTTATTGACCATGTGCAATTATTCTTTATATCATTTAAAACATTTGTTAAAACTTGAATTTATATTCAAGAATAACTTATTTCTTCTTAATTAATCTTTTAATTTTTGATTTTATTCAATGTTTCTTAAATCAATTAACTTTTAAATAAATATAAAAGCATAAGACTGCAGCATTTTGTGTCAAAAGTTAGAGCCAAATGTGCAATTTAGAATGTTGCAAGAAAGAAAAAAAAACTAATTTTATTTAACAACAAAAACATTTTATTTAGCAAGAACAAAATAAACCTAACATTAATTGATAACAATTCTTTCCAACATCAGATAAACAAGTTTCAATAACATCTTTAACAGGACCTTTATAAATATAACAGTCCATTTGCATTAAACATTAAATACATAAAGAGCATATTGTAATCTGTCCACTGGTTTGTCCAACTTTTAAAATCTTAGGCAAAATAGACACTTTGTTGAGGATCCTTGAGATTAAATAAGATTGTTGAATTTGACTCCTCACAGTAGAATTTTACTCCTCCATGAAATCACCATCTTCCTGTGTTAAAAGAAAATATTGAAATTAAGTTAAATAGCAATAAATATAATGTTAAGGAATGATTATGAACATATTAAAATATTTTGCAGCTTTCAGATTAAATGTTTTATAAAATTTCCCATCCATAGTCTAAACAAAAAATGAACCATACACTAAAAATTTTAGCTTTATAAATATTACACTGCTGAAAATTCAGCCAATCATGGATAAAATGGAAATAGAATAAATAAATCCTGTGCGATTACACTTATCCGCTTGTTTAAATCATGGTGTTACTTCTGATACAATCTTAAAATAAATCACCATTTTAAAAACAAATTTAAAATGAAAGTTCTTAAAGCAACATTATAAAATATTGTTGAAAATTCACCTTTGTTGCTACTTTCAAAATGTATCAGCGCTGGCAAATACCCAATCAATACAGGTTTTTGTGGATTTTTAGTTGTTTTCCTATATATTTGCATATTTATATAATACAAGATAGAACCTACAGCAAGTAGACCAGGGTTGACACGGTTTAAACCAATTGGTTTTAACTATGGTTTAAACAACTGTTTACTCCTTTTGGTTTAAACAACGGTTTAGTTTAAACCAACTGGTTTTTTTCTTAATAAAAAAAAAAAAAAAAAAAAAAAAAATTGTGGTGTTTTTTTTTTTTTTTTCAGAAGAAATCTAATGACATTTTCTTTTTTTCTTAATAATTTATGTATGTCAGATTATTGAATATAAATAACTTCTATTTTTAACACTTTATATCAGCAATAAGCATTGGATGTAGCAGGTTCAGATCATTTTTTGGGTATAGGATTAAAATCAGTCTGCAATGGTGAATATATTTATTTCTCTTTAGAAAAAGCTTCGAACATGTGAATTGATCTAATATAAAATAGATTAAAAATATTCAATATTTAATAGAAAATATCTTAATTTTTTGAAAACTGCAAATTATTTAACGCAATAACATAATACAATTTATAAGATTTCAAGCTGTAAAAGAAATCCCCAATCTTAATTGGGGAGGTTATCTTAAGCATTAAAATCAAAATATGAAGTCGAATAAGAGAGTTTTCAAAGATTGGATGCTACTTATAGCATTTTAATAATAGTGGTTCCCCCCCCCCCCCTGTTAGTTATCTGCTATGTTAACTTAAAATTGTCATTCAAGAAACAAAATGTCAAGAAGTATTTGAAATTTATTATTTGGATAGCTATGGAGAAGAATATTTTATTTATCAGACTACTTTCAAATGTTTATTATTAGTAATTAAAAGATTAGTTATAAAGATTTTCAGAGTATCAATGCTTCACTGTATACAGCACTTTATTCTTAGAACATAAGACAGTTTGCTAATACTGTTTAAATTAAATTTTAATTTCTTTTATTTTTTACATAAATTCATTGTAAATATTTAATTTAAATCATTTTAAAATGAAGTTACAGTTTATAATCCAATGTCTATTTTTACCAATATATATGCATGTATATGTAATAAGAAAGGATGTTAAAAAAAAAAAAAAAAAAAAAAAAAACCCAGTTTAAACCAAAAAAAAAAGAAAAAACTTTTTTAGTTTTTTATGAAAAAAAAAAGTTTTTTTCTCCAACTCTGCAATTAGACTAAAAAAAGAAGTTTTAAAATGTCCTCATTAATATTCTTTCTTTCAAATTCCTTTTTTCTGAAACACGTCTATTGTTAAGCTAATTTTTATGTAAAATGGAGAAATGTTTTTCAATATTATGGCAGTTTGCAGATGAAACCAGATTTTAATACTTTCAACTTAATTTATTTGCATGAGTTCCTCACTCCCTTTCTATAATTTGATAGCTACCCTATTTCCATAAAAGGGGATACGTATGAATATTAACATTAATTGTTTATTAAAAAAAGAGAAGAGAAATCTATTAAAAGGATAGTATAATGTAAATAAAATACTTTCATAGTACTTACTTCGTAAAATATCGGCTTCTTTAGCAAATAATCTTGAGGAAATCCCGAACTTTTAAGATGCATCGAAAATCAGCGATCAGTGCATTCGGAAATCCTCCATCTTGTATTTTGCAAGGTCAGGTCGACAGCAGCGCCAGCGGTGGATGAAAATAACGCGGGAATGATCTGTTTTCTTCTCGACTTCACTTGCTTAGTTTCCGATCTCAATGAGTGCATTAGAAATAGAAGAAAGCAAGTCAAGAAGAGTGGACCACTTAAAAATCAGCTCATTCACGATCCAGTAAATTAGAACTCTTTCTTGAGCAGCCAAATCCACTCTTTCGTTTTAAGAGAGTAGTATTTTGATTCACAAGAGATTGCAGCTCAGACGGAGAACTAAAAAATGTGGTCAATCTATTTATTTAACTCATTCACAGAAAATTATAATCGGACTTCGTTATCATCTCGGTTAAAAAAAAACAAATCCCGATTAATTGAAGCTTGGTTAGTAGAAGTTCTACTGTACTTCTCGTACAAATTATAAGCTGTAACACTAAATAACAATTATTTTACTTCAAGAATATTTCACAATCGAAGTGGCCTTTAAATTTGAGTAATAATGTTTTTTTTAAACAAATAATAATGAAATCCACTCTGCCATAGTGAATATAAATAAAATAAAAAAGAAAGCTTTCACTATCACAAATTCTACACTTATATTTCTTGATGTTTGAAAGCAACAGCTATTCTACCATTAAAAATTTCGTAGCAGAACGCCACATCCCAAGTTACTTTAAAAATAAGCATGTTAAACATTAATGAGAAGTATATTTTATATGATAAATGGTATGCTGACAGTCATATACCTCGATTCGATCTTCTTCTAAAATCTGTTTATTAATGAAAACCATTTTTCCTATACCTTCAAAATCTTTTGCGTGAATATCAATAACCCTTTTGGTCTATAACTCTCTTTAATGTTCTCCTCACTTCTTTCGGGGGAATTTTATTTTCGCCAAATAAAAGAAAAAAACCTATAAATATTCAGAAGGACCCCATTTTTTAACCCTAAAATACGATGAAAAATCGAAAAGAGGTTAAAGGAAAATATATAGTTTTTCGGGATACACCTCCAGCTCAGATCGAGAACAAAGGCATGGATGAAAGAAGAAGTAGATGCTAAAGCGGATTCCGTGATGTATGAGGAGTTAGTTCCCTGAACTCTAAGCCGTAGTTTCAATCTTCCTCAAAAAGTAAACAGAAGGGTTTGAAAAATCCTCATAGGAATCGTAGTTAGAGAGATGTGAGATTTAGCTTGGTTGCGAAAACAAAAAAAAAAAAAAAAAAAAAAACAAAAAAATGGCAGCTACTTTGATTATTTTTCTGAGTATGCAATATTCAAAGGTAGATTCGGGAAAAGTCAAACTTGAAAAAAAAAATGAAACTATTTTCTTTAAAATTTTTCATTATATTTTTTGTAAGAGAAAGATAACCAGTATCTTTTTGACAGTCAGACTCAGGGGATAAATTGCCAAATATTGTTCATTTCTCCAGGCGAAAGGAATATAATTTTAATGAAATAAATGGAATCTTCCATATAGTATTATTTTCATTAAAAATATATAGTTCATTCGCTCGCTTTCATTATCGTACAGATAATCAACTATAACACCAAATAACAGACATTTTAATTCAGGAATATTTTATATTTGAACTGGTCTTTAAATTTGAGTAACAATACGTTTTTAACAAATAATAGTAAAATCCACTCTGCTATAGGGAATATAAATCAAATAAAATATAAAAGCTTTTACTATCACAGGTTCTACACTTATATTTCTGATATTTGAAAATAATAGCTGTTCTAAAACTTGTAGCCGAACGCTACATCCCAAGTTACTTTAAAATTAAGCATATTAAGACTTTATGATAGATATATTTTATATGATAAATGATATGCTGACGCGTTATATACCTTGATTCGATCTTCTTCTAAAATTCTGTTTATTAATGAAATTTTTTTCCCTTACCTACAAAATCTTTTGCTTGAATATCAATAACCTTTTTGGTCCATAACTCTACTTAATGTTCTCTTCACTTCTTTAGGCGGAATTTTATTTTCGCCAGTTAAAAAATATGAGATAAATAAGGTACCCTGGGGTAATAACGCCACGTTAAGGTTCTAGCAATTTTCACGGCTCAGTTTTAGTTTGTATTTTTCAAACAAATATATGATTTGATACAGCAACTCATTCACTATCTATATAAAAAAAATAATTTAACAGATATAAATACATAAAATGTAATGGCGTGATTTCTTGACCAATGCTATTTGGCGTTATTACCCACCTATATGGGTAATAACGCCCTGCAAACAAAACTATGAAATAAGTTGGAATAATTGCATGTAGATTGTCCAATTCTAAAAATACAAACTCTCAGCTCTAGAAATTGACAAATTGCATCCTAAGCTATTGAAAATGTTCATTTTTTTGTGAAAGTATAAGAAAAATAAAGGTGTGGTGTGTGTGTGTGTGGGGAGGGGGGGGACGAGGCAAAAGAATATCAGACAGTGAGCTTCTTTTTGCTTAAAAAGGACCGTTTAAATAGAAGTATTAGAAACATTGCACCGTTTTAACTGTGTTTATTTGAATCAGTATTTAGGATGTAGCTCGGCCGCTGTAGGGAATCAACCGGGGTAAAAATTGCAAGGATTGGCGTTATTACCCCGTTATAGTTATTGCGCTGTACATTTTAAATTACAAATTATCTCGAGAAGATATCCAAAATCTTCAACAACATTTTGAAAGGCCATGAAATGTACTACAAATTTATGTAATTAACAAAGTATTTCCGGATAAAAAAAGTAGTCTTCACATCACAAAACGTATCTCGCAAATTTTAGATCAAGCGTTAATTTTAGCTGCTTGTAAAAACAATAAGACCTAAAAATGAAACAAATTAACTTGAAGCTGTTTTCTGCGAATTATATGACTCAAAACCCTTCTGCGCAGAACACATGGGTGTCATTTACCAGATTATTTCATAATTATGAAAAATATTAGCACTTGGCGTTATTACCCCGTCTGGCGTTATTACCCCAGGGTACCTTATTCAGAAGCGCTCCATTTTTTAACCCTAAAATACGATGAAAAATTGAAAAGAGGTTAAAGGAAAATATATAGTATTTCGGGCTGCACCTCCAGCCTGATGTGAGAAAAAAGGCACGGGTTAAAGAAAAGGTATATGCTAAAGCGGATTCCGTGATGTATGACGAATTCTATGAACTCTAAGCCGAAGTTTCAATCTTCTTCAAAAAGTAAACAGAAGGGTTTGAAAAATCCTCATATGAATCGTAGTTAGAGTGATGTGAGATTTAGCTCGGTTGCGAAAATAAAAAATGGCAGCTATTTTGATTATTTTTCTGAGTATGAAATATTAAAAAAAAGATTTCGGAAAAGTTATACATGAAAAAAATTTAAATTACTTTGTTTAAATTTTTCCATTATATATTTTGTAAGAGAAAGATAACCAGTACTTTTATGCCCATCGTATGCAGGTGATAAATTTCCAAATAATGTTCATTTCTCTAGGGGAAAGGAATATAATTTTAATGAAATGAATGCTATCTTTCTTTTCGTATTCATTTCATTAAAAAGTATGTACATTTCGCTGGCTTTCGTTCTTATACAGATAATCAGCTATAACAGCAAATAACTGACATTTTAATTCAGAAATATTTTATAATCGAAGTGTCCTTTAAATTTGAATAACAATTCGTTTGATAAATAATAGTAAAATCCTCTCTGCCATAGAGAATATAAGTAAAATAAAAGATAAAGCTTTTATTATCACAAATTGTAAGCTTATACTTCTTATGTTTGAAAAAAAATAGCTATTTTATCATTAAAAAATTTATAGCAGAACGCCTCATCTTAAGTTATTTTTAAAATAACCATGTTAAACATCAATGAAAAATATATTTTATATGATAAATGATATGCTGACGCCTTATATCTCGATTCAATCTTCTTCTTTAGTCTGTTTATTAATGAAAACTATTTTCCCCTCTACCTTCAACATATTTTGCGCGAATATGAATAACTTTTTTGGTCTATAACTCTCCTTAATGCTCTCTTCACTTCTTTCGGGGTAAATTTATTTACACCAGTAAAATAAAGCTTTATAAAATAAAGCCATATAAAACTAGCAAAAGCCATACTTTATTTGGATTCGCGAAGCATTATTTCATTAGGTAATTATTTTAAAGTAACAATATTTTTCTTATATTATTCGGTACTACTTGATTAACCTGTCGATTAAAAAGGTACCGCCAAACTTAAAGATTAAATGCGAATGATGGTGATAAAATATGTCACATTCACATAACATTAAACGGTACTTACGAATTAACGCCACCGCAGTTATCTTTTGGATTCCTTGTTGCCTTCTTTTCTGTTGATTTTTGACGCCATTTTTTTGTATTTTAATGCTTTTTTAGTGCTTTTTATAACCTTTTAGTGCATTTTTTTTGCTCATTTTTGACGCCATTATTTTTGTGCACGTGCGAACAAGAAGATTGCTCTTTATTGGAGCATTAGCGCAAGTTCTGCTGCGGTGGCGTTAATACGTAAGTACCCATTAAACTCGTATCACGTGTATGTTACGCCATCAAGCAATTTTTAATATGAAGTTTTACTTGTATTCTTATTAATGTTTCATTAATTTATTTATTCTTTCGTTATTTAAAAAAAAGTCGTCATTTTGTTTAATTAGGCCAATAGTTTGGCGATTTGTATAATTTGGCGAAATTGGTTGTCGAGATGACCAAGTAGTACTTATTATTTTTGCATCTTATTTAATTAAAAATGCTATTTTAATTTTAGAAATGTAAATTTAGCGAAATAACTAAAAATTTCCTTGGATTTTTTTTTTTAATTTAGACATTAAACTGGTATAAATACATATATTTTCAAAGCAAAATTTGACATTTTTTTTAAATTTTCAACTAAAAGCTCTTTTTTATAGATTTTTTACATTTTCCATCTTGTCTACTAACAAAAATGGGTAACTACTTAGTTATCCCGTCGACCAATTTTGTCACATACTACAAATCCCCAAACTATTAGCCAAATTGTACAAAATGAAGCAATTTTTTTAAATAACGAAAAAATAAATAAATTAGTGAAACATTAATAAAAATACAAATAAAAAGTCGAATTAAAAATCACTTGATGACATATCAAACACGTGTTTTGAGTTTAATGTCAAGTAATATGACATTTACAATAATCCATTATTGGCATTTAATTTTGAAATTTATAGGCGTTAGATTTTTGGTCGACTGGATAACTCAGTAGTACCCAAAAATGTACTTTGATATAGTATCTATGGAATGAAGTATAAAGT
This sequence comes from Maratus speculifer, assembly GCA_964019185.1. NCBI lineage: Eukaryota > Metazoa > Arthropoda > Arachnida > Araneae > Salticidae > Maratus > Maratus speculifer. The sequence continues at coordinate 362,496,238 of OZ025290.1, read as the reverse complement.
TTTGCAATATATTGATGGAAATTAATAATTTGCCCACTGTATTCAAGCTGACCACCTTTAATGCGATAAAGAGTAATTACTGGATGAAGTTGGGCAGTTATTTCTCAAGTTAAGCTCTTCAATATTTAGGGATATGGACAAGGATTCATTTTATTAGCTACCAAAAAAATATTAAGTTCATTATTTGCTATGCATTTATGGCAAGTCTTACAAGGTCAGTCTGATTGAATATGCATGCCATATCAACGGCCATGACAAATTTTACAAAAATATAATTTAAATTTGTTTGTGCATTTTCGAAATTTAAAGCATTTTTCCGAGCACATGCATTTTCTGTTGGAAGAGATTCGCCACGTCGTCGTTTTGGCACAGATGTCACATACGCACCACATTGGCACGATTTTGCTTCAGACATCAATGTCATACGCACCGGGGTACTTAACCCTTTGAGCTCTGGTGGGCAAATTTCTTCAAAATTCCAAAAGTGACATTGGCACCAGTATTTTTCAAAGAAAAAAAACGGTTAACGAGATACACGAAAAAATGCATTAAACATTTTTCAAATAAATCTGGTCGAATTTTCTGGTGCGGTTGTGACATTTCTGAATTAAAATTATGTGGTAGAAAATTCTACCATCAGAGCTCAAAGGGTTAACTGTCGACAAAGTGTCGTTATTTTGCTTGATATAGTAACCCTGATGTTGTACCCCTACCTTTATTTTATTTTTTTAAATTGTATAAATTGTTTTTTTCTATAGATATTTATTAAACTTTTGGCACAGGTGTCAATCATATACTCACCACATTGGTGATTTTTTTTTTCTAACTATATTTTGGCGAAAACTTCGTTTTCAAATACCAGTTATATACGTATTTTTTAATTATTTCCTATTATTAAAAAAAAGAAATTATAATGAATAAAAAAGTTAAGCTAGTAATTATAGAGTAAAACAATTTATATAATTTTAAAAAAATGTATTAAAACTAAACAAATAGTTTATTTTAATAGCCGGGTTACCATGTGAGGTATAAATTGACGCTTTTTTTCAATCGGGTCAATGTGGTGTGTATATGATATCAGAGTAAAACTTTTTTTATTGTATTGTTATTTCCTTTTAAAAAATATGTATGGTAACTCGTATTCGAAAACGAAGTTTTTGCCAAATTGGCTTCCGAAAAAATTGTGCCAATGTGGTGTGTGTATGACATCTGTGCCGTCGTTTTTTACAATGATATCTAGCTTCTTGCCTTAAAGCTCTATCACATTCGCGTTCTTTTCAACCAGTAAGTATATGTTTTCTTGGCATTTTTTTATAACAGAACTAATACATCCTTCTATAAATTGTTTTTAAACGGCAAACTATTTAAAAATAATACTACATGTATCAAAATAATAATATATATGTTTCAGTTGGTTTATTTTTCAACCTTCGAATTCAAATAACTCTTTATATACAGAATTTAACAATTAATTTTATTTGTTAACAATTTTTTTGTTGCTACTTTACGAAAAAAAAAAAAAAATAAACACAATATAATTCTTTTAATATGTGTAAGTGTCATCAGCGTAAAAGATTTTGTCGGAATAAAGAAAATATATTTTTTAATTAATCATGATTCTATCTATAATTTTTAACTCCATGATCAATTTATTAATCTGAAAATATACATGTTTCATTTCTTATTTCTAAAAATGCGTCCATAATGGAAAAACATGTAAAATAAATAAATTAAAATAACAATATTTTAAAGGTTATTCTGAAAATAAATATATTGTGCAAATCTACAGATCATAATTTATTTTTGCGTATAATTTCAAGTCAAAATATTGAATAGTTTTTTTGTAAAGTGTACGACAAAATGTAATTTGAGTGGCCTAGTAGAGTATTCGCTTCGCTCATCCTAATAAAGCTTTTACTATCACAAATTTTACGTTATATTTCGTACGTTTGAAAACAGTATATATTGTATCATTAATAATTTTGTAACAGACCGCCACATTCCAAGTTACTTTAAAAATAAGCATGTTAAACCTTAATGATGAATATTTTTTATATAATAAATGATATGCTGACGCGTCATATACCTCGATTCTATCTTCTTCTAAAATCTGTTTATTGATGAAAAACATTTTTCCTATACCTGTGAAATCCTATGTGTGAATTTTTCCTATACCTGTAACATTTTCGGTCTATAACTCTCCTTAATGTTCTCTTAACTTCTTTCGGGGGAATTTTATTTTCACCAGTAAAAAAAAAAAAAAGATAAATATTCAGAAGCACTCCATTTTTTAACCCTAAAATACGATGAAAAATCGAAAAGAGGTTAAAGGAAAATATATAGTTTTTCGGGATACACCTCCAGCTCAGATCGAAAACAAAGGCATAGGTGAAAGAAGAAGTAGATGCTAAAGCGGATTCCGTGATGTATGAGGAGTTAGTTCCCTGAACTCTAAGCCGTAGTTTCAATCTTCTTCAAAAAGTAAACAGAAGGGTTTGAAAAAATCCTCATAGGAATCCTAGTTAGAGTGATGTGAGATTTAGCACGGTTGCGAAAACAAAAATGGCAGCTACTTTGATTATTTTTCTGAGCATGCAATATTCAAGAGAAGATTTGGAAAGAGTCAAACGCGAAAAAAAAACTTAAATTATTTTCTTTAAAAAATTCCATTATATATTTTGTAAGAGAAAGATACCAAGTACTCTTATGCCCATCAAATGCCGGTGATAAATTGACAAATATAGTTTATTTCTCTAGGTGAAAGGAATATAATTTTAAAAAAATAAATGAAATCTTTCTTATATTATTCATTTAATCAAAAGTATGTACCTTTCGCTCGATTTCGTTTTTGTACCGATAATCAGCTATAACAGCAAATGACAAACATTTTAATTCAGGAAAATTTTATAATTTAAATGGCTTTTAAATTTGAGTAATAACTCGTTTTTAACAAATAATAGTAAAATCCACTCTGTCGTAGTGAATATAAATATAATAAAAATAAATCTTTTACTATCACAAATTCTACGCTATATTTTTGATGTTTGAAAACAATAACTGTCTTATCATTAAAATTTTTGTAGCAGCATCCCAACGCCACATCCCAAGTTACTTTAAAAATAAGCTCGTTAAACCTTAATGAAAGATGTATTTTATTTTATAAATGATATGCTGACGCTTCATACCTCGATTCAATCTTCTTCTAAAATCTGTTTATTAATGGAAACCATTCTCATACACCTGCAAAATCTTTTGCGTGAATATCAATATCCATTTTGGTCTATAACTCTCCTTAATTTTCTCTTCACTTCTTTTGGGGGAGTTTTATTTTCGCCAGTTAAAAAAAATGAGAGAAATATTCAGAAGCACTCCATTTTTTAACCCTAAAATATGGTGAAAAATCGAAAAGAAGTTAAAGGAAAATATATAGTATTTCGGGATACACCTCTAGCACGGGTTGAGAACAAAGGCACGGGTTAAACGAGAAGTAGATGCTAAAACGGATTCCGTGATGTATGAGGAGTTCTCTGAACTCTAAGCCGTAGTTTCAATCTTCTTCAAAAAGTAAACAGAAGGGTTTGAAAAATCCTCACAGGAATCATGGTTAGAGTGATATGAGATTTAGCTCGGTTGCGAAAACAAAAAAAATGGCAGCTACTTCGATTATTTTTCTGAGTATGCAATATTTAAAAGAAGATTTGAAAAAAAGTCAAACATGAAAAGAAAATTTAATTTATTTTGTTTTCGTTATGTATTTTGTAAAGGAAATATATACAGTGCTTTTATGTTATTCGGACGCTGATGATAAAATCGCCAAATATTGTTCAATTCTCCAGGAGAAAGACATACACCTTTAATGAATGTGTACAGTCTATTTTGTTGTATTTATTTCATTAGAAGAGGGATGTAGTGGATGGTATGCGGAGGTATACGCCGTATAAATTCTGAATTTTATAAAGGAACACCGTATACCCTCTAGCCTTAAAAAAAACTATGCTATACGCACCCTCTCCCTTTAGCGTATACGCTCTGCTTAGAGGAATATATCTTCTGTTATTTTTACGACTACACCCCTGACTTAAAAGTATACAGCCTTCGCTTGTTTATTTAAAATACTTACGTATTGCGCGCATTTCAAGCAGATGTATGTATTTCGCTAATCTCATTCAAAATTTAAAAATATATAAATAAAAAATAAACAATAAATCAAAACATTTTCTTTCAAAATAAAAGCAATTCTTTAAACGTACCTATATACGCGAGAAATAAAAACTGGCTACTATTGGTAGCAAAATAAAAAACTATTGGCAAGATTTGCGTCACGCTTACAAAAAAGTACTCGGTAATCTAAAAATGGGATGCATGCAGTCGAATATTTTCCCCACCTCTTTCTCCTTCTTTTACAAGCAACCATATACAGTGATACATATCAACAATTTTGTATTGGAAAACACGTGATCTCGTCAATAGTTTATGCAAATTCAAGCATATTATCTTAAAATATCTACTTACACATGCATGTTAGCATGCGAAATTCAACAACTATTTACATATACCTTATGTATGCTTATATAAAGTGTATAAATCATATATACTGTGGGTGGCTAAATCATTAGTAGTAGAAATTTGATAGAGGCTTTGATTTTGATCTGGAATCATAGTGAGAAATTAAAAGGAAAGGATAATAAAATGTAAGCAAGGTCAAAAGGAGTAAAATTCGTAAAAAGAGATTTAAAGAAATATTGAGGAATTTTTCTTAAATCACTTGTGTTGAGTTTTTTCATAATATATTTCTCCTTCATGAGCAAAAGTTTGTTTTTATTTATTAATCTATAAATATTCAATCCACGTGTACCAAAAGTAGCTATCTTTCTGATCAATGACCAGGCCCCTACCTACCGAGTTACCTCAGCTTAACGGGTTAGATACTTGGTATCGGGGTGGATGACCGCCTAATCGCGGCGTAGCGGCAATAAACTTGATATCTTCGCTTCGCACGTCATCATATCTGTAGTACTTGCTTCTTGTTTGAGCATACTTTGTTTTGCCGGTTGCTTAACGTTACATCCTATTGTTTGTACGACAAATGGCTACTCAAGCTGGTCTCGTAATTTAGAACCTTGATCAGATGACAAGACCTTCACCTCGCAATGCATCTCCAGACGTATAACTAACAAATAACTTGGAGGACTTTGCACCCACGACGGATTTTACATGCACCAGGTGCCATTAGCGTACACGTCGTAAAGTTTGTGGCGATCCACTAAGACAAGCACCTAGGTCGGCTATTTATATTAAGTACTTTGTTCGTAATCTTTGTGGTTATTGCATATTGGGTTTACTGTATGATTTGTTTCCGTATACCTAATACCCATCTTACCACCAAACGTAGCTTAACAATCCACCAGTAAACAATTATTAAACAAAGCTTCATGTTCTTCTCATTCTAAATTTTATGCGTATAACTAATTATTTGGCCGCCCTCTGTATATTCAGTGAGATTAATAATTAACTCTAGCAGACTAGACAGTCGTTATAATTACGACTTGATGGGCGACCTATTGACGAGTTGGCGAATAATGATAAGAATAAAAATATTTGTTCTTTAGGTAAATTGATAGTTAAATGCTGAGAAATACATTATAATAATCTTTTAACGTATATGAAAACATCCTTACATTAAAATACAAATTCTTTATTTTCACTGCGCATGATGGAGCGCACGCTCAATGGTAGCATAGTATTACGGCCAACTATTTAAATGAATAAGTACACTTAAATTTTCACTTGTTTGGAATTAAATGCATAAACCCACGCAGAAAGAAGCATACTTTATTAAATAATATTTTTAATTCTAAGTATGTTTATTTTACTTTCAAATACAAAAATTTTGGTAATTATTCAAATGAGAAATACGTATTATAATATCACATACAATATTTCTCATACAAAAAATAAAGATATTTCTTTTAAAATGAAATAAAAGAATATAGAGGAACTTTTTAATAGTTATCAAAAGCCTATAGTTATTCAATGAATTTATATGATCGATATTTTGCTTTAACAGTTTGCATGTAGCTAAAGAAATTTTAAATGTTTATTTATGGAAAGCAGATTATTGCTAAAAGTGAAAATAGCGTTATACAACGGTTTAAACAAACACAAATGAGATTACGCAGAGTTAGAAGCGTTTAAAATTTCACAACATGCTCATTCTTCCAATAAGAGTTTTGAAAAATATTACTTTTAAACATTGGAAATACTTGGAGATTAAGTCGAAGAAGATTAGAGCACTAAAAGAGTTTGTAATTACAAGTAAAGAACAAAACATAAGGAATCTGTGTGTCAGAGATAAAAGAAAACATAAGAAATAATCCATATATAGTAAACTTGCAAAATTAGAATGTTTGACAATGTATACAATTTTATCTTTTCACTGGTGCATTGGATGTATAGTATATGGAATCATATAGAATTCCTATTTAATTGTAAAATAAAACTTAAAATTAATATCTTTAATAATGTATACAATTTTATCTTTTCACAAGTATATTAGAGATAGTATATGAAATCATAGAGAATTCCTATTTAATTATTAAATAAATCTTTAAAATGTTTGGTGAGGTATGCAGTTCTATCTTCTCACTGGATTATTAGATATAGTATGTGAAGTAATAGCGAATTCCTATTTAATTATAAAATAAATCTTTAAAATGTTTGGTGAGGTATGCAGTTCTATCTTCTCACTGGATTATTAGATATAGTATGTGAAATAATAGGGAATTCCTATTTAATTGTAAAATAAAACTTAAAATGTTTGACGATGCACACATTTTTATCTTTACATTAGTGCATTAGATATATAGTATATGGAATCATAGAGAATTCCTATTTACAAAATAAAATATAAAATTAAAATGTTTGTCTTCTCATTAGTAATTTAACTATAGTATATGAAATCTTAAAGAATTTCTATTAAATTGAAAAATTAATCTTAAAATTACAATGCCACATCCAACGTCAATAGACTTTTAAATTTGTGTGCGTGAAGATTTAAGAAACAAAAATATTTAAAATAGCGATATTTTGATACAGAATATTGCATTCATATATGAAATATATATAATTTTATGTTAGCTGAGTGCAGGTGATAGATTCGAAAAATACTTTTTCCATTGTTGTCGTTCGTACTACATTTTTTTATTTAGAAATTTAATATATGGAACTTTCACTCATTTAATTTCAAGTACAAAATTTCAATTTTAAATGCATAAAATCGGGTTACTGGACCCGATGCAGGCACTAATTGAAACCCCTTCACACCTAAAAAGACTCTTGTTTGGTTTTGATCCCTAATAACTCAGGATATATGAAACAAATAGCTACAAACGAATGGGTGATTCTAAAAAACATTAATTTTAAATATTATCCTATTTATAAGTGCAAATATTTTTATGTTACCGATTTGTGTAATTTTATTCCTATTTGAACGATCAGGGTTATTGCCCAGTTGTCAGACCTTTTTAGGTAGATTTCGTATGAAATACTACCTATTGCATTGTCTCCCATGTTGGAATTTCTGAAAAATTTTTGCGGATCTACACGATTCATGACTCCTAGACCCCAAAACTACCATCAGTAAAAAAGTTTATATATCTATCTATCTATCTATCTATCTATCGGTGTATATCACTTTCTTCTAGACACGATAACTTCCATAATTATGCTCAGATCTTCATCAAACTTTTACATAAAATCAAGGGGCATAAAATCTCGGTTAAGTTCGTTAATGGGCAAAATCGGACCAAGGGGGTGGAAGATAGGAGGGTTTTTGTGAAAACAGAAAAAACGCGATAACTTTTTAATTAAAATAGATATTGAATCGGTTTAAAGTTTATATTACTTCTAAAAAATGAGGAAAAAGTTTATGCGTGACAGATTTTTGATAAAGTTAAAAATGGGCTCAAGGGGCGAAAAAAAACATGGTTTTTGGGAGAAAAAAATTCATAACTTCGTCAATTCTCAAGATATCAAATCCAACTAAATTTTATATAAATGTACTCAATCTTATCTAAAACTTTTGTATTTACAAGTTTTTGATAGGACCAATTTTTACCGATGAAAAAAATTAAAAACAAAAAGAAAAAGGGGGGAGGAAAAAGAAAAAAACCCATAACTTACTCAATTCTTAAGCAATTAAATCTAATTAAATTTATTTTACATCTTCACAATAATATCTACAACTTTTATATTGACAAGTTTTTCATAGAACCAATTCTTATAGCAAAAATAAATTAAACAAAAAAAGGAGTTGGAGAAAAAACCTCAAATCCAAACTGCTTATATTCTGACTCATTTTAAAATTCATTTTTGATTTTAAACGCATCCAAATGACAGATCCTCTTATTTAGCAACTATATAATGCGACGTATTGGCCAATTTTTTGATAAAGGCAGAATATATTTTTAAAAAGGCTGCCAAAAAAGGTATTTTGAACAGATTTCCCGAAGTTTTCATCATTAAAAAATTCATTAAGTATAACAAATTGCGTTTTTCATGAGTCATTTTTAAATTCATTTTTGTTCTCAAACCCATTCAATTTACAGGTCCTATTATTTAGGAACTATATAACTTGACGTATTGGCCAGTTTTTTGATAAAGGCAGAATATATTTTTTAAAAGGCTGCCAAAAAGGGTATTTTGAACAGAATTTCTCGAAGTTATCGTGATTAAAATTTGAGGAAATTTAAGAAATTGCGTTTTTACCGAGTCATTTTTAAATCTTTTTTTGTTCTCAAACGCATCCAATTTACAGGTTCTCTTATTTAGGAACTATATAATGTGACGGAGTGGCCAGTTTTTTGATAAAGGCAGAATATATTTCAAAAAAGGCTGCCAAAATGGGCACTTCGCACAAAATTTCCCAAAGCGAGATGATTAATGAACTGTGGGTATTCAAATAACAAATTGGTTATTTTATGACTCATTTTTAAATCCAATTTTGCTCTGACACGCATTCAATTGACAGTTTTTTGTTTCTTAGGAACTATATAATGTGCGTATTCGTCGATTTTTTGATAAAGGGTGAATATATATATTTTAAAAGCTGTTAAAGTAAGCACTTCGCAAAAAAATTTCCCAAAGCGATCATGATAAAAGAATTGAGGTTGTATTCAAATAACAAATTGTTTATTTTATGACTCATTTTTAAATTCAATTTTGCTCTCAAATGCATTCAATTGACAGTTATTTATTATTTAGGAACTGTGTAATATGCCGTATTGGTCAGATTTTTGATAAAGGCTAAATATATATTTTAAAAAATCTGTCAAAGTGGGCACTTCGCACAAATTTTCTCAAAGCGATCTTGATTAAAGAATTGTGGATGTATTAAAATAATAAATTGGTTATTTTATGACTCATTGTTAAATTCAATTTTGCTGTCAAACGAATTTAATTAACAGTTTTCTGTTATTTAGGAACTATATAATGAGCATATTGGTCAATTTTTTAAATAAAGTAAGAATATAATTCAAAATATATTGCCAAAATGGGCATTTAAGTAAAGATAGGCATTTTTTTTCTTTTTTTTTTTTTTTTTTTTGATGAAAATTTTTCGAAATCTACCTCCGCCTATAGGCCATGCCGAAAGGGATTTTTTATGTTAATATATACATATATATGTATATGTATATTTAATTAGCAAAAATAATTTCTGATTATTCATTGCAATTTTTTTTCTATTGGGAAATTCTTGAAGTGTAAATTCTTCAATTTCTTATTCTTATTTTTAAAAAGTAAATAAGTACGAGGTGCCATTTCGAGATTGTTTTACCAGAAATTCTTTATAGAATATTTCATCCTATTTGATTCCAGAAAAATATCTTCAATTAAATGTATCTGCAAAAACAAACATATCACATATCAGTTTCTTATCAGAAATAGTGCTGTCAGTAACCTTGGAAATATAAAAACAAGTTGGAAATTGCACGTAAAGCGTAGCAAATTAGGTGCGTTCGTACGATAATGAAGTTTTAAAAATATTACTTTCATATATCAATCTCATAAAACTGTAAATAGTGAATTACAATTAAAACGCTCATCAAACAATGTTCTCCCTATACCATTATGTAATGGAATACTTTTGTGTGGCCTTGTAAATCAATAACAAATGTTCTTTGCACCACAAATTATGTAAGATGTATGTTATAATATGTACTTTATAGTTGCATATAAATTTTATTAAGTTCGCATGAGTGTAACACGATTAAAATGCAATTGAAACATGTTTTCCCATTGACCTTAATGTAACGGAATACTTTTGATTGCCCCTGTAATTGATCTATGCATCCGATTTTCATAAAATTTGAAATAACTCGACAAAATTATGTAATAATTATGTATTTTAAGATTCAAACGTATAGAATATATTTGAAACTTTTTCCCCATTGACCATAATGTAATTGAATACTTTTGATTGCCCCTGTAATTGATCTACGCACACGATTATCAAAAAATTTGAAATAACTCGACAGAATTATGTAATAATTGCGTATTTTAAATTTCAAACGATTAAAATGCATTTGAAACTTTTTTCCCCATTGACCGTAATGTAATTGAATACTTTTGATTGCCCCTGTAATTGATCTACGCACACGATTATCAAAAAATTTGAAATAACTCGACAGAATTATGTAATAATTGCGTATTTTAAATTTCAAACGATTAAAATGCATTTGAAACTTTTTTCCCCATTGACCGTAATGTAATGGAATACTTTTGATTGCCCCTGTAATTGATCTATTCATCCGAGTTTCATAAAATTTGAAATGACTCGACAAAATTATGTAATAATTATGTATTTTAAATTTCAAACGATTCGGTTGGGTAGTTTTTGCGTTGTTATATGCGGACAGACGGACGGACAGACAGACACACGGACGGACAGACGGACGGACTGACCGACCACTATAGGTGCTACGTATTATATAATTACGAACGCACCTAAAAATGGAAAAATAAGAAGCTGACCAGGTAGCTTATCTCAACTTCGTTAAATGTATCCTAATTTATTTTTTTAAAACTACTATATAAATTATTTTCAAAATTAGCAACGTTTTCAAAAAAAAAAAAAAATAAATAAATAAATAAATAAAATAAATAAATAAATAAAAAAGTCTTTCTGGTCAAATTAATTTGACGTAATTCTGTCGTCATAAAAAATGTTTTGAAAGTTTTTTTTTTTTTTTTTGTACGTCTAATCATATTGTAATAAATCTTATTACATTCATGAAGTCAAATTCCTCCGAAAACGTTTCCTTAAGTACATTGAACATATGTCACTTGCATATGAATCTTCTCGGAGCAAACCTATAATTCATATTGAAGTCAATAAATCAGACACAATATGCAGAATCTGATCATTTATCTTAATATGGTTATTCATTGATGTAATCGATTTGTTTTAAGTATTCATATATCTCATAATGACATTTTATATAAGGAGGTTGGTGAATTTTTAAATTATAAAGGGGTTTATTTATAAAGTTTCCATATTTATGTTAAACGATATTTATCCATATCTATATGTGTTTTTAGTAATTTATAGATTTAAAAAATGTAGTAGATGTAAAAGTATAATTTATAAAGGCGTGACTATTTATAAAGTTTCCATTTTATTTATGTTATGCAACTTTTTTTTTTCAGAGAAAAAGTTTTTTATGTTTATATATGTACATACTGGTCTCCAAAAGTTAATGTACAGCTAGTTTTATGTTTGTCTAACTTGGAAATGAAAGTTGTAGAAACAACAAATTTGGGCGAACTGTGCACTAAACAGTTATTTATTGAATGCGATATAGAAATGTATGTAAATTAAACATAAAAAGATTTACAAGAAAAAGCACTCTTGATAGAAAAGTCCATATTTGGAGAAAGCAGTACATTACAGTATTATGAGATAAAATGTCTTAGAAATATTATAAAAATGGGTTCTAGTAGAAATGTGTCCACCCCTGGCTTGGATGTATTGGCGATCAATTAAGTTGTCGGACACCGAATTAGGTTCCATAGATCAGACACAGAATAAGTCTTGTTCCCGCTCATCTAACGATGTTGAAGGAGGACTTTAATCAGCTTTCTCTTACGATAGTCCCAAAAGATGTTCTATCGGATTCAGGTCTGAAGAGTGAGTTAAGTTGAATTATTCCATTCTTTCTAAAACATGATCCTCAAAACAGACCTGAGCAACCACAGCTCAGTGAGTCTCGCATTATCATGCATCAGAATGAAATCGTTACCAATAGAACTGGCATATGGGCTGACATATGGATCAAGGATCTTATACCTGTATCTCACACCAGTCAGAGTCCCTCCATGGTACACATGCAGTTTAGTGTAACCACCGAGTGAGATATTACTCAAACCATGATTCCACCACCCATATGCACTATTTGTTTCAACAATCTTGGATTAATGGCATTTGATGAGTTGTTTCCTCCAGATAAGAAAACGCCCTGAATCACTTTTCAGTATGAATCTGGTCTTGTCAATAAAAATTATAGAAGCTCATTGTTGTGTGGCCCAATTATTATTTTTTTAAATAAAAGTATATGAAGAAATGCTAGATTACGTCGCTTTATACTATATAAATTAGTAAAAAAATTATATTAAATGCCATATTAGATATATCAAAAAATCCATGTTTAGTTTTACGTAATATACAACTGCAAATCTTAAAACATGGGCAAAAATATTAATATTTAAAAAAATAGTAGGGATTTTATAAAAAATCATTTAAAAATTAATTTAATTAAATATCCAATATTTTTTTTCCAAAATATACTTTTAGTGGAATATTGAAATGATGTAAGTTGACCATTTGAACCATACTTTTTTAAATAAGAAGAATTGTTGAAAAGGTAAAATCATTTTTAAAGGGAAACCTTTAAAAATAATTTTCCTTTTTATTTTCCGTAATAACAAATTATTCTTCGAGATTAAAGGGAAAAAAAAGGTCTTAGCTTTTCAAGCAGAAATTAACATGTGCATGCCGAAAAGTAAATTACGATTTCGTACATCACAAAAAACATTTACCGCGGACACACCTCTCCTTTTTTTATCTAACCCTGCAACTTTTAATAACATCTTGCTTTGTATCAGAAAATCAAACATACACCTTTCGCCAACCTTTCACTTTAGAAGTGACACAAAGCCAAATTTAATAGAACAACCGAAGGTATTGTCTTAACGGGAAGGAACTTGCGCCAGACGAACACAACCTTATGGGACAAAACTGGGAAATTGTCATATAAGGAACAAGAAGGAGATAAAAAAAAGAGGAAAAGAATTGCTCATCACTTTTTTTAATATTGCTTTTCGTAGCACATTCATTCAGTGCCAGAATCGTGGAGCAATTTCCGGCGCGGATGAAACTTTTCGTCATTTCCGGTTGACACATGTCACCATTGGGACGGAAAAAAGAGAAGTGATAAATATGAAAGAAAAGTGAAAGATCATGTTCGGTGTACGCCATTTTTGACCATGATCATAAGGCATAGTCTGGTAAATATAAATAAAAAATAAAAATTTGAATTGGGTTTTCTTTTAGTGTGTTTAAACTAAGATTAGTAGATGGATTCTTTTATTATTATTATTTATAGTGCTTATGATTGTGAGGCTATACAATGACAAATATTTACCCGTGCACTAATATTATCCATATGGGATTTTTTTTAAATATATTTCTTGCATTTCAATTTTTTAAAAATATTATTTTCGAAATGAGTGTCTCAAGTATATCTCAACAAAGATTATTTTTTAATTTTTAGATTTTGTTAACAGGTTTTTTTTATTATTGTTATGGTGTTATTTTTTTAACCAGTTTCTAAAGTGAAAGCAAATAACAAAAAATAATACGGCCTTTATAAAGATCGACTTCAGGTACCCAAAGCAAAAATACCATTAAAAAATAATTGAAATGCAAACAGAATATTTTTGAAAGTTTCTTCCATAGGATTTTGTTTAACACACGGGCGTTTCTCATGTATTTTACTCAGTCTGGGAAAGTTAAAATTAAAACAATCTAAAACGACGGCTAATTTTAAAATGAGCAATACCATCTTAAAATGGCGTATCTTTTTGCCACCTTAGTCTAAATTGTAATTATTGAATTAAAACTATAGATTTGAGAGTCTTTATTTTTATTATAAGGTTTGTTAAATATAAATTAAATGATGCGATATTTTTTAGATGAAAATGTTTTAAAAGGAAAATCCGAAAATATGACAACCATTATTTTAATATTAACTGCAAAAGAAAACAAAATAAAATTTTATTTCCAGTTGTAAGACCAATGGCGCACTTTTCAGATCCTTTACTACTAAAAAAGTGTTTTATAAACATATGGCGTACTTGGCAGGACCGCTATATTGAATTATAGACATAAGCATATGCAAGTTTTATATTTAAATAACTGTGTATTTAAATTAAATTAGTATTGAATATCCTTTGATCGTCTTTAACTTAATCTACTACACATGTACATATCTGTAAATCTATTCTTTAGATCAACACCACAGAGTACAAATAAAAGCAAGAATTTTAATTTAAAACTCACATACGTATAAAAAGACTTGCGACTCAAACGACAATCATAAATAACTTCGAGACCAAGCACACGTATCGGTCCTAAATATGTATTAGCTCTCAACTTCACTTTTACAAATAAGGACGGTTTCCTAGAAATCCATAGAAAATTTTTGACTGTAAATATATGAAAAAATGATACAAGGCACACAAATTGGCACTGTAAATAACTTTAAGCAGTTTACTCTTCAAAACTGTGATCAGGTTTCAAATTAATCGTTTCGTCGGACATTATAGATTTTACGTTTTGTAATACTTTCTAGACGTTGTACAAAATCTAGATATATAATTTTGAGACAGAACTTGATTCGATTGACCACTATCTTGATGTTATCTGCTATTCATCCTTTAGCATAAAATACTCTCAGAATCACTTAATTAGACGAATTTCGGGAATATTAGACGGGTTGTCGCAATCCTGTACAAAAGGTGTGATTTGATGGTGGATGCGGCTGAGAACAATTTTGCAGCGATAACTGCTGGCCAAAAGATGTAATCACCTCACTTGTAATTCCTACAGATGTAGAGGATGATACGACGGCGAAGGCACCTGTTCAGATATCGTTATTCAAAGACAGTGAATCCGGATTTTTGGATAAAAGGATGGCTCACGCCTTTCCTATCCATTGCAATGAAAGGAAGATCTTGTCTTCAAATCTCGCTTTAGTAGCGAACTAGATGATAGATTGTGTCGTACAAGCGTCAATTGTGTAGTAGTCACTATTATTGTTAAAAACGGAGTGAGTGAGCATGAAATATGACTCATTATCCAAGATGAATGCTCGATCAGAAAATTTTCTATATAACATTATAAATTTTATTTAGGGATATTTTCGGACGATTAAGTAGTTTAATCGTAGCAGTTAGATATTTGGCTATTTTCCTATAAATTTGGCATGGTTGTTATGCTTAAGTTTTCAATCTTTATTAAGAACAATTTCAAAAAGATTTTGAAATAAAAAAAATGAAATGACCGGGAAGTATTCTAATATTTTAAAAAAGGATTTATCTGAAATTATTAAGGAAAGAAACTTAAAATTTGGCATAGCTGTTACTTTTGAGACTTTAATGTATACAAAGAACAATTACTACAAAATTGGAAATTTTAAAGTTTGTAGGAGCTAAAACTTCTAAAATTGCGTTTGGCATGTGACTTGTTAGAGATACTTTGATAACTAGAATATTTGAATTTGTAATGATGGTTACTTTAAACGTGTGAATGCTCACTAACAAGGAAGGTCTCCATACTGGGCATACTCAGATTTTTTTGAAAAAAATTCTAATTAAACTACTTATATATGTAATAAAGGATCAGTGAAAATTAGCGGCGGAATTACAGAAGAAAACGTGTAAAAAATAAAATACTTTCGAATATTTGGCGTGAAAAGACGAAAGTGTCACACGATTTGGCGAGCAGTAATTTTCTCCGCCAAAATCAAACGATTTTAATGCAATTGAAAACTGTTGGATATTTAGAATCCGTGTAACTGAATTTAAACATAAACAATGAACGAGTTTAAAATATTATATACATGTATATATTAAATTGCATAGATATATATATATATCATTTGTTGCTGTAGTTATTTAATTTACCTCCGGAAAAAATATTTTCATATATAACAAATTCTTATTCAGTAAAATTATGTTCATACATTTAAGCGCATTAAAAAATAAAAGCTAAATGTTTCCATAGCAACAAAATCAAATTGACAATGCTGAAATGGACTTTGAACTTGAGACAATATTAATGAAGTTAAATTTGAATTTCGTTTTAAATCTGAAATTTTGATGGTTAAATTTGAATATAAATACACATAAATATCAATATAACGAAATTATACTTAAAACAAACTGAAGCTTACAAACCAAAGAGATATAATTTATCTAAATACGCTAAAATGAAACTTTTTTTCCTTTAAAGTGCATTTGATATAATAAAAAACATTATTTGAATTTGCTTTTCATCGCCAACTGATGATAAATCGCCAAATAACGAAGTTTTCAATAATTTTTTACGGACAGGGTACGGAGGTTCCACCGACTTTTTTTTTTTTTTTTTTTTATAAACGTATATATTCTTATGAGAAGAACATTCTGTAATTTTTTCAGATTTTTCGGAGTATGCCCGTATGGAGACCTTCCTTGTAAGATCAATATCTAAAAAAATCTACATTTAAAATAAACTAGTCGTTGGGGGCCACCGTAATACTTACCCATCATGGATATGTATATGAAAATAAAACATGTGAAACTATTTATACAATGCATTGCAATTCATAAACAAAATTTAAATATTGTTAATATACATAGTAAAGAACTGCTGATGTACCAATTTCGACAAATTATATAAAACGCCAAATTACTCAAGTAGTACCGAACTGCGTAAAAGAAACATCCGTATAACTCCAAAAATAATAATTCTATTAACTAACAATTAACTGCGTCGGATTAAACGTCTCATTTCCAATTAAAATATACGTCTGAATTGAAATTTGAATGAAATACAGGGTCATGAAAAATCGAAGAATTGGGAAAACAAAATTACAAATATCTCGGCAACTAATAATCCGATCGACTTCGTTCTACATGCAAAATGTGTGTTATTTTATTGCCTTTTACGTCCATTCCTTAGAACAAAAAAATTCGAAAATTTTTATGTACCTTTCATCAGAACGAATTTTTCGAGAGTCCGAAAAAAATAGTTCCGGATAATCGAGGTTGCTGATATTAAATAGGGTTCGTCCCATTCTTACTTACTAATTACATACAAATTTTCAAGTCTTTATCTCAATTTGTTCGGGAGATAGAGCGTTTACAGACAGACAGACTGACAGACAGACAGACGGACGGCAAATTTTTTTTCTAAAAATATGTTTTTCGGAATCTCCACTATCTAAAACGTGTAAATCCGTCAAAAAATTTTTTTCGATTTTCAAAACGATTGTAAGACTTACCCTATACTACGTATGATGGGTAAGTAAAAATGAAGTGAGCAGAAAACATCAAAATATAATCTAAATTACCATATACTGGGAATTTTTTTATATTTTTATCAGTAATACAATAAGATTCATTTTCGTCTTTTGCAGTGTAAGAGCAAGGTTTACTCAGAATATAGTTTAATTAGTAATTTTTTATTCATCCGTAGCAATATGACTTCCTTTAATAAAAAGGAATACAAATACAATATAACATATCTCAAAATAATTACGCAAGTAAATCCTTGTGTTTTGCTAATATACTATATTATGTTTTAATATTTTGCGATACAGTATTTAATGAACCTTGCGAATTTTTGCACTTTATTGCACAGAAATTCTAATTAGAACAGTAATCTTTTTTATCTTGTAAGTAACTGTTATTATTTACGATCAATAGAGTGCTATTGAATTATCTATGATCATCATTAAAAAGTAATCAAACGCGAAAGAGAGATTTTTATGCACGTTTAAAAATGCATCCAAACATGCTTGAAGGCAACAATATCCATTCTGGGAGAATAAGTGAATTTTATTGACTAAAGATTTGTTACACGTACGATTTTCTGACAATAATTTTGAATAAGTTATAATTAAAATAGACTAAAATATGAGAGTCGAGTAAAAAAAATTATATGAAACAATATTAAGCTTGCAGTTAATTTAACATTAATATAACAACTGTAGCGTTAACATTAGGATCAATTATACATTATAGTTAAGACTTGTTGTAAATATTTTGTTTGTTAAAATAAAAATGTAAAAAAATATTTAAAAAATCGAGTAGACTGTTTCTTTATAGTTTTATTTTAAGCTTTTTTTTACATTCTTTAACTCCCGGTTCTTAACAATTTCAAACATAGTTGAAATCGTTTATGGATTCGGTTTGTCTGTTTATCTGTCCGTCTCTCCTTTCTCTAAATCCCGTAAATATACTCGGATTTTCATGCAATTGATACATGTTAATGATATTTTTCATGGCATATTCGGTACTGAACATAATATGTGTAGCATTTAGAGGTATTTAGGTCACGTGAAAATACATGTTTATTATGACTAGTCCAAAGATAGAAATTTTAAAAGGTATCTCGTTTGCATTTAAAAATTTTTAAATCATTTCCTTGCTTGTTTCTGCATTGATAGTTCGGATAGATGTTACAAAAGTTGTTTTATTCTTTTTCGATTTTTCTTGCAAGTTCTTTTTATTAGGATGATTTTACTTTCAAAACCGTTTCCGAAAATCAAAGTGTTGTAATTAAAAATTCTGTAAACTAAATCACAAAAGTGCAAAACAGCCTTGTTACAGATTTACCTCATCTATCCAATGCAAATAAATAAATAAGTAAAAGTAAAAAATAAAATAAAATATTAAAAGGCAAACGAAATATCTTTAAAAAATTCTCTCGTTGGATTTGTATTAGTGAACGTGTGTTTTCGCCTGACTGAAGTAACCTCTTAATTGTTCATTTACAGGAGTACTCAAAACAATACCATTATACTATGTTCAATGTGTAAAAACCGTTTATAGTGTATGTTAATGACATTACGCTACATCAAATGTATTCAACTTCATAGAAATCACTGAATTTTACTATTAGATACTAGAATAGGATTTTCAAAGCATTTATTGTTTATTTACAGGAACACTAAAGGGAAATTGTTTACAGTTTTGATTTTTAGCAATAACTTCTAAAATGCATTTTCAGTTTTGGCAGGCGCTTTTAAATTTAACTAAGTTCTTGTGCGTTACTCGTTGTGTATCAATTCTATACCTCGTATACAGAGCTGCACAAAAGAATTCACGTACCATTCTCCTCATAGTGAAAAAACACCGTAAACACTGGCGATAATTAATAATTAAAATAATACACTTTGTAAAAATCACCATAAAATGAAAAATCATTTGTTACACCTTATTTTTTTCCTTTTATGGTGATTCTTACAAAGTGTATTATTTTAATTATTCTCCTTATTAGCGGAAACTGCTGGAGAATTATTAAATATGGTATGTATTTTTTAACTGAACTAAATTTTCGCACGCATGTAGAAAAATCTATGTATCTCATGGCGGACTGTTTAATGAATTCGGATTATTTCACGACCGTCGATAGGTATTGCTGAAATCGGCTTTTCAAATGTATTTATGTGTTTCCAAATGTTTAATTAGGCATCTTATTTTAGCTTATTAAACAGTGAAGTTTTATTACATTATTCTGGCTCAAAAGTCTTTCATTATTGATCCTTGAAGCATGATTTTTCTTTTTTGGTGTTGGTAAAAATGGGATTTTTCAATCGGTTTTTAACTCACTTTCTAATTGACTAAAACTGCAGAAATTATGCACAAAGGTGCGTTTTCAAATATAACAGAACACATTTTAATATTTTTAAATGTTATTTATAAATTAATGCATTAATTTTAAGGCATTTATCAATTGATTCGTCACAAGTAATCAATCGCGAAATATCCCCTGTAACTCGTACAATCGAACGAGAGATGTAAAAATATAATTCATTTAATCATGTGCTCATAAACTATTGACAAAATAAGGCCAAATTGCTGTGAAACTGTAAAAAACAATATTTCAAAGAGTAAAATGTAAAAAATAAATTATAAATAAAAGATAATTTATTTTTATTTTCATTTTCATTATTTATTTATTTTTGTATTATTTTTTAAAAATATATGCTTCTATCCATAAATATTTCAATAATAGTTCATTTGTGATGATATGTTAGAATTTAATATAGAAAACTTAAAAGGATTGCTTAAATATTTTTTTCATGTTGCTCTATCTTGAAAAAGAAACAGAACAACAATTAAATATTTTTCAATAAATTTATTTGCTAATGCTTTCTGCCAAGCGTAAAGAAATTAATTACTTTTTCTTAACTAAGTTCTGTATCAATGTCAAATTAATGTATTATAATTATGTATTATATAATTATATAAAATTGTATTATATGTATTATATAAATAAATGTATTATATATTTGGGAAAAACACAAAATTTATTTTGAAAAATAAGCGTCATTTTCAAATGAATAATGAATGCTTATAAAAAATGTTACCTTTGATGCACCTATAATGTTACCTATGAATTTTCAAAAATGTTACCTTTGTTTTTATACTTATTTGACTCATTTTGGTTTTTGTATGAAAAGATTGAATCTTGTTATCAATTTTTTACTCATTCCCTGACTTGCTAGAACCACGGTCGGCCACAGACGGACCTCGAAAGGTCTAAGTCTTTGCCGCGAAACATTTGCAATATGAAAAAATAATTTATTAATATTTATACAATGTAATAGATACGTTTGAGAGATAGCCTTATCAATGTTTCTTATATTTAACATTAGCGAGATTTTTTAACAGTGATGCATACTTGCTTTGACATGAAACACAAAATACTGCATTGGAGCGCATGCGTGGCATTGGGATTGGCCGGCTACGTTGAAACGCATGCGCGGCATTAAGATTGGTCGGCTGCGTTGGAGCGCATGTGCGAGGATTCGTCTAGTCATTTGTAGGTTGCGATTTTGTGTAGAGGTTTCGTTCATTTGCGTTGTACTACTGTTTTTTGTCTACTGTTTTTTGACTACTGTACATTGCCTACTGTTTTTGACTACTGTTTTTGACTACTGTACATTGCCTACTGTTTTTGACATCACATATGTATGTGAAACAACTTTCTCAAAGATGAATTTTTTGAAGAATAAACATCATTCAGAACGCCCACTCACGCCCACTGTGAAGACTTTTCGCACTAGCTGTTCAACACGTGAACTACCCTCTTAAAATGTCATCCAAAAAATAACTCATGTTGAGCCAAAATTCGCTCATCCACGTTTTGAAAGGCAGCTTCTCATAAAGAGTTGAAACAACTCAAGTGAGTGAGTTGTTTTTAAACAATTTAAATCAAGATGAGTTATTTAAGTAAGCAATCTAACTCAAGGTGTGTAAAACATTTAAAAAACAATTCATTCAGGATTCAATAAATCACAGCTCTTTGCTGAGAAGCCAAATCCACTCTTTCATTTTAAGAGTGTAAACTGTAAAAAACTGGCTCAAGATCGCATGGGTAATTTTTCACACTAATGTTTTAACTTTTACTATTGGATTATATATATGTAAAAATTTTCAGAACATATACTTGCGTATGATGTAATTTTTCAGAACGAATACTAGATTTCTCTATTTTCTATTATATGTATGTGTATGCAAAAATAGAATATTAAAAATAATAAGTACACATATTACTTACATGCTTTTCTCGCGATTTCAAAACATTTTTTCAAAAGTATTCAAACTCATTTGCTAAAATTATAATACATAGGGGAAATTTGAGTGTTATTGTCAACGACGTCAACCAATATTTACTTATAATGTTTAGTTGTATGATGTAGTGGTGTAAATATATTTGCAGGTCATATTTTACTATTACTACTATACTAAATCTAAATATGAATAACATTCCCTCCAAACAAGAAAGAATAAATCCAGAAGAAGTTGTAAAAGTTATTATATTTGCATGCTAAAAGAGTGAATCGTCAAAGATAGTATAGTTACTTTTTCTGGAATATTTTATTACAACTTCAAAAATTGCCTCGAATAACTTCACTTACCTAAAAGAGAAAAATAAAATAAATAAAATCTTCAAATGTAATAGGTACATAAAAAAAAATCACATAGATAATATAATGTACTTAAAATAAAACATCTATAGAGGAATTTCCGGCAATATGAAATACCATTTTATTTTAACTTGTAAGTCAACACAAAGAAATGAAATTACTAAAAATTTTGCACAGAACAAGTTTTGATTATACATACCTTAACATATTAGTAGTGTGTTTAAAGTGGAGTAAAAAACTACATTTAATATTTAGCCTTTAAAAAATTACCTTTTTCGGGTAATGCCCATCAGCTGGGGCAATAAAGAGAAGCATCATAAGTCATATTAAAATTGCAAGAAAAACTACGATTTAAAATAATAAATGCAATTATTTAATGAATAAATCTGAAGTACACTGAAAAAAAGTTAGTAAAAAACTGCCAATTTTGGCGCTAGTAACAAACTGTTTCATCTACAGAAAATACCTGCAATTTTTCATTAAAACAGTTTTTTCTGTAAAAAAACAGACTTTTTCTGTACAAATTACAAAATCCATTTTTTTATATAGAATAAGACATTTTCTTTAAAACAGTTTTTCTGCAAAAAATACAATTTTTTCTGTAAAAATTACATTTTTTTTACAATCTACATTTTTCGTAAACCATCAGGTTTTTTAAAAAATTGCTTTAATTTTTAGTTTCGTCTTTAAACAATTGTCTAGCTGATTGTCTGGCTATTATTCGACAAACCATCTTGAAAAAAATAATAAATTCTCCACTCTTTAACAAGTAAATATAGAGGAAAATTGAGTAAAATAACAACAAATATAACATATGTAGACAAAAATATTTTATAATTAGTAAGAATTTTATAAAATTTACCTTCAAAAACGGCAAATAAGATTTCTATAATCGTTTAGACTCCCATTCTAATGTAGGGTAAATTGGGTGAGAATGCTTAGCTTTTGATTTAATTGTTTAAAAAATGCCTGTTGATTTTACTTGTTATTCATTGACTTCTTCTTAAAGTTTTCTCGCTTATGTATGATTTAAAAACCTATTTTATTTTACAGATATCATAAAAAACATCGAAAATTTTGTTCGGCATCTTACCGGTAGGTATGGGTAAGATGGCCAACGGAAAGTCCCCGATTAATGCTCCCTCACGTGAAGTAGCAGGATCCGGTGACCATTTATTTTTATGGTTTGTAGAAAGGGCAGGTACCAGTACTCTCTAAAAACATCGGATTTATTTCTCTGGTGTTTACACCAAGAATAATGTAGGCAAATATAGGGGAGAGGGGGGCACATTTCAATATGGGGCACCTTCCAACAGCTGGAATTTCTGACTTCTAATGCTCCACAATGATCGGACAATATGCAAGTCAATAAGCTTTTAGTATGCATAAATGATGACATTTAATTTTCAGTGATTTCTTTTTTACAACTGTACTGTAGTTCTGTGAAACAAGTTTTAACGCCTCAAAAGTAAAAAGCCAATTTTGATTTTGAAACAGTTTATCAACCAATAATCTTTTAATTAAGTGAGTGATATTTATTCACCTACTAGCTTATTTAATTCTGCTTCTAAATAAACTATCAATAAGTCACAAATCTTTTTCTAAGATCTTTGATAATACTTTAACTAAAATGCCTTCACGAGGGGCAGATTTCAGCAGAGCTGAGGGGGTACATTTCAACAGTGATGAAATGTGCTTCTTATCATTTTTTAATTAAGCAATTATAAAAACTGGTATGTAACCTTTTAGATCAACACTTAAGTCAAATTTAAAAGTTTAAGGATAATTTTACAGTTTGTCTAGATAAAGCATAATAAAACTATGTCAATAACTGACTCTTGTAAGCCTATTAATCAGGGTTTTCACATTTAAAATTGATACTGTTTTGAAATATTCTAAATTCTTCAAAAATTAAATATATATATATATATATATAATACACACACACACATATATATATATATATATATATATATATATATATATATATATATATGTGAATTTATTCAAAGAAATAGGTTTGTAATTCTTTTGAATTCACAGACCAATTGCGTTTTAATATGTCAATCGAGTTTTAACTAATTCTGTAATTTCAGCAGTGATCTCGATGAGGTGATAGTTTGTGCAGCCGCACCCTAGTCTATAGCAGGGAATGAAATGATATTAAAATAAAATTTCTCAACCAAATTTAAGCGGAGGAGCAGCACAAGTTGTATTTGCAATGACCATTTTCCATACATTTCAATTTAATTAAAAACAAAATAATGTACATAAAACCTAAAACAATCCACTATATTGTTACATCCACTACATTACTTTGCGAATAAAGTTCATTTTTTTTTAAATGTATGATATTTTTAGGAATTCTTCAACTGTTGAAATGTACCCCACCTCCCGTTGATAACTGCCCTCCTGGAAGGGCACATTTCAACAAAGTGTATGCTTCACTAAAAATGTAAAATTTGGTATTTTGTATTTGGCTAGAAATCATGGAAAAAATTGAGAGGATATATCAAATATGAAGTTAGTAAATAGCACTTAGCATTTTAGTTTTTAAAGCAGTATTACTTCACAATTAATTTTTTTGCAAAAAGTGTTGAAAAGTGCCCCTCTCTCCCCTAGAAGTCACGTAAAAGATTTTACACATTTGCCAGAAGGGTTAAAGTGAAAAAAAAAACCCGCAAATCGTAACTAACGAATCAATAAGATACCCTTTTCCTTACAACTGAGTGGCGCGGAGATTCCCTAAAGTGCGTGCGCATTTTAAAACTACATGATACAACATCTTATACATCGTAGCATCTCGCCTGAAATTACCGTATATTGTAAAAAAATAAAAAAAAAAATAAAAAAAAAAAATAAAAAAAAAAATTCTTGGTAAAATTATCAACAGTAATCATGAAATTAAGCCTGATTTATAAGATAAAAAATAAATTCTTTTTTGAAAAACTGTTTTTACTTTTATGAATACTCATTCTTTTAAAAATATATAGACCAACTCAACTCGACAGTAAAATTTACAATCACTTTCATGGTTTGCAATCAAATATACCCTATACATAATTTATTTTTAAAATATGATTTAAATAATGTCGATTATCTAATTCTAAATTTCATTCAAAATAGCGATTTAGCAAGGTTTGGACTGAAATATTTACAGGGCGTTTCTTCTAATCCATCATGATTAAGTAATTCGTTAACTTGCAGCTTTGAAAGTATAGTTCCAAATGAAGCAAATAAAAAATAATAGATGTTATTCTTTATCATATGAAAATCAATTTATATCCAACTGGTCATTTTTGGAAAAAGTTGATCACAAATTTGCTGCCTCGTCTTGGTATATACCACTAAGTTCTAGAGAGGTTTTAAATTAATATCTCGACTAATTACCGACAAAACTCTTCAAACATCATTGTTAACAATCCTTTAGATTGATTCAGAGTCGATAGATGCTTCCAGCCCCTTTAAACGTCCCCGCTGCTCGGCCGTAATTTAAGGATTGCGTGCAACAGAAAAATGAGATTTTCTCAAAAACCATGATAACGCGATAAATACTACCTACGATAACGTACGATAATCGCTATAATTTTCCTGCGAGGTTTAAATAAATTCCTATTGCCTCTCATTTTTTCATTATTTTAGTTTCAGTAAATCATGAAATAAGGTGAGGGGGGGGAGGGCGGAAATATTTTTGCAGTACATTTTCGAGAATATCTCTGTAAAAAAAAAACACATTTGCCAGAATCTTTATAAAAAATAAATAAATAAATAAATAAATAAATAAATAAATGAAAAAAAGATAGTTGTGAATGGTTAATAACATGTGGACCAACAGCCTTTATAACCTGGCATCTTTGAATGGTCTATGTAAAGACGGACAGACTGACACTAGTGATATTAGTTTCCATTTTTATTCTTTGAGTACCAAGACATAAACGCTCTTTTTTTTTCAGAATTTACTTACAATAAAAGGATATTCGCAGTAAGATGTTATCATACATTTTTCGGACTTTCAGCACTGCTGTATTTACACAAAATATAAAAGATGAAGCATAAACATGGCAGAAATTTTAGTTCAGCATTCGACACTTAAGCGAAAGAAGCTTTATCTCGGCGATGTCCATCCAGCCATTGTTTGTTTTGTCACTTAGTTTCTTTTTTTATTTCTCCGGCAAGACGTCGAATACATTTTATAGCGAAATATATAGATATATACTAAGACAAAAACTAAGAGAAAAAAAGAAGGAGAACTACAAGAACCTATTGTTTTTTCCGTTCGTTCCAAATCGGAAGAGACGTGTTTATTTTCCGGAGTTGACAACTCTATGGTTGAAGAAAAATATGGGTTTAATCTGAGGGATATTTCTGGAGACCTTAGCAAAAAAAAAAAAAAAATCAGTTTTTAAAGTGTTTCTTTGTTTCGAAATTGTTTTCAAGAAAAATCTTGTTCATGAATTTGTAGTATCTAGAGAATAGTAGTCTAATATTGATTTCGTAATGTATACTTAAACAAAATGAAGTATTACAACGTATGTTAAACTGAAAGTATTTTTCAAACTTATATTTAAACCTTATCCAATCGATTTTTTTAAGGAAAAAGTAATGTTATATATACAACAATAATACAAACACAAATGAAATGCATCTAAATTTCAAGCATCAAAAACCATAAATATACGGATTTAAAAAGTTTTTATTTATATATATTTTTTAATTTAGATGTTTATAATTTCTGTGTATAGAATTTTTGTTATTGTATTTTAGAGTTTTTAATCATTTATGACTATTTATTTAATCAGCTTTGTATTTGAATTCTCTAAGCGATAACATAAAATTCATACAACATACAGTAACAATTGATTAGAAATTAAAAACGAGTTGCTGCTGACGCATTTGTGAAATAACTAAGCTTGGTTCTACCAATTATAGAAAAAAAATATGAACTATAGTTTTAGAATATCTATTTTATCAAATTATAAATATTTCGGAATACTATTGCCTCTCTAGCATTTAATTTTTAATTCTTGAACATAGAAATAAAAAAGCAATAGACTATTCAAATTTCTTTGGAACAATTTTTCCTCTTTATTTCATTTATAACAAAATTTTACAAAAAAAAAAAAAAATCTCATTTAAGAAAATTCAAAAAACAATTCCCAATTTAGTTTTAAAAAGTTACAAATATAAAGACAAAATTTTAACAAAACTCGATAGAAAAATATCAAAATTTATATTTATATTACAAATAAAAAAATTGAATTACAAATAAAAAAATGAACACGGAACTGGCATATTAAAATCAGATACCTTAAATATCTACTTTATTTATAAATAAGATATGTACGTTAAAAACTCACTAACTTGCTCAATGGCACACGTAAAAAGAACTTTTATATGAACTGGTGCAAATAAAATTAATGATATATAAATATCGACGTTTCGAATTGCTTTTGCAGTCGTCTTCAGGATAAATATGATGTTGAGATATTTAAAAATCTAGAGACGAAGCTCCCAGTCGAGTCCTGATCAATTATATTAACCCATTTGCGATGGTAGAAAATTGGTGCAGAGGTGTTGCCTATTGATACCAATAAATTTTAGTAGTACTTTACGACATAATTAATTGCAGAATTTTTGAGTGTTTCTTAAGATGAAGAATACTATAAAAATGTAATGGTGTCAATAGGCTCCACCTCTGCGCCAATTTTTCACGTGTCATTTGCGCCGAAATTTTTGTTTTCTCAAAAATGTTATTAAAATAATTTGAAAATGCTGGAAATAAACAGGAAAAATACAAAAAAAATGTATTTTTTTGACAGTATGTAAACACACGAAATATGGGAATATAATAATATTTGTAAAAATATAATATAGATAATAATAACTTTTGCCTAAATTTATATAAAATAAGCTTTTAAATTGTATATTACTTACTATAATTAGTATTTTTATGAACAACTGAAAAAAATATTTATTTCAAGATAATCTAATAACATCAATGGTATTATTAATAATAAATTTAAAATAATCGTTATTGAGACTTGAAAACATTTAGTTTCATAATCATCTTGAAAAAGACTTTACATAAATAAGTATCCATTAAATGGATAAAAAGTGCGTATCCACCCGTGTCTAACGCCCTATATTTTGTACGGTACAAAAATGTATAAAAAATAAAATTGGACATATAATTTCACAATTAAAAAAAGTGTATTATAAGTCTACAGGTTAAAACCATTACTTTTTTATTTGCATTTTTGAAAAAAAAACTACAAATGAACTTACATTTTACATTTCGCC
Organism: Maratus speculifer; assembly: GCA_964019185.1. NCBI lineage: Eukaryota > Metazoa > Arthropoda > Arachnida > Araneae > Salticidae > Maratus > Maratus speculifer. Next base: position 362,467,679 of record OZ025290.1, on the reverse strand, counting down.
ATCTTAAAAAATGAAAAATCTATAAATTCCGAAAAAAAAAACCCATTCATATTTGAAAATAAATATCCATATTTTTGGGTAACAGATAAAAATATTTATAAAAAAAATATTTCATAAAATTTTTAAGTTATAAAAAAAAGAAGAAAATCATACCATTTTATAGAAATTCGTAGCGTCTGAAGCTTTCGAAGTTTATGTTTTTTAATCGTATAGATCTTAGTTATCAAATTTTATAGTCCAGCTGTCCTACATATGTAATTAAATAATTTATGTTTCTCAGAGTATTTTAATTTAATCTGTTAAACTCAATATTTCTAAATAAGATTCAGTTTATAAATAAGTAACATTCATAATAATTATTTTTCATGTTAGGTTACTATAACAAGCATACATTAATGATATTTAATAACTGATTATTAGTACACGCTAGAAAAGGCTTTATCGACAAAATGTAAACATAAAAGAGAAATACCCGGAAATAATTTTCGATGTTATTTCCTTCATACACGACATTTGGAGCGATATTACTTTTGTTGTCTATTATAATACAATATATAGTTAGGACACTAATTTCTTTCTTTCTGTTTTTTTTTTCTTTTTTTGTCTCGTTTGAAATAATGAATAAATAAATGAAGCAAACATTAAAAAGATTGGAAAGTTGTAAAACAATATTAATTATTATGTATTTCTAGAAGAAGGAAACAAAAACAAGTTCTTAATTTTGTATCTAGTTTACGATAGATATTGTATAAATTTGTCTATGTATTTATGACAAAATTTAGCAATGAACATCTAAAACAAACTTAATATAAATTGATTTGTAGCTTTGTTTGTACTGATATATATATATATATATATATATATATATATATATATATATATACAGGGTGATTCATAAAAGATGGGCAGAACTTTAAGGGGTTATAGTACACTTAAAGACAAATAATATTAAATTGGAGACTAAGGGTCCCAGACGTATTCCCAAGGAGATAGGGGGCATTAAAGTTTAGGGTCCGAAATTTCAAATGATTATAAAAAATGGAAAAATTGGTCATTCGTTTGCGGTTTTTGCAAAAAATTTTCTTTATGCCAGTATTTTCTTGAAATAAAATTTTAAAGTTCAATTTCAAAAAATGCCGATAGGGGGCGCTTTAGACTTTGGAGTAACAAACAACTATTTTTTAACGTTATTTTTTGTATTTCTTTAAATGATTTCGAAAGCTTAGACTTAAATTTTGATCTAAAAATCTGAGTCCTAACGAGTAGTTAAGTAGCGTAAACTGAAATTTGAAATTTGAAACCCTTCTCCCCCCAGAACAAAAATCAGTTATTCCCGATCTCTGTGTCATAGATTAGGCTCTAACTACTGCCGCGTTTTGCTAAAATTATTCTTTATGTCAGTATTTTCTTGAAAATAAATTTTAAAGAAAAGTTTCAAAAAATTCCGATAGAGGGCGCTTTAGACTTTGGAGTAACGAACAACTATTTTATACCGTTATTTTTGTGTCTCATTAAATGCTTTCTAAAGCTTAGACTTAAACTTAAATTTTCAGCTCAAAATCTGAATCGCTGAGCGTGGTTCAATAGCGAGGGGAGGGGGTTCAAACTTCAACTTCTGAACATAGTTCAGTTTGCACTACTTAACCATGCCCAACGATTCTGTGCTGTGATACGAGGCAAAAATACAACTTTCGTCAAGGACTGCATAGTCGGAATTCACTCATAAAGGCACTGGCACAGTTGGAAACGTCGCTCATGCAAACGTTAAAGCTCCATTCCTAACGCTAGTCACCGGGTGAAGAAGGAGACAGAAAGTATGCAAATGTCAAATGGGGAAGAAGAAGAACACGTATGCAAAATTTCGACACGATTCAGGCATAAAAACCACTGAACGGTGAGTCAAGTGTAAGTCGCTGTAGTAATGAATCGGAAGATGTTGCCCTTCACGAATAAGGAAAAACTGAGATGCATTTAATTTACGGAGCGGCAGATGGAAATGGTGCAGAGGCACAACGAATGTACGGAGAGCGATTTCCCAACAGGCGGTTGCCTAACCGCAAAACTTTCGAGCGCTTGCACAGACAGTTGTGTGAGACGGGATCATTTCTCGCTTCCCGGACGAATGCAGGTCGTGCAAAAATGGACGAATCAGTAGTTGTTGCAGAAGCCATTCTGGATCTAGTAGCGGCGCAGCCAAGTACAAGTACACGAACAGTGGCTAGGCAGGTGGATACCTCACAGTCCATGACTTGGAGGGTACTGAAGGATGAACATTTGCTCCCGTTTCATGTGCAACGAGTCCAGAAACTGTCTCCAGGGGATTATCCAAATCGTATTGAATTCGCCCGCTGGTTTCTGCAGCAGAACGCGCTAAATCCTCATTTTGGACGAACTGTGCTTTTCACCGATGAATGTACCTTCACACGTGAAGGTACATTTAACACACACAATGCACATGTATGGGCGGATGTCAATCCACATGCTACGTATCCACATGCTCATCAGAGACGCTTTTCCATCAATGTTTGGGCAGGAATCTTCGGAGACCACCTAATCGGACCGTACCTTCTTCCTGAACGCCTCAACGGTAAAACATACCTCACATTTCTGCAACATGTGCTACCAGACCTGTTAAACGTTGTTCCTCCACGCATCCGGCGGGTCATGTTCTTCCAGCACGATGGAGCGCCAGCCCATTACGTACGAGACGTCCGCAACTATCTGGACATCACATTTCCGAACAGATGGATTGGTCGAGGTGGTCCTGTTGCTTGGCCTGCTCGCTCGCCAGATCTTTCACCCCTCGATTTCTTTTTTTGGGGACAATTGAAGGCTCTTATGTATGAGACACCCATTGAATCCCCCGAGGAATTGGTCGCCAGACTTTCCGCCGCTGTAGGGGAAGTGCTCGAAAAGCCTGATGTTTTCGCGAATGTTCGCCGTTCCATTCTTCGCCGTTGTTCTGCGTGCATAACCTCTGGTGGTCACAATTTTGAACATTTATTGTAATTACATGTTAATAAATATGCTTTGGTAACATAATCCTAATTTGTGTCTTTTTACCTCGTATCACAGCACACAATGTGTGGACATGGTAAACTGAACTGTGCTCAGGAGTAGAAATTTCAAACCCCTCTCCCCAGAAACTTAACCACGTCTAACGATTCAGATTTTGGGCTGAAAATTTAAGTCTAAGCTTTAGAAAGCATTTAATGAGACACAAAAAATAACAGTATAAAATAGTTGTTCGTTACTCCAAAGTCTAAAGCGCCCTCTATCGGAATTTTTTGAAACTTTTCTTTAAAATTTATTTTCAAGAAAATACTGACATAAAGAATAATTTTAGCAAAACGCGGCAGTAGTTAGAGCCTAATCTACGACACAAAGATCGGGAATAACTGATTTTTGTTCTGGGGGGAGAAGGGTTTCAAATTTCAAATTTCAGTTTACGCTACTTAACTACTCGTTAGGACTCAGATTTTTAGATCAAAATTTAAGTTTAAGTCTAAGCTTTCGAAATCATTTAAAAAAATACAAAAAATAACGTTAAAAAATAGTTGTTTGTTACTCCAAAGTCTAAAGCGCCCCCTATCGGCATTTTTTGAAATTGAACTTTAAAATTTTATTTCAAGAAAATACTGGCATAAAGAAAATTTTTTGCAAAAACCGCAAACGAATCGACCAATTTTTCCATTTTTTATAATCATTTGAAATTTCGGACCCTAAACTTTAATGCCCCCTATCTCCTTGGGAATACATCTGGGACCCTTAGTCTCCAATTTAATATTATTTGTCTTTAAGTGTACTATAACCCCTTAAAGTTCTGCCCATCTTTTATGAATCACCCTGTATATATATATATAAATTATGTATAAATATTTTGTTCATAATGATCAGTCTGTGTTGTTTTTATTTATTTGTGTCAAATTATTAAAGTGTTATTTATTCAAATTAAAGGATTCAACTAGAGCAGATCTCTCCAAAGCGTCGCCCGCGGGCGCCATGGTGCTCTTTGCAGATTTTCTTGGTGCCTTTTTGAAGGTTTCCCATTGCTAGTCTTTTAATTTTTTAAAAATTTTAAATACATTTATTTTGTAAAGGATACTTTCTTTAATGTCCTTGATATTTTCATGAATGTTTTAAAAATATCTACTAGTGTATTTCACGTAACAACAATTATAATGCATGCAATGTATTAAAAGAAATGCACATGATTAGTTAAAAAAATCGAATCATGTGTTGTTACATTTCTTTACTAATTTATAGTTATGCTTTATGGAAATTATGGCAATTGCAATTAAAAAAAGAAATTTTTTTTTCAATTTACCGTTATTTTGATTTTTGATTTTGATTTTGATTTTATTTTTTAATATGGTATTCAGATCTATAGGGACATTATATCTCATTTGCATCTATATTTTGCTATCAATATTAAAAGATGGTTTTCTTGCATGTTTTGAGCCATATTAATAATGGCGCCCTTCATTGCTTACCAAAAGCTGAGATGCGCCCCTGTTTAGTAAAAGGTTGGACAGGTCTGAACTGGAGACTTCCGGGTTGCGTAATATATGTGCCGAAAATTTCTGAAAAAACCCCCCTCTAAAACTTTTTTTTTATATATTTTTGGTTTGTTCCCTAACAACACACACGTACACACAAAAGGAAAATAGCAATTATGTATTCTAATAAAGTTTTGGAATGTAATAAAAGCGATAGCTTCGTATTAGTTATACACCAAAACTTAACAGCTGAAGAAATGTTCAAAGATTTCGTCATTTACAGCAATAATTTTGCATGTGATGATTTCAGTGATTTAAGAGCTTAGTTCTATTAGATGTCTATTAAATTTTTGTTATAGTAATATTATTTCACATTTTATTTATTGATTCCAATGATGTTTTAATTTTGTTATGGAATGTAACTTGGAAGCTAATGATGAATTTTTTTATATTGTCTTAAGTACACGCGAGTTAATATATCGCAATCGGCTGCGCGCAATAAAGATTTTGTTCCCGAATTTCTGTTCAAAACTTGAATTAAAAACATAAAAATTCAGCAAATTGAAATACAGGCTTCTAAACAAACGGTATTTGAAAGAACATATTTTTTCCGATTTGGCAGCGTAAATTCGACTGTGGGGATTCTTTTTTGAAATTCGAAATGTTCCCCCTGAAAATGTGAAAATTTATACACATTAATGTGTAATTAGAAGTGCAATTTTCGCTAGAAGTGGAGTTTCCCCCCTCTTCCAGAACTGCACAAACCCTCCCCTTTCACTTCTGAAGAAAATGTCTGAATTGAATGCTGCAAATTCCGCAAATTATATACAAAATAGTGTGCATTATATTTACGTTAAATTGCAATAATCTTTAACGCACATTTTCCTCACTTACGTTTCCGGATTTACTCTCTTCCTTTTAAATACATCCCGAAATCTAAGCAGAATTTCATAACAATGTTTTAACTCTTCCTCATTTATTAAATTATGACAAAATGGAAGGTCTGTTCAACAAAGACCTCTGATAATGATTCGTTGCATATTTAAAATCTTCATCTTCCCCCTTCACACACCTTTCAGTTCCTACGTTGCCAATTCCTTTAGTAATAATTCAAACTAAATTTATTGTAAATATTTGTGCGTCCACCAAATTTCGCAAACACATTCTTTGTATATTGCATTTTAATTAGAACGTAGAGCTTTTGCGAAAATTTCAATCTCAATTAAGTGAGAGGAAATTAATTTAAAGAATGTATTTAACAAATCATAAATTAAAAGCTATACCTGGTATTATGTTATTGCGTATATGGGTGATAACACTCATAAACTAATAATAAAACTATAAAAAATATGTATATAAAAAGTAAAATTATTTTACCCATATTGAAAAGAGAATTCGCAATTAGGATTATGCACTTTTTAAACTTTCTGTCAAATCAGAAACAGTTAGAGCTTGATCGAAAATTCGGTTTTGTTTTCGTTTTCGACTCAAAATCTGAGAACATTCGGTGGAAATGCTACCGAAAATTCGGTCGGAACAAAACTCCAACAAAGCTATTATTATTCGAAATCAATATTTATAGTTATTAGTTATGACTGAAATAAAACGTGAGTGTTAATCATAAAGTAAGTAATGCCTAGAGAACTAAACATTGAAGGCGCAATGTTGGTGTTCATTAAAATCTGCAATCTTAACAACAATAGAATTTTCTTTCGTTTGAACCCCAGAAGTGTTTCGAATAATTTTTGAGAAATTTCTGGTATAACGACGATCATTTACAAAAATCAGTATAAAAAAATAAATCGAAATATTTATAATTAAAGCATTTTTGACTAGATGAAATTTGTATAATTAGAAAGTAGTCCTGTGTTATAGATGAATTAATTTCATAATTAAGTGTTTATGAATTTTATTTTATATGAAAATAAAACGTTTTTGACAAAGGCACTAAGTGCCATTTTAGACCACATGTATAATTAATTATTACATACAGGGTGTCCAGCAAATAACACCCTAATTTCAAAATTAAATTTCTCAAAAACAAAGTTCGATAGTAATATGCGGTAAACGGTTTTTTCATTAGGTAAGCTGTAAAAATCTTATACAGAAATTTCAAACAGTGAATATTTTGAAAAAAAATGCGTTTTGATTGCATAGAATGCTTTGATTTGACATTTTTCTTGTTTTAGATTGCCTGCAGAGAAATAATTTTTCAGCTTACAGTGCAATACTTTAAAGATTTTTCGAAGTAAATTTTTAGAATTTCGAAATTTCAAAAATTTAATTAAAAAAAACTATGAAATATGGCACTTTAAGCCGAAAAACACATTCTCTGGCAGCAGTCTAAAGCAAGAAAAATGTCAAATCAAAGCATTCTATGCAATCAGAACGCAATTTTTTCAAAATATTCACTGTTTGAAATTTCTGTATAAGATATTTACAGCTTAAGTAAAGAAAAAACCGTTCACCGCATATTACTATCGATCTTTGTTTTTGAGAAATTTAATTTTGAAATCAGGGTGTTATTTGCTGGACCTAATTTATATTTATGCGTATTTATATTTATGCGTGCATTAATTAGTTAAAATTTTTTCGGGTTATTTTCGTTTTCGCTTTCGGCAAAAATAGTACGGTAGCGAAGTTCTGTTAAGGTTTCGGTCTGTCCTTAGAAACAACTCACCGGAATAACTTTTTTTTAAAATTAAATATAGTTTTGGACAGTGTTGGATCAACATATGGAAAACGAAACCTTTAAGATGTATGAATGAAATTACATCATTGTAACTGATTGTCCTACTTTTCGAACTTTTTATTTTCCATTTGCATTGATAAAATATGCTTTTTTTTCTTCACTCTCGTTTTTTAACGTGTTTAAACAATTACAGAACAGGCACCTGAAGTGCTTCTCTACAATCACAGTTGCATTTCCGGTATGAAAACTTTTGGGTATTTTTTTTAATAAGATTAACACATTGTACACCGGGAAAAGTATAATTAATACCCTCTTTTTTAAATATTTACCTTGATAAGCGCTAATAAATTCAGTTTCAATGAACATCTGTTTATCCATTCTCTAATTCGAGTAAATATATTTGCATAGTTATATAAGGGTCGTTTCATGTTACGAGTGGGACAGTTTTTTTACATATTTCAGCTGCTTTAACAACGTTATTATATCCTCAAATTAAAACAACCATGCTAATATGAAAATCTGGAGGTTTTTTTTGTTATTTTAATACTTATGTTTTAACAACTTACATAGTCACTAATACTTATATAGGTATGCAATAGATATAGATATTTCTGTAAGTGCCGTGCGCAAGACATTTTGACATTTTCTCATGAAATGGTTCTGAAAAGGGAGGCTACTTAGGTCTATGATTTAAAATAAGACGATTTTCATTATCTATTATTATTATTATAAACGGGCATTTTACTAAGGTCTAGGGTTTAAAATGTGCAGATTTTTGAATCTATTAAAGAGTCATTCCATATTACATGTTCTTTATTACATATTACCGCTGTTTTAACAATGCTACTATATTCACAAATTAAAAAAACTATACTAATATGAAAATGTAGATTCTTTTGTTAATTTAAATGCATAGTTTATATTTTAACAACTGACAAATTAATAGATATAGGAATATAGGTGTTTATGGAAACATCACATTCGGGACATTTTGTTGGATTATCATGAATGGCAACAGTTGATATATGTTATTAAGCTTTGACATATTCACTGTTGATAATAGAAATTAACGCATATATAGTTTGTTCGCAGGGACATTAAAAAAATTCCGTTATTATATGGTGTATATTAGGGTGGAGCGAAAAAAATTTTTTTTGAAAATCAAAAACGGGTAGGTGCCAAAAGTTGCCTTTATACTAGTACATCAACTGCGAGAAATTTTACCGCTGAAAAAAAATGGCTTGAGTCTGCGCTTTTGCTCCAAAAATCGAAATTTTGGGTAAAATTTGTCATTTTTTGACATTTTTTCAAAAAAATTAAAAACTTCCTACAGAGCTGGTTAGTATTTAAAAGTGTTGCTTAGACCTTTATATTTATCTGCTTAACATATTTAAACTATAAAGCAATATCAGTAGTCTGTATAATTGGAGCAAATTTGACAACTTTTTGTGAAAAATCAGCGTTAACCTCTCTATTGGAGCATACAACGAAATGTTGTTTTGAATGCATTTCTTACCTAGCTGCTTTCAAAACTATTGTGTATATAACTCATAGAGGTGGTTGCATTATCCCACCCGTCTCAACCACCCAATCATCTAGGCCCAGTGTTTTATTTATGTATTGAATTGTTATTTTTTTTCCCGAAGACGAGTATAAATTTTCTATATATCAAAGTAATTTATCTCTTCTTTGTATTCACTGACTTTGGATGATTTGTATCATGCTGGTGTGACCTGCTGTACGTATATTTTTATACCATGTATATCAGAAGAGAAGCTGAGTAATGTATTGGGTATGTTCTTAATTGAACCTATTCAGCAGTCTATTATCTTCATTAAAATTTCATGCAATTAGCACATTATGATTGGAAGTTCTGTTATCACATAACATTCTTTCAATCAATTACATTTTATATGCAATGATTTGCTTAATAATTGATTGTATGAATTCAATTTCTAGTATGTCATCATTTATTGAACCTATTACATTGAATATATGCTGAGAAGTTAGCTGTTTAATATTATGACGATCATCACACAGGATTGCAAACAAAATTTGCGTGTAAAACAACAGTATTTCTAAAGAAGTTTTAGCATGCTTTATGTCGTTTCCTGTGTTGTTCCGTAGTCTAGTAATTTCTAATAAGATTTTAGATCTATGTTTCAGGTGTGTTGTACATTTGGTATAAAACATCCCGCAACATAAACTTGGATTACACATCTTGTGAGTGAACATATAGACGCTGATTGCCAATCTGTGCTTATATAAAGCGGAAAATTTTATTAACTTTATGAACTGTCTTTTGTGTGAGATGTTTTCTAAATTCCTATTCCCCATTCTTTCTGAGAAATAGCTTTCCTTATGAATTAGCTTTGCAATCTCCGACAGAAATTTCTAGTCTGTTCTGAGTATCTTTTTCTCAATTTGAGAAAATAATTTTTCAAAATTATTCTCTATTTTATAAAAAAAATTGCAATAGGAAGTGAATAGTACGTAGACAAAGATTTTCCTTATTGATGCAGTGAATCCATGTAGCTTAGAACGTTTTATATCGACTTCTCTAATAATTGACGCAGAGGAAATTCACTGGAGTTGAAGTAGCGAATGATTCAATATTATACACAATTCTAAGATTACCCCATGCAAAATGGTTCACAGTGACAAATAACAGTCTCCTAATTTTAAATGAGCACTTATAGTCGATTAGAATCCGTACATTTCCTCATAAAGTACTATGCATTATAAGTTTATGCCCAGGACATTTCACCATCAAATGTTGTCCATTCATAAAAAGGGGATCTAAAAGTTAATAGGAAATTACCTGGATACGAAAATACTTAGAAAACGGCATAAAACTAATGCAAAAAAAAGGGTTATTTACAACAGCGGTTGCTTTACACATGGAGAACAAATTTTCATTGCAATTCTCTCTGACGATCACCATCACATTAAACAGCTCGCTTCTCAACATATAAAAAATGCAAAAGTAGAATAAATGATGGCATACTTATAGTTGAAATATCTGAAATCATCTTTGAAGCAAATCATTATGTAAAAAAAATACAATTGATTGAAAAAATGTTGTGGTAACAGAACTTCCAATCACTATTCATCAACTGAATGTAAGTTTGATAAATATAATAGATGGCCGAATAGATCCCTTTAATAATATTCCCGTACATTACTCTGCTTGTTATTTTTTTTGTATAAACTGTAAAAGTATACATGAAGATAGTTACAGCAGCATGTGGATGCAAAGAACAGATGAACAAGATGGAAGCATCGAAAACATGCCAAATTTTTATAAAGAAAATCACAAATCAATGTATAAATAAAACACTGTACTAAGATGATCGAATAGTTGTGCCGGTTGGTATAGGAAATATAGCCATCTCCACGACGCATGTCCAAGGTAATTTTGAAAACAAGAGCTGTATTAAAAACAACAATTCGTTGTATGACCCAATAGAGTGGTAATACTGTTTTCTTACTAAAAGTTGTCTGTTTTGCTCCAGCTATAGGGAATAAACATATTGTTTTATAGTTTAAATATGTTAAGCAGATAAATATAAAGGTCTAAGCAACACTTTTAAATACTAACCAGCTCTGTAGAATTTTTTCAATTTTTTTGAAAAAATGTCAAAAAATGACAAATTTTACCCAAAATTTCGATTTTTGGAGCAAAAGCGCTGACTCAAGCCATTTTTTTTCAGCGGTAAAATTTCACGCAGTTGATGTACTAGTATAAAGGCAACTTTTGGCACCTACCCGTTTTTGATTTTCAAAAAAAAAATTTTTTCGCTCCACCCTAGTGTATATGGAAAAATTACTTGCAATGTATTTTAATGATGATACACTATCATTGACACACTGCAACTGATACAATAAAATACTCAGGTGCAAACACTGCAGGATTTATCTTTTTAGCTGTTGTATGTTTTTTTAAATTTAACTTTTCGTTTTCTTATTACATAGTGTGTATGAATTTAGATTCATTTAAAGCAGCACTCTCCAACCTCTTTCTTAGGCTTTTCTTTTTGGAGTACCCCATTTCTTATGTACGGTAGTTTCGACGGTAGAAGTATGCTCGTAAATAGAGCTTTTTATTTTTTTGTACTTTTGGGTAACATCGAAAAATATCTGTTAATTAAAAACAATGTAAAGAAAATTATGGCCTTATTTACACTGTAAAAAATTATGTAACGTTACTCCATAAAACTGGTGGTAACATGCTAATTCCAATTTTACAGTGTAATTTAATTAGGTAGATTTCGAAAGAAATACTAGCAATTGCAGTCCTTACCAAGGTACAACTTTTTATGTAATGATGCATTTTAAACCGATATAATTAGTGTAATATTACATATTAGTGTAATGTAACATCAGTTAGATTGGTTAAATTAAACTATAAAATGGTGGCAGCAAGGCTGTCAACAATTTTGTAAAGAAACATTACATTTTTTTAAATGTAATGTAAAATGGAGGCATATACCTAATGAATCCATTTTAAAATATCTTTTGTTTTGAACTCTCACTGAGAGAATTAAACAGCAAGAAGAGTTGATATGGTTCATTGCTGTAAAATTAGTACAAATACATCCAAAAACATTTGAAAGGTTCACTCTGATATAACGCATTTTCTTATGATCCGAAACCTTGAAGTTTCTTTATTTAGTAAATTTACCTGATTTCATTTTGGTACAACGTAATTTAGCTTAAACCAGTTCTAAACTCGAAAATTCTACTTAAATTCAACATGAAATCTAAACCGATACTGGCAGAAAAATTTAATCAACCCGAAATCCGAACGGAATTCAAAACACTTCAACTCAAACCTTATTCGAATTCTAAGTATTTAAGCACGAAAAGGAAATAAAAGAAAATACTACGTGTTAATACACTGATGAAAAATTCTGGAAAATTTAGCAAAAGTCTAATTTTATTAAAAATGAAAAACTACATGCCATGCGCTAAAAAAATGAAAAAAAAAACAATTCCATTATTTGCTAAAATGAATATTATTTTGTGTTTTTGAAATAAGTTTTCAAACCTAATTTCAGTTTTTTTAAATCAATTTCTGAAAACTTCATGAAAATATGTTTTTTTACACGAATATGTTGTATACATTCTTATGAAAATCCTAACAAAAATAATCATTTTTCACCAAATAGAAACAAACTGTAGTTTCGACAAAGAAAAAGCTCTTTATTTATTCAACATTATTTAGTTAAACGAACATTTTCTTTCTGTGAATGTAAATTCACACGCCTCCATTTTAAACAGTTCCAACAAAAGAAGACATTTAAAAATGCAAAAAAATAAAAATAAAAAAAGATAGTGAAAAAGAAACTTTGAAAACTCAATCTTTGTATTTTTCATTCGTCTCTATTCATAACTCGTTCAAAACTTAAATTACAGTTTTATAGATTTAATTTATTCCAAACTTTCTTCGCAAAAGATTCTGGGATTCCGCGCTGTGAAAAATGTTTTCACTTCCAGTTTTCTCATTACTTTCTACATTTTAATATCTTTGAAGTAGAAATTGGCAACTCTGAGAAACATGCAAATTTCCTCCTTTATGAGTGGTTGGCTCCAAAAGCTTTGAGTTTGTAAGCCTTTTTCAGGAAAAATTCACCGTTTAATTTTCTGCTCGAAGAACATTAAAGTGGGTAACTTGTAGAGCTTTACGTACGCTGTATTGAAATAAAAATGTGTGGTTAAAATATTTGGCGAAGAAAATGTTTCAAAATAACCTCTAAATAAATAAATAAAACACCCACACAGTGTAAATTATTTTCTTTGATAGTCTTTTGTTTAAAAAAAATCATTACATATAATTTTTTTTTTTTCGATTGTAATGTTTCTTAAAATATGAATAAAAATGGGCGCCATAAAAATAAATAGAAAGCATTTAACTTTGGAAAACTTCAATAGCATAAGTGATAATTTTTAGAACAATGGAATTATAGGGTTAGAACTTTGTATACAATAGCATAAACCTATAGAAGAAATAGCATAATCAATAATTTTTAGAAAAATGAAGTTATTTTAAAGTTGCGGAATTTTCTGCGCAACAGCATAAGTCTATAGAAGAAATAGCATAATCCATAACTTTTAGAGAAATAAGATCATTTTAGAGTTGCAGAATTTTCTGCCCATTGTGTGTGTGAATAGAAGAAAGTGTATAGAAGAAGTTACATAATCGATAATTATTAGAATAATGAAATTAATTTGAAATTGGAGAATTTTCTACACAATAGCATAAGTATATAGATATATTTTGTTTTATATGAAAATTAAAAAAAAAATTAGTCAAAGATACAGATTCACAACTTAGACCAAATTTATAATTTATTAATTAATATAATTAATTAATAAATTAAAATCGATGATTTATTAATTAATGCAATCAATTAATATTTATGTACATTTAATAAATGTGGTTAATTAATTAATAATTATGTATATTAACATACATTAATAAAAAAAATTGAAAATTTTAATTTTTGGCGGAAAATAAAAAGGTTCTCGAAATTTGGTTTCGGTCTTAAATAGTTTTGAAAGATTCTTGATTGTAGTACTATCACATTTATATTGTCAAGCTAATTTCTGTGTTACGTTATCGATAAAACTGATACTTATCCCATCACGTTATTCAACGCGAAAACTTTAGTCGGATATGATATTCCTCAATAATCTGTCTGGAACTGATGGCACTGAAGGTAAATCAGGCTTATGTTGAATACCATATGAGCATTCGACAGAAATTTTTGCTCTTAGCAGACAAATCAGGTAGATTGAGGCATACGATCATCAATCATAATTTCATAAGGCGATATTTATTCATAACTTTGTTCCCCAACTTCCTAAAAATGTATAATTGGAGTTTTGAGATAGCTTATGTAACGAAAAACATGAATCTTTAGTAAACTCACTTCTATTGAAAAGGCATGTCTGATTGAATGGTCGAAATTATCGCGTTACAAGAGAGTCAAGAGAGACAGCTGGGTGGGAAGGACTATCAATAGCTTAAACACTTACAAGCCCCACTAGCGGAATATATCTAAAGGACCCGTAGGAAAAGCTGATTGTGAATGTAAATATTAAGTACATTATGAATACAATATATTCACTATGAGAAACCTTATTTTTGGGTTTCCCGAGAAAAATTAAGATTTTTATAATTAATAAAATAATGAGATTATAGATTATAGGATTTTTAAATTGTTGGAGCAGCAGAAGCTCAATTTCGCTGCAAAGCTGAGCGTTCTGCAAAAATGCATTCAAATACTTTATATGTATATGTATATTTATATGTATTTAATTACTAAAAATAATGCAAAATATCTTAAATAGGTAACTTAGTGAATAATTATGATATAATTATAAGACGAAAGTTCTATTGTTCATGCAATAGTTCATTTACGATACAATCTTTTTGTTAGTGGCTAAGATTTTTTTTAAATTAATGGTAACCGTGTTTTTATTAAGATAAGTCTTCTTCATCATTTATAAAAGGCAAAACATTTTGAAACAAATGATGTTTGTTTTCTAAAAGTTTGACTCATTCAATTATCTTTTAATAAAAAGATGGTTTCGATGAAACCACAGACAACCACTGTGACAAAGAAATTGTTGAAGACCTTCTTATATGATAATACGATGTAAGGGTGCAGTTCAAAATATAATACAGTGACTCTCTGGCCAATTTCATATAACGGAGAAGAAATCCTATAAAATTTATATTGATAAGATGAAAAAGGGCCGTGGTTGGTGACAAACAAAAAAAGATTTCTATGTGGGAGGATTTTCTCTTACGAGATCGTTGCGGTTAAAGCATATGTGTACCGCCCTGTAGTACCATTGTCTTAGCTGAAATGCTATTTTGGAGGCAGAGAAGATTTTAAAAGCTTCTTGAAATAAGAAGGAGGTTTGAGAAAAAATAATATTTGGCAATCGTATGTATGGCTTTGGCTGCTACTGTTGCCAAAAAATAAGCCTGTTCATTTGCTTCGTACGAACCCATATCCACGAACCCATTTAAAGAAAATTTTGTTCTTGTATCTTGAAGTAATTTGATTATTTGTATTACAATATTATCGCGTTAGAAGTTGCGAAACTACCGTAGTCGCTATTTTTTCTGGTAGTTTCACCGTAACGAACTACATTTTGAAAATTTAAGGGAAGCTAGTTTTGCAGTACAAAAAATCAGTAGTTTCTAGCGAGGATTGGCGTTACTTTTACATTAATTCAGGTTTAAAGGAAAAGGTGCCATCTTCAAATCACGTGATCACAATTTGCTTCTTTATTTCAAAATATCTCCTATGGAACAATTTATGGATACCAGTGACAGATTATTAAAAGAATGGTAAGTACAATTTGTACGATGTGCATGATAATGCATAAAAATGTTATTAGAATAATAGGCTGCCGTTAAGTACTAGATTGTTAAGATAGTATTACAATATACTTGTATGTGTGAGTGCGTGACTATCTACTGACCAGTATCCGCTTATTTTATACATCTGATTGCAAAATCCATGAATTAAATCCATAAAAAAAGTCGAAATGTTTTATCTAACGTAAAACAACTTCGCATTTCTTGGTATATTTTTTTGTATTTTGAAGGTTTTTTTTCATCTATTTAAACCATGAAATAGAGTGAGTCATTTTGACTCTTTGTCTGTATAAAATGGATGAAGGTCATTAGGATGTGTGTGTGTGTGTGTGCGAAGGAGGGGGGATAAAGTTTTTATCTTGAATTTATGCTTAGAGGCTGGCCATATTCAGAATGAAAATCTAACTAATTTTTGATTAGGAGTCAAAATAACTCTCAATGCTCTCAGGGAAGGGGACAAAAATGTTCTTACATTTCGGAATTAAAAATTTGAATAAAACAAATCGTAAAAGTTATCTAATTTCATTCTAAGACGACTTTTGAATCATTTTAATTCATATTTTTCATCATTTTCATTCATATTTTTTGAATCAAACTAATACAAGGTAAAATAAAAATCATTTATTGTTTCTGTTTGAAATCGAAATTCAAGCACTTTCAAATTTTCCGTAAGAAAAAAGAAGAAACACAAACAAACCTGACATTAGATCTTAATCAGTTATTTTCAATTAACAGAAAATGGCGTTCGACAGCTGCATAAAAGAAAGTCGAAATCCTCACTTAAAGCTTTCGCCTAATATTCTTTATTCCTTTTATCAGAAAGCGGTATACTACTAACTAATGCAGCGTAGTATTCTATCTAAAGATACTAACGATAAACAACCTAAGAAGATTTGGCAAGCAAATGAGAACTTCCTCTCACAGCGGAAAAACGGAAAAAAAAGAGAGAGAGATTTCGGATTTCTTCCACTAAGTATTACATTATCTGAATCCGATCCTCAGCTAGTTCATTTCCAATTTGTCTTTTCCCTTTTTTTATTTTTTATTTTACCATGATAATTGGAATAAATAGATTTCTATTGCGTTAATCAAACCATCTTGGATATTACTCAAAATAATAAGGAAATGTGGTTGCTGCATTTGACGATAGATCAGTTCTTTCGTATAAACAAAAATAAGAAACTGATTGATTGTTTCGTGTTCCATTAAATAAAATATATCTTTACATTTAAGTAATTAATCTTATGCCTATGGGAAATATCAATGTCTTTTCTTATAAATGGCATAGCATAACTTTCATCAATGAGTTTATTTGTAAAATTAATGTTATGATGGAAATAATAAGGTAAAATAATTGAATAGTGAAAGCAAATTTTCTTAACGTATTAAAATACATTTTCAGTGTTATTAATATACATTATTTTTACTCTGTAAAAGACAAAATCTGTAATTCCACAGATGTAAAGTTACAGCAATTTTTATGCTTACTAAATTTTTATCTATATACTAAAGAAAAAAAAATGAAAATCAACAAAACTAAGTTTTCTAAAGCTACAGAAATCTTTAGCGTTACAAAAGAATCTACTAAAATTACAGTAACCTAACTAAAATTTTATCTGTAAACCGGATTACATAAATCTTTCTAAGCACACCCACTTTCTTAAAAAATTATTAACAATCTTAGATATTTTTTTTATTTACGATGCAAACGCGCATCTGTTACATGAATTTTTATTGTTGCCGTTACAGTAAAAGTTATTGGAATCCCAGTTTCCTAGAAATTTTTTTTCTTTACATTGTATACATACATTAATACTTATACTTTATATTGTATATATAATTTAATACTTATTAATATACACAAAGCTTGTGCGCAACAAGGAGTTTTCCAGGAGAAGTATCAGTATTTTTAAAAATAAAAATAAAGATTAAACGTATGAAATATCACCTTATTTAATCAGGAATTTTCTATGAGAAAATACTGGTATCGAAGAATTTACTGGTTGTAAAATTTCAAGAGGCGTACAAATCCTGCATACATTATCCATTTGATGTGTCTCTGTTTAGCATTCTATTTTGGATATTTTGAAATAGAATTACATAGCACATATATCTTAAGCAATTTCATAAAATAATAATAAGAAAATTGAAATTAGTTTTTAAAACGTGCAATTCGAACATTCAACATTAAATTGAATATTTTTAAAGAATGTGACCAGTGCGGGTGCTTTTTGTCAAACATTTGCGATTTATTGTAATAAATCCAAATAATTTGAAAGACTTGTGGAAGAACTAATAAAATAATTTGATTCGGGAATCTCTTTAGAAACCGAGCTTATTTCTCAATAAAGATCGATGATAGAAAAATAGTCGTGCGAGTTCTGATTCCGCCCGGATAACTGTAAATATTAATTTAACAACCCACTTCATCAAAAGATTTATTGAAAAACTCAAAACTACAAATTCTTACTTTTTTTGCACGAGTTTGGGGATTTTGTCAAGAACTTGCAATCAAACTTTCGAAGATACAAATATGTTGAATTGGGAGGATTTACTAAATTATTTTTTAATTGGTTTTATTGGGATTTTATTGAAATATATTTTTTAATTGATTAGTTAGTTCTTGATTAATATCTGGGCTTTGTGACAAATCGAGACTTGGTTGAGACCGTGGAACTATAATGAAAGAGGAACTGACATCCTTAAAATAGTGAAACATCTTCTTTAACCAATATCACGGAGCTTCATTACCTTCAGGGAAAACGTCCACCGGAAAATTTAATTAGAGAATATCTCATTTTTTAAACGCTTTATTAATGCAAAATTTCAGCGATAAATAATGGAGTTAAACAGCTACTCATTTTTACTGGCAGTAGTTCACTTGGCAGCATTAGGCTCTATGTTTCCACCATATTGTGACAGCCTAGACAACAGCACGTCAGTGACAGCAAAAAAGATTATAATATATGAATAAACTGACGCCACTAAAAACAAATAGAAAATTTTACCTTATTTAGAGGAAATATTTCCGTATATAAAGTGCTTAAAAAAGACGAAATTTCTAGGGTCTATTTAGATTTAAAAGTAGGCATTACTAGATCTCAAATACCTTCTGCACCTTGTATACCTTGTTTTTCAGAAGAACATTTTTAAAAGAAAAGAAAGAAATAACAATTACTTTGTTCTCAAAAATGTCTCAAATCTATTTTCAAACGATTCAAATATGTCCAAAAAGGTTTTTAAATGCCGTCAATAATTCTATAGATGACTCAGGAGAATAAATTCACCGAAATGCAAATGTCATGAATCTTTTGATGTTTGATGTTACATAAAAGTTGATATAACTCCTCTTATTACTTATAGATCAAACGACAGAAAATTCTGCATACATAAATGCATATGAAAGCATTTTAAGAGCTTTATAATGATAGGAGACATTCTGCTAAACGTGTTTACAAATTCATATACCTATGGCTATAACGTTACATTAAACACAAAATTTATAGTCAAACTGATAATTGTTCTTTTTCTGTTTCCGGTACCATTTTCAGAGTAGTATTTGGTTGCAATCCAATCTCAAAATTTTATTCTAGATTTTGAAAAATGTCTATTTTTTAGATTGAATCGAGATTTTTCTGTATTTATTCAAAATTTAATCAAAATTTCCTATATTTAATGAAGGTTTAATCTATTTTACGAACTTAAACTAAATTTTCTAAGTTTAATCTAGGTTTTTGTCTAGGTTCATCCTAGCTTTAAATTATTTTACCAGTTTTAATATAATTTCTAGTTTTAATACATTT
Organism: Maratus speculifer; assembly: GCA_964019185.1. Classification (NCBI taxonomy): domain Eukaryota; kingdom Metazoa; phylum Arthropoda; class Arachnida; order Araneae; family Salticidae; genus Maratus; species Maratus speculifer. Next base: position 362,448,287 of record OZ025290.1, on the reverse strand, counting down.
ACTAATTTCAATGTATGTTCAATATGTTTTCTATGTTAAAAGAGAAATTTCTATTAATTACATTATGAGACTTTCAACGATTTTCTGTAGTTAATCTAATTTTCGCCAAAATGCTAAAATTGCAAATCTCAAAACACATCGTGACATTCATTACTATACAAAAACCGATATAAATTTTCGTATCAGTCACAGATCAAACGACAGAAAATGCTGCATAAACAAATGCGTACATGCAGTTATTTTAAGCGCATTATAATGATGGGAGACCAATTCTACTGAATATATTTACAAATAAATTCTCTATGCATATCGATTGCATTTCTGCAGCGTAATATGAAACACAACGTTAATATACAAACCGATAATTATTCTCTTTCTGTTTCAGGAAACATATTTCAGACCAATGTATGAATGTAATCCTATCCTGAAAATGCTAATGATAAGCATCCGAAGAAATTTCAGCTAGCAAATTAGAATTTCCGTTCACTATGATAGATAAAAAAAAAGCCAAAAATTCCGGATTTCTCTTTCTAACAATACTATCTCTGAATACGAGCTCCAATTTGCTTTTATGTTTTCTTTTCTTTTCCGTCGATGTAATTGGGTATAATAGATTGTTAGAAACGTTAATCATAATGTCTTTTATGGTAGCAACAAAAGTCCAAATGTGGATAAAATACGAAATAAAATATATGTTAACATATGAAAATAATGCATATTTTTGCTATCGAAAGTTATAAGTCGATGAAAGTTAAAATTTTATTTCGATTTAAAACTGTCTTGCCTGGAAAAAAATTACAAAACAATGTTTTATTCTAAGGGAATAAATAAATAAGTAAATAAAAATGTTGCCTTATTAATATTAATGCAGTTAAGTTCATAAATTTGGTGTAATGTTTAGAAAATATCGAACACTTTTTATTTATTTTTTTAATTTCAGCGTCAGCGTACTCTTTGACTCTCCGATTCGAGCGCAATGCATCTGACAGGCATCTGTTTTGAAATCGTCATTAGTACATAATCAACTCAATCCCAACACGCTTAAAGTAATTAATAATATCCGTTAGAAATACAAAGTGAGAATTTTTGAAACTATGATTCAAAAAACTGCATTTAATATCCTTAGAAGAAGTAAATCATTAAGCAATTTAAGAGATATCCTTCAATAAGCATTTATAGCACATGTTGTGTCCGATCTAATGTTAACATAATAACCTCCAATGATTCTCATAATGAGATTATGATAAACCCATAAATTTTTTAAATACTCTTCGAATAGGTTTCACAAAAGACAATTAATTATAACCAAAATACCGAATAGTAAGATACGTAGATTCGTAAATAAGTATTTTTATCGATAAACATATTAACGCTCAATATAAAACAGTGCTTCCCAAACTTTTTCATTCATGTGTTTCTTTCTTAGACATTTCATTTTGAAAAGCATAAATACGCCCTCCCACCTTTCCTCCTCCAATCAACTAGATAACGCAAACATTTTTTTTATTAATACTCTTCTTATAAATCTATATATAATTTATATATTATATAATCTTGTTATAATCTTATTATAACGAACTTTTGTTTCCAAGTAAAAAATATCAATTGTTGAAATATTAAAACATTCATAGCTCTTAAATTGTTAGTTCATCCTTATGCTGCTTATTAAAAGTGGTTTATATTTACTATTCATGACTAAGTTATTACTTAAATCAAATAAATAAACATTAGTATTTCAGACAGTCGATTTGACGTCACAAATGGTCACAGTCTCAAAGGGTGGTCAAAAGAAGGCAACATTATTTCATGACATTATGACTCTCATTTGACTATCACTTTGTGATCTCACTCTGAAGTCAGAGAAGAACAATTTCTGTGAAATCAACAAACGGACAACATCGACTTCACAATGTCTTCAATGCAATTGATTTTTCACGCTATGTGACGACAAGGGGTACGGTAAAAGTTGATTTTAGGTCAAGTTGATTTTCCCATTTTACCCATATTTAGATCAGAATGATTTTAGGAGACATCGACTTTACAGTCTCTTGTAAAAGACTTATTTCTCACGTTACATTAATTTACAACATTACGACATTAATTTATTTATATGCTACGTGAGATCAATGAGTATAATAAAAATTGCTGTCAGTACAAAAGGATTTACCATTCTTCTAAAAATGCTATTAGTGCACTCGACTTCACACTATCTTGAATGTGATTCATTTCCCAATTTATGGGAAGACGATGGGTAGAAGGTGCTTTGAGTTCAAGCTGATTTTACATTTTAGTCAGATTGAGGCCAAAATGTTCTTAGGGCCCATCATACATCCTCCAATACGTAAACATACATTTATATGCAATATATGGGCACAGCATAAATTGTACATAGACGTTCACATAACAGTCCACGTGGTCAAATCTACATGCAGTAAAACACACAATGATCTCCGGGTATTATTCTTGCCATGTAAGCAGGCATCAAAACAAGACCAAAATTTTTTTCCTCGATAGTTTCTCAAATCGACAAAACACTGAAAGTTTCGGATAAAAATCCGTTTTAAATTATAGTCAAATTTGTTAGAATTCAGAATTTGAAATCTTAAGCTACTACTACATTTCATTCAGCATCAAAGAAACCTATATCATTTAATAAGATAAAAAATTATGAAATTTTGAACGTTTAGGAAACTTACTTCTTTATTTTTGTTATAGAAATTTATTCGTATTCGTTTCTGAAGTTTGCATAAACTCTTATTACCAATACTTTATAAAATATTAGAATATATCAGTTGTTATTAATTTATATGTTTAAAGGCAGATTTTCATTATTACATATTTATACATTCTGACACATTCCAGAAGCACCCTGACCATCAAAAATTAATAAAATTTACCTATCAGGTAATCTACATTTGACATATAAATTTTTCTCCTCCAAAATTTCTTTAGAAAAGACATTTAGAGATCTGTGTTGCATGAAATCAGGTTACCGGTCAAAAGTATCGTCCAGAAAGGTGAAAGGTCGTTCATCGTTTTGATCTTGAGCGATGTTCCGATTCCACTTTATGGCCCGGGACCAAGTCATTTATCGTCGTTAGTTTCCCCCACTGGACTGGATGTAAGTAGATGAATGATGGAAGGAACATCGGATACATATTGATTTTCTGGATTCTTGTCATCTTCAGAATTAGTCAGCCATTCATTCTTCATTTCTGTAAATCTTTCTGATGGCAGTTGAATTATTTCAAGCTCGATGAAGACTGAATATTTCGATTAGGAATGGTTACGATGGCATTATTTAATGAAAAAAGAAAAAATATTATATACTGAAAAGTAGTTTAACTGTATCATTAAGCAATTTATACCAGAGCTGTTTAAACTTGAACTGTTGTGACAGAAATTTTCACGTAACTAGTATGAAGCGATCTGAGACAGGAAGATCGAAAATTGAATAAAAGGATGATTGACTCATAGGATGAGGTGTTTTTGTACAAGACTATCATAATTAATATTCACCTATTTAAAAGTACCTGTTGATAGTACTAAAGTTCGAAACGACACAAAATTTCGGTAGTGTTTTTAGTTAAACTGAAAATTACAAGTTAAACTATAAAAATTGAAAAAAATCAGTGGTCTATGAGACAGATAATATTAGTTAAAGGTTAACCAGGCCGATTTTGATCGTATAATTTATAAGCAATGTTAAATCATTTCGAAACATTAAAAATAATAGTTATTTCTATGATTCTGAACTAAATTTAGATCTATTTACAATAAATAAATGGTTTGTAATAGGTTGTGGGAAAAATTTATTTTCAGTATTACATCGACTTTATAAAATATCACAATATATGAGTTAATATTAATTCATATCTTTAAATGCATATTTTTCCCTATTACACATTTATACATTATGACACCTTCAGAAGCACTGACCACTAAAAATTAATAAAATTCACCTTTCAGGTAATCTACATCTGACATATAAGTTTTCTCTTCAAAATTTCTTTAGAGAAGACATATAAAGATCTGTGTTGCATGAAATCAGGTTACCGGTCAAAAGTATCGTCCAGAAAGGTGAAAGGTCGTTCATCGTTTTGATCTTGAGCGATGTTCCGATGCCACTTAATGGCGCGGGACCAAGTCATTTATCGTCGTTAGTTTCCCCCCACTGCACTGGATGTAAGTAGATGAATGATGGAAGGAACATCGGATACATATTGCTTTTCTGGATTCTTGTCATCTTCAGAATTAGTCAGCTATTCATTCTTCATTTCTGTGAATCTTTCTGATGTGAGTTGAAATATTTCAACCTCGATGATGGTTGAATAATTCGATTAGAAATGATTGCAATGACATTATTTAAAAAAAAAACATACTGAAGAACAGTTTAAATGTATCAGTCGTGATTTATACCAGCGGCTTCGATCGCATAGCTTAGAAACAATGTTAAATTAGTTTGAAACATTTAAAATAACCGTTATTTCTATAATTCTGAGCTAAATTTAGATCTACTAACACTAAACAAATGATCCGTAATAATTTGCGGGTAAAATTATTTTTCATTATTATATGATTCGAGGCCTAAGCATATTTTTTACATCGCCATCTGTAGTTAACTTGAATTTACTATAGCAGAAAAATATTATGTATTTGTGAGACATATGTAACAGGAAGTGAATTTTAAAACTCATCTTTTCTGAAAACAAAATGTGTTTTCTCCGCTAATCTATTCTACTGGTAAATCTACACTGAAAAAAAAATACAATCTGCAAAAAGACTATTTTCTTCATGCATCTCTGGCAGTGAAATATTTTGGTTTGCAATGAAAACCAAAAGATGCCAAGAGGGAATTTTTCGCGATTCTTCTAAATTTGATTTTTTGGATCATGTGAGCTTTGAAACTCACGGTATCATATGATATATATATGTATATGAATGATGAAATCTAGCTATGCAACTTAAAAAAACTGAAATACGCAGTATAAAGAGATTTTATGTGCACTGCTGGACATTAAAATTGCAACAGCCGGAAAAAAATGATCTGATGAATGAGAGTATGGATTGTCAATCCGTAATAATCGCCCGTTACACTTGTCGAAAGACAACCACTGTCATGCGAATAAGGAATCAGTGGTTTGCTGAGGATTATATTGAACGGTAAGCAGGATCTCAACGTTCTCCGATGACTAACGACCAAGAGGGCAGACATATTGTGAGGTCGGCTCTACAAAACCGTACAACCACATAATGGACCATTAGTCAGTAAATGGGCATGTCTGTAGTATGCCCAATATCTGCTCGTATGGTGCGACGACGTTTGTGGCAGCGTAGACTGTCAGCAGGGCGATCATTACTGCAGCTTTCTATGAGAATCTAGCATAGAGAGTGTTGACGATTCTGGTGCGTCGGTCGATGGTGGTTTCATGGTCGTATACTTGTCTCTAGGCTCCGAGGTGATATCTCATTTCCTATATGCATTCAGTATCCGCATAGGGGCCCTACACCTGGTATAATGGTTTCGGCAGCCATCGGACATACAAAACGCACATTTCTCGTTTGGTTGAGCGGTAACTTGAACTCAGATCGGGGCTTTCCTGACATTTTACGTCCAGTGGTCTTCCGTGGTCCAAGGCCTGCCAAACTCATTATTCTTACAATATATATTGCAAAACCAAATGTTGCCCGCCGTTTTCTTTCTTTTTCGATACACACGGCTTACTGCCCTGGCTTGCACGGTCTCTAAATCTGTCATCCGTTGAAAACATCTCGTCAGAGATTGCTGAGAAGCTGGCCTGCCACCCCACTTCAGATAATACGGTTGATGAAGTGTGGTATAGACATGAAGCAGCATGGAAAGAGTTTCCCGTTTCTGACATCCAAGCCCTGTACGATTCTATGTCATTACCGGGTAAGGGTCATTTTTCTTCCTAGGGGATTCAGCTGTTTCTGCTATTTTTTCACCGATATAAAACACTAAACTGCTTATGAATTTAATCATTTTACTTTCATGCCATGCTGTTTTCGTACAATAAATATCTTTGTTTGTATTTTCTTTCTTTCATGGTGTTGCAACTTTAATGATCAGCAAAGAACTTACGGATTTCCTTCTGCTGATCTGATTTGAAGATATTATTTTCTTAGATGCAGTACACCGAATTTAGATAATTCAGTTATTTTTTGATTAAATGTGTTATGTACAGTGCATAGCAAAATCTCAAATAATAATCGATTACGCTTCCGTAAGAAGTATGAAACGAATTGTTGCAACTCAACTGTCACATATTACTTGTAATTTATCCTTAATTTAAAAACATAAAATTTTAAATTTTGCGCTAAACGCTTTGCATAATATATAATTTCAGAAAAATATTAACATTGTGCAAAAATATAGACACTTTGTATAGTTACAGAAAAACAACCTTGAATTAAAATTGAATTTTACCCCCATATTATTGCAAAAAGTGCAAAACTGCGACTTTACATGGAAAAAACTAAATCCTGCATCATTCAGGGATCTATTTCGTACAAATCACGTTCAACAACAGATCGACATTCATTAACATAGCGATATTGTCGAAAATTTGCGTAAACCTCTGGAGACAGGATACCGAAAAAATGCAAAAATTGATTTTCAAATTGCAATACCACGGAAAAGTTGCGAATTCGAGAGATTGAAAATCGAGTAAAAATAGAAATAAAATTGGTTTATATTTTCCGGTCGCGCATGCGCTTAAAGTTTGAGAATTGTTGAAAAATTCACATAATTACAATTTTTTTTTCTTTTTTTGAATTGGCATTTTTAGGAATTAATAGCTGAAACTCTTATGTATAATAATAACAGAACATAATCTTGAAATATTATTTAAATCCATCAACATCTTCCGGTTATGCATGCACTCTAAAGTTGTAAGGAGTTATTACACTTAAATATTGACAATTTAAGAAAGATGAAGGATTAGCGTTAAAATGTGATTCAGGCCCAGCTTTAGAGCAAATATGCGACCGGAAGATGTTGATACATTTAAGCACTAATTCAGCGATATATTTTGTTATTATAATACATAAGAATTCCAGCTATTACATTAGTAAAAGGAATAATTTAAAAAAAATTTAATAATGTGAATTTTTGAACATTTCGGCAAACTTTACAACGCATGCGCGACGGAAAGACCAATATTATTTCTTTTTTTTACCCAATTTTTAGTTTCTAGACTTCTTAACTTTTCCGCGAAATTCCGCATTGAAAATGAATTTTTACATTCTTTTGGTCTACCCTAACGTACAATCTAGCAATTGTACCCTGCAATTTTTTTTCCGAAAATATAATACACATAATTTGGGAGGAAAAGAGTTAATATTATTTTATTTTAACTTAAACAATCGTCGGTTTTGAAAGGCGACTTTGTTTACTACTGCTGTCTTACAACAGCAGTTTATATAAATTGATCTTATAATTTTTAAAATAAATGAATATTAAGTTAATTTTTTATGCCAAAGTTTTATTTATTATTTGAGTAGATTCACATCGTTATGGCTAAAAATTATTTCGTAAATTGCGTCAAATTAAAAAGGTTGGAATAACCCACAAGATTTTTTTTTTACAAAAATCAAAAGGAACATGTGGAAGGTATGTAATCTTCTGATTATTGGAGAAGTACCTATTATTCAATGTATATTTTTTACGTTCTAAATTTTTAAAACTAATTTTTACATGTTTAAAACTATGTATTCTATTATTTGAGTAAATATTTTATTTGAAATCTGAGTTGTTGAGATATAAAGAGAAAATAACAATAAAACATGATGGGGGAATAGAAAAATATTCAATAGATTCGTATGAAAGTAGATGTGGATTCTTTGCATTAACTGAACACAAAACATTCTGCCAGAATCTTCAGATATTTATGTATTATTTTTATTTCCATTAATGCTGCATTTTCCCTGGTGGTCATTTCCTTTACTGACCACTTTCTTTTCATCTGAGGACATCGGGATTAAGACTCAAGAATTCTCTTGTATCCGAGGGATAAAAGTGAGGCTTTGTTTCCATGGTTTCCTACGGTCAGGTTTACGTCACAAGATAAGATGTAGTACGCGATAAAGCGTCTTCAAGAAGAGTGACACAGCTGTTTTTTCTGCTATTTTATTTCTATTTGTCAGCCTATGTTCCTCCGGCTTAATATAAGCTGATATTTAATTTTTATTTTTTAAGATATGTGTAAAACTTTATTCGGAAGTTTTATATCTTTAGCAAACATCCAGTTAAATTTTTAAAACTTATTTTGACGTCTCTTTTCTCACTAATCTAGTCTACTTGAGATGCCATTTTGGCAAACAATGTTGAAAAAAATTCTTATAAATATATGGAAATATAGGATTTGTATTTCATTTTAAAGAGAAGAAAAAAAAAATTAAGAAGTATTTGTATTTACAAAATGTAATAACATTTAAAGCATTTACGAAAAGCATCATCAAACTTACATGGTGATTGTAAAAATGCAAGATGAAGCTTAAAAATATCCAATATTAAATATATCATACCGCTCTCCCATAAATAAAGTGACGCAACAAAACAATTCTATTTTTCACAGGAGGCGCAAAAATAGATTGGCATCTCCCCGTATACCATAAAACTGTAGAAATTAGCTCTATATACTCTGTATGTCTGCGTAAAAGAATACATAAAGGAGTAAAACACTTAAAAATCAAAACATTGAAGCGACAGGAAGAATTGAGTAAATTTTTCGTATCCCATTTTGCATCTCAACATGGTTGACAGAATTGCACATAATGTAAACTAGCAATCTACTAGATTATTACTGCTTATGACTCTTTTCTTGCAACGATAGACAAACCTTTTAGTGTAATAATAATACGCAAAAGTAAGGTTTCTTAGTTTTTCACATTCCATGCTGGTGAACGATATCATATATCAAAATATACTGCAGATGATGAATGTTAAATATTACTTAATCTTTTGTCATTGAACAACTTCGATAAGAAAGTGATTTGATTGTAAGGTTTATTTATTTAAAAATTAGACATCATAAGTATGCATTTCCAATACTAGCTTTAGTTTTCACATTGAAAAGAAATAAATAATAATCTTATCAAGGAAAAATCAAACCTTTAGAAGCAATTACTAGATCATGTGATTTCTTTGGCCACTTAGTTATGTACATTTCAGCTTTAGATTCAGTAATCCAAGGTCGACTAATCACGGTTCTGAAGTTATCGATGAATTCCAAATATTAACCGGACGGTTAGTTTCCCAATCTCTGTCTCAATTGGAAGTTAAGCGGAGGATTTAAGGTTTGGGGTGGTTACAGCAATAACTGTCCAAAGGGGTTTACGTGTTTCTAATATATGCTGGTTAAGTTCCATCTTAGAAATAATCTTACTTGAAACAAGAAAATGCAGCTCCAAACAACCGAGAGCCAATATCACATATTTCAGATCGTACGGTGATAAATGTTTTGGAAATGTAATGTACAAATACAATTTGCAAAACAAACTGACAAACATACTAACAATGATCATAGACATAGAAAGTGGTGTTAAAACCTTACATATATATGTATTCTGAGGTGTGACTATGTTGAACAAACAAGTAAAATCAAGGATAAAGCTATTTCAAGATATACGCTTCAGATTGTGAACAAGAAAAATGGAGTCCACAGGGTTACGAATAACAGTCAAATAAACCGAAAATTTCAAATGACAACTTCATTCGTAAATAACGAATATAAATAGAAAAGGCAGGGAAATTAAAAGTTTTATCGAAATTATAAGTTTTCCATGCAAATTTTAATTATTTTCCACAAACCATTATTTGCGCATAATGTTCTATGATTTGTGCTTGTGTGTAGTGTTGCCTCACGTAAATCAAAGCTCTAACTGCACTGGTCACCACTAATTTCTTCCAGTTTACTTCGTCATTTTTAAACGCAGACAATTTTGCCCATAGAAGCGAAGAAATTACTTTAAAATACTGATGCTCAGAAAATTTTGATCACTGATTTACTCGGAACGCCTTGCAACAATATTTGTGTGCTTAGTCTCTTTTTTGATATTATTTATTTACAATGTTGTTATTTGTGAGTGACCTACATTTTTGTCTTTCGTGTTATAAGTACTGTTCAAATGTCATTTATGGTTTTTCAATGAGCTGATCATTTGGGGATGAGAAAAATTTAGTGTTGTCATACGAAAATTTTGAAAATATATCAATATACCCATAACCGTGCAGGCTACATTGTTCTGTTTCATCAAAAGCTTGAATACATGCCTTTAAATCAATATATTTCACATTTCATTTTTGTTGATTAAACAAAGCGAATAGTAGGGGTTCTTATATTGGCCAATTTTTTTAATGACCGCCTGGTATTTAATCTGCTGATATGTTAAACGGGTTATGGCTCACCTTGGAAACCATGGCAACACGCCAGCCTTGGCGCGATCTCTTTAAAACTTTGTTTAATCGTTTGGCAACAGCCGAATTAGTTTGTTTTCGCTTGCTTTGTTGATATTCGAATGTCGAATGTTTTTTATGGTAAAAACCTCATTTTTGTTAGCTATTTCGACAGCTAAATATTATTGGTAGTAATAATGGTTATCACTTTAGCCATGTAAAAGAATAATGCATAGTATGGAATATAATTCGAGTGGTATTTGTCCACATTTTATTAGATTTTTTTTTTAGTAACTGACTATGGTGTCAGTCCTGATTCAAAGTTGTAAATATGTATATAAAGGAATGTTTTTATTAGACTTTTCGTATTATTTGACTATTTTTGCCTTTATATTAGAATTCGTTAAATATTACAGTCCACAGAATCGACAAAACGCATTATGAGAGTTCATCATTAAAATTCAAAACGCCACAATTAATTATTTATATTCCTTCTTTTGCCAGTTTATAAATCTCCCTGATTAAGACTAAAGTATAAAAAAGTTTACAATGACGTTTATAAAAAAATGAATGACATTTGTTTTATACATGGGATCGTTTAATTTCTGTATAATTTGCGGCAATCTGAGCAAATGATATATAAGCTAATGAAATACATTGTAGCAATCGATCATGTATTTTTTTTCTTATTATCTTTCTGAAATTTGATTAAAGTACATTTATATCGTTTTCTTAAAAATGGATTTTAAAAATATAACTTTGCACAAGGAAAAAAAAGTCTTTATGAAATAAAAATGGAGCATAAAAAAGTTTTTATGGGCTTCCTATATTGCACAAAAAGTAATTCTGGTAATCAGCAAATTGCATTATGATCTTGCTTCGAATTTACGATTCCCTGATGAGTAATTCCCTTGATTTAACGATAGATTGCGGGGGTTCAAAATTACATACGGTATTCTTTTCTATGTAATTAAATGAAAATTTTACTTTTTTTCCAGTTTTCATTTTTGTACTGACGTTTATTAAACCAGACATTTATTACATTGCTACCTCTAATTTATAAGTGATGTTATGTAATAGAACGTTTCAGTTAGAATACCCTTATTTCACATTTTTAACATCATATTTTGGTGCTTTAAATTTGATAAATTATCTTCAAGATCAATACCACGATATTTTTTACGGATTTGAACTAGAAGTTTTTTCAAACAAAAACGTGCGTTGGGAAAAAAAAGTTTAAAGATTACTGTGTTTACAAATTACACTACACTCCAACAGATTCCAAATGAATTTCCAAATCACCCATACTCATGCTTTTTTATTCAAGGACCGCAAACATATGCTTGCGATGCTATGCGGGCCACAACATACTTATATAATAATGTAAAAGGGGGGTAATTAAAATCGATAGCAAAATGGTGTAATAAAGTCATGTTTAATGTAATCAGTATTGGGCGTTTGTCACGAAAAATTGTTACAATAAATAAATAAATAAATAAATAAATAACACAAACAACAAATCTAAACAATATATTGAGAAATAGATTTTTTATTGCAGATGAGCAGAATTATGCATCAAAGATTGTTTTTTGAAAAAACAGGTATAAAACATTTAGTTTCTAATAATTTTCACGGCAAATGTTTAAACCTAATAAATATTATAAGTTATATCATAAATGTAAAATATAATAACATATCAACTCACCAATTCTAAGTTCTAAAGAAAAAAAAATTAATCGTTTTCTCAATGCAAAAGGTTTTATTTAATATTGAAACATATGATACATTTCAAATTTAATTAATTTGGAATAATTTTTTTTTTATAACAGATGTAAATTTTTTTTTATTATTTTTGGGTGAAAAAAGTCCGGGGCAGGATTCGAACCAGGGATGTATTGGCTTAAGCCGCCAATGCTCTTCCAACTGAGCCATCCCGGACACGAACACTGGAGGACTATTTCACCCAATTAACCTCAACAATAACTTTATCTGGTCTGATACTCTGGATCAGTCAACAGAATAAATCGAAGGTCAAAATATGGAACTGCAGAAAATCGCTGCATACGAAATTACATTGGATTAATTTTAAACACGATTATTCAGTCGGTAAATTAGTTATAACAGATGTAAATTTTTCCATTTTTCATTTTTGGGTGAAAACGTCCGGGCCAGGATTCGAACCAGGTATGTATTGGCTGAATTTTGTTATTTGGCTGTATCTAAATTGTAATCTAATTGGCTGTATCTAAATTTTTTTTAGTCCTGAAGATAATGTATAATCCACATGCGTACAAATAGAACAAAAAGTAAAAAGAGTTTTTAAGAAAGGAAACGACCGGCATTTGAAATGGTTTAAGATAGTTATAAAATACTAGTAATTAAAAATAAAAGGACAGTTTCATTTTCTCATGGAAATACGTAACAGAAAAACGAAGGTCTTAAAAAAAAATTGTGCACATTTTAACTTTACAAATCGGGATTATCTATCATGTGTCTTGGGCCACACATAAAAGGTCGCCGGGCCATAGATTGAATATGGCTGGTCCAAAATGATATAAAATCACTTTTTTAATTTTATATGAATTATAAAATCACTTTGGCATGATTTAAATTACTAAAATATGTCATTAACCATAATCCATGTAGGTGTAACGGGAATAATATATTACGAAAATATATATGATGGTTAGAGGTGTACGTATTTATGTAATTTTGAACTCGCCTTAAAATGAAACAATTCGCAGATATAGCTTCCTTGTTAGAGACTGATTTAGTGTTTGGAGAATACCATTTGTATTTTCTTTAAAGCAAAAGAGGATTAACTACCACCCGGGCCCCTAGGCTTGACTTTCTGAGGCCCTCCTATCACTGCTTCAAAGAGGTATATACTGTAAAAATTAAAACACATGCTTGCTTCATTAACTCATAAATCATTGATGATAAAAATATAAATGATTACGACAAATAATTTCGCACATATTTTGTCTTTTGTATTAAACATTAATGCCCGACCAGTGTAAAAGAATATTTTCTTGTTCTTTATATTAGGAAAATTTTAGCATCGGGCCCTTTTCTTCTGGGCCCCTAGGCTTCAGCCTACTCAGCCTAATGGATAATCCGCCTCTGCTTTAAAGTTTATGTTCTGTTGGTCAGTGGAAATAATGTAGTACAAGAATCTATATAATGGTTAAGAATAAATTAAAAGAAGGGGTGAAGATGCAACAATTGATTCGAATAATTACGTGAGAGAAATGTATTTCCTGTGTCTAATTTTTATTTGTTTTAAAGCCAAAAATTTCATAAAGTAGTGGTCGCTACATCTGAAGACAGAATTTGCTTTCATTAAAGAAAGGAAATATTACATTACCAAAATTTGGATAAAAGGTTCTTGAAAGTCCTTTAAGCGTACGAACTCTGTAATATTTAACTTTTAAAATCTTTTTTAGATTCGTCAAACTTTATTAACTTTCCCCAAGTTATATATTTTCTTTCAAGGTAGTATTATAGATTCTAAAACGAAAAATACGAAAAAGTACATGGGATTCTGCAGCATTTCCCCTGGACGTTTTCCCAATCGCGGAAGGATTTAAGATACGTCTAGGCTTGTTACAATTCCAAGAGCTATTCACGAGGTGCAGACTGACCAGTCCGTTTATTGCACTTCAATTTGAAAAGATTCTGGGGTGGGGGTGATAAAACATTGTCCAGTGGGGATTAATGTACCGTTTGTTTCCATGGTATCCTCTGAGCTACACATGAGGTAGGATTTTCTTTGAGGGAACTTCTATAGGAATATATATGTATATATACAGGGGTTGGACAAAAATATGGAAACACCTTAAAAAACACGTTTCCTTGCCTAGTATTTTGTACGGTACCCGTTGTTATTCAAATCAGCTTGCAGTCTTCTCGGAATGGATAAATACAGTTTCTGTATGTTTGCCAAGGGAATATTGTACCATTATTCCTGCAAAATGGTGGCAAGTTCAGATAACGATGGTGGCGGTGGATAGCGAGAACGCACTTTCCGCTCCAATGTAGACTCGATAATATTCAAGTCTGATGACTTTGGTGGCCTGGGGAGATGCGAAAATTCATCCTCGTGCTCAGAAAACCAGTCCTGGACAATGTGAGCTGTGTGAACAGGGACGTTGTCGTCTTGGAAGATACCATCATCATTGGGGAACAAAGCTTGTACCACTGGATGGACTTGATCGGCCAAAATGTTCATATAAATCTGAGCAGTAATACGCCCTTACAAAGTTATCATGGGGCCAGAAGAGAACCACGATATGGCTGCCCAAACCATCACCGAACCCCCGCCATGTTTCACTCTTGGCAACAAGCAGTCTGTATTATAGGCTTGAGATGATGTTCTCCAGACGTAAACTCGGCCAGAAGTGGGGAATAATGTGAAAGAAGACCATATTACTCTCTTCCACTGCTCTATAGTCCAAACTTTATGACTTAAACACCACTTTTTCCTGTTACAGGCATTAGCATTACTGATGGATGGCTTTTCAATTGCAACACGGCCAGCAATTCCCTATTTATGAAGCTCCCTTCTAATTGTTTTGGTACTCACAGGATTTGGTAACACGACATTCATTTCAGCAGTAAATTTTGCAGCTGTGGACTGCTTATTTTTCGCGATAATCCTCCTTAATGATCGTCTGTCACGATCACTCAGCACACAATTTCGACCGCGCTGTGATTTAGCGGATGATGTTTTTTCCGCATTTCAAATATGCGGAATAAATCTTCGACACAGTTCCTCTTGAAACACTAAAAACTTCGGCTACTTTGCTTACGGAAACACCCACCATACGCGCGCCAACAATTTGTCCACGTTCGAAGTCTGTTAACTCTGACATAATGCAATGATAATCTCACATAACAGTGCTCCAAGAACGACTGAACGTTGCAACGATTTTACGAAGTTGTATAGGTGGCGTCAGTAGGCGAAAACTCCAGTGCCATCAACATAGTTCATTATAATCAATCTTTCTTTTCAAACATGCATTTCAAAAGGTGTTTCCATATTTTTGTCCAACCCCTGTATATAAAAGGAAGGTACGGACTGTCTTTTTCATGATAGATACAAGTGTTAAAGCTGAAATTTGGTGACAGAAAATCGAATATTTTTTTATAACAGTTCCTGTAATCGAAAAAAAAAGCTTACTTGTCCAGTTTTTCTACGAAAATTTATTGAAAAAAGTTGCAGTTGTCAGTGTGATGAAGAATTCAGAAGATTTTATTTGTTTTAGCACCTGAAATTTCATAATGCACTGGTCTACATCTGAAGATACAAAATTTACCTTAATTAAATAAAGAAAACATTAGATTACAAAAATTTTGTAAAAGGGTCTTGAAAGTCCTTTAAGCGTACAAAACCTGTAGTATTTAACTTTTTAAATTCGCTCTTCTCATTCGTCAATTTTTATGAACTTTCCCCATATTATATACTTTCTTTCAAGGTAGTATTATAGATTGTAGAAAAAGTACATATAATTTTACGGCATTTTCCTTGGATTTTTCCCAATCCCCGAAGGATTTAAGATACGTCTAGGCTTGTTACAATTCCAAGAGCTATTCTGAAGGTGTAGACTGACCAGTCCGTTTATGGCACTTCAATTTGAAAAGATTCTGGGGCGGGGGCGGTGAAACATTGTCCAGTGGGGATTAATGTACCATTTGTTTCCATGGTATCCTCTGAGCTACACATGAAGTAAGACTTTCTTCGAGGGAAATTCTATAGGAATAAAATAAAAGGAAGGTACGGAGTGTCTTTTTCAAGAAAGATACAGGTGTTAAAGCGAAAATTCTGTGACAGAAAATCGAATATTTCTTTATAGAATAACGGAAAAAACAGTTTATTTGTTTCATAAGACATATAATAGAGTGAATTGAGGTTTTATGTAGTACAAATACTGCTCTTGTAGTTATATTTAAAATAGAGCTTACATGTCAAGATTTTTATTAAATTATATTGATAAAAGTTATATGTATAATCGTTCAGTAATTTTTTATTTCAGTCTATCATAATATGTAATGGTTCACTGTTATTCTTTTAGAGCGATAAATGTGGTTTTGTATTAAAAAAAAACTATTCCTGTAGTTGAATAAAATAAATAGAGCTTACTCATCAATTTTTTTTTTTTACGAAAATTGATCGAAAACAGTTATATACAAAATATATCTTTTTTCAGTATATATTAGTATCTAATATTTCACTGTTATTGTCTTAGAGAAAGAAATGAAACTTTATGTATTACAGATACAGCTCTTATAGTTAAAAGAAGAAAAAAAGAGCTTATTTGTCTAGTTTATTTTTACGAAATTTTATTGATAAAAGGTACATGTATATCTATATCTATCTGTCTATCTATCTATCTATCTATCTATCTATCTATCTATCTATCTATCTATCTATCTATATATATATATATATAACCATTAGATAATACTACAAAACAACATCAATTTGTGGAAAAACGCGTTAATGACAAATTATATCAAACAGAGGAGTTGTCAAAAATTGGAATCATATTGGAAATGTTGTATTTAGTTCGTTATCAAGGGCAATGCTAAATAGCCACATTAATTGCGATTATATATATATATATATAGTACCTAATATTTCACTGTTACTGTTTTAAAGAGAAAAATAAGATTTCTTACAAATACTATTACTCAAGTTGAAAAAAACAGGGCTGACTTGCCAAGATTTTTATGAATATTTGTTAATATAAGTTGTATATATAACCGTTCAATACTTTTTTTTTTCAGTACATCATAGCTAACATTTAAGTGTTATTGTCTTAGAAGGAGAAATGTAATCTAAGCTGATTGAACAGCAGTAAAATTATATATATCAAAAAAAAATATTTATATAAAGCAACATGTTATATAACAAATTCTTAACCATGCAAGCAGAAAAAATAATCATTTATGAAATTTAATAAAAAATAAAACTTAACAAAATTATTTATCCATTAGTTATCTTTATAGTTAAACTAAAAAACTAATTGTCTTGGGTACTTTCTTTTGGCTTATAGAACGTTCCCATTGAGAGTTTATATTTTAATTTAAACTAATATATCAAAATTTAACAACTACAACAAAAATTATAGCTATGTTTTTACTTTTCAAAAATATTGGTATATTTCTAATTAAATCATGAGAAATTGTTTACTGTTACTTCAAAACTTCGCGCATTTATATTTTATTATTCATTCGAGTAATATTTTTCCCACTGAAAAATGGTGGTAACGTTTTTTTATTTTCCTTTTATATACATTTACTATAATATAAAATACTTGTCAATTGAAAAGAAAAATTCTACATATTTTAGCCCATTAAGACTAATGAGTTCTTCTAGTTATGGAAATTAATTAGAAATGACAAAAGATAAATATAGTTCCACAACTTAAAACTAAATATAATTTCAATATAATACTTATTTTCAAAAAAAAAAAAAATATATATATTCAAATATATTTCCCTAACAGACCTTATAATAATTATGTGAAATCATTCAGACCATTTAAATCACTTAAGGAAAAGTTGATCGTAAACAGTTTAAAATTACAGCAGTATAAAATATAAATTAAAAAATATAATCCTGATTTCACTTAAAAGAGTGATAAAAACAAAACCAGAATTCTGGTTCAATCCTTTAAAGCTTTCCCTAAAAATTTGTGTAAAGAAAAACTTAAATCTTAGTTCAACGTCTCACAATAAATTAATTTGTCAACCCTCCCCTGAATTATATAGTTCAAACTTTCATTAAAAAAATTCTTTTCGAAAAACTGAATCATAGTTCAATATTTCACCATAAAGTTAATTAAAAAAATTTTTGAATCATGGAATCTTTTACCATTAAGTTGGTTCAACAATTTACTACTATAATGATGCTTATGATAGCACCCCTAAATTTAACAAACTTAATAACAAACACTGAATAGTTTTGTTAGAGCTTGATAAATGCTAATCTCAATGTATCTTATTTTAATTTAAAAGTAGTAAAATATTAACTTTAACATAAAATTACATAGTTTTGTTGTAATTTAAGATTTTCATGTTAATTAAATAATTACAGTTTTTAATTTTTTTAATTTAAAATACATTTCCTTCATAAAGAGACAAAATACTCATTTTGTATAATAATTCAAAAATATATAATTTTATTTTATTTATTTTATTTTTTTTTATTTATTTTGTTTTTGTTGTTGTTGTTGAAAAGTGGCAAAATATATTCGTATTTTAAAAATTTACTATTTAAATAGTTTTTAATATTATTTCTAACATGTTATATTATATATAAAATGCAAAATGTATGTATGAGACACAATTTTAAAAGACTTATATTTAAACTTCAATCTTTTTTACAAATTAATTTTAACTTAAGCACTTCGCTATTTTTAGTTTAAACGGTAGTCCAGCATACTTACAGAAAAAAAAAACCCACTGAATATATTTTTTTCAAGATAAGAATTAATTTTTGCGAATAAATTTTTTTCTCAAAAGTCAAGTTCCATATTTGCATAAAAAGAGGAAAAGCTGCTGTTTTAAATTTCATAAACCGGAGTTTATTAGATTTTAAATTAGAGCACGCGTAACGCCGAAAATGTCTTTTTTAGAAAAATAAAAGAAAGAAAAGAAAAAAACTGCTCTTAAAATAGTTTTAAGTATAACAAGACTATTGAAAAATGTTAAGTAAAATAATTTTAGGATTTTTTAAAGTGCTTTATAGAAAACCTTTTGAAAGAAGTTTTTCAAAAAATGAATAAATAAAAAAATAGATATTTAAAAAAGAGCTGTAAGCCTGGTTACTGTGATAATATAACATAGAAAATACACAAATGCAGGTTAAAATGTTCTATACAAGGTGATTAAAAAAATGGGCAAAATTTTAATGTCTAGTAACTATTCCAAAAGAAACGTTTTTTGTCCAAAAATTTATAAGTAAAATTCAGTCATAAAGATAATTGAGAATAAATTAACTTTTAAAATGGAATAAAAAGAAAGATTTATCTTATATAAGTAAATGACCGATCAATTTTTTTAATAACATCATTTCTAAGAGAATCGGTTTTATAAAAGGCATCTCTAAATAATTGTGATTAGTTTTGAATCAAATAAGGTCTGGCACAAAGTATCCCCGAAATACTATTTTTCATTTTACCTTTATGAAACCTTAAACATTTTCTGTCAGAATAAAATGTTAAAAGAAAAAATGTGATCACACATGAGTTACGGGTTACTAAAGGTTATATTTTGATACTTACCTTATTTGTAACTTTTATCTAGATTGTTTAACTATAGAAAGTTTGGAGGGTTAAAATTTACACACGAAAACAATTGTTTACAAACTCATCCAGTGTTGCCACTAAAAAAATTTAAATTACCCCAAAGTATTTAAATATCTTGTAGTAGGGTATAAAATACTTCCCGAGGTCAAAAAATCCAAATAATTACCTGTTCACTACAAAGAATAAAAGCTTTTTTTATGGGATAGACCAAAGAAAGTCCGCAAGGGCCAAAACAGCCCCTGTTGTTGGTATTAGTAAAATTTGTCTGAAATGATGAAATATTCCAGCTTCTAAGTAGAAGAATGAAAATAATTAACCGTTATTACTTTTTTTTTTTACATTTGGAAAGCTTTAGTGGACAACGTGTAAAATATTTTTCTGGAAACAAGTAATTTTGACAAATTTTGAAAGAAAATTTGCGAACATATTGTTCGCGAATATATAATTTGCGAATACATTATTTGTGAAGAATTATGTTTTAGTAAGGAAGAACTCACATCGTAGATTAAGAAATTTAAGAAATGAAATTTAATAATTCTTTACTACGATATTTATATACTAGAATATAACCACCACATTTATATACCATGTTATAAGTCAAGAAACACAAAAGATAAGTAGTTGAATCTTGGAGCATGCCTTTTTTTATTGTTGTACTTTAATTTTGATTCAGCAAATCAAAAAAATAATGTATTTACTAATAAATATGTTTTTTTTAAGTTACATATATATTTTTTAAATTTTTAATTTCAATACTTTTAATTAAATTAATGTTAAAATTAAAATTAAAACTTATACATTTTTGTTATCTATGGGACAATTTTGAAATTCTGTTCACTATATGTTTTTGTTTATTTCCACGGGAAAATTTTTAAATTCTACAAACACTATTTCGAATTATAACAATTTTAAAGTACACAGTTTTTTTTCGCAAATTTTTAATTTTATTTTATTTTTAAATTTTGAGAAGTTTTATGAAGTAATTATATTTACAAATCATATGGTTAAACATCACAAAAAATTTCAGAATTTTAACTCGATAATGAAAAATTATTTTTAAATATGTCTAGGACTCCCCTTAAAATAGGATTGTTTAACGGTAGAAACTCTGTATACATATAAAATTAAATCTGTTTTAATCATCTCTAAATATTTATTTTTTTTATTATTATTGATAACCGCATTCGTCATTGAACACTGAACACCTCATTTAAAAACAGAAACGCTTTTGTATCGTGAACACGGCAGATTATCCTAATTTTATTATGAATATATCGTAGAAGAATAGGAATTTACGCACTTTAGAAAAACCAGAGATTCATTTATCAATGATGTAAAGAGGAGGATTAATTTATCAATAAATCATTTTCGTTCTTTTCATAATATTTATTACCCATTTTGAAAATGCATTTTTTGACATTTTTCAATTCATAATACTTGTTATTTATGATCATTAAACCGGCAATCCAATCAAAAACCCCTCGGTAACTCATTTATCTTTTGTAATATCATGAATTAATAGATTTCATTTAAATTAAATTAAAAATTTATTTTCAGATGTTTCTTCAATGACTGATACTGATGATTAATGAGATATTTCAGGAAAAACACGAATTTATGTTTTAGAATTTAATCTATTGCGTATACAAAAATAAATGAATAGATAAATAAGGAAATTAAAAAAAACTGTTTAAACAATTATTATTTTTTCTTATTCTGGAGGGAGAAATGTTTATGACTGCATAGCAAAATTTAAAAACAAATATATATATATATATATATATATATATATATATATATATATATATATACTCGAATTATTTCCACTGGTTAAAAAAAACACACAGTCATGGCAAGCGAGGGAAAAAACAAAATAAATAAATAAATATAGAAGATCCAATAATTAGTCATTGGCTGCTGTAAGTTCATTTATTTAATTCGTAATAATGAGAACGGGAAAAGTTCCTTTTGCAAAAATTCCATCATTATTTCAGCGAGCCGTCCTCATCGAAGAAGCAACCCAAGAATCTTCTCTCATCTCGAGACTTTCACCTTTTAAACTAAAAAGAAAGTTCTGGAACATTCTGTAACCTCAAACCACCATTCTTTTATGTAAACAGAATTCTTGTCCAGCTACGAGATTATTCTCCATAGACGATAAATTTATTTAAAAAAAAATATTATTTAACCAATTTATAATAGACTCAGAATTTCTTAGGCAGACGATTTTTATAAATGATTAATTTTAAGAGAAAAAGAAAAGAAATGAATTTATTAATATGCACACATCAAAGGTTGACTGAGGAAAAATAAATAAATAGATAAAATAAAATAATGATATTTTTTGAAAGGTATGGGTTTGGAATAAATTTAATAAGACTGTCTTAAAAAGGGTTGATAAGAACATAGAAGAAATTAATTTTATTTGGAATATTAAGAAATAAAGTTTAATTAAGAATATTTTTAATTTAGAGCCATCTTTTTAAATTTACGCATACTGGAATAATGTTTTTTAAGGCAAATTAAGAATTTATATCGTCTGCATAAGGATTAACAGATTAGATTTAGAAACAAGATTTTAATTTAATAATTTGAAGTAAGTACGGAACATTATTATAAGAAAATTAAGATAGTATAAAGGTTAGTTTTGGCGAAAAAATTTTAAATTTGTAATATTATCCCCCATCCCCAAAACTTTGTATGAAATTGATAGTTAAAAAAACTACAAGTTCAGACAACAGAAATATAATAATTTAGAAAAGTTAAATTTTGGAATAAAACTGTCAAACTCAGGAAGCCAAGAGATGGAAGAAAAGAAAATTAACGCAATATAAAAAAATTTAGCGATTAAAAAAAAATAGTTAAGAGAAAATTAATCTGAATTAAATTTAGGTAAGAGCATTTCCATGAAAGAAATACAATAATGTTACAAAATCACTTATTATTTGTAAGTGCATAGGAGATAATACATACAATAACAGTAAATAAGTTATAAATATTAATAAGCAAGAGATAAAAAATATAATAAAAACAATAAAAATTCGTTCTCATGGAAGTTTAAATAATTACAATGACTTAATGCATAGTTTATTTTAAATAAGTCCTTTAAACGAAAAAAGTCTTTCAATAGTATATATAAAAGATTCTTTTCCAATGTTCACTGAATACAGTCTCTTTAATTAAAGATCATCAAACCTAGTTTAATCTTTGGTTTTAATGTTATGTTGGATCCAACATCTTTCAATAATATATAAATTTTTCAATAATAAATAGCATCACTCTCAATATCAATAATAAATAATATAGAAAAATTTAAATAATAACAATAACAACAATGATAAGTAATAGTATAATAAGACTCCATATCCTAATATTTCTCAATAAGAGTACAATTAATACTAAACTTCATTATAGAAATCATAATAATAATAATAATAGTAAAACAAGAGTATAATCAAAAGAAAATATCACTATTTGTTTATTATTGATAGGGAAAATATTGGTTGAGGATAAAAATAATTACATAGCAACTAAATAATTTTCTTATCTTCTAATAGCATAAGAAAGTATTTTTTGCTAGCCGAAAGTATAAATAAAAAAAATCATAATAATTCCAAAATCCAAATAAAATTAAATCTAACTATTTAGAAAATGGACTCTCAACCAGTATTTCCTTACAATAATTCCTCTCTGATACTCTTTTACAAAATTGTCAAATTTGGTTATAAGTTTTCAAATGCCAAATGTAGAATAATGTTTTATCTACACATGGTTTATAAACTTTAATAATAAAATACAATAGGAATAAAGGGTGTCATTCTTAATTGAGAAATGGAAATAAAAATAGTGTGCTTTTTTGAAAAACTTTTAATATCTGTAATTTTCACAATCACTGAAAATCACATATTATGTTATACGTTTGAGTAGAATCATTAGATTTTATAACTGTTATAACATAAATATCTGCTGAATAAATATAATAATACTAATGTCAAATACATGAGTAAATATAGTTAAACTTAAACACCCTTAAAATTAATTTATCAACATCAATTTGAAAGCTTTTACAATCAAAGTGTTCACCTTATGCCTGCATAAGGAGCCCAATTTAACCCCAAAAACTCCCAAAACAAGTAATATTCTTGTAGGCCTCCAAGAACATACCTTCTGATGTTGAAAATTATGGTGATAAAATGTTTAAAGACTAAGAATTAAAACTTAATCTACTGTCTTGACTTTAGTTTAATCTAGTGATTGTGACTGTATCTGAGGTTTTGTTGGTTTTTTGGGTTGCTCATGAAACAGTTTAAAATCTTCTGGTGAAAAATAGGGTCTTAATTTAGAAACATGCACAATAATGGAATTCTGTCCTGTCTCATAATTAAATTTATCTATTTGATAAGTTACATCAGAAAGTTTATTTATAATTTTGTATGGTCCAGAGAAAGTAAGTTCTAATTTTCGAGTGTTAGGGTATTTAAATTCTTCATAAGTTACAGAGTCTTGTATTTTCAATGGGCATTCGACAAAATTTCGATCATAGAGTCTTTTACTTTTAAGGTGAAATTCATGAGTTCGCGCTTTCGCAGTTTTGAGGGCTTTGTCTACTGGTGGGTAATAGTTCTGTTTTAAAGGAGATTCATAAGGCAATTGACCATAAAATAAATAGGCAGGTGGGAATTTGGTGATAGAATGGGGCGTATTGTTGTATTCTTCGATGACTTGGTTTAATAATCTAGTCCAAGGTATTTTAGAAGAAGTGGAATTAACTTTACATTTAAGCCTGGTAACTATAGTCTGATTAACTCCCTCTACTTTTCCATTGGTCTGAGGATGATGTGCGGATGTAAAACGCTGTTGAACATGATGATTTCTAAGGAATTTCTTAAATCTTGGAGATCTGAAAGATTTATGCCTGTCACTAAGTATTTTTTGAGGTGCTTTGATATTGAAAATTTGTTTTAAACAGTTAGTGTATGTTTTAGTGGTAACATTTTTGGAGGGAAAAGCCCAAACAAATCTAGTTGCATAATCTATTATTATGTGTAAGAATTTTTTTGTTGAGTTGTAATAGTTAAATCCACCAACAGTATCAATAGAAAGACATTCAAAAGGTTGAACTGTTGCTGGCATAGCTTGTAATAAGCCGAATCTTTTCTGTTTGGGTTTTTTATTTTTCTGACAGGTATCGCAATGTTTAATTCTGTAATGTCTATTGTCATATTAGGCCAATAATAGTTGGGAGATATTAAATTAAGCATTTTTTGAATCCCTAAATGTCCAAAATTATCATGAGCAATATGGAGTAATTTTTCTCTTAATGACATTGGTACAACAATTTTTTGAATCCCTTTTCCTGAACTATAGTAATTCCATTCTCTTTTTTATATTTTTTGTCACAAACATTGTCTTTGTCTTGCATCTCTATAATTTCTTTCCTATCTAGCAATAAACTAATATGTTGATTAAAATGACAAATAGGATTTCGTGACAACATGTCTGCTTCGACATTTGGTGAGCCCTTTTCATATTTTATCTCATAATCAAACATACTAAGTTTGAGTGACCATCTAAAAAGCCTACCTCTCAAGTTTTTAACACTCTTTAACCAAACTAGAGATGCGTGGTCCGTATGAATTTTAAACTTGACACCATGAAAGTAATGATAGAATTTGTCAAGAGTATCTATAATAGCTAAACATTCTAATTCAGTTATGAAATAATTTTGTTCATAACCCTTCAAAATTCTAGAATGATAAGCAATAGGATGTAAGAAATTATCTTTATCAGGTTGTTTTAGAATGGCACCTACTGCTATCTGAGAGGCATCTACAAACATATGTAAAGGTAATTTAAGATCATAAATTTTGAGGATGGGTTTTGCAATTAAAGAATTTTTTAATTTTCCAAAAGACTCCTGGCACTCTGAGTTCCATTCCCATATTGTATCTTTTTTAAGTAATCGATTTAGAGGATATCTAATTTCAGCATATTTATTTATGAATTTATGGTAAACATTAATGGAACCTAGAAATCGTTGTAACTCTTTCACATTGGAAGGAGGTTTTAAATTTTTGATGGTTTCAATATTGGCATTTGCTGGTGTTATAGTTCCATTAGTGATTTCATAACCTAAGAAATGGATTTTATTTTGGCCTAATTTACACTTAGAAAGTTTAAGTTTAATGTTTTCTTGTTTGCAAATGTCCAAAATTGGAGCTAAATGGTTTAAATGTTCTTCAAAAGAGGAAGAGAAAATTATAATATCATCAAAATAGTGGCACGCAAAGTCGATTTTATATTTATTAAGGATCCTTCGAATGGTTCTATTGAATATGGGAGGGCCCGTTTTTATGCCAAAAGGGAGCACGAGCCACTCAAAAAGTCCAAAATTGGTTGCAAATGCTAATTTTTCTGTATCGGATGGATGTATTGGTATGTGCCAGTAGCCAGAGGCTAAATCCAAAGTTGAAAAATACTGAGCACTACTCAATTTATCTAAAATTCCATCGATACGGGGCAAGGGTTCTGCATCGTTTTTAATTATTGCGTTTAATTTTCTATACCCCACAAACACTCGAGTTAAGGCCGTAAGCTGGTTTCGTCACGGCCAAAAGGGGTTAAGGCCATTTGTTCAAAAACAATGCTGTATCGCAAGTGAGCCGCCGCTAATTGCGGCAGTCATCGCCGAGCCGTTAAAGGCTCGGCGATGACAGAACTGTTGCATTTACTTTGCCGGTAAACTCTTAATGGTCGGTTTCGGGCAAAAAAGTAATGGCCCTCCAACATCTAGAAAGCAGAGGGCTAATATAAACTGACCAGCATTTTTATTTTATGAGAGAAAATGTATATATTTTTGGTCTTTATTTCTTTCAAAAATTACTTTAAATCTGAGTTTTAATAAGGAGAGATTTATATTTAAAACAATAAAATAGATGACATATTTTATTTAGTTTGAAAATATTTATATAAAAAATAAAAATTGTGCTCAAAATGTATACAGAATTCCAAGTTTTTTCTTCACCGGCACACTGTTACATTCATTATTTATAAAAAGAAAGTTGGGAAAAAAATGAATAAATATTTAAACTATAGTAAAATAATTTAAAATAAATTTTAAAACAGAAAAACGCTTTTAGATTGTCTCTAAAGCAGTCCATGTCCACCCCCCTCCTCCCAATTACTTAGTCATGCAAAACTTTAGCATACATGCATAAAATAATTTTTAATCGTACATGCATAATATATTTCTAAAATTGTCGATATCTGTATTTCTAAAGTTGGCTTAGAAATACAATTAGTTTCACATTTTTTTTTTCTAGAAAAGATCATTCTAAAATTTGAAAAATGGTGTTATTAGAAAAAAAAAGAAAGAATGTATTTTGATTTATTTGCATCTGCAAGCGCGGATAGCTTTGCATGGATATATTTCAGTGGTCATACTGGAAATAATGAATATATTATTCAATTTATATTGATTTTAATAGCCAAAATAAACGGAACACAAATTTTTAAGAAATTGGAACAATACAAAGATTTAAATACAGTAAGATGCATTCATTGGAAATGCATATTATACAAAAAATTTACAAGATATTTACTGATAAATGTGAATTTTTTTATGTATATATTTTTTAATTCTATAAAAAGGTATTTGTTGCAAACAAAATGGATGAAATGGCATTTAAAATGTTTCAACAAGAATTTTTTGCTGAATGCGAGTCAGTAAAGAAAAAAGAAAAAAAGGGGGAGCATATAAACTGTTTCTAAAACGTAAATTTTTAATATGATTTCAAATATATATGCATTTTAAATAAAATTCCGGGGGGGGGGGAATTTAAAATTCTGATTTAAAGGAAAAAATAAAATTCCCTGTATCTGTTAAATTCCTAACATTTATATGTATTTATTTGCTTTATTATATTTTTACTAATAAAAAATATAGATAAAGCCATCTATTGTTTTTCATATGTCGGATAACCATCCCTTCCAAACAAAACTCATTAAAGATCAAAACACCATGTCGCCACAATAAACGATCCGACGAGTAACCGCAAAAAGTGGTCAGATCTGTTTGGGCCTTAGGAGAATACATGCTCTCCTTCAAGGTCAACAAGTACGGGGGGGGGGGAATTTTCCAAGAATTTTGGACGGTGTGCTGATAAGCAGATCATTTCAGTTAGACCGTCACATAAGGGAGAGAAAGCGTGTTTAACGAATGCTACCTTTAATTTGGATATTTTACCACAATATAGGTATGTTTTATTATGCTTATTCATTGAAGAATTATTAATTTATAATTCATTATAACCTCTTGAATTTTTTTTGCATCGACATTACGATTGATTCCGGAAACCTAATAGAAAGATAGGAAACATATTCATTTTTAAGACATACGTTTTTAAAAATGCAGTTGTATTTTAACAAATATAAAATAATATTTACTTTATACTCCACTATTCATCGCTTATTCGTTATTTTATAGTTTTGTATAAATTAGGAAAAGCAGCTAATTTAAAATTATATACTTTTAAGAATTTTTTTAAAAGTTTGAAAGTTAATCATATTTTCATATAACAATTGTTGTTTTCTACTGTGCATGTCATTAAAAATATTGCAAAAAATAAAATAGTTTAATTTAAATAAAGTTTACACTGATTCTTAAAGGTAAAATTTATTTTTCTTTTCATATATTAGAAGTGAGAAAGAGCGATTTCATGTGTCTTGTATAAAATTGTGCAAAATACCATTTAATAGATGTTTCTTTAACTTAAAAAAATTCTTTTTTGTAGAGGTTTGTTGAATTATTTTAGATAAAATAGCTATCGGTTTCATTTTAGATTCTTAAAATAGCTTCTTTAACGTTGTAAGTAACATGACTGTGAATGATGGTTTTTTCTTTTTTTTATTTTGAGCGAAAAAAATTAACAATTTTTCATCGAAAATATTTCATTCATTAAATAATTAAATAAAATTGTCAGATCATTCAAAATTTTGATACATTTTCAATTACTATAAATAATTCTCAGCTAATATGAAAAAATTAAAATAATATATTTTTTAAATAGCAAATATTATTGTTATATATATATATATATATATATATATATATTTGTAATGTTTGATTATTAAATTATTCGAATAAAATCTAAATGAAAATTCTTTTGTATATTAAAATGATGCAAAAAATATTCGACAGGTTTCATAATAATTCTTTAATGAATAAATATAATATATTGGTGACAGCCATTAACAGGCTACTTCATTCAAGCAAAACGATTCGTTCGGTAATATTAATCCTATAGAAGAAATCAATAAAGATATCTCTGTTACATTTTAATATTTTGAAACGATATTTTTCCTATCAGATAACTGAAATTAATCTGTACAAAGGCCGTTTTTTACTTTTTCTATTTTGTTTGCAGATATTTTTAATGAGAATGTTTTTACTTTCGGAACCGGTTACGAAAGTGAAAGCATCCTCAGAAAAAATCTACAATAAAAATCGAAAAAATAAAAAAATTGCCTACGAATCGATCTCAGCAATCTAATGCAACAGATAATAAACAAAATAAAATAAAATAAATAAATAATTTAAAAGTATTGGAATGCAACCGAGATATCTTTCTAAATACCTTCGGTAGGATCGGCATTATTTATTGGGTCTTTTCGCTTGGCTGAAGTAGCCTCTTAAGTCTAAAAACCAATGAAAATAAAAGAAAAAAAACCTAAAGCATTTGACTTAATACATGCATCACTAGCATAAATTCAAAATTTGTTCCATAAAAAATGTTTGTTGGAAGATTGTTTAAATTATAAAGTGTTTTTGCATAAAAAACAATATATTATTAATCATTAGGTACACTTTTCAAAAAAGTTATAAATTTACTTATCTTCAAATTTTTCAAAAATTTCCAAAACTTATAAGTTGAAAATGAATTTATTTGTTTATTATTTAATTATATGCTTTAAAAATTATTTTTAATTGCATTACATGTAAATTTTTAAAGCATATAATTAAATAAAAAACAAACAAATTCATTTTCAACTTATATGCTTTGGAAATTTTTGAAAATTTTGAAGATAAGTAAATTTATAACTTTTTTGAAAAGTGCACATAAAGATTATTAGTATATTTGTTTTACATGCAAAGACAGTTTATCATTTAAATAATCTTCCAGCAAATATTTGTTATAGAACAAATTTTGAATTCATGTTTAAATATTAATTTTTACAAACACAAATGGCTGGGTGAGGGGGATCTCCTGGCCAGCCTTTATTTTTAATGGCCTTTAAAAGAATAATTGTGGCCAGTTTGTGGCTGTCTGATATTTTTTATAAAAACGTTAATGGCACATTTGTGGGCAACTTCTTGTATTCATATCTTGCGGCCGCATTCTGGCCGGCGTGACAGTTTTTTGACGGAGCCGTTACGGCCAAAGATGGCGGGCCGTTATCAAACACTTTGGGCCACCGCTAACGATGCCTCTAGTGGCCCACCAGTTATGTGTTTGTTGGGTAGTCTATACATAATCGCGTTTTTTTACCTTCCTCTCTTTTCATAACTAGTGTAACAGGGGCAGAATAGGGGCTATTACTTTCCTTTATCAGTCCGGCTGTTAACAATGATTGAATTTGGTTTTTTATTTCTATTTCTTCTAGGGGAGATGTTCGGTCGGGCCTCAAAGATATAGATAGGTCTGAGTTTAGTATAATGCGTTGTGGTTCAATATTAATCCTACCCACATCATATTTATGCTTTGCAAAAATATCACTATAAATATGAACTAATTCCCTTAAATTTACATCTTTAATTAAATTTATTTCCCCAGTTAAATCTGAATCCGAATTATCGCGAAAATTTTGAAGAGTCATGGAACCTCTATAATCAGGATGCACATTAATTGCGTGATCATATTCAACACAGTCTTCATTTTTCATAATATTTTCACAAGTAGACTGTAACTCTATATCATGATTACTTACATTCAGTGTTTCATTATCATAATTATCTATTGCTACAGTATTACCAGTATTTAATTTCATATTTTTTTTATATTCTGAGGTTACAAATTCATTATCCCTGTTTTGTTGTACTTGGTCCATATTTACTGTATTGAAATGAAGGGATCTCTCATTATGTATGGATATACTGTTAGTTATAATTTTCCTTCCCTGCCTTACAATACAATTTTTACATTCTATGGTTAATTTAAATTTAGAACATTCTTTTAACCCCAAAATAGCATAATCCAAATTTGTATTGCATACTAAAAAGTTAACATATTTTTTAATTTTACCCACTTTTAGAAGAACACTACATTTTTTATTTATATGTAAAAATCCTTTTGCCTGACCAATGGTAACTGAGGGTATAGTCTCACTTTTAGCATTAGGTTTTTTAACAAATTTAAGTGGCAATATTGCAATAGTTGAGCCAGTATCTACAACACATGGCAAATTATAATTATTTGTACATCCATACACAATTAATTGCTAAACATTATGAGAATTATTTTGTGAGATATTTGGAAGGATATCAGAGGATGGTACCTCATTCCTAAAAATACATTCTCTTTCCCAATGAAAAGCATTACTCACAACCCTATTTGTGCATATCCTACAAGGTCTTGAAGAATATGAATTTTGAATATAATTATTTTGACAAACTCTAGGTCTTTGAAACTGAGATTGCCTTTGGGGAATCAAATTCCTAGGTGTATTATTGGGCCTAACTGGCTGAATCCAGGGCCTAGTTGGTTGAAAAGGTTGAAAATTTTGTCTAGCTAATGGTTGATTTATTACTTGGTTTGAAACTAGTGGGGTGGAAACTTCCACGAATTTTTTGACAACCCGGTACCATTGGGTGGTACTACTAGGAGGATTTATAACAATATTGTTTTTGAATTCTGGTTTTAAACCATCAGTTAAACTTTGTAATAGTATATTTTCACTAAGATGTAATTTCCTACCAATTTCCACTTTTTTACGAAAATAAGTTTCTAAATTGTCTAAATTATCTAATTTCAGATTTGAAAAATCAGAAAAACTCGGGAAGTCTAATTCAATGAGTCTTTCTATCAAAATTTTCTTAATTTGTTCATAATCCGTACAATTTAAGCAGTCATTGATATAAATTTTTTGCGCTTCCCTTTTCAAATATTGCGCAGTAAAATTAAATTTCCATTCTAGATTTTTCTGTTCCCTATCACATGTTTTGTCAAAATAAGTTAACCAAGACAAAATGTTCATTCCAGAACTCGTGTCAAACGGTACGAACTTAGGATCTTCCATCATTTTTTTATTCTTACTCATTAGAATTAATGAAGCACTTCTATTTTCTTTATTAAATCCTGATCGTAAAATCATTCGCAATAAATTTCAAAGTTAATGATTTCTATCAATTACATATTTTTTCAAAATTACTATATTTAGCTGCTAACTTTAACCAGAAATTTTATCTAATAAAACAGAAATTTTAAATATCATAGATATACCTTAAATTGGGATCAACTTTTAATTCTATTATTTTATAGATCATAAACAGATTCAAAAATTTTAATTATAGGTAATTCCTTACTTAAAATCACAAAATTTACCAAAAAAATTAATCATATTTATCAGTCAAAACTCTAACAACAGTTTTGGACAGTTCCATCTTTCTTACTGAATTTAAATAAATTATAAGAATCCGGGAACCAAAGCTCACTGTCACTAGAAAGTCTGACAAATAAAGGAAAAAACATAAATGTTAACTTAATTTTCAGCTCAAATGTTTAGTTGTAGGAACATTATCATGAAAATACTGTATTCTGAGAATAGTTCTTGATAACAAACAATATGAATAAATTAGAAAATGTACCTTTTAAAAAATAACTTGAGCTTCTAAGTTCTTTTATACTTCATTATTATTACGAACTTATCTTTAAACGTGCATAAAAATATCATAATAATCTTAATAAGTAACAGTAAATATCTTAAGAACATCATACTCCTCAATTAAATCCTTAAGAATAAAAATATTTCAATCTTCAACACATAATAATGATAATAAAAATACTCATCAATAGGTAAGTAAGTAAGATTCACAGATAAATAATCAAATAAATAAACCTGACAAACAGAGAATAAATAATCTACACAAATACAATAAAAGGATACACAAAATAATTAAATACATCTAAAAATAACTCACTAATAAGAAGAAATTCTCAAGAGGATCCCAGGGGAGACAAGAACCCCGAAAATTATCCAGGTAATTAGCAACCGACGTTCAGTTGTCCCTATAAGTTTTTATTTTCTTTTTCTTGTCATCACTACCAGTAATACTTAAAGTCAATGATCGCATATTTGGGCCGCAACAAGATGAATGTCAGTCGTCGTGGCGCTTCTATTCCTTATTAAATCCAATTCGAAATCACCAGGTCTAAAAAATTTATCATTATGACCAAAAATATCAAGCTTCAGGAATTCACGAGAAGTGAATTATCGGCGATTCACAAACCTATCACCATTTCGTTCCACAGCCCATTCCATTAGCAAGCTGAAAATACCATATAGACTGTCCTTCAATCGAACGTCGGCGATAGCATGCTTTTCTTCGTTCCATCGCAATTTTCTTTAAATATCATTCATTAAAAAGGCAGCACAGATAACTAATCCTGTCGGACTTTTCAATTAGTTGTGACGATTTAAGGAGAAACTCGAATTATTTCCACTGGTTAAAAAAAACACACAGTCATGGCAAGCGAGGGAAAAAACAAAATAAATAAATAAATGTAGAAGATCCAATAATTAGTCATTGGCTGCTGTAAGTTCATTTATTTAATTCATAATAATGAGAACGGGAAAAGCTCCTTTTGCAAAAATTCCATCATTATTTCAGCGTGCCGTCCTCATCGAAGAAGCAACCCAAGAATCTTCTCTCATCTCGAGACTTTCACCTTTTAAACTAAAAAGAAAGTTCTGGAACATTCTGTAACCTCAAACCATCATTATTTTATGTAAACAGAATTCTTGTCCAGCTACGAGATTATTCTCCACAGACGATAAATTTATTTAAAAAAAAATATTATTTAACCAATTTATAATAGACTCAGAATTTCTTAGGCAGACGATTTTTATAAATGATTAATTTTAAGAGAAAAAGAAAAGAAATGCATTTATTAATATGCACACATCAAAGGTTGACTGAGGAAAAATAAATAAATAGATAAAATAAAATAATGATATTTTTTGAAAGGTATGGGTTTGGAATAAATTTAATAAGACTGTCTTAAAAAGGGTTGATAAAAACATAGAAGAAATTAGTTTTATTTGGAATATTAAGAAATAAAGTTTAATTAAGAATATTTTTAATTTAGAGCCATCTTTTTAAATTTACGCATACTGGAATAATGTTTTTTAAGGCAAATTATCAATTTATATCGTCTGCATAAGGATTAACAGATTAGATTTATAAAAAAGATTTGAATTTAATAATTTGAAGTAAGTACGGAACATTATTATAAGAAAATTAAGATAGTATAAAGGTTAGTTTTGGCGAAAAATTTTTTAATTTGTAATATATATATATTTATATGTGTGTGTGTATGTATATATATAAGTATATATTTTTTTTTCACGTGAAAAGTATGCAAAAATCTATATGTGTTTTGCATTATTGTAAAAGATTCTAAATTTTATTTAATGAAAAAACATCATTCTTTAAGTTAAATGAACTTCTCATAATATTATTTAAGCATTTAAGTAGCAAGTCCTTTTTAGAATTCAATGTACTATCCACACTTTCTCCTACGCATTCATACTTCATTTTTATATTAATAAAACTAAATTGATTCATTAAATAAATATACTGCAACTGAATTCATAAAAATGTATTCATAAGATTTATAATATAGCACTAAACTTCCCTTTCACTAATTTCTACCCGCCAATGAAGTCTCAACTTTCAAATAAAAATCATTTCGTGTTGAGATACTTTACGAATTTTCTCATAAAGTCTCTTCGAGTGCAAATGATTAAAGCTTAAGTTATCATATTTCTTAGGACAAGAATATAATATGTGATTGAACTTCTCAATTTATCTAATTTTAGAAATTCCTATTCAGATGTTGAAAGTAGCGGATGTATTAATTCATTCATAAGTAGAGGAAATCGATAAAATACTCCAGCTATTTCATATTGAAAAGACGTGAAGACTGTGCTTATGGTATTTTTTTAAAAAATATATATTTGAAGCATAACTTGATAATATTCAGTTAACTATTATTATTAAAATACCCCATTTTTAACTCTCAAATTTTGTTAATTTTTTGCTTATACATGAGTATAAGCAGTAGATTTATTTTTTAATTAAATAAGTCAAACATTATTTAACGAAAACTTTCAACTGACTTCTAAAAGTCAGTTGAAAATCTTTGAAGCGTCCGAACGCAAGATTAAATTTATTGAAGACATTGAGAAGCTTAAGTTTGATTGTATTTGTCAATTGCCACATGTGGTAATTGAAACAATAATTTGAAATGGCGAGGATAATAAAATCGCCATCCTGTGATAGTTATGGATCATCAGCTAATTTTGCTTTTATCTTAAGAAGATTTTGCTGTTTAACCCTTAATCTTCGGGGTAAATGTAAAAACGTTGGGCAATTGTAAAGTGACCACAAACGCGCTAAAATCTATCTACAAAATAAGGTTTCCGGAAAAAATTATTATTGAGGAAAGAAATAATAACGGGACAAAAAAATATTTATATATATATAAATAATTAAATAATAAAATAAGATTGAATATCTAAATTAGCTAATTAAGAAAGCAAAAAATAATAAATATATAGATAATTATACAGCAAATAAAAAGTACACAATAAACTAAATATTTATTAATATACCTAATTAAAAGTAGCCAGTCCTTTTCTAATTCAATGTACTATCCACACTTTCTCCTCTACATTCATGTCTTTTTTAATATTGATAAATTTAAATTTATTCCCATTAAAAAAAAATATTTTTCTGCATAGATTATAAAAATGTATTTATAAGATTTATAATATTACAATTCCCTTCCACTAATTTCTACGCCGGCATTGAAGTCTCAATTTTCAAATAAAAATCATTTCGTGTTGAGATACTTCAAGAATTTTCTCATAAAGTCTCTTCGAGTGCAAATAATTAAAGCTTAAGTTATCAAATTTCTTAGGACAAGAATATAATATGTGATTGATTTTCTCAATTTATCTAATTTTAGAAAATCCTATTCAGATGTTGGAAGGAGCGGATATATTAATTCATTCATAAGTAGAGGAAATCGATAAAATATTCCAAATATTTCATATTGAAAAAACGTGAAGGCTGTGCTAAGGATATATTTTTTTAAATTATATATTTGAAGCATAAATTGATAATATTCAATTAACTATTCTTTAAAAATATCCCATTTTCAACTTCCAAATTTTGTCAATTTTTGATTTATACATGAGTATATACAGTAGATTTTTTAAAAATTACATAAGTCAAGCATTATTTTACGAAAATTCTGGTAGAAGCTACTTGAAAATCTTTGAAACGGATGAATGCAAGATTAAATTCATTGAAGACATTGAGAAGTTTTAGTTTGATTGTACTTGTCATTTGAAATGTGGTAATTGAAACAACAATTTGAAATGGTGAAGATAACTAAGTCATCATCCTGTGATATTAATGCATCATCAGCTAATTTTTCTCTTATCCTAAAACGATATTACTGTTTAACCCTTAATTTTCGGGGTAAATGTAAAAACGTGGGCCAATTGTAAAGTGACCACAATCGCGCTAAAATCCACCTACAAACTAAGGTTTCCAGAAAAATTGGATAAAAAGATATATATTTATAAATAATTAAATAATAAAATAAGATTTAATATCTAAATTAACTAATTAAGAAAGCCAAAAATGATAAATATATAGATAATTATACAACAAATAAAACGAGCACAATAAAATATTTATTTATCACTACATATCTAATTAAAAGTAGCTAGTCCTTTTCTAATTCAATGTACTATTTAGACTTTTTCCTACGCATTCATGTCATTTTTTTAATATTAATAAATTTAAATTGAATCATTAAATAAATATACTACAACATAATATATAAAAATGTATTCATAAGATTAATAATGTATACATAAAGTGACCACAATCGCGTTATTATCGATCTACAAAATAAGGTTTACAGAAAAATTGGATAAAAAAATATTTATATATAAATAATTAAATAATAAAATAAGATTTAATGTATAAATTAACTAATTAAGAAAGCCGAAAATGATAAATATATAGATAATAATACAGCAACTAAAACGAACACAATAAATTATTTATTTATTACTACACCAAATTAAAAGTAGCCAGTCCTTTTCTAATTCAATGTACTATCCAGACTTTCTCGCACGCATTCATGTCATTTTTTTAATATCAATAAATTTAAATTGATTCATTAAATAAATATACTGCAACTCAGTTCATAAAAATGTATTCACAAGATTTATAATATAGCACTAAATTTCCCTTCCACTAATTTCAACCGCGGCATTGAAATCTGAACTTTCAAATAAAAATCATTTCGTGTTGAGATACTTCAAGAATTTTCTCATAAAGTCTCTTCGAGTGCAAATGATTAAAGCTTAAGTTATCAAATTTCTTAGGACAAGAATATAATATGTGATTGAATTTCTCAATTTATCTAATTTTAGAAAATCCTATTCAGATATTGGAAATAGTGGATACTCATTCATAAAAGAGGAAATCGATAAATTACTCCAACTATTTCATATTGAAAAGACGT
This sequence comes from Maratus speculifer, assembly GCA_964019185.1. Taxonomy (NCBI): domain Eukaryota; kingdom Metazoa; phylum Arthropoda; class Arachnida; order Araneae; family Salticidae; genus Maratus; species Maratus speculifer. The sequence goes on along the minus strand of OZ025290.1, from coordinate 362,410,731 downwards.
AAAGACTGTGCTTACGATATTTTTTTTAAATTATATATTTGAAGCATAACTTGATAATATTCAATTAAATATTACTAATAAAATAATACTAATATTTTTTTTTTCTTTAACCATTTCAATTTGAATTATTCTAATTTTTATAAATTAAACTAAAATATTATGAGTTTCATATAAAAGGTATTTAGAATAAATACTATTTTTATCAGTTGTAAATATCCAAATGGAGGAAAAAAATCCGGGCCAAAATTCGAACCAGGGTGCTTTTAGAATGAAGCTTCCTGTCTCTAACATTTGGACAAACTGCGGACAAATCTGGAGGACCAATTCACCCAGCTAATTTTTAGCGTTAACAACATCTGGTCTGATATCTGAATCAGCGCAACAGGTTTATTCTGTTGAGCTGTTTTTTTTTTCAATTTTTTAAATTAATATCATCAAAGAAATCTTTCAATAATTTTGTAAGAAAATGCATTCATTTTGCACTAAAACTACAAAGAAAGTGCATGTTTTGGGAATACTGATAAATTTGAAATAAACGTGTTCCAAAATTTGTACATTTTACAAAATAGAACTGATATTGTGAGGGGCATTTTACAAAATACAAGTAAACAGTTGAAAAAACGTTTTATACAAACAATTCCATTTGCATATTTAAAATAATATATGCGCTTGCTATGGTGACTTTAGTACAGCATCTTATGTAAATAAATAAATAAATAAATAAATAAATTGTAAAATATCATGAAATCTTTTAAAATTCAGAATTTGAGTGATAATTAGACTTATGTTAGCAATTTGTTTCAAGACTAGCGACATAAATTGAAAAAAGACGTAAGTCAAGGTACATTTAAATAAACTAGTCGTTGGGGGCCACCGTAATACTTACCCATCATGTTTATACTACAAATAAAACATCGAAATAAAAATCGCTTAATGACGTAACGTAATGTGTTAAATCTAAATGAATGTGACATTTACGGTAAGCTATTATTGGGTTTTAATCATACACTTTGGCGATAGATAGTTTTTTAATAGACGAAATCAAATAATACCGAAGTGCGTAAAAGAAGCATCCTTATAACTCCAAAAATTTCAATTATATTAACCAACAATTTACTGCATTGGATTAATCGTCTCATTTAATATTGAAATATATCTTTGAATAGAAATTTGAATGAAATACAGGGTCATGAAAAATCGAAGAGTGTGAAAAATAGGATTACAAATAACTCGATAGCTAATTATCCGATTGGCTTCAGTTTTTATGCAAAATTTGTGTTATTTTATTGCCTTTAACGTCCATACCTTGAAATAAAAAATTTCGAAAGTTTTCATATACCTTTTATGAGAACGAATTTTTGGAGAGTCCGAAAAAAATAGTTCCGGATAATCGAGGTTACTGATATTCAACAGGCTTCGTGCCATTCTTACATACTAAGAACATACAAAATTTCAAGTCTCTATCTCAATTTCTTCGGGAGATAGAGCGGTTACAGACAGACAGACAGACACACAGACGGACGGACGGCAAAATATTTTTTCTAAAAATAAATTTTTCGAAATCTCCAGTGTCCAAAACGTGTAAATCCGTCAAAAAAATTTTCGATTTTCAAAACGATTGCAAGACTTACCCTATACTACGTATGATGGGTAAGTAACAAAAAAGGACGAGTAATAATAATTCTCCAAAATTTAATGAATATGTTCCATGGTATTTATACCTTATGATACATACATTTAAAATTAGCAAAAGATGCGTTTGGAATACAAGAATTTGGAATAAATAAATAAGTCGTTACGTTATAATTTATTGCTTTTGTAGTTCGTAAGTTCAAATCTTTAAGAAATGCGGATAAAATTTTCTATAAAATTTGAACCGATATATTATTTTTTCTCTTAGCAGTTCTTTGTAACAGCAGAATGAGTTTTATAAGCTTTTTCTAGTGTTTTTTTTTTATTTGTTGGTGATTGTAAAACGACTATCTCGTGTAAATTTCCTTTTATAGAACCAAAAATTGCTAAAAATAAAGTTTGAAAATCAAGAGAAAGTAAGTCTAGGTACTACTTTACTCGTAAAACCTATTCTAATAAAAAGAAGGCGCTTACGAAAAGAAAATTTATATTGCTCAATGTTCATAGTAGTTTCGGCGACACATATCATGTGTGCAATCTCAGCAACTTTAAATATCCTAAATTTGTATCAAGAAACTGCTTTTCTATATAGGTATATTTACTTTTTCGAAACAATGAGACATGAAGTACTTCGAATTACCAAGGCTCAATTGTGTATATTTCCATAAATAATTAGGTAATTTGCATATATCAAGTTCAAAAATCTCATTCAGTTTCACTTATTCAATAACTGAAAAATGTTCTTAAAACGCATCAAAAAGTTTTATTTGTGATGGGGTTTTTTAGAAACACTAAAGAACTTTTCTTGAAGAAGTACTTTTAGTTAATTTTTTGTTGAAGAAGGACTTTTAGTTAACTTTGTCACACCAGTTTCACTTACATTCTTTTCACTTATTTAATCCGTAATTGACAAAAATATAAGTTGAGGGGCGGGGGCTTCAATGCTTTTGTTGAGAACTGTTTGATAGCAAAATTCTGAAGAGTGATCTTCGCTTTATTTAATTGCAAAAATTTTTTAATTAAAAAAGACAATTTTTTTATTTTAATATAGTGATAGCTTGATAATTAATTTTTCATACGCATTTTTTATCTTTGTGTCAACGCATCATTAAATGGTAGTCAGTTTAAAAAAACTATAAATTTCTTACACAGACTTTTTTTGAATATCTTCAATAAAAAAAAAATGGAAATTAAAATATCTCACAAAATTTCTTTTAAAATTATGTCAATGCATCCGCTAACAAAAAAGGAAGGTAGAAATAGCAATAAACTGCGGAATGATGAATTTCGCGTAGCATAAACATATTTGTTTAACATAACTCATTCATGATGATCTGGAAATCAAGCGTGTTAAATTTATTGCATTAAGATTGCTTCATGAAATAGGAATTTATTTTTGGAGATACTGTTAAGATTGAAAAAAAAAATCCATAAATCCCTTTACCTTTTCATAATCTTTTATAAAATGGAATTGATGAATGAGCAACAATTAGCAAACATCTCATTTAGCACAATATTAAGGGTGTTAGTCAATTTTCGAATTTCACTCGCTATTGTTATGTGTATGAACGTAGGATGCATTCGTATATTTAAAATATATCTTTGGGAAATTAATATTTTAAACTCTTTTTGCTGTGTATTATTCTCAACCCCTAGAAGACGAGAAACCGTTATACGGGCTGCTTAAGGTGGTCAGATCCCGGGATTATTATCACTGGTAAATTTTTGTTGTTAAATTTGCCTAATTTAATCCGAGCATTTCTGCGATTCAATTAGCCAAAAATTTCTGCTTTAAAAAACTGGTGATAAAGGATTGAAAATCCCGCAAAAGACCCTTCGGGACGAGCATCTTTTAACGTTTAAAAATATTAAGCATCTTTTAACGAAGGAGTTAAAGGGGCTTTATTTCTTAGTTATTAAGGTAATGTTAAAATCTATGCTTGAACTGTGAGTAACATTTTAACATTTTATATAAAATTTAGCATATATTTTTGAAGTATTTCGACATCTAATAAAAAAAGAGGCTCTTTTTAAGAAGAGTATACAGGAAGAGAAATTAAAAATAATTATTTTCCGAGAAGATTTTTTAAATATATTAATGCATTGCACGCCCGTAGACATCCAATTAGCGAGAGGAATTCGGAAAATTAACTTATTTTTCTTTTGACACATGTAGTAATTATAATTTTGCAGTTACATTAATCAAAATAATTATGTCATTTCTTGCGTTTTTTATGATTTGATGATACGTTCAGACCGCTGACCAGGCTCACACCTGCCGGATTTCTCGGTTAAATGGTTTTTGTGCTTGGCTACAAGATGAGACCCACCTGATCACAGCATGGCGGCGGTCCATTTCACAAGCGCCCTTGTTGTCTCGATAGTGGCTTAACTTTTCTATGTTTGTTTTACTTTGTTGGCCGGTTGTTTAGATTTAATTAACTAGAAATGAGGAAAATCATCACAGAGCTCTCAACCTTAAGGGGGGTTTAACGTCTTTTTTTAAAAAATATATATTATTCAATTTCAGACTGATCTTTAAGGGTTCTGGTCACTTAGTTTCCGATGCGCGTTTGGTGCATAAAATATCTCTTCAGAAAATTAATATTTTAACTTTTTTTTTTTTTTTTGGTATTCCCTAAACAAAGGATGTCCCTTTTTTTCTTAGTTCTCAAAATATTTGAAAAATCTTTACTTGTTTAAATATTTTATGGTTTAAAAACTATTAAACTGGGAGTCAAATTTTACAACTTTCTATAAAATCAAGCGTAGCTTTTAGAAATATATTTTGTAAACTAAGAAAAAATAGATACCCATTAAGAAGAGTACACACAAAAAAGTAGAGTAAAATGGTAATTTCCTGGGGAGATATTTTGAGTATAAAAATCCACAACATCCATAGACTTAACATTACGTAAGGGAATTCGGAATCGGAGTTGACTATCACCCTTAATAAAATTTATAATCCTTCGCATGTTTTCAAATTTTACCAATCAGAACCTCAAATAATAAGATAATTTCGTACAATATGATATTTATGTTTTCAAGGTAATGGGGGGAGAGGGGGGGGTCCTATGAAAAAATGTTTGACATATCACAGTTTGACTCTATATCTCTCAAACACTTTTACGAAGTGGAAATGACATACATGGAACGATTCACAAAATTCTTATATTTTTATACATATATATATATATATTAAAACATATAAAAATACTTACACTTTACTATCAATCATATCTTGTATGAAAAAGGAAGTCGATATTAAAATATCCCCACGAAACCACTTAAAATTCAGAATTACGCCAAAGCATACGCTAATGAAAAAAGGAAAGAGCTTAAGCATGAAAAACAGCAATAAGCTGTGCAATGTTGAACTCCGCATTTTCATAACATACATCATGCGTGCGATCTGAACGGCGAACATTTTAAATCTGCCGCATTAAGCTCGTTTTCCTGTAATAACCCCGATCCACCAAAAAATTCTATTTCCCCTTCCACCATATTTTCCTTACCCAGAATGTTTAGAGCAATTGCGCTTTTATCTTTTTGATATGAATTTTTGAATGTCGTAAGGCCGTATAATAAATGTCTGAATGTAATATCGACGCATTTTCTCTTCGGATATATCTTATAAATTATAAAAACGCAATAAATGCAAATATTAAATAAGAATCCGTGTTTTCGCTTAAGGGAGGTAGGTACAATAACCGAAAAGATGTTTAATATCTCTTTGTGATATGAGGTCGGATGTATTAGAAATAATGGCAAACTGTGCAGTTTATCGAAAAATGTTTATGTCTTTTGGTTTTTTTCTTTCTCTTGCATTTCAAATTCATTTCGTTTTATTATTTTTTGCATTTTTATTCATTTTTAGGGCGAAAATTGCAAGGTCTGTATTTGTGAATTCGCTGTAAAATATTATTACATCTAAAAAATAAGCAAAAAAATATTGGTTTTGAAAAAAAAAATCTTGCATGTAATTGAAATTAAACACCCAAAAATTGTTTAGTACATGTGTGTATGTGTGATGTTGGAATAAAACTTTTTAATCTTTTATTTATCAGAGTTATAATGTACGAAAATTAAAGCAGTCAGAAACATAAATAAAAAATACGTGTCGCACTCGGGGACTGCCGCGGTAAAGCTATTGCATAGCATTTTTTATCAACTTATGCAATTATACTTATTTATTTATTTTTTATTTATGCAGTTTTTTTGTCTTTGATATAAATTCAAGTTAAACATTTTGAGCGTGATGAAGCTATGCAATACCTTAATAAATTACAAACAAAATTTGGCCGCGATACGAAAATTAGATCGCGAGTTATAAGCATTTTAAATTTTCCGAACCTCCCCGTGAGGGTCTCCTGTCACCAAAAGTAACACTGTCTCATAATAAATTGCCAAACAAAATTTGGCCGCACAACGAAAATTAGATCGCGAGTTATAAGCATTATAACATTTTCGACCCTCACCGTGGGGGGTCTCCTGTCACCAAAAGTAACACTGTCTCATAGTAAATTACCAAACAAAATTTGGCCGATCTACGAAAATTAGATCGCGAGTTATAAGCATTTTAAAATTTTCTGCCCTCTCCATGGGGGATCGCCTGTCACTAAATATTAACACAGTCTCATAATAAATTACCAAACAAAATTTGGCCGTGCTACAAAAATTAGATCGCGAGTTATTAGCACTTTAAATTTTTCGACCCTAACCATGGGGGATCTCCTGTCACCAAAAGTAACACTGTCTCATAATAAATTACCAAACAAAATTTGGCCGCGCTACGAAAATTAGATCGCGAGTTATAAGCATTTTAAATTTTTCGACCCTCACCGTGGGAGGTCTCCTGTCACCAAAAGTAACACTGTCTCATAATAAATTACCAAACAAAATTTGGCCGCACTACGAAAATTAGATCGCGAGTTATAAGCATTTTAAATTTTTCGACCTTCACCATGGAGGATCTCCTGTTACCAAAAGTAACACTGTCTCATAATAAATTACCAAACAAAATTTGGCCGCGCTACGAAAATTAGATCGCGAGTTATAAGCATTTTAAATTTTTCGACCCTCACCGTAAGGGATCTCCTGTCACTAAATATTAACACAGGCTCATAATAAATGACCAAACAAAATTTGGCCGCACTACGAAAATTAGATCGCGAGTTATAAGATTTTTAAATTTTTCGACCCTCACCGTGGGGGTCTCCTGTCATCAAAAGTAACACTGTCTCATAGTAAATTACCAAACAAAATTTGGCCGCGCTACGAAAATTAGATCGCGATTTATAAGCATTTTAAAATTTTCGACCCTAACCATGGGGGATCTCCTGTCACCAAAAGTAACACTGTCTTATAATAAATTACCAAACAAAGTTTGGCCGCGCTACGAAAATTAGATCGCGAGTTATAAGATTTTTAAATTTTTCGACCCTCACCGTGGGGGTCTCCTGTCACCAAAAGTAATACTGCCTCATAATAAATTACCAAACAAAATTTGGCCGCGCTACGAGAAATAGATCGCGAGTTACAAGCATTTTAAATTTTTGACCCTCACCGTGGGGGGGTCTCCTGTCACCAAAAGTAACACTGTCTTATAGTCAATTACCAAACAAAATTTGGCCGCGCTACGAAAATTAGATCGCTATTTATAAGCATTTTAAAATTTTCGACCCTCACCAGGAAGGGGGGGGGGTCTCCTTTCACCAAAAATTAACATTGTCTCATAATAGATTACCAAACAAAATTTGGCCGCGATACGAAAATTAGACCGCGAGTTATAAACATTTTAAATTTTTCGACCCTCACCGTGGGGGCGGGGTCTCCTGTCACCAAAAATTAACACTCTCTCATAATAAATTACCAAACAAAATTTGGCCGCGCTACGGAAATTAGATCGCGAGTTATAAGCATTTTAAAATTTTCGACCCTCACCATGGGGGGGGGGTGGTCTCCTTTCACCAAAAATTAACACTGTCTCATAATAAATTACCAAACAAAATTTGGCCGCGCTACGAAAATTAGACCGCGACTTATAAGCATTTTAACTTTTTCGACCCTCACCGTGGGGGTCTCCTGTCACCAAAAATTAACACTGTCTCATAATAAATTACCAAAGAAAATTTGGCCGCGCTACGAAAATTAGATCGCGAGTTATAAGCATTTAAATTTTTCGATCCTCACCATTGGGCGGGTCTCCACTCACCAAAAGCTACATAATCCTACCTTATTTTATCTTAAGACGATTCTTTTCTATTCACATTCTATCAGGAATTTTTATTATTGAAACTATAGATTTATAGTAACTGAAATAAGATATATAAGTTTGAGACTTGATATCCTCTAAATATCTGAAAAATACCGCGTCAATGTCTGCCGAAGTCTACCGATGGATACCATGCCGAAGTCTGCTGAAGTGAAACGACGGTAACCGAGTGTTAGGTTTTTTCGTTACGGATGTGTTAGGATATTTCTCGTTACGGAATTTTTAGATTCGGTCTCCGCGCTCAAAGCCCGCGATAAAAGCTATGCTACGCGACGCGATAATAGCTTAAAAAGCATAAATGCATAAATATAAATATGATTTTCAGCACAAAAAAGCATAACAATACTCGATTTTGACAAAGAAATACTGTTGCATAAAATTTACACTTTGTTATTACAAACTGATGTGTTATACAAACTTGTGTGATGTTGGGGAAAAAATCTTTTTAAGCGAGTTACAATGTACGAAAATAACAATAATCAGATACATCCGATAAAACAATATAAGTTTAACGTTTTCTTGTCTAAAAACAGAAATTTTTTAAAGTAAAAGTTGTAAATGTATATTCCTGATCTGAATTCGATGAAAAATGTTATTACACCCAAACATAGGTGAATAAATATCAATTTTTGAAAATGAAATATTCTTACACATAACTGAAACTGAACATTAGAATATTTGTTGCTATCAATGTATGTTAAATTACACTTATGTGACATCGGTTAAAATTGTTATGCTTTTAACACAGTTAAAATGTAGGACAATAAAAACAATTAAAAAAATGCAGCATAGCAACGTCATCTATTATATTATTTATACGCAAATTTAATCCATCTAACTTATGTAGAACCTAACAGAATATGAAATTCCGTGCATGAGCACTTGGTATATGATCTTCACTAATATCTTGTATCGATTTTTAAGGATTTTGATTATGTAATCTCAAAATACAACAAAGCAACGCCACCTGTTGAGCGAGCCTGTTGAGCATTGAGACCAAACCTAATCAGCAACACCTATGTCAAGCTCTAACTGAAACGGAAGTTTTATAAAAATTCAAGCATTAGTTCTTGAGATAGAGCTGCTACAAAATCATGAAAAATGCAGTATAGCAACACGCGATTTGCATGAAAACCTAATCAGCAACAACCTAATATCAATATGTAGCTGAATCTGGAGCTTCACAAGTTCTTGAGTTAAAACTATTCTGGAAATCGTTCAAAATGCCGCATAGCAGCGCTTCCTCTTGTGTGATTTACACCAAAAATTGATCAGCACCAATTCACATCTTGATTTAACTGAATCTAATATTTTATTAAATCCTGTGCATTAGTTCTTGAGTTAGTGCGCTTATAAAATTTTTGTCACATACATATGAATAGACATACAGACAAACTTACAGTCATACTTTTCTTAAAAGCAGTCAAATCGTGTTCAGGATCCTGTGAATGTTATAAACACGCCGAAATGTTTCATGAATCCAATACTTCTTATAAATGTAAAAGAAAGTAAAAAACATCTTGATTATATCGAAAAAAGTGGTCTAAAATGTCTCGATTCTACTTTGTTTCAGCTGTTTCTCTTAGTCAGCTAACACATTAAAGCTAAAAACATTTCCAAGAAGATGCAAAATTTTTATTGTTTTTTTTTCTTCCATGCTTGTTATTGGATTTTGATCCCTTGCAATGAGCAAGAAAAGAGTTCCGATTTAGTTTTGATTGTTATCGCCACACATATACTCTGAAATAAAAGAACCGTAAGAACTTTTATTTTCTATATAAGAAGAGAAAGAATTTTCGAAATATAAAACTATATTACTTTCAAGAAAAATATGGGTAATAACAGAAAACATAAGTGGCTTTTGAGAAATGTTTTGCAATAATAAATGTATTGCTGAAACTTTTCAATAAAAATAAAGGTTACGTATTGAAAGTAGTTGCGTGAACTGTTAAAAGAAAATATGCGATTTCATGAAGTATATAAGTTTTTGGATTGTACATAAGCGCATAAAAATAGGCTAATTTAATTTGATATGAAAAAAAAAATGTTTAATTACATCTAAAATGCAGGTATAAAATGTCTATATTCTATTTTTATGCCTTCCTTATGGGTTTCGATAAAAATAAGGTTACTAAAATTATGTACTAAATGTAAAAAAAAAAAAAAAAAAAATAATAATAATAATAATAAAATAACAGAAAACATAAGTGGCTTTTGAGAAATGTTTTGCAATAATAAAAGTTACGTATTGAAAGTAGTTGCGTGAACTGTTAAAAGAAAATATGCGATTTCATGAAGTATATAAGATTTTGGATTGCCAATAGCTCAAAGAAATAGGTTAATTTAATTTAACCTTTTAGATCTCAAATCATGATTTTTTTTTTAAATTCATCTTTGAAAGCAATTTTCGTAATTTTTTTGAAACTGCATTAAAAGGTTTAAACAAGAATTTAATAAATATTAGTAGGAATGTGTAAAGTAAATTAATTACATAAATGTAAATATATTGGGACTTTGTTCAATATTTATCAGTCTACTCAAATCTTTTATTTTAATTCCTTTTGTTTATGTTATAGAATGCGAAAAGTACAATAAAAAGCCTTTACAACAAAAATATATAAATATTCCTTAAATGAAACTTTTTCTCCACAATCTTTCAACGTCAAAAAAAGCTTAAAAAAAGCAAATAATAAAAAAAAGTAATCAATTTAAAATTATTTTAGTTTTTTGCAACCTTTAATAATTTTAGAACAAGATAAAGAAAAATATCTGCAATTCATTCTATATTGAATTACTACTAATTGATACATGAAATAAATTTTATAACAAGTTATTTTAACGATACTTTAAAGTACCATAAAAGCACGAAAAAAATGTTTTATTTACATCTAAAACACAGGTTTAAAATATCTGCATTATATTTCTATGTATTCTTTATTGATTTTAATAAAAATACGTTTACGAATTATGTACTAAAAATAAAAACTTGAATCATTAAATATATACATGTGGATTTCATGAAATATATAGATGTTTGGGCTTGCATATTAACATGCAAAGATATGAGCAATATATACTATCAAGAAACTTTTCCCTGATTTTTGAAATTATACCACCTTAATTTAACATGTATCTAATATAACACGATGAACTGTTATAATTTTGATGCAGAAATTATGAGCTGTAAAATTTCGTAAAACATATACAGATCTAGTATTAACTTTACTATCCTGTTACGAATACTTTAAAATTTTTAACGTATATACTCGTGTATAAATCGAGGAATTTCTAACATTTTTCGGCAAGCAAATTGTGGGAGAGGTCGGGGAGGGGGTGGGTCAAATTATATACGAGTCAATTAAAAAAGAAAAAAACTTCGAATATTGCAAAATCAGGCTTGTTATGTGCACGTGTAATAAAATAATACGTAAAATATGCAAATAACAATAACTTCACTTTAAATTTTTTTCAAAAAATTGTTTTTGTTCACTTACTAACTTTTCGCATTGTCAAGTGAAATATTTGGTTTAGTTTTGTTCAAAATTGAAATAAAAAGTTAGGGGGTCGACTCATACCCGGGTGTTTGATTTTTTGAAGAGTTTGCATTCAAAAATTAGATTAGGCCGTCTACTTATACACTAGTTAACTTATGCACGTATACATATGCTATTTTCATTTTATCAAGAAGTTCCTTTTAAATATCATCTTTCTTTCCTGTCAAATCATACACTTAAAGCTATTGCACTAAAAAACACTGAAAGTCTAAACATGGTAAATATAAAATAATAATAATAATAATAAAATGTAATATTTCCATTATATTCTCGTGTATTACTAATTACTAAATTATGTTTTTTATTAATGCAGTTAAAAGTTAATATTAAACACACTATATAAAACATAAAAAATGTCTGTAAAACATCTTTTTTTTTTTTTTTTTTTTTTTTTTTTTTTTTTTTTTTAAAGATCTATGCAAATTTATTAAATGACATTAACGGTTTTTCCAGAATATTTAATTGATAAATGATGAATAGCTGCAGAATTTTTACAATGCGAATATAAAGTAACATACAATGAAAATAGCACTTCTAAACTAAATATTGGACTTTTAAAGAACAAATATAGTCATTTTTTTAATTGAAATATTTTCGTAATTTCTATTTTTTTTTCAGTAATCTATACATTTAAAAAAAATTTAATAACTCATTTTATACATTTTTCTTTTTATAAGATCAGACAACGATTTTGTGAAAACAGACTTCACAAAGGTATCATTAAATTCTTTGAAACTTTCTGACATTAATTCATGAAACAGTTTTCGAGCAATAAAATATTATTTAGTCATGTCAGTTTTCCACTTTTATGAAAAGTTAAAATTCAACAAATCGTTTTAGTATTCTTCTTTTTTTTTTCTTCTAAATATTCCTGATGTAAAACTTAACTTTAAAACAAATACATATACGTTTTATTACAAAAAAAATATCTCAAAAGTTTATTTTAATTCGATAAATATATGATCAGATGTTTTGAAACATATTGTTCATTTTCTGAAAGAAAAACTTAAGTTTGTAAATTTCTAAAAAAAATAATAAAATGAGCTTTAACATTAAAAAGGGATTTTTTTTCTATGCCATCGAAAAATTATCAGACCATCTATGTACATTGAATGAAATTTCTAAAATCCATTTTTAATTAAATATTACGAAATACAATTTTAATTACTTTCAGAAAATTTTAGTTCTCAAAAGTAAATAAAAAAATAGCACGCAGAAGAATACTTCTATTTATAATTCGTCATAATCACATGTTATTTATGTATTTATTTTTTGGAGGAGAGGTCAAATATTAAAAAATATATAAAATGATTGTAATAAAATTTTATTCATTAGAGTATAATGTTTTTTAATGTTATTGCATAAAGAAAAGAAGCCTATGCCTCGGAGAAATTTACAAACTGACTTCTCGAATTTCACTTGTTAAAGATCAAAATGAGAATACGAAGAAAATCCTTGAATGCCTTTGAAAAAGTATTTAGAATCAATAAAAATTGATTATATTTAAATTAAGTAATTCAAATTTAATTTATGTAAAAAGAATTAACATGATGAAATGAATTAACACTATGAATAACATGATTTTTTGTTGAATTCTTTGCAATTTTTTTTCATGTCACACTTAATAAATGTTTACAAATCTTCAATTAATTTTTAAAAAACATAAAAAATTTCCAACAATAATTTCAGTTATAGTTACAAAAATAATATTTAAAAATCTATTAAAAAATGAGTTAATAGATTTTTATTTATAAGAATCTCGTTTAGAGAATTTCACAATTCTTACTCAGGAAAAAAATCTCTAAATTATTTCCCTTTTTCATAGAATTGGAAACCGTGATGTACAGGTTTTTTTTTTTTAATTTAAAAATATCATAAAGCAGATTTACAATAAAATTTCAGAATGTCTAATGCAAACGCTATAAGTTTTATCCTATTAAAAAATATCAAAAAACTACCTACAAATGCCGTAGAAAAAATAAAGCAGGCATAGTAATTATAATTTTACTAAACTTATTTTACTAAAAAAAAATGTTATATATGAAGATGTTTCTTATTCTTTATTTGAAACTTTAGCATGTTAATAAAATACTTTCACCTTTCTCAGATTCTTTACACTTGCTAAGAGTTTTTAAATATAAACAACAATAATTGGGATTTTTTTTAAGTAATGAATATTTTTAAATAACTCTTAACCCACGCGTAGTAAGTAAGAAATATAAAATAAGAAATTTATTGTGAAATGAATTGTTTTTTTAATGACCTATAAACAAATTTTAGCAAGAAGGAAAAAAATTACATTTTGCATATTACTTTTTAAAAATTCCCTAAGCAATGCGAAATAAAATTTAAAGCTGTAAATTTTATAAGAAAGGTTTTAATTGCTCTCAGAAAAATATAATTTCTCTAATATGCAAAAAATAATAATAATGCTGCACTGAATAATGTTTCTTTTCTCTTATTTATAAAAAAAGAGATGTAGATGAGAAACATTCACTTCCTCTTAGCTTTATATATTTTGTGATGCGAAAAAATATTTTCAGTTCGAATCATAATCATCATCAAGATTTATTCAAGTATTTTTGCTTAGTTAGAAATATTCCCGCGTCTAAAAAAGGGAGATTAAACATAAAATAGAAAAGGAGGCTCTAGAACTTCTGTTTTCTCTTTTGGGAAAAATAATTAAAAATAGGAATTTTCATTTGAAAGCAGTATATACGCAAATGCCTCAGTAGAATTTACGACTGACTTCTCGGACTTCACTTGTTAAAGATCAAATTAAGAATGCTATAAAAAATTTTCAATATCTTTGGAGAAGAATTTAAAATTAGTCTAATTAAATTAAATTTAAATTAAATAAACCAAATTAAATTTATATAAACATGAATTAATATGATAAAATAAATTAACACTATGATTGACATGAATTATTGTTAAACGATTTGGAATTTTTTTCATGTCAAATTTAACACAACAATATTTTGGATTTTTTAAGCAATAAATATTTTTTAAATAACTCTTAAGCCACTCGTAGTAACTAAGAAATGTAAAATAAAATAAAATAAAATTATTTTTCTGCGAAATAAAATATTTTTTAAATTGACCCATAACAAATTTTAGCAAAAGAATGAATATATACATATATATAAGATTTTGCATATTATTAAAAAAAGTCATTTAGAAATATGAAATAAAATTTAAAGCAGTAACGTTAACGAAAAATTTACGCGATAAACTTTAATTACTATCAGAATTTTTTTTTCCAAATCTGTAAAATAGAAAATAAAAAATAATGCTACACTGAATAACGTTTCTTTTCTTTTAATTATGAACAAAAATATGTAGATGAGAAATATTCCCTTCCTTTTAGATTTATATATTTTGTGATGCATAAAAATATTTCCAGTTTCAGTTCCAATCATAATCATTATCAAGATTTATTCAAGTATTTTTGCGTAGTAAGAAAGATTTCCGCTCCTAAAAGAGGGAGATTAAACATAAAATAGGAAAGCAGGCTCTGAAAGTTTTGCTTTCTCTTTTGGAGTTTTTATTAAAAATAGAATTTTCATTTGAAATCATACGCAAATTTCTCAGAAGAATTTACGACTGACTTCTCGGACTTCACTTGTTAAAAATCAAATTAGGAATGCGATGAAAATGTTTGAATGTCTTTGGAGAAGAATTTAGAATTAGTAAAATTAAATTAAATTTAAATCAAATAATTAAAATTATATTTATGTAAATGATTAACAAGAATTTTTCTTAAATGATTTGCATTTTTTTTTCATGTCACATTTAATAACTTAAAAATTAGTATTTCAATAAGGCGGACAGCAAATTAGTCACTTTTCCAGTTAAAATGGGAACAGAAATAATGAAATCGCCAATTTATTTATATATAAAAAAGCCCATTCTTGAACTTGAAAAATCATCTGAAAAACCTGACAATTCTTGTAACTAAAATAATTTAAAATGATCAAACTTATCGTTAAATAAAGGGAAAATATTGTTAAAAAATGTAGTTCAACACAGAAATAAATGTAGATGAAGATGGACTATTAAAAATATCATTTAAATGAATATACCATTAAATCAAAGTTTTTACTTTTGAAAATAATCTATGACTACTAAAATATTTGCATTTCAGTAAATAAGAATAAATAAGAGGTTTAGTCTTTTGGAAAATAGATTATGTTTATAGAGTGATCCAGAGCGTAATTCTCACAAAAAGAATAAAAAAGTCTACATTTCAAATTTTATTTTTTTCAATCGAATTATGAAAATTAAATAAAATTCCAACAAGTATAATTAGTTAAAATTTAACGTAAAAGGTTTTAATTACTATCATGAAATTTTAATTTTACCAGCTACGTAATAAAATAAAATAAATGCAAAAAGAAGGTGATAAATTGAATAATATTTCTCTTCCATTATATATAAATCAAAGGGATAGATGGCAAATATTTCTTTTCTCATATATTTATACCTTTTGTATTTTGTAAACATATTTTCAATTTTATTAGTTCCAATCATTATCATCATCAAGGTTTATTCAAATATTTTTACGTTGTAAAAAAGATTCCCTTTCTAACAGAGGAAGATTTAACAGAAATAGAAAATAAGGATTTAAAAATTATTTTCTTTTTGAGGTTTTTATTTTTTAAAAAAATGGGCAATTTCATTCCAAAGCATTATATTTGCAAATACCTCAGAGGAATTCACGACTGATTTGTTAAAGATCAAATACAATTGGAAATACAATTAATAAAATCACCAATTTAATTATACAAAAATAATAGATCTCTAAACTTGAAAAATATTAAGAAAAACCTGACAATTCATGCAATTAAAATAATTAAAAATCATCAAGATTATAGCTAAAATAAGGAAAATGATCGTTAAATAAATATAATTCAATGTAGACGTAAATATAGATAAAGATGGACTATTAAAATTATCATTTAACTGAAGAAATCATTAAATCGAAGATATTTGTTTTACAAATAATCTGGAAAGTAATACTTTATGCAATGCAGTAAATAGTATAAATGAGAAGTTTAGTCACTGCAAA